>CM024793.1:4346925-5014305 GCA_014281875.1 Nibea albiflora
ATGAGTCTGTCGGGTGCTGGGTAGGTCGTGTACAATGGGATTTGAAATTATGCTGATGAGAGAAAAATATAACAAATCAAAACAAGGAGCTAGAAGACACAGAGATCCAGAAACCCGATGGGAACTGCAGAGTCAGGGGATGATTCATCCTCCGTGGGTTCGTCCCCTTTCATGTGATATTCACTAAGCAGTTAAAGTCTACCCACCTGAGACGGCAGAAACGTCAGCGCGTGCTCTATGAGAAGCCGCATTAATCTCTTTGAGTAGAAGATAAACTCGTCTCGGCTGGTTTCTTTATTCCTGCATTACAGAAGAAAGAAAGGAAAAAACGTCTTGAAACTCACATTGTGCTCACTGATATGAGGACTCGTACTCGCACACGCCGGTACCTGATGATGGTGTGCAGGCCTTTGACCTGCGGCGTACTCTCCAACACACTGAGCGTCTGAGGCAGAGGCTGAGTCTGCTGAGCGGAGGCCAGGAGAGCCCTGAGAACCAGAGACAGGTAGTTTAGATCAGAGGGCTTAATCCTGATACACTGAGGAGAAATGAAGCTGACAGAAAGACAAACAGAGAGAGGCTGAAGGTTCACAGGCTTCACACAGCACTGATACAGAATCGACCAAAGCTGGACAAGTGAAGTCAAAATATGTATCAGCATACCTGACACTGAGCTCACGCTGCATGAAGAGAGAAAGACAATAACGTGAGGTATGAAATGCAGATAGTGAGAAGTCTTACAGTTTGTTTGTGACATTTAATTCTGATGGACTGCGATCAGGGGACTTTTAGATGTTGCACCCACCGGGAACTCTAAAATCTGATTTCTCCGTATGTTTTTAAACATTTTTAAAGACATGGAGACAGAATCGTTGATGCTTAAACTGATATTGTTGGATTCAAAGCTCGAACTGCACTTTTTATTTTTACGTGCGTCCGTTTTAATGTACTTGTTCTTAGTTTGTGCTGCTGCCTGTCTTGTCTGGGAAAAAGAGATTTTTAATCTCAGTGGGATTCCAAGTTACATAAAGGTTAAATAAAAATAAAAAACAGTTGGTCGCTGCAGTTTTTTTTTGTTTTTTTTTGCACACAAGAGAAAACATTTTGTTGGGGACTATTTTCAGCTGCAGATTCGGTGCTGGTGAACATTTACAGCAGCAGGACAGAGTATTTGTACGGACTCAAAATAAACTCCAGTCTGTTTGTGTTCGTGGTAATAGGACTGCGGTCTGCAGAGGAGCCTGGTTCCATTCTGGATCTGGATTTGTGTACGTGAAGGTAAAAAAAAAAAACTTATTTCTTCAGCTCAGCTGCTAACCAATCCTTGATAGATAGTTTGGCCTCTTTCTGACCCCGCAGCTATCTGTTTCTGTACACAAACATGTGCTAACAAGACCGACTGAACATGGTGGGCGCCCACTTAACTTCATTAAAGTCAACAAACCTGAAAAAATGTCAAATTTGCCGGTGGGTACACGTGACAAAGGAGGAACAACAAGCCCCTACTTGAATATTTATCTACTACCCTACATGCTAAAGTAGAACCTCAGTCTGACCTCTAGCAAGGCGACAACAAGCTCACCGTCAGCTAAGTGCATCATGCATGCAGAAAATTCTGAGCGATGATGATGTAGACTTAATATTATTTTCACAGCGTTTTCACTTTAGCTTTTTTTCTGCAGCTGCAGCAGTGAGGAGCAGACGTTGTTTTGCTTCACAGAAAAATGAAAAATGAGTCAGGACGGGTTTTTTAAAAGACATTTTTTGGCCATTTTTATATATTTTTACTAGCCAGCAACAGCTGCTGTGATAGACAAAAAATTCAGGGGATAAAGAGAGGGGATGTCATAACCTGGGCCCCAAGTCAGGACAGAGTTAATGAAAGTCAGAGCAGTGATTAAATGAGAAATGATATGTAAATCATATGGTGAAAAACGACCCTTTAAGCATGGTAGAATATCTGTAGTTTAGGTTTGACCCTGAGTGAAATAAAACTGAACTCTGACCAAACACACAACCTGAAAAGAGTCAATGAAGGATTTAAAAGGATTTAGACTCAATAAAATGCCGTCAAAACCTATTTCTACCTCTGTTTGTGAACAGAACATTGAGATCTTTGACAGAGAAATTAGATTATTTTGGTCCCTTCATGTGTTTTGTTGACAATAAAATATAGAATTTAAATGCTTTAACTAAAGTGAGGACGATAAAAGTCTGAAAGTTTAGGACTGAGAAGTTCAGATTTGACTTTGCTTGGAGTTTCTGTCTCTATGTTACAGCTTTTGGACACACGGTGGCGCCACCTTCTTATGTACAAGCAGCATTTTGGCCACTCACCTCCTCCAGCTGGCTGTGAACATGCTGGACTATCAGATCAATGGCCACCATATTTCCACCACCTTGGAGGGACGAACAGGACGAGATGTTTAACAGTCAACAACGTGTCAAAATGTAGTTTAGCATGTGTAGCAGTGAGAAATCTGTCTGTGTCACCTCTTGGCACAACAATATCAGCCAGCCTCATGGTTGGCTCGATGTACTGCTCGAAGGCCGGCTTCACAAACTTGTTGTATTGCTTTATGACGCCTTCGATGTCTCGTCCTCTCTCTGTGATGTCCCTGCGGAGCCGGCGAACCAGCCGAATGTCTGAGTCTGTGTCCACAAAGATTTTCATATCCAGGAGCTGCAGGTGGGGAAAGCAAACACCCCCCCCCGAACGGTTCAATAACATTCACTTTGGCAAAGCAGCTGCTCAAACAGCATCCTCCACACCGTCCTGATGATTTACTTCACTGAAGAATTCTTCAAAAAGAAGGAGAAAAACATATTGTCTTACCTGAAGGAGCTCTTTGTCCGCAAAGGACATAATTCCTTCAAATATGATTACGCTGGCACCGTACACATTTTTCTGCATAAAGAAGAAAGAAAACCAAAAGTCTTCAAAGCAGAACGCTGCTTCATGAACAGTCGCTTCGACTTTTCTAAGATTAAAGCTGCAGAATGTTCATATGAAGTCTGTTGTCAACTCCAAACGAACCGAACGCTTCATCTTTATTTTGTTTTACAAAATCACAGGATGCATATTTAATCTCGAGGTCTTCACCAAGGAGTCTCTCACCCAGTCTTTCTGTCTTCCGTGCGTGGTGAAATCGTACACCGGGATCTTCACGCTCTTGCCCTGCTTCAGCTTTCGCAGGGTGGCAACCAGCAGCTCGAAGTCAAATGCCCCCGGATGGTCGAAGTTGTAGTCGTTACTCGCTGCCAAAGCCTGCTCGTCAGGAGATAACACCTGCAAAACACAGCAGGTTCACAGTGTCGATGAGATCAAGACCAACAAATAGGTAGCTAATATTCACGAAAACTCTTTGGGTGAAGCGTGTTTGCTACATTGAGTCTCCATGAGGTATTTACGAACTGCTGTGACTTCTTTTGGACGCTGTTTTGCAGATTAACTCCTTTATTCCAGAAGATCTGGCCGATGTTTCCTCACAGACAGTTAACAAATAAACCAGACAATGCACAGGCAAGTAAGTCACATCCCTGAAGTCGTGGTCTTCAAAAATCCAGAGTTGTCTTTGTCTGAGATCGAGGCCTTTTAAAAGTAGTCTTTAGCTCAGTCTAAAGACCAACACTGACGCCTCTACGTAAAATATGAAGCTAAAGCTGGGGGTTAAGCTTAGCTTAGCTTAACATACACACTGGAGATAGGGGCAAACTGCTAGCCTAACTCTGCCTACCAGCGCCTCTAAGTTCTGGTGTACTTCTTCTTCCATTGGTTTCCTTCTCATCAACTCCAAACCAAATATTTCCCAACAATTCAAATTTTTCTCCTAAACCAAACATCAAGAGCAATAAAGTTCCCCTCGCAGCCTCCGGGCTAAAGGAGTTTAACTTGTTTGTAGTCTGTTTATATGCAGACGAGTTTGTGTTTGTGGATTCAATAATGTGTGCGTTGTGTGTTTCTGTGAAAACACTCAGAGTGATACTTCCTGATCCTCGTGATTACCGAGGGGTTCTGGTTCAGACCTCAAAGAGTTCAAAAGAGTTCAGATCAAAACTTTCAGATCACAGTCTGCAAATTATGGTGTAATTGTTGAGGGTATCAGTGAAGTACAGTGAGGTTTTTAAGGACTGTGGACTGCACTGTAAGGAGTTTTATTCTCGGTTATTGCAGCTTTAAATACTGTTGAGCAGGATCGATACATCAATACCGATTAGAGCAGAACCTGGGCCAGCTGTTAGACCCGATCTTTGCTACTCTGGACTGAGATACAAAGGAAGGCTGATCTGGTGGATGTTTTAATTATGGACGGCAGGGCAGGATGACAGTTTCTGGATGTACTCTGAGGTTTTACGTTGTTACAGTAGGTTATTTTATGTTTTAGCATTTGTTGTAAAACATTACACATTGCCTATTATTGTATTTATTGTGTTTTACGTTCAAGTCTGTGTTGGCCAGCAGCGAGAGACGAGAGGAGGCGATAAAGTTTAAGCTAAACCGAGGCTTTTATGTCCAGTCATGTCATCACGTCATAAACAAATATGGAGTCAACTCATAAACAAACTTTACTGTGGTTTATTGAATACAGCGTAAAGAAACGTGAGGCAAGCTCGTCTTTCTTTCAGCGTGCGCTCGATGAAAAGTCAGGATATCATAAAGAAGCAACATCGCATGAGGGGGAGTGATAAAACATCCCAAAGATGATCATCTCCTCTTACAATGAACCCATAAACAACCACATAAAATGCACGACTCTCACCTTGTAGAAAGAATCCATAGACAGCAGCACAACCCACGGCACATCCAGAGCCTCGATGATCTTATTGGCCACGGTGGTCTTCCCTGAGGCGCTGCCCCCACACAACCCTGCAGATTCACACAGCATTTCAATGGCCCATTATGTTTGTTTTTCAGAGTGTGTCTAATGTTGTCTGGCGCTATGCATGTGCGATGACAGTCTAAGTGTTTATGGGTATAATAACACAGAATGGTAACACAAGAACAGGTCCTGCAGCTCAAAGCCACATTCTGGCACGAAGGGAAGTGAAATACATCATCATCATCATCATCATCATCATACCGATGACAAAGGCCTCCTTTGACTGCGCGCCGTGCTCGTCATACCAGGGAGGTCGCCCGGCGGTGTAGATGGTGCGTGTGCCTGTGCGCAGCAGAGGAGGCTCGCTTTTGCTCAGTGAGGTAGCGCTTTTCCTGCGAGGGGCCGCGGCGGGGGGCAGGAGCCGGTCCAACGAGTCCTCACCGCTCCCACTGCAAAACACACAGCAGGGCAGGTTACAGCTTGAACACACACACCACACACACACACACACACACACACACACACACCACACACACGCACACACACACACACACACACACACACACACACACACACACACACACACACACACGCTTATGTTTTTAATACACAATCACAGAGCTGCCCTACTTCAAATTTAACAACACAATGAAATTACAGGATTTAAGAAACACAAAGAAAGAAATCATTGTTATTAAATCAATTATCATTGATGGTAGTACTTTGATATTATGTTGTACGTTAAATCCAGGTATCATACAGGCACGTGTAGGTAATAAACATTTACAAAACATTTAGTATGTAGAGCCTGAAAAGAGTTAATCCCCACTAAAGGTCCATTTATGAGCAGCCTTCATAAGCTGCTGGAGCCTCCTCAGGCCTCCTTGAGACATCCCGAGGTTCAATTCAGATTTTAAAAAAGAAGAAATAAACCTAGTGGAGTACAAAATAGAGCTGAAACTGTTTGTAAAAATGTCAAACTTTAATCAGTTCCAGCTTCACTGTGGTGACAATAAGCTGCTTTTTCTTCATCTTGTCTGACAGTAGACTGAACATCTTTAGGTTTGGGAGTGTCGGTCGGACTAAACAAGCAATCTGATACTGTCACTCTGACAGTTATGGCCAAACAGCTAAAGAATTCACTGATGAAATAATATGCAGAGTAATCGTTAGTATGCAGCCCTGGTACAAAACGAACAAAAAAAGCTGCCTCAGAGTTTGTTGGCGGGACAGCACGGTGATGCACTGATTAGCATCCCTCACTGCAAGGCTCCTGGTTTGAACCCCAGCTGGGGCTTTTCTCTGAGGAGTTTGCATGTTCTCCCCATGTTTGTGGGGTTTCTCTCCACAGTCACAGACTCTAAATTGCACACAGGTGTTAATGGGACTGGGATCGGGATCGTCTCCAGCCCCCCACGACCGTGATATGGCTAAGCGGTTATGGGAAATGGAAGGATGGAGTTTGTTGGTTTGGAAGCAGAAGAAGTGTCCCGATGTGTTCCTAAAATTGGCAAATGACCCTGTTAGTCACTTTGTAGAAGTAGAGGATGATGGGTAGGTGGAGCGGGGGTCTGACAAGAATCAGGCATCCGAACAAGAGACACAAAAGCTGCGAAGGCTTTGTCAAATTTGTTATGACAGAGTGACACAGCAAACGGCTCTGCAGCGAGCAGCCTAACAAGAATCAAGACGCAATTTCAAATATGCGTATGAACCTGTGGAGCAAGAAGAAAACATCTTGGAGCAGTTACACAAGCACATTGTTGCATGTTGTGTGAGTTTAAGTTTGAACAGTCAGCTGCCAAGAGCTCAAATCCAGCAGCTGTGTGCTTTGGATGAGTGACACGTCTGCTACACTATTTAATGATTTCAGCTTCTCAAATGTGGCACTCTGCAGCTTTTTCTTGTATAAAGTTGGAGGAAATCTGAATAATTTTAGTATTGCTTTGAGCTCTGGGTGACAGTGAGTGCACATTTCTGAGTTTCTTACATTTTAGAAACCAAACAATCAATGGATTGACCACGAAGATCACAAGCAGATTAATCCATGATGAAAATAATCAACAAACATAAATGATGCATGGGTTTATCAAGAGTTCAGTTTGACTCTCTCTCTCTCTCTCTGTGGAGTTTACATGTTCTCACCGGCTTCTCCCACGGTCCAAAGACATGCACGTAACAGGTTAATTGGTGACTTTACATTGCCCGTTAAGGTGAGTGTGAATGGTTGTTTGTCTCTATTTGCCCTGTGATGAAATGACAGCTTGTTCAGGGTGTACCCCGCCTCTTGTCCAAAGTCAGCTGGGATAGTCTCCAGCCTCCTGGACGAGAATAAGCAGTTACAGAAAGTGGATGGAAGTAAATTTTGGGCAACTGGACATGAATTGGACGTCCAAGAACCTTCACAGACTTCTAATGATATAATATATATTAGTACATATAAGGTGTAGTCCACTGTATCATTAGATAGAAGGCCATACATATTCCTGATAAAACATTTCATCCTGTACTTTAACATGTAATGGAGTATTTTTCACGAGAAATACTGGTAATATTGTTATGAATACTTCTTCCAACACTGCCTAGATTGTATTGATGCTACGGTGATCGCAGTGATTAAGATTAGGCTCTCACATCACCGTTCACTAAAGAACAAATACAAGTCAGCTTAGCCTGTGCGTCACACTTCATAATGACACATTTAGGGACTCGTGCATGCTCACTGTCAGCCATAAGAAATCATGGAAGTAAATGGAAGAGAGGACAAGTGATGGATGTTTTGCATATTGAGTCGATGCAGTTTCAAATCCAGGAAATCCTCTGTGCCCGAGCTCAAATAAAAAGCCCAAATCCCTGCAAACTAACCCAGATCCTGCACCTCCTCTGACCTCGCAACAACCCCTGTTCGGGGACTAAATATAGCTCACGTCCGCGGTGTGCTTGAGAGCTTTTGTGAGGCGAAAAACTGGCATCCCGCCTGAACCGAGAGACAGAAAAACAACACAAACAATCACATATTACCTGCGGTCAGACCTCAGGGACCAACAGCCGGAGATTCTGGCTCCTGTGCAGTCCAGCAGAGTCATATCTGCTTCAGACAACAACCTGCTACCCTCCAACTCGCCTGTCACCGTGGCAACCTCGCCAAAACAACAGACTGAAGTCTTAAAAGTGTGCAAATTACAGGTCTGTTTCTAGTCTGTGTTTATGCCGTCCGTTCACATGTGTGTATCTGCGAAGCCTCAACAATCATCTGTGAAATCTCTCCATGCTGCTGTCCATGTGGAGTGTCCTCCTTTCTCTCTGTCCACCTCTTTCTGTGTGTGATGGGCACTAAGAGGATCACTGGCAACAAAGAGCTGCTTGGCTGGTATTAATAGAGAGACCTGTAAGTAAAGCAGGACGGGACGGACGTCTTCTGCTGATCCTTCCTCTTAGATAACTCATCTGATCTACAAACAACACCACGAGGGACGCTGAAACAAGTCTAAGTGTAACGGGAAAGAAGTGAAATACATCCAGAGCTCAAGATGAAGTCTTTGTTTTGTCTGACAAACTCAAAAAATTAAAACAGCACTCACACACCAACAACTTTTTAGCTAATTTTGATGAAACTGGAGAAAATGTTTTCCCTCTGATGTCCTCCGGCTGCTCCGCCTCAACTCTCTGTGATTTACAGACTTTCCCGATGGACAGTGAAGTAAACCACTGCCAACTGTAGCTGCTGCTAGCTCAGTTTGTTAGCCGGGCTGCCCAGACTCTGAGCTCAGGGCTTTGTCAGTGTTTGTACCACAGGCGTTTTGGGCGACCGGTAAGAAGAAGAGGAGGTTTGCAAATGCGGGGAGAGCAGAGCCGGTGTCGTGCAAGAACTGGAGCTAGGCAAGCAGGCAATGTAAACGGGCATGGGTATAATGACAGAGGCAAAAAGACCAAAAAGGACGCTGATGGAGGAAGCTGAGACGAGAAAATGAGTGAGCGAGCAAGAAGGCGCCGGACAAGAGTAAAGAGAGGAGACGCCGAGCCGGGCTGATTGCTGTTGGACTATGTGTCTTGTGTCGTTGACCTTGCTGCTTGATGTTTGGCTTTTAGCAATGTTGTCGACTCACTAGTTTTTGATTATAAGCAATATCATCATAACAAATAAAAAATAAGTATAAAGTAGTGCAGCATTGCTACTTTTAGTAAATGTATTTATTACATTAGAAAAGTGAAATCATTTTATATTGTTTGTTTTTGGATTTTCTTTCAATATACTTTAGAAGTTGAATCTATTATCAACAGAATAATACTGAATATTGATCTTCGTAGTCACTGTGAACACAGTGAGTGCCACAGACTAAATTTGATTAACGGTTCATTATAAATATATTTGATTTATTCCAGTACTTTTTCATTAAATAGCCTGTGACGCACGACTGTGTCAACATGCAGCTCAGATACTTGAAGGATCTCCGCGTTTCCAACCGCATTTAATCAATCTGCAGCACACTATACTTGATACGCTGTACATTTAATTAACACACACTAACAGGGAGAGGTTTATTTAAAAAAAATATATTAACATTAGAGTCGAAACGTGTCAGATATTTTTGCTACTTGGAGGAGGAGGAGGAGCGGGGGGAGAGTCAGTGTGGTTCGCGTTACGTTACATCAGGATCAGGACGCTGCTGCAGAATGAATAAATAAAGATAAATAACCGCAGATGAGTCAAACACAGGTGAAAATACTCAGAGCATCCTGTACCTGTCCGAGCGGGACGACATTGCGTTGCCGCACTCCGTTTCCGTGGCGATCTTGCGACCTCGGAGCCGGCATCGGCTGGTTAAAGCCATAGATGGATCCCTTCTTAACCGAGCTGAGGGATTATGGGTAATGTAGTTTATCATCACGTGCTCTCACACAGCTGCTCTGTCAAGGTCAATGCACACCAACAACTGACAGACACAAAGCAGTGATGTTTTGATATTTTTATTTATTTATCTGACATTAAAAAAAGTTTTCAGAGCGAGAGAGAGAGAGAGAGAGAGAGAGTTAATAATTAATCACAGAATAAAGAAATAAATCGACAGATTGTCACGGAGCTTCTTCATCACAGTTCATAGTCAGTCTGTTTAACGTCTGTTTGCCGCTTTCGGGAACCAAAAGCTGCCATCGTCCCCTCAGCAGCATAGTTCAGGATGTCGCTGCTCGCTGGGTGGATTCATCCCACAGATCTGATTCACATTTGAGTTTATTTGAGTAAATATCCACAACTTCTCCCAGCAGCATGGCTACGATATATTTCCAAAGGAACCTGTGAAAGACAGAAAGATTCAAACTTTCAGAACATTTAAAAAGAGAAAGGAAAAGTTCAGCACTTAAGGAAATAATCGCTTCGTGAAGGAGGGTTACATGAGGAGAGCGATGCCACACTTAGGTCTGCATTTAATATGAAGCTACTGCCATCAGTCAAAGCTCATTAAGTAACATATCATATTTTACATATATATATATATTGTACCGGGCTCAAAATGAACTTTTAATCTCAGCGTCCCAAAACTGTCCAGAATTTTACTTTCGTCTGTCCCAGACTCATCAACTAGTCATTTTTTATTCTACATAATAAATATAGTTTAATAACTGTATTTCTGTAACTCATCTCTTCATTGACTCACAGTAGTCTGCCTTGTTGCTTTGGATCTACAAAAGTCAGACAAACTGCAGGAACAGCTTCAATACAGAGATCTGAAGAGAGTGAAAGAAAAGGTCACTGTCTATGTGGGCCGTGATTACTCTGAGCAGCATGCATGGGAATTAATTATAATTAAATGTTCTCAGTTTTTCCCCTGATGCTCTAAATAAATCACAAATTTTGCTGCTAGTCACATTTTAGGAACAAACTCACTCCGAAGGTTTGAAAAGTCATAAAGTCTAACATTAAGTAATAATTTTATTATGTGTCCCAGACACTGTACCTTTTGTAGGTACTACTTTTATTGTCTTTAATCTCAGGCACTGAAAACATCAATGAAGTCACTGATACCAGCCAGGAAACAGTCCAGCACATAAACGCTGTAAAGTCTTACACTTTAGTTTATCTACGAATTAAACAAATAAAGATATAACGTGTTAATCAGTGAGCTTTGAGGTGCTGATAAGGTGGACTTTGTTACCTTCGGACAGAGCCGGGCGAGGCTAAACGTTTCCCTCTGTTTCCAGTCTTTATGCTAAGCTAAGCTAGCTACCTGATGGTTGTAGATTACAGACATGAAAGCGGTATCAATCTTCGTTTCCTTTACAGTCAAGGTTGAATGGAGGGGCAAGAAATAAAAACACACCCTCACCTCTGCTGAGCAGCTGCAGGTTGCGTCCCTCCTCCTGCACCTGAAGCTGCAGCACCTGCTGCAGCAACTCCTGTCGAAGCGTTTCTTGCACGAGTCCCATCCTGGCCAGCTTCTCCCCATTCAGACGCAGCAGCGCTCGGCCTGGAAGGGGAAGGCAGAGAGCTTAAAAATCAAATAGACTATAATAAGATGAAGTCATATGTCTGCTGATTTTACACTCAGCGGCGTGACCTGTGATGGCGTGCTGCGAGAACGCCTCCACGTAGGTTAGGTAGTTGTGCGGACAGTGCTTCTTCAGCCATTTACAGACATCTTGTTGTGACCAAAGTACGACCGGGCGGATCAGGCTGGGCTGCGTCGGGCTTGTGTGATAGATCCCGTAACTGTCACTGGAACGGTACTGCAGACAGACAGACAGACAGACAGACAGACAGACAGACAGAGAAGATGGATATGTATTAGACAAACAGTCCAATAGTTTCAGTTATATGAAAAGTTTGACATCACTCTGACATTTGTAAAATAAAGATATATACTGTCAAAAGATACCTCCATTTAATAATTAATAATTATCTTTATTTTTCAAAATCTATTTAGTGTATTAGCATTTTTATTTTTTAACTCTGCTACTGTCGACCAAATCTTTAAATTTGAGAGTTTATAAATGTGAGTCGATTGATGATAACCAGCTCTGGTTAAAATTCTCACAGCTCTTTTCTGTCGTACAAAAACTGGACTTGAGATCTTTACTCGGAGGGTTTTATGCGTGGGACTATGTCGCGGCCGGGTGCATTGACTTCCTGAAGTCTTTGCTGGTTGCCTGGCAACCTCACGGCGACGACCAGCAAGTCTTTTTTTAAAGGCAGACTTTGTTCGCTTTAGACGGAGCCAGAGTCTTCTGTTCCCTGTCTTTGTGCTAAGCTAAGCTAACCAGATGCTGGTTGCAGCTTCATATTTAACACGCAGGCATGAGAGCAGCTTCTCATTTCACTGAGCTGAGCTTTGGCAACACTGACACTGAGTTGATTCAGTGTTGGGTGGAGGAATGATGGATGAAAGGCCTGCGTCTATTTCTGTGCTTTATTGTCTTAATATATGTCGATGCAGCGCACTATAAAGTAAGAGTTTGTAGAAGTCACACCCATGAGCCACTAAACCCACACACTACCCAAACACACAGAAGCCGCTAAATGTATTTACCCATATGTCAAACTGTTCCTTCAAAGCTGCGTCTTGACCTTTCCTCCCAACTTGATGTTTGTGACATCTGACCTCAGCCGCCTCTGCGGCATCAAACATCTCCACGAGGCCATGTGATCAGATGCACAAGCACTCGTGGCTTTTCTTCACTGCATATGATGTTTGATCTCAGAAAATCTGCTGTGAAGCTTGTCAGCTGACGAGCAGGTTTCAAACTCGTTAAAGCACGCTGGGGCACGATTGTGACCATATGTGCGTGCAGATCAAACGCTAGGTGTGGATGTGAAAGTCGTCTGGAAGATCGGCAGACGCGCGGCAGCGACAGTGCGGCGTGAAGGCTAGTGTGATCACGAGATCCAGCGCTTTAATCTTAGCACATGTGAGCGATGTAAAACTATGGCGGACTAATCAAACTGGGCCTTTTGATCAGTCGGTTTAAAAAATTCAGCAGGCTCAGCGTTTTGTGCAGCTCAAGATTTTCTCAGCTGCAGCAAAAAAAAAGAGAAAGACAAGCTGGCCTCAGAAAAAAAGCAACATTTTAATAAATATAAAAGATGATCCACCTAAAAAACCTAACATTAGGTAATTACAATTTTGTTTTTGCACTAAATACCTTTAGAACTATAACTCAGTGTCCATCACAACCTCTTCAAGTCCAACATAATGAATTATTATTCGCACAAGTTAAAGAAAAACTGCAGCTGATTCTGCTCCTCAAAGAAAACAAACTAGTTGAAGCATGAGTCTTGTCACACTCAATTATTGTTGAGTAATAAGGAGGATAGTGAAAAGTTAGTTAAATAGTTCACATGTATTTCACAAAGCAGCTCGTATGGAACTTCTCTGCCCGCCCAGGAGGAACAACGAATAATCGTCCGTCTTGTTTACGTGTAAAGAAAAACAGGATGAGTTAATTCCAACTACAAAATATCATCAGAGCTCAAACAGCATTTAGACTTTACGGAAACTTGTTGTTCCTTTCAGACAGACATCATTATTTTAGCAGACAGTCATATGAGGGTGATGCAGAGCTTGTTTAATACAAAGCGGCGGCGTTAAACAACCAGTCTGTAGCATCTGGTAGCGGTGTAATTGTTGATTGCAACCTTGTCGCTTCGCCTGTTCTTCTAAATCTGTCTCGCTGGACCTTTAAAGAATGATTTTTTTTTTATTTTAGGAGAATGCCCTTTAAAGTCTGTGTGAAGAATAATAAATATGTGTTCTTAGTTTGTCAGACCAAAGAAGAAAGTGTTTCTAACCTCCCAGCTAAATTTGAATCATCCAAAATATCGACAGCTTTATAACATTTGGTTTTAAAATCAGGTAAAAACGAGCAGGATGCTGATGCCTCACTCTCTAGCAGCATTGTCGGCGCTACATGTTTCATCCACCAGTGCCAGAATCTGACCCAGAGTCAGTTCTCTCGTTCTCTCAGTCTACAACAGAATAGTGATTTTTTCCTCTTCTGTTTATAAAACTAATTTAATATGCTAATGAGAGCAACATGTACTACTGATTGCCCGAAATAAATCAGCCAAACAAAACATATTTTAAGACTTTTCCAGATCAGCTAGCAGCCGTCCTCGACACTCCATCATCTATTTATTGACCTGAGAAACTGAGTTTTGATATTGATCGAAGGAGTTCTTCATCCTGACTTATTTGTGGCTGGAGTGTGATGTGAGCTGCTTCTCTAAGAGCCTGTAATATCATGTAGACACATCTGCTGCAGGTTTTTGGGTTGTTGTGATGATCTGTGTCATTGTTTGTTGCTGTTATTATCCTTGAGTCTCATCGTGAGCAGAGATGTCATAAATTATGTGTATGATTTTCATTTAAGTACCGTGAACACACAGAGCTCAGGGAGAATGGCTGCTGTTCCCACAGTGCGTGCAGATAAAGAGGATCTAAATAACAAAGACCGACCTTCAGAGTAATAGCTCGAATCCACCTTTTATCTTTATACTTTCTGCTCTGCGCTGATCAGCTCAACGCAGCGCACCCATTTTCAGTTGAGAGCAAAGTATTCCTCACTTCACAGCCTCGTTTTTGTAACACTTGACTGTTGATAGGTGCTCTTTAAAATCCTGCATTGCGTTCTGAATCTGAATTCTGAACTTTAACGTCACTGTGATGTTTTGATTTGTCGTTTTGAATGTGTCAAACAGACAGTGTTCAACGCCGTCGCCCCAAAAGCTCGTCAACATTTCTGCTAAGGCTGTAAACAATGATTTTAATTACCAACTAATCTTACAGTTATTTTGTCAGTTAAGTGATTCATTCTTTGGCCAATAAAATGTCCGAAAACAGCCACCACGATCTCTTAAATTCAAAGGTAATAGTTTGTCCAAATGCAAAACTATTCGTCATCCAATAAGACGATACGATTATTGATAAAACAGTATGTAAATATAGTATATTGTTATCATATTTATTAACAATTACTAATGTTTTGTGTTCTGTGTCCATGGTGGTGAAACGTGGAAGATGACAGAGAGACTACAATGAGAGTTTGTCTGCGTCATACTGGTGATGAGTCTGTTCACATGTTCTAAACACTGCTCCAAGTTTATGCCCCTCAAAACTAAAATAAACCAATCGCTACATAACGGGCATCCGAGTGGATTGAAGTAAACAAACAGCACATTGTGTACAGCTGTGTTATCAGGCCAGCCCAGTTCTGTGTTTGCAGCTTTAGCTTCAGCTCATTACCGCTTTTAAAGAGGCTCGTCCGCGGGGTGAAGACAAAGGCACGAGCTGTCAGAGTGTAACTATGGGTTTTTAAATGAGGCCGGTTTACGGCGTCTCTGTTTGACCGTGCGAGCAGGCAACGCTGCATCAGCCAACAGAATGGATATGAGCTATAAAAAATAAATTTAACCTGGAACAGAGCGGCTTCCTGGAGAGGATCCGAAGATGAGATCTTTAAAAAAAGGCTTTGCATGCTGATTACTGCCCCGCAACGACAATCACACACTGCACATCATCGGGCGTTCAAACTAAACTCTCTGCTTCTTTCAGCGAACAGACACAGTGTTGCTGCGGCATACAGCAGAGAGTGTTGGAGGACCTGTGCTATTTAAAGCCATGCTAAAAGGCTGTTAGAGCCCACCAACCCGCTGGGGAGAGAGCGACATCCATTCTCTGCTAACAAAGTGCCCATTTGCAACAATGGATGGTGACCGGCTGCATTTGCCAGGCTATGATTTTTTTCTCTTTCAGACTTTACAGCACATAAATCAGAGAGCAGAGGCACTGAAAGCCGGGGAGGAACTATAACTCACGCTGATAAGACAACAGGGATGTGTTTTAATGATTTTAACGAAGCTGAAAAACACAGAGCTACTTTCTTTCTATTGCTGTCCTATTGGCCATAACGATCTCTTATTCCTTATGATGCTACCACTACTATCACAACAACGACTTTTAATTAAACAGAAAGGAATATTAAGAATTACACTGGACCGATCCAAGAAATGATTCATAAAGAGCAAACGTCTGCTCTGTTCTTTGTAAAAATCAAACAGCACACTGATTTCTCCTCAGCTTTTATTTGTGGAAATATAAATTATAATGATGCTGCAGCTACTGTGCATGATTTTCCCCCTATTTTTCAAAATAAAATTATCTCGTTTGTGCGTATTTGTTGAAGCAGTGAGCCAAGAGACTTGTAGGCTCTCTACAAACGTTAATACAAGACATTTTCTTCCCATTTCAGTGTGTGGGTAATGTACCATTAATGATTTAAGATGGCTGTTATGCTGTTAAGTTTGCATTCCACTCAAAAAGCAGAAGCCGGTTAGCCTAGATTGCTAACGTTTCACGGATTCCCACTAGACGCTCATCTTATTGCAACACCCAGAGTCAGTGCTGTGTCCTAACTAGCAGGTGTTAGCTGTCTCTTCTTTGCAGGTTCAGCTCAAGCAGCCGTTGGCTATGAAGTGAAGCCAAAGCAGAAGAGCTTAAACCTGCAGTCCACTTGAGGCTGGTTACAGGACGAGTCAGTCTCCATAAGTCCCCATGTTAAAATGTCTTCACAGCAGAAATAACCGTGTTTACAGCCTGGTACAAAAACAGTTTTGGTCTTTATGGTCTTAATAGCTTGATTTAAGCTATTATTCTGTCTTCATGTTATTGCGAAACCTACTGAGTCAGTGTTGTGTGCGTCATGTGTAGAAAGGTCATGCTTTAGCTGGTGTTAGCTGTCTTTCCCTTTATGTGTCCAGGTGTGTTATCGAAACTCGCAGCAGCCTCACCATGTAATAAGGTAGGAAGTGCTCAAATCAAAGACACAATGTTAGCAACCCAACTAGTCAACATCCAGCGTGGCTGAATTTACTTTTACTGCCTGACCACACAGATATTCCAGGAAACGACCAATGAAAACACCACCAGTCAGTAACTGAAGGATATACGTGCTGATTTCTCTGCACAAATTAATTCAGTTTTGCCGCTGACACTGATTTGAAGCCGTGTTAAGCAGGAATACACACATCTCCTTGACCTTGGGGAAAGCAGAAAAGCCTGTGGGGTATTACACGTGTGCTGTTCGACATGTGGAGGTCATGTAATTGTTCAGTACCTGCAGGGCCTCCGTGCCCGGCTGTTGCAGCAGCTTTACTGTCCTGCCTCCTGCGGTTTTCTGTCCACGGCCATCATGCCAGGTTAGATTCCCACCTGTCCGTCGACTCAGCTGGTGCTTGAAGTCCTCGGGCAGAGCTCTGTACTCCACAGCTGGCCTGCAGAAACTAAAACTGGATGCCGCTGGAGAGATAAAAGCAAGAGGCGTAATTATTAGACAGCCGGATCTGCCTGTAACCACTGACAATGTGAAAACAGCATGAGACATGCAACTCTGCGTGACTTGAAAACAAAAGCCAGAGTTGAACCCACCTGGACACCCTGTCATTTAAACATGATCTCATTATGACATACCTGCTCGCACACGCTGTATTAATACTGAGCGGGCATGAGGCAACACACAGGCACCTGAACCTGGACGAGCTCCTGTGTATAATCTATGTAAATCAGTGTTTTGGTACCGCTGTTACTTTGTACAGAGCTTGTAGGTGAATGTCAGGACTGTGAGGCGAGCCACTTTCTCATCATTACGAGGAGGCATGCAGGCAGACATCCAAACCCACTCAACAGCAGGTGGCTTCGCAACATCCAGTAATTAAAGAAAGTGTGGAACTACAGTAAACACACCGCTCCTGGCACAGATCCTGGCAGAAAGCCACGGGGTCATTACTGATTCATGTGCCAGATTGGAGTAAAAAATCTTCTTCTCCGTCTTCTCACCGTGTTTGAAGCAGGCGTGTGCAGCTGTGTTTGTGTGTACGTTAACGTGCGCTTTCGGTTATCTTAAGTTGACTAAGAGAATATGAAAAGAGGACAGAACGAGCGAGTCTGTCGGGGGAGATGAGGGTTTGAGGAGATGAAAGAGTGTCTTTTGGTTTTTCTAGCTTTGTGCCTCTCCTTCCTGTCATTCAAGATCTCCCACTGAGAGCCTGCAAAGTCCTGCAATCATCAAGGCGATCCAGCAGCATCGGATTATTATGAATAAAACTCTGGATTTCTTCATTTCTTTGAGGTGTAACTCCAAGACTCTAATATCCCCCCTCGGCTGGCGCTGTAAACATAAATGTACTCCTCTCCTGGATTAATTACAGATAATTAAGACCACTTGTCAGACTGAGTTTTACTTCCTTTAGTCGCTCGTTTATAGGGAGGAAAAACTCCTCATTAACTAACACACATATAAAAAGCAGGCGCTGGAGAGAAAAACTCTTTCATGAACATGAAATGTCTCCGACTGCCTGCAATATGTTTCACACCGCAGATCAAAGCAGCAGGATTTGAATCTTTTAAGACTTTTCAGAATAAAATACAAATCACACAGAGCGCTTTAAACTGACCACAGCATGAGTCAAACCATCGCACTGGTCATACTGGTCTCCTCTGGAGAGCTCTCCGTTTCAGCACCAGGTCACTGACCACCGTGCACCCTCCTCTTGCTGTCCCTTCACGTGTTCATGAAGGTTTAAATTCAACTTTGAGCTTCTATTTCTTACAGTGTTACATTTAATTTGAGGTTTTAAGTGTGATTGCCCAGGTTAAAGTGAAGCACTGAGGCGTTTTGTTACAGTTACCGCACACCTGGCGAACCGGTCACGCAAGTATTGGGTTAAACAAACGAACTCCAGCGTGCTTTACTTTAAAAGACCATTTCGACGCATTTGTGGTCATACAAGCAACAGAAAGCGACCTACCGTCCACTGCCATGCTGTCTCCGTGCCTGTTGTGGATCTAGGCAAAGTCTCCCATCGTCTGCGGGGTCCTGCTCCAACCTCTCCTCCTCCTCCTCCTCCTCCTCCTCGGTGGTTTTACGCACAAAAGTTTCAGTGAGGTCTTACAGGAGGAACGAAGCTCCACATCCTCTCCAAGTCCTACTGATCTAAAAAAATGCCTTTAAACCATCTCACGTCGGTCCAGCCCAGCGGTGTGTGTGCGCGCGCTCAAGTTGTTGAAGACAACACAGGAATGTCCCCGAGCAGCTCAGCTGGCTGGCTGACTGGTTCTGCTGGCTTGGCTCGGGTACGAGCCTGTGCGCGCACACGCAGCGTGTATTTATGTGTGTGTGTGTTGTGTTTTTTTTTTTTTTATGTGTCGTGAGAATCAGACACGCGGCTTTTTCTCAAGAGCCTCCGTGAAGCGCAGTGAGCTCAAAGTGCAGCCCCCGGGCCCTGTAATTAACGCAGCCCAGCGGAGGCTCTGAAAAACAGCCGGATGAAAAGGCTTCTCATCACTGCAGCATCCAACTGAAGGAATTCCCCCGATTTTTTTAAAGCCTTCTCTGGAAGAAAGAGAGCTCTGTGCGCGCCTGTGGGCAGCGGGCCACTCTGTGTGATGGACCCCTCTATGTGGGGTTTGTCCAGGAGAGCTGCAGATCACTGAGCTCTCATCCAACCCCCACGGTTATTTTATAGGTCACACATCTTCCACTGTGTGGATTAGATGACCTATGACCTCCAGATTATGCACCACAAACCAGCATGTAATTATGCACTTTGTATTATTTCCCACCAGGAAAAATAAAAAAAAGACCATAAGAAAACAAATAAATAAAAACTTAAAAGAAAAGTGGGTGTCTCAGTTCGCTAATTTGAGTTCATGAGTGTGTTCACATTGTTAATTATGGTAAGATTCATGGTGCACTCACTCTCTAAATATCATCACTTTATCGACGGTGTTTGTTCATAATAATTCAGAGAATATCTTTAAATTTCAATGGTTCTCTGCAAAACCAGGACTGAAAATTTCAGTAAATTTATAGTGATATTTATGAAAATATAGTAAATTAGGATATTTAGTTTGATTTTATATGTTTTGTTTGGCTGCTTCATTATTTTATTTCTTACAGTTTTCTTCAGCTGTCTCCATTTGTGTCCTTCCAGACTTACACTTGCTATTTCTGACTGTACAGAAGCGCTTTCAAACTGTCTCTGTCAAAAACTTGAGCTGGACACTTCTCACCTTCAGCGGTCGCCATTTTGGCTACAAAGCAGAAGAAGAAGAGGGACCGCTGTCATTTTGATGCTGCTGGAGCTGAAGAGGCTGCTGCGAACAGCGCAATATACAAATGAAAGTTGCACATATGTTTTATATTTTCAGTTTGGCGGTCAAAGATTGGCACTAATGCTCCGCCGGCTTGCAATATAGCAATGAAGAAGAAGAAGAAGAAGAAGAAGAAGAAGAAGAAGAAGAAGAAGAAGAAGCAGCAGCTTATTACAATGTCTTAAAATGTTAAAGGAATTAGTTTGCCATTTTTTAGGGGAGAATTACATGCATCTGCTGTCTTGCTTGAGAAGATCAAAGCCACTCTAATAATGTGCATTGAATATGAAGCCGGAGTAGCAATTTAGCTTAGCATAAAGACTGGAAGCAGGGGGAAACAGCTAGCCTGGGTCTCTCCAGAGTTACCCAGTAATGCCCCAAATGTTCACAAAGTAAATGAGTGAGTTAATTAGAGGTGCTGATAGGTGGGGTTTGTTAACTTTTGATAGAGCTATTCCTCCACCCAAGTAGGGACATGAGTTTTCCATATATTAGTAATAAGTTTTGTGCCATGTCATCAATACTGTCTGATCAGCATTAGCAGGGCAGATGTGGCTAATTGAGGACGAATGTCCCAGTACAAGTAAGGAATACATGAATAAATAAAGGCCTAATAAAAAGCAGGGCAAATTGAATTTTGTTGATTCACTGCTACAGCTCTTACAAGAGCTTGAGGCCGTAGCTGAGGGATCAGCCCTGAAGGGTCTGGACTGAAATATATTTTGTGGTTCTCATCTGTATATTCATAAATATCTCATAATTCAACATCAGGCTGCTCTGGTTTTTAAAAAAACAGCTGAAATCGAGTCGAAATCAAATAAAAAGCGGTCAACACAAATCTGACGCTGCAGCTGTTTGTGTTATCAAACAGAAAGCAGCAGAAGAAAAACTGATTTTCAGACTAAGACATGACTGTCCTGAGGCGGATTTTGGCAGGCGACCCTCGCGGTGAAAGCGGATTAGAGAGATCAAGGCAAAATATTAAAGAGGTTTGTGCGTGGCACCTGATCTGTGAAGGAAGTGAATGTGTGCAGGTGTTCTGTTGTTCACTGACGGACCGACACAGATGTTTGTCACAGGAATATTTGCATGCTTACAAGTTTAATGACCTTGTAGAGTTCTGAATCCCCCGCCATAATAAAATAGTAATGCTTCCACAAACATCTGAACGTACTCAAGTCAAACACAGACACAGTGTTTTCATTATTCTGAGTCACACATGGTGCCCTGCCTCCTGGTGGCGTCTAGACTGATTCTCATACAAATAAAGCAGTTGAATCTGTGACTGCAAACAAACCAAAGACTGTGTAAGATGCGGACGTCGTATGCGTGACGAAGCTCAGTGGCTCACCTTAATTTTTTTATTTTATTTGGTGACCCCTTCAAGATCATGTCCTGTCCCTTACCCTGGACACTGTCCCCAATGGCTGAGCACTCCTCCATTATTCTTAGTCACAGCCCTGCTCATAGTATGAACAGCATTACAGTTTGTGATGGCGTGCCTTCACTGTCCTGATTTGACACACACTCTCTCTCTCTCTCTCTCTCTCTTTCTTTCTTGGATTTATGAGGATCAAAAGATGCCAAGAGTTGATGCGAGACGATGCTGTTTTTCGATATTGCATCATGTGATTGATGTTTAATTGAAATGACTTCACACTAAATAACACCATCTGTCAGATATTCTCCTGCATCCTCCCACAATCAGAGCCCGATTTACTCGCACCGATCTTCTTCAACACCTGTGATCCTCTTTCTTTTAAAAAGCAGAGGTGGTTGTAGAGTACTATCCCAGGTTTCGTAAGCTCAGCTGACTGGCTGCTAGTTTAATTGGCAGGGTGTGTGTATGAAGCGCTTTCTGCACACACTGGAGCATTGGGGCTTCTCTTAAACTTTAAGCATGGACACATTTGGCCTGGTTAGCGTGCTAAAAGATGAAAGGGATCGCTTGCATTAATGGTTTCCACAGGAGAGAACATCAAAGAGCCTCAAATATTAATAGTATACATTTGAGGTTTACTTCAGCAGCTGCCTTTTGTTTTAATGAAAAGGATTTTTTCTTTTTCATCAATTATTTTTATGGTCATTCCAGAGAGATAGAGAAAATCCTTCCCCGGTCTATTACTTCCTGGCCAAACATTAAAAAAAAACAGCGAGGGCACGAGGCAGAGTTCATGGTTTCATATTCATCAATAACTTTTTTGTAAACTGCTGATAAGAACAAAGTCAGAACATTTAAAAGAGAGAGAACTGATGGCAGCTCCTTCTCTGAATATCTAAACCAGTAGTCAACACAGGGGGGCAGTCTTATCCTGTGTACACACTGCACTGTTAAACACGAACCATACTGTAGTCCTTGAAAGTAATCTAAATTTAGTACTCCCGATGATGTACTAAAAATAACATTATATGATGTACAATTTTGTCTTCGTCAAGTATCTTTGATTTTCTTTTTTCAGTTTTTCACACATAGAAAACAAACAACAGCCACAACAACAACAAATAATGTATAAGTGCACCATCCAACAAAATATTAAATAATTGCTCATCTCATCACTCACATTCTTGTCTTCCAAAAGCTTCATAAAGGTTTTCATAATTTAACTGTTTTCTTTTCCTCTCCAACAATATATAGAAGTCTTTCCAACGTAAGCTATGCTGCAATCTCCTTCAACCATAACTTTACAGGGTCATTTGTATTTTTATCCAGAAAAGAGCGATCCATTCTTCTAGCTAAAAAAGATCCTAACCCTAACCCTGTATTATATTTCCCAAACTGACTGGAATGACTTTTTAAAAAATATAAACAGTCTAAAACATAAAAAATGACACCTCGTATGTTTTATTCAGGGATGTTTGTTGTGTCATAATTAGTTGAAGAAGTGGCGTGTTGGCTGACTAAACAAAAGGTGACTTTAATAACGTTCATATAGGTAGAGGCAAACGCTGAATAATATAAAAGGCAGCTAAGAAGGCAAAGGCAAAACCAAACTCAATCGAAAAAATCCAAGAAAAAGTCCCATAAACAAACAAACAAGAAAAACAAAACAGAAACACTATGACAAAACAATACAGGACTGGGAAACAGAGGACATGCAACTATTTTAATCAGTTTAATACTTTAAAACGGTTTCTAAAAAGTACATGCGCTGCACGTCAAAGCAATAAAAATAATCCAGTAAAGAGTCATGTCCAAACTGTTTAGAAAAAGTGAATTAAATACAGATAGATAAAAAAAAATCTTCAAACTATCTAGTAGAGACATGTGTCTGTATGAGTGTGTGTGCATGTGTGTGTGTGTGTTTTGGCTGTCTCCAGATGTGCACACACTGCTATGGGTCTGGCAAACACACTGAACTTCTTGGCTGATGTGTGAAGTGTGCCGTGACCTCTGGCCACCAAATTGGGTTTGTTCAGGCAACATTTGTCTTCTTTAATGAGTAAATTCTTCAGACGGTGACGCCTCACAATGACTTCTAACAAAACAAACAGTAACTCAAAAATAAACTCTGTAGGTGAGCCAGCACAGAAACAAAGGTCTGTGAGGTACTCTGATAAATTACTGCCGTTTGTTCTTGTGAACATACAGCAGCAGATAATTGGCCAATCTGAAACAAACAATGCTGCAAATGCTGATCAATAGCAGCTTCATTGATCCAGTGTGGAATGATCACTGAAGAGGAAGTCATCAGAACTCTGCCCGATGTTTTGAGATCTGGCTCAGAGTTCTCAGCATTTGGAGAAGATCTGATGAACAGGCGGGGAAGATGAGCAGGTTGAAGCAGACCTCATGGCCCTCATGACACCTCAATGATTTTTTAAAGTTTTTCAGTTAAACCTTCGTTCGTTGTTTGTTTGCGTTTATTATGGAGGGGTTAGATAAGGAAGGTATGGTTCGTTTGTTGATGAAACGGTGTGTAGATTATCATGACGTATTCTTAAACAGCAGGAGTTCAGTCTGTAGGGACTTGGCTTCGGGGTGGCCGGTCCAAGTCCAGCATGAACCACAGAATGGACTGTGGATAGATGCGAGTTCTCCAGGTACATCAACTCCACCATCTCTCCGCATTTGCATCTCCATGAGCCTTTCGTGTGTGTGTGTGGTTGTATAAGTCTATATGTAAACTTGTAAAACCATTGAGGGATCAGTAAAGTTAAAGAAATTGTAAGCTGACAGGAAAGAGTGGCGTGTTTCTTGTTTTTTCCACCTTTATATGTGAGTGGAGGGTTTAGATGAGGCAGGTAACACGTTGATGTCTGTGAACATGTAGTATTCATAAACCTGTATAATAAACTGACAGAAAAGAGATCTGGGTGGTCAGAATAAGTTTTATCAGGCTGATGGTAATGGTCAGGTTGATAAATGTTTCCCACTCTTTGGATCCTGCTTCAACTGATTTATTATTCCATGCAAGTAAAAACAAATGTGCAAATCCGAGCCGGTACTTTTGGTTCAAGCACTGCCAAAGCCACACAGACTAAAGACACACATGAGGAGATTTACAGGCCAGCTCAGAATTTGGACAGCTAGTGTTAAAACTAAATAGACACAAAGAGACAGAGAAGAGATGAACACAAATCCAGCTGACCATGTGTTGCACAGACTTCCACAGACGCAGGCCTCACCCTGTTTCATAATGCAGGCAATGTCGAGAAGTCCATGAACAGTCTGACGTATGCATTATGACGGGCAGGTGAGTGGAAGCTAAAACAGCTGTGACTGTGTGATGCCATTCAAGGAAAACTCTGGGTGGAGCTGGCACCGGCCTGCAGCATAAAGCTGCACTTGTTTCGCGGCACCGGAAAGTCCGAGCCTGGATGGTTGAGTGCTCTGCAACATGTTTCAGGTGATACAATGAGAGCTTGTTTACAAATCAAGAGCTCACAGAGAATGTGTAACACACACTCACAGAGCTGTGTATCTGCACCAAACAGGGTGTTTCCAGGTAGAAGAGGTGGGACCTGGTACAAACAGGATACAGGAAATGGGCCTGCGTCGGGTCAATCAAAAGACGCCTGCAAAATAATGTTTCTCTTGTTCAAAATGAGGTCATGTCACAAGAGGGACTCAATTACAAGTAGAAGAGCTGCATTCAAGTCGTACTTAAGAAAAAGTACATTTATCAGATACATGTACTTTAAGTATAAGAAGTGCTCGTTCTGCAGGCTCCTGGAGCCAATATATTATGTGACATAAATAGAAGAACATTAACTTCACTGAGCCCTCGCCTCCTGTTTTAGCAGTGCCCAGGAGGTGAACTCCAGCTACGAGTCAATGCTCAATACTTTGGTCCATGCTGGACTTGAACCAGCTACCCTCTGGTTGCTAATCCACGTTCCCACAGAGCTACTGTCAATACTGATGCTCCAACCATATTTTACTGTAGTAGCTAGTTCTAACAATTATATACAGTGAGATATTATAACCACAATCTATAGGTCCAAGGTAGGTCACAGGATAAATGTCAGGGGTCGTGAGAGGATTAATCTAATCTTTGAGATTCTTGACTGAACAATGTGAAAGGGTTTTGGTGGAACCGAAAAACACTGGATGACAAACTACTGTCTTCAGCTGAATCAGGACACGATGGAAATCTGAATATTTGGGCCAACAGCTCAGAGAGACCACTTGTCTGTACCGGACCAGGTTAAAAACACTGGAGTTACTCTGACCTCAGTTTTCCGCTCTCACAGTAGAAATGTCACAAAAATATCATAATGTCATCTCAGAAAAATTGCTGTGGTCAGACCATCCCTGTCTCAGGCTGATCATCCTCTCTGATACTTCTTATTATAACAGTTTATTGTTTTTATTTTTGCAGTTTTTAGGTCTTGCTGAATTGGTCCTTGGTCTCTGCGCACTGGTTCCATCATCATATGGGTAGATTTTATTTTGTTTTCCTGTTGTTTGTGTTTTGCAAACAATTCAACAATGTGCTTTTTTCTTTTTCTTTTTTTTTTTACAGCTACAACTGTCAGATAAATGTAGGGGAGTAAAAATTGGTTGAACCCCCCCAAAAATGTCAGACACATAAAACACATCCTTTCAGGCTGTTGCTTAGGTGATAAATGGAAACTGTGGTATTTTGTTTGCTCCATCCTCATCCACATACCAGTGGATGGTCTGCTCAGTCGCAGACAGCCTTGTGAACCACATGTTCATAACAAGGTAGATTGTTTTTACCTTAAGAACAGCACCAGAAAGAAAGAAAAGTTAGGTTAGAGGCCAAAAGAAATGCCCTTTTTTAATTTAAAGGTTTTTATTTTATTTACAAAAATGTCCAGTTTGTCCTGATATTGTAAATGCTGTATTTCACGTGGAAATCGTTACAGTAACTTGATAATTATATGCAGCTAAAATGTGGCTCTGTCTAACCGCCCTTTAAGTGGAAATGTTCTGTGGTACAGCGGCATAGCTTCTTTCTCAGGGCGGTGAACTGTTCCAGTGTACAAAGACTTGTGTTGTGAATGAATGTGTGGGCTTGTGGGGCACTCAGTCATGGGTGTGTACTGTCACAGCCTTCAACACAGGGTATTTATTTTTATTTGTTCCCGTTCCTGGAGGTTTGGTGTTAGGTCGGAGTTTAAACTGTGTCAGTGTGCATGTGTGAAGCAAAAGAGCTCAAGATGTTTCACAGAGTCGCTTCAGAGACTGCCCATCACCACAACAATGTCATCACAGATCATGTATTTCAAAGAAAAATTGTGAATGTGGACTGCTATCATGTATGTTAGTTTTAAACACGCTATATGACACAATGCTGGAGGGTTTTGACAATTAATTAGCTGTTAGTACTTCCACTTCTCAAATATTTTATGTTTCTATATCATAAATTAAATATAATTTGTTTACCGCAAGTACATTTATGCAAGCACGACACTGAAGTACAATTTTGAAGTATTTCAAGACACTTTTTACTTCTACTCTACTACATTTTGGAGGCAATATTATAATTTTAATTAATCATTATATACTTTATTCATATAGCACTCTTGTGTTTGTTATTTATTTTAAATGCAGGGCTTTTTTGTTTGTGGTTGGCATGTACTCTATGTCTGCTTAAGAGCTTTGTCTTATTGTACTCTGTGCTTGAATCCTGGGTGCCATTGATTAATAATTAACGAAAATATTGTTAGGCGTTGACCTAACTGGCACCACAGACACCCAGTCATACAGTTAAAACACTTGTGCTTTTCCTACTGTGACTTGTCAAAGACCTACACACTTGGTAGGATTACATAATAAAGAATGTCTTCTTCATACTTTGTACATTATGATTCATTTCCACTATTTTCCTGTCTATTTTGGACAAGCTTGGTGTTGTACACTCTGCATGTGATGCATTATTTCCCCTCTGCTTTGCCGTGATGTCACCATGGGAAAATATCTCATGGGAGTTCAGCCTCTGCCTCTGATTGGTTGAGACAGCCTTCAAAACTACATGTATAATAAAATACTGGATTTTCTATAAAAAGAAACGGCAGAAAAACCACAGGAATAACACCGACTGTGGAGGTGAGGCCTCTCTTCTCTCCTCCAGTGTCACCTTGGTGTTACTTTGAGGAGGTTGAGTGGGAGGAGATATGCAGATGGTGCCAGTGGAGCCCTATTAGTGGCGTCTGTAGTCCAGCAAACTCACAGTGGACTGTTGTCACTCCAACACAGTCCTCCACACCCACAGCCAGTGTTAGGGTCAACACTACAAGGTGCATTTACAGCACAGCCGAAAGAGGTTGTACTGCAGAGTCTGAAGACTTTTTAAAGCCTTTTTTTTGAGACAGCTTATTTTGTCAGAGGCCTGACTATTTGATATCTGGCGAATGGAGAGGAACATTTAGTGTATTACATACACTTTGCGGAGGAATACTTTTTTTCACCTTCACCTCAGTTTGAAGGCTGCCTTCGCTAAGCGTTTGACTTTTAACTTGTGGATATTCAAGGATGCATTTTGCAATGGTTGTTAGTCCTTTTGTGTTCGTGACTCTATTTATGTCAACGGTCGAAACCAAGTTCTACAGACCGTTCCAGTTTAACCAGTATAAAGGACTCAGTCCACACCATGAGCAAGGGAAACCCACCAGCAGACACAAGTAAGTTCTATCTTTCTTTGTCCTGTAATCTGAGGAATCAAGTCTTTCACTTTGAGTGACAATATTTTGTATAATAATGTGTGCCTTTTATCTCCTCTCTGAAAGGAACCACTGTGCCTATGTAGTTGAAAAGACAATGTCCTTACACCGTGCAGGATGGAGCAGCCCCATATGTAAAAGCTGAGTACAACAAGTGTTCCTGGGGTCAGAAATGTCCAACTCTCCAGTAAGTAAACAACAGCTCTTATATCATACATACTTACATACATACTGTAGCCCTTGAATGCCACAGTCAAGTGTATCTGACTAATGGTTGGTTGTTCCTCTCAGGTATCGTCTGATGTACAAACCACTCTACAAGGTGGCACATAAAACTGTCACAGAGCTGGAGTGGCGTTGTTGTCCTGGGTTTTCTGGTTATGGCTGTATGGAGGGACATCCAGTTTACCAACACCCCATGAAAATGATGCCGCCTTTCAAAGGTCCACCAATGAAAGGCCCACAGTTTAAGGGGCCACAGTTTAAGGGCCCACAGTACAAAGGTCCCATGTTCAAGGGCCCTCCTGTTAACATTGCTGTGAAGGCCAACCCATGGAGTCAATCCAAAGGACCTCCCACTGGTGGTTTTAATTCTTACCCAGTGCACCACTTTGGGCCTCCAAGGTCCTCCTCCTACCCAGAGACTTCCTTCGAGACATATCCTTCTGAGCCAGAGCCAATGCCTGAGCACCAGGAACCACATCACACCGAGCATGACCAAGAACATGAGCATGAACCTGAGCATGGCCAAGGACCTGAGGAACATATCCAAGAGGAAATCCCTGCACCGCCTCCCTCTGTTGGTGAACAGTCTGAGGGTGAGGCCATAGGTGTGTCCTTTTTCCTAACTGCAGTAATTTTCTGGGTTTTTAAACTAGATTTGACTATGTAGTGTGTTCACACTGAATAAAACTGAGTGTACACTTTCTCCCCACAAAGTAATAGAGGTCACACAGGGTTAGACTGTGAATCAAAGCACAAAAGTGAACCATGTTTTTTCAAAATGTTAACAGCTTTTCTTTCTCTCTTCAGGCCGGCCACTAGACAGTGAGACAGAGGAACGAATATTTCGAATGGAGGAGGATGTACAACGTCTAAACCAGGGTCTGGAGACCCTGAGGGGAACTGTGAATGGACTGGAGGATAGTCTACGAGCCTCACTGAGAGAAGATGCCAATAGGATGCTGTCAGCTTTGCTCTCCGCTGCCCCGGGTCCCTTTCCTGCACCAGCTTTAGCCTCTAATCCGTCCACTGTAGTGTTTGGAGAGATTCCTGCAGGAGATCCTGACACAGAGGGTCTAGATGGCAGACATGTGTTTCCAGGCCTTACAGAACTGAATGGAAGGGTAGATGAGCTCAGGACAGAGCTGCAAGCCAAGACAACAGAGCTGCAGGAACTTAAAGCAACAGTGATGGGACACGATGGCGCACTGAAAGAAGATGTCGAATAGACCGGGAGTGGTACCAGACTCCACTGATAATCTTGAGGTGAAAGCTGGTGGAGAAGATGATGGATGCCAAGCTGAGTGAAGCCAGGACAGAAATCCTTGGTGGATTTGAGAAAGCGTGTGGAGACTGCTGAGGGTCGGTGCGAGGAGAAAGCCGGGGATGTCCGTCGTCAGTGCAAGAGGGAGCAAGGTGAGCAGCAGGAGCAGATGGAAGACAGTCTTGAGGAAAAAGCCACAGGCTTGAGAACAGAGCTGCGAAACCTCCAGGCACAGATCCACGAGTTAAAGACTACAGAAAGCTGCTGTGGTAGAATGAGTGGAATAGTGGAAAGGGTGCAACTGCTGGAGACATCAGTCGCAGGCCTCAACCAGTCCCAGGGGCACCTGAGAGTGGAGCTGGGTGGACACAAGGACCACATTGAGGGAATACTGGAGGGACGTCTGGGGTATGTAGAGGCCAAGCTCAACCTGACTGGGCAGATTAAAAGTGTTGAGTCTGGAAAGAGTCACAAGATAGGACAGGGACTGGAGGCCAAAATGGAGGGTAAGTTGAGGGCCCTGGAAGGCCGATTACTGACTGCTTTGGAGGAGATGGGTAATGCCACTGCCCCCGCACTGCTGGAGGGTCATGCTGTTCCCACTCTAGAGACAGAACTGGAGTCCATCCGAGAGAGACTGGAGGTGGATGTGGACAGAGTGCAGAAACAGCTGAGCAACCTTGAGGTCCTCTGCTCCTCCTCCTGTTCCTCACCCCAAAAACCACCATCTCCCATCCAGGGAGACTCTGCTGCACCAAGCACTAATGAGGCCAAGGAGCAGTCCGTGAAGGAGGTACTGGACATGCAAGATGACCGTTTGGAATAGCCTCAACGTCACACTGCAGAACATCCTGAGGGGTCTGACCCTAAGAGACCAGCAGGAACAAGCAGAGGGAGATTATCCCATCGAAGGGGAGCTCAGAATACTCAAGTTCAATGTCCGCTCAGTCAACCACACCCTGAGAGGCCTCCAGGATTCCCTGGGGACAGTCGTCCACCAGGTGGGTCAAGCCAACAGCTCATGGCATGAGAGAGAGGCTCGTCTGGCCCAGCAGATAAAAGGTGTGGTCCAGCTAGTCGGACATCAGGCTTCCATGCTTGGGTCAGGCGAGCGCAGACTGACACGACTTAAGGGTGAGCTGCAGGAGATGAAGAGGCGGCTAGCCCAGGAGGTCCAGGGCTGCCGGAGCACAGCTATGGGGGTCAAGAAAGAGGTAACTGAGGTTAGAGGTCATGTTGCCAGTGTGGAGGACCAGTGTAAGGGCCTGAATTACTTGGCAGAAGATCTGGAGAGAATCAGGGAGGAGTTGGAGGGACAATCAAGCGGGCTTCTGCTGCAAGTCAATGGGACTCTCTCCAGCCATGCTCAGCAGCTCTCTGAGCTGAGAGGCGAACTCAGAAACTGCACCTCCAAGGCAGAGCCAACACAACAGAGTTTAAAGCTGGAGGCAAACCAGACACGAGGGGACAACTTCACTATGAATTAGATCAGTTTACTGATGGACAATAGATTTTAAAAATGAATGAATATTCTGCAGGTGTAGTGGGGGTCCACTAAAAACCCCATGTTATTGTTTGAATTGTAAAAATCCAAAGGTTTTGAACCTGCACTGAAATAAGGTCGGCTTTACAGTATAAAATGAAAACGGCAGCTAATGGTGACTGCACTAACAAAACAGAATCTTGAAATTGAATCATGAAGGTGTTAAGATGAACTGTTTGTTATAACGGACGATTATTTAGACTCTCTGTGATTGAGGAAGTGATGATAAAACTGTACCTGTGTTACTGTACTGTTTATGTAAAGCTTATATGAACAATTTAACGATGTTTACAAGTTTTTGTATTGATTTTTCTCATGTTTAGACTAGAAGTATACAAGATATGTTTTTATATCGTTTCCTTGAGCTTGTGGTTGTAATGATGAATAAATTGTTAGCATTTTGAGCTACCTACAGTTTCATTTCATGTTTTTTCAGTACTGACAATACAATAAACAAGTTCCTTTACTGTTTATGCTTTCTTGGCGTGTTAGATGAACCCCAAATTTCACTAGACACTAGTCACGTTTCATTTTAGAGGTGAGAGGTTTCGCTGCAGAGAAGTGGGGAAACCACAAGAGAGCAATAGAGAAGCATTAATGCCGTTGACTGAAGCTATGATCATGCCTTTCAAAACTCAAGCTGACAGGGAAAGCTCTTGCTTTGCCAGAAGAAAATTACAAATTGGCATTATTGCCAAGGTGATGCGGACAGACAAGGAGCATTTCAATAAAATAGCCAACATCTTATGCTCTCTCTGTCTGTCTAGGCTACAAATCTAGCAGGCCGGCTGTCTGAGCATAGCTCCCATCGGACATTACAATAGAGCGATAGGTGACCTTGCTAATAACCCTCCTCTGTTAGTTCCTGCTCCCCCTCCACCACCGGACAAACAACCATTAAAATGACAGCAGTGTGGGAGATGAGCCCAATGCTGTGTGAAAACGTTTTAACCTGAGAGACATGTGATGAATAATAACTATGGAAATGTCAGGGCAGGAAAGGAGGGCAGACAGAAAAGATAGGCACTAAATTTATGTTGGAAGAGCGGAGTGATCTCGAAACACAAATACAAACCTATGATGCAAGTTCATGCACATGTGAAAAGTCAGAGGAAGATGGAGATATTCGACTGTTTCCTGAGGCAATCTTTTACACTGCATTACTTAAAGTGCAAAGATAACAATAAATGCCACTCATACACAAAATAATGCATCATCTCTCTGCTACATCACTGGAGTCCCACATTAATTCAGGTCTTCTTGTTACATCTCTGTCATCGTTTGGACTGTCTTATTTATTTTTCTGTATTCTTCTCATGCCTCCTTAAAGTTCACACCTCGCACAGGCCCAAACAACAACACATTAATCTTGTTTGTTTCCAATAAGACACTTGGACAGAAAGGGCAGTCGCGAGGGCTCTGGTGAATTTGTCTCCTCTGACTCAGAGTCTCTTCACTGCTCACTCATGGATCCGATTTTGAGTTATGCACCCTGCACAACTCGCAGACTGTCACCGGCCAAGGCTTGTACCCACAGCACAAAAAGCCAAAGCTGGCACAAAGACAGAGGACAAAGGATATTTGAGTAAGCAGAGGCCTGCAGTCGTCTAAAATGTGAATCATCCTATATAATGTGTCCTCTGTAGAAGCGTAAGGTGAAAGACGAGTTTTTGTCCTCATTATAGTGACGGTCAGAGATCAGACAGTGTTGATTACAACTGGAGAAAGCTCAGTGAAGAGTCGCCTTAAATCAAGGACACAGAGCTTCTTAGTAATAAGCTCCAGCGTTTGATGTTTTTCGAGAAACAGTAATGTGTAAATCTCTACAGGAGCTTTTGAAGTTATTACTGAACATTTGCACTCCCATGCTTACAAAATATTGTGAAATTCAGCACCAGAGATGTGGGGAAAGTATATACTCATTTTCTGAACTAGGTTTTGTTGTGTCAAGAAGATGAAATATTGAGTCCTTATCTGAGCCATATGTTTTGGCTGTGACAACCTAAGAAGATGGATTCTGGCCAAAGTTAAGTGCCTCAAGTACAAATTGGCCCAGTCCTCAAATTGGACGGGTAGATTATTAAACAAGGGTAGCAGACAGGATATGAATTCATGCCTGTGGAGTGAAAATCCATAAAGTTCTTTAGTAGAAAGTTTTTTTGCACATAAGTACTGTACAAGAGCACAAATGTAGTATGTACCAACACGCAGTCATGTTTTGCTTGTGAATTAAAGTTTTACATTAACATATAGAAGGAATTTCGGTTTCACGCCTCTCTCAATGTACATACACAGATACAGACATAAATATATACAGCTTAAAACAAGGAGCTTGATATGATAGTATACGTAGATTGTGTATGAGTGATGAGTCACAGTGAGATTTATCATTCACATATTTTAAGCTAAAACTGATTTGATTGATTGGGGTGTTACCTGTACTGTTGCAAACTGTTGGGGGTTTATAATGAAAAGATAAAAAGATGTTTAATTTTGCGTCTGGTTTCGGACCATGTTTAGAAGCTAATGTATCAAAATGGGGTGCAAACTATCATTAAAGACAGGAAATATAAGGTATTAAAGGTAAAGGAGCAGATAATGATTTTGGAAACACGCGTATTGGCTTTTTTGACAAGAGTTAAACCCAAAGATCGATACCACTTTCATGCTTCTGCACTAAATCTAGAGACAGCAGCTGCTAAGCTTAGCCTCCGTCCAAAGCGAAACGACAACTTGTCATCTTTACTCCTTTATTCAGGCGGCAGAGGGAGGACAGCCAAGATGGTGGCCCGAGCCATCACACTCAAACAAAACAGCTCTTCAACCTGTGGGTGACTTCACGGATACAACGTCCATGTTTTATTTATCTATCTATCTTAATCACCAGCTGAGGACACCGTTAATAATGGAATAGGGTGTAACCTGACAGTGAATGGATATGAATGAACAGTTATTGAGAGCTCAGGATAGGTAGAGCGGTTCGTTCATTAATCAGATGATTGTCAGTTCGATCCACGGCCTTGGGCCAGATACTGAACCATAGACTGATCCTGAAGGATGTGCTATCGGTGTGTGAATGTGTATGTAAAAACAGATAAACAGTTGGCATAGGTGAATGAGATATGTAGTGTAAAAGCACTTTGAGTGGTCTGAAGAAGTTATATACGTACAGTCCAGTTACCATTTATTGGTGATAAATTAAGAAAACGTATAACTGAAATTGGTTCAATTAACACCAGAAGATCAGCTGACTGACGTGCTCGACTCATTTTTTTTCTTTCTCCTCCTCGTCTTTGGGCACAAAGTATGATTCACTAATCAGAGTGACAGTTAAAAAAAGCAGGAGAAAGAAAATGCGTCCATCCCTGAAAGACGTTCATTATTCTACATTCATATTCAAATTATTCACTGACAAGAGCCAGTACAAAATTTCCAGCAGCGCCAATTAGTCATATTGCAGTGGCTCATCGGATTAATACTATAGCTAAAGGTTTGTAATCCAGCCGCTGAGAAGGTTGAGGGATGATCTCTGCTCTCAGTCCGCTGCCACAGTTATCCGCACTGAAGGCTACTGTAGATGACAATTTCAGATCACTATCCAGTCAGAATATGTGCCGCATGTTTGTGTTTTAAATTATAGTGTAAAAGTAATTTATAGATATTTACAGTATGAAATCATGTTCAGGACCATAAGTGAGAAATGTGAACTGATATTTCAAGCAATTAAAGCTATTTTAAGTTAAAGGTTAAGGTTAAACACACTAATGTTCCCAGTGTTTTTTCCACTGACGGTGTAAAGAATGGACAGTGTATCTGTGACGTCGCCCACAGGTTTCCGAAGAGCTGCTTTGAAGCTCAAAGTCTGTGTCGCTGGGCGTGGGCTCCATATTCCCTCTTACCTGCCTGATCGCCTCACCACTTGTTCCTCATACAGCGATCAGCCACTACAGTATAAAAGGCCGCCTCCTTCTCCCAGCCTCCACCAGATCATTCGATCTCCCTGATAGTAGCAACACTTCAGGCTAATTCCCTGTTTGTCTGTGACTTTGCTTCAGGTAAACTGTCTCTGCCAGCTCTGTTTGTTCACTACTGCACTCTTGGATGCCTGCCACCACCACCACCAGCCCTGCACCACCCCGGACACCACCATCCCCTGGACCACCTTTTCACCTGCAGTCTCCCTTGTGTACACAATAAACTGTGTTAAACTGATTCGGTCTCTTGGTTTGTGCTTGCATCCTGAGTCCAAAGTCATTCAGCATAACAGATGTGTCCCCTCGGAGGATAAGTATGTAAATAAGGTACATCAAACTCCATTATATTCACGACCGTCTGTTGTAAATCTCTAGTTTTCCATTTCAAAACAGAACACTTTTGAATTACTGCTCTTTATATTGTGGAATCTCTGTGTGAAGAAGCTCCTATGAATTATATTAAACAGATGCAGGCTGTATGTCTGCTGTTTGGTGCCGAGCTGGTAGTTTAAAGTGGCTTTTTTGGAGCTTTTTCTCTGAAAACAGCTGGCCGCTGCTGCTGAACTGAAGCTATGAGAGTGGTGAGAGTGAGATAAAACAGTAAAGTTAAAGGCGGAAAGCTAAACAACAGAAGAATCCACTTTTCATAAGAAATCGCATTTGTTGTGTGGACGGTGCGGAGCAGAATGATGTGGACATACGGCAACACAAATCTTCAGCAAGAGGAACTGAAGCCATAATTCTGCCGTATTTCATGTTATCATAAAATGCGTTTTGTTTTTGTTTTTAGTTAGAAAGCAGGCTGTGATTAACGAGCTCCTGTAATTCAATGTTTGCCACGTGTGCTGAGGTGTGTGTGGTTATTTTGTAGCGGCCTGATGTCATTTCCATGTAATTTAATCAAGTTAAATGGAGTGGACAGCCGTGTGTATTATCTCCTCTCAGAGGTTTGAGGCTTATTAATGAACCTGTGTTCTGCTGCCTGGAGAAGGCTGCAGAGACTTAATGAACTGAAGGAGAACGTTTCCATAAACTGTGGACGACAGACACTGGAAGAATCATCCACATTAGATGAATGCAGGCAGCTTTAACGATGTTCCTGCTTTAACCACATTAAATCTCATATTCTGGTGGATTCAAGGGCGGAAAAATACCTGTTGGTATTCCTGCCTCCCTCCTAATCTAAAAATGGGCAAAGACGTGGATCATCGGTGGACCTGAGGCGGGCCGAATGACGCCTTGTTGCTCAGACAAGTCACCTGTCACAGCTCTTACCAGTCAATCAAAGCGGCCATGCTCTTAATTAAGCATAACTTTAAGCCTTAATATCATTTGAACAGGTGAGTTGTATATAAATTCACCCCCAGTACAGTTCTCAGGAACGGGGAAATTAGCTATAGAGACCAAAACTGTTTTTTGTACCAGGCTGTAAACATTTTAACATGGGGACTTATGAAGACTGACTCGTCCTGCAGCCAGGCTCAAGTGGACGTTTGAAGAACTGCAGTTTTTGGCACTTCTGCATTGGCGTCACTTCACAAACACAGAGGTTGCTGATCTGGGACTGCTGTTCATCACCAGTACCATTAGGGGGCATCCTCTGGGGACCATGAGGATCTGTACCAAATTTTAGTGCAATCCATCAAACTGTTTTTGAGTCTGGACCAAACGTTCTCATATCATACTGCAGCGTGGCAACTTGTTGACATCCCCTGCGTCTTTAAGGACCTGATGAAAAGTGATCGCACTCATGTTCAACATGTCCTCTCATAATTCCCTCTCATTCTGAGCATTTCCTGCCTCCTGTCACCTCCAATAAGTCATGAAGAGACTTCACACAACAGCGAACCAATGTTTGTGACACTAAGTTCGCCTAAACGTGTCAGTGCGAGCAGCCTGAGAAAGACCAGGACCCTGTGCTGAGGTATTAATATGACAGCGCTGCTCTTTGCAGCTTTTTGACAGCCCTGCAGCCTCGGCACAGCTCAGCGAATGAGCGCACGCTCCCTTAAGCGGCTTTCCATGACTGTCAGTCTGGGAGCAGCGCCTGCTCCGAGCTAACTGCACGGGTTTGATAAAGTAGGGTGACACAGCGCTTCAGGTGAAGTTCAAATGATCCCCAACAGGACTAGATTCACTGTGTGACCGAGAAATCATTTTTTTGTTGAGAAATATCATTTATGACCATCAATGGCTGCTAACATATTCATTAATTGCTAGTACAGTAGCAACAGGTACAATCATGAACTGCTGCTGTTTAATTTCTTCACCGTGATCTATTAGGATCATGAAAAACTGACTAATCTTCTTCACACGATTAAAAAGTACAATCAAAATCAATAAATCTCTTTATGACTTTAACTTCAGTCTCATCCTGCAATATGAATATTCTATTAATCCACCTTCACATTCTTGCATCCACACACAAATTTATAATCAGCAGCCAGAGGTTCTGTTTTCCTGATTAGTTTGTACACCTGAGCTGCAACGATAAGTCGATTCATTGTATAACTGTCAGCTATTAAAATGAAATGAAAACCAAGTATTAAATTAGCCACTGGTTAATTTGAGTAATTTTGTAAAGATTTCTGATTTCTGTCACGATTTAGTTCAAGAAAATAAGCCTCAGAATTTAGTGTGACGGTCAACCCTCTAACTGTGACAGATTTCCAGCGTCCCTGTAGATCATCATGGAAGTTACCGTTGATAAGATTAATATGATTATGATTGTGTGGGCAGGAGGGTGAGCGCGAGCGACCATTCTCAGTTTGACAACCACTTAATTTCACGTCTGTGGACAGTATTCATTTATTATTTGGGATCTCAATAACAAGGTCATATTTTTCACCTGGTATATCCAGCATGAAACAACATGGTAAGAATGCACAAGGAGAAGTGTGACACAGATGTAAACTAAACAGGCTGGAACAGACAATCAAAAAGGCGGGACGATTAGTGAACACTAAACCATAACTTCTCAGTGAATGTGAATATTTTCTGTTTATGATCGTCACCCTCTTGTTTTTTCATAACTGTCAAAAATCAAATTGACCAAACGAGTAATTGCTAGATCAACCTGATGATGCAAATAATCGTCGGGTGCAGCCCTAGTGAACAGACACATACACACAGTGTTGTTCATACTGTAGGTGCAGACATGAGCAGCTGTGCTGTGGACGAACTCTGAGTGATTTGGGAAAACCCACCTTACAGTATATGCATAATTCAGATTGATGATTCAAGTGTGTGAATAATTTTAGAGCAGATACAAAGTGTCACTGACAAGTACAGCTGAAAGTCACCGGTTAGGACGGACGGATGGAGAAAAAACGGGGTGGGGAATGGTACTTCGAGTCATCAGTGACAGTATTATGCTGATCCCTCTCTCTCCTCCCGCTCTCTCTCTCTCTGGCTGACCTGCCGTCACTGTGGGTTTTTCGCTCTACATCAGTGAGGCTCTGTGCATCTCCACAATGATGCACACATGCTGTGTGAGAGAGTGAGTGTGTGTCTACCTGGCAGGATGTGTCACTGAAGAAGAGGAGATTACCTTAGCGGGACTCTTTAGTGTGAGACAGACAGATCCAGGTCCACCTCTCTCTCTCCATCGCTCTCTCTGTCTCTCTCTCTGTCTGTCTGTCCCTCCGCTCTGTCTCACTGGCGTTGGCTGGTCAAGCTCCTCGCGTCTGTGTCCTGCTCTCCACCTGGCCTCCATGAGTTTAAATGAGGACAAGCTATCCCTCCCTGGAAGGTAAGCAGCGGAGCATTGGGATGCCTTTTATGTTTCCAGTGCAATACAAAGAGGCTGGACAATAACAAAAAAACAGGGTCATCAATGGCGACGCACTTGTTTGATCTTCTTGATTTTGCTGATGTTGTTCCCAGCGATAAATGCTGTAGATATAGAAGCTGACGAAACCTTTATTTTCTGTGCAATAGGTCTGGTGCTTTATTCAGGCACACAGTTATCTTGTAGCTCTACCTCTAACATGATAACATCTGGATGTGTTAAAGGGGAATGTACTGAAGGACATCAGTCAAGTTTCACAGACTATCTGAAGGCGGATTGTGCCGGCTATAATGCAAAATGAAGGCAGAGGCATCGCAGCCAATTTGTGGGATTTCCAGCAGGATTAGTGATGAGACACGTCTGTAACAATCCACAGAAGTCAAAGTTATAGTGGCAGCTATGCTGACTGTTTTCAAGAGCTGAGTCGAGCTCAGGCTGCATGCATGAACTGCCCATTGTTGTTTTCCTACACAGACGTATGCGAGCAACTCATTTGTTACAGTACGAGGTCTTTGTGTCGGATGCAACAGAGCGGATGACCTTCAACTGAGTCTTCTAACAAATGAAAACAGCTGACTGATCACTGACGCTGAGATGTTTGCCATCCCATCCTCAGTCACACGCAGTGGTTATGTAATGTGTTTGTGTCATGAAGGGGAAGCAGTTGTTGGAGGAGTGACGATGACTTACTACGATGGCAGAATCGGATTTATTTATTTATTTTGGCATTCTCTTGTGGCTGCTGTCCTTTCCCGTCGGCGTCAAGATACTTGTTTAACATTACATTTTACTTTATAGCATCTTATATCAGCAGTTGTGATTGTTCACTGTGCACCCAAGCATGAAAAGTGATCCAATTACTCTTAAGGACATGTCAAATGACCAGTGCAAGAAGAACAAATCCTCCTCTGTCACTCCATCTTTTGGTTCCATACTAATTTACTGGCTAAAACAGAGAGAAAAAATGTTTATATATAGTCAATAGCTGATTTATTTGTGTGATGTTGTAGACAAATCTATTGACTGTTAAGTTCAAATCCAAATGTTTCAGAATACTGTGCAAGACAAGCAAAAAAACGTAAGAGAGCGTTCAGCAGGCTCAAACTGTTTCACCGTCTGGGCAACATCTGTATCAAACTGTGGTGTGCCAGTCCACCCAGCAAATGTTGAGATATTACACAGTAAAAACTGAAGTGCTAGTGGCACTAGAGAGACAGTCAATAAAGTCATTAAAAATGATCTTCTTGGGGCACCCCAGTAGCTCGCCTGGTAAAGTGTACACCCCATGCTTCAAGGCTAAAAGTCCCTACCACAGCAACCCGGGTTCAGTTCCAGCCTGGGTCCTTTACTGCACGTCATCCCTTCCCTCTCTCTCCTCCCTGTATTCCCTGATCATCTCTCCAGCCATCACAATCCATTAAAGCAGAACGTACCAAAAAATCATCACCTGAGGGCCGTGAAAATCAGTGCCAAAATTTATGGCAGTTGATCAAATAGTTGTTGAACTATTTCAGTCTGGACAAGCTTATGGACGGACGTTTGTGTAGTCCAACTCATCCTTCATTTAAATCTCAAAAATCACCTGAGGGGAAGTCCTCATTGTCGATCATGTTGGAAACAAGAAAATGAACAACATCAGAGCAGGTTGTAATCACTGTTTCAAAGTGAACCATAGGTGTAGGTAGAAGCTGTGTCGTGTGTCGTAAAAATGCTCCAAGTGTGTGCAGCAGTTTTCCAAAATTTAGAGTGTGCATCTTAAACGGTGACAATGGGATCAGCTTAGAAAGAATCGAATGCTTGTCACGTCCGCCTGTCCAGCCAACCTTTTCATACAAGATGCAGCGATGAGTAGAATAACTGTCAGTGGTAATAAATCTTAGGGCGCGGAGTGATTAACTGAATCTCGTGGTTTAAGAGTGGAGTCAGGAGCAGGTCTATAGACAACATCACCATAATCCAGAACGGACAAGAACGCGGCCTCAATTATCCGCTCGATTATCAGGTGACAACCGATTCACGCTCAGATTACTACACAGCAGCGCTGGGTGTCCTAAACTCATCATGTTAGGTCAACACATTGCATCGTGTGATCTTTCTCCACAGTCATTACATAAAAATATGTCACAGCAAGCCTCGCAACATCTGAAAGATTTGTCTCCAAGCACTCCTTGTCATGCTGCTAAAACAATGTAAATATTGCACTGTGGTGGCATTCACTTGTCATTGTCAGTCACTGTCAGATGAGGGGGCAGCCAAACGCAGCGAGGTTGAATACAGTCCACTTCAATCTGACAAATGTCTCATGAGGCCTTCAGGCGGCCACATAGCACACTGCGTGTCATGTATGTCGAAGTCAAGGTTTACACATTGCACAAAGCAGCTAAGGGAAATTTGGAGCAGGAGATCAACTCCAGGTCTAAGGTAATGCCTTGGTCAAGGACGCCGACAGGAAAATTAATCTGACATACATATAACGGTGTTGGAGGAACTGGAGCACCTGAAGAAAACCCACAAGAGCACAGAGAGAGCCTGCAAACTCCAAACAGAAAGGCCCTGCTAACCGCTGAACCTCTGTGCTGCTTTAGATTTAGTAGCAGAAGACACTATGATAGCAACTAGCACGAGTGTTAAGTTTGTTTGTTCTGGGCTACTGTAGAAACATGGAGGTTCTGTGGAAGAGGACCAGTGTCTCTAGATATAAAAGGCTCATTTTAAAGTAACAAAATTTTCAGGTGATTATACACTAATTAAAACACAGTTAATCATACAATATGTGTACAAACTGTACACTGTGAATTATTTTGTGTAAAAAGTGTAAGATGAAGGCAAAGTCATGTAAAAATGATTAGAACCATCTCTTTTCCATTAATGGTTGGTTTGCTGTAGCACCAGGTTTAGCAGGGTGTTCCAGATGTCCCTCTCCCCACTGACAAAGTCCAGCTCCTCCTGGGAGATCCTGAGGCGTTCCCATGCTGATAGGCCATAAAGTCCTTCCAGTTAGTTCTGGGCCTAGGAGGAAGCTCATTTTGGCCGATTGTATCTACAATCTCTTTCTTCCAGACACTACTAGTAAATCAAGAACTTTGCCTTCAGGCTCAGCTTCCTCTTCACCACAACCGTTCGGTACAACTACTGCAATGCAGCCAACACCGTACCAATCTGCTCCATTTCCCCATCACTCTTGAACCAAGACCCCGAGATACTTGAACTACTTTGCTTGGGGCAGCAACTCATTTCCAACCCAGAAAGAAGCACTAAAATTAAATTGTCTCATTAACTTTCACAGAGTAGGAACCTCTGGAGACATATTTGCAGTTTGATTATACTGAGTAGAAAACACAGGTCAACGATTGAGTTATGCCACCGGCTGCCAATCTCTGAAGCCCGTGCAGACATGCCTGATATTGCAATTGCTCATGAGCTCATGCATGTGGTGTCACTGCTGTTGCACATAGACACCGTGGCATGTATTATCTACTTTAAGCACAGCCACCTGAATGTGACAGTCCTGGTTTCCGTAGCATCACATGAATCTCGCAAGTTTGCCAACATGCAGCAGTGAAACTTGCTCGAGCTGACAGCAACAGTAAACTGCAGATAGATAAATTTAAATCCCTTCCCCGAGTAAATTACACAAGTCAAAATGTCTCGGCGGAGACATAAACTTCAGCAAATCGGTCGGGGCAGCAGAGGGTGAGGTGTAAATGTGAATCATAAATGAAATAATGGGGTGCATAAGCCAGATGCAGCCGGGCGATATATGTTGTGCCCCCTGCATCATCATCCGGAGGTCAACGTCCCTGTCCCTGACTCAAAGACATCCCATTAATCACAGCTGAACAGAGGAGTTATTCAGCCAGGCTCAGAGACATGATAACAGTAGTGTCACAGCTCAGCCAGTCTCAAAATACTCAATCTGTCACAGTGAACCAAAGGCGCTGTTCAGCTGGTTTAAGCTCTGCCCGACTCTCTCCGTCTACCTCCTCCCTCTCGTTTTCACACGCACGTGGCGGAGGGTCATCTTGGTTTTGTTCCTCCGGTTACATAAACATGTTCAGGGACGGAGTTCAGCTCGAGAGACATACTTTATGGTAATGTCACATTAAACAATACAGATTAAACTCTTACTACAAATTATACAGTACGGTATTTGTTTGCCTGATTGTTCCCTCAGAATTGAGCCGGAGCTTTAAGGCCAGCACACTTGATGAGAAGCACGTCCTGATCTGAATCCACCAGACGGGATAGTCAAAGACCTTGCAGGAGATAAAACATCAACTGAAAAGATCTGGGAGACGTTTCTCTCTCACGTCTACCACCCAAGCTTTCTTTCTCTTTCTTTTACTTCAGGACTGTTGAATTAGACTTTAATATTGGAAATAGAGACATAAAAACACAAATGAAACACTATATACACTGTATAGTGTCACAAACTGGCTCAAGATATGTGACAAAAGCGATAAGGCAAAGGGTTAGAGAAGGATAAAGTATGTTTATTGTAAATTATCCACAACTACATAACTCATAACAACAGCATGGGGTGTAGAGAGTGGCAGTATCAGTAGTGAATGTAATGTATGGATGTGTGAGGAATGTATGCGTGTCAATTGAATGCAAAAGAAACAAAACCAAAACAAACCCAAAACCGGGAGCCTTGTGGAGCCTAGGAGAGAGAGAGACAGAGAACGAATGGTGAGTGGTTATTTATAACCTGGTGGAAGGCCTTTTCAGGTGTCAGCACCTAGCCTTAACGACCACTCCCTGACTGCCAACCCCTGCAGGAACCAATCACCTGCCTCATGGTGGGCAGCAAGGGAGGAGTCGTAACAACAGACTGTACACGCACACAGTGTACATGCAGTGGTTTCGTTTTGTGTATCTAAAACTCCAATGAGAAATTCAACTCCACCGTGGGGCTCAAACAAATCATCCAATAACAAATATGTTTTATTGATTACTGAGTCCTTCATTGTGCCGACATCACAGTGAAGTTCTTGGACTTGAGTTCCACTAAAACTGCTCATAACTACTGACTCTGCTGACTCCCGTCCACTCAGACTGACTGGACGTTTCGTCATTGACTGGTGTGCTGACTTGCATATTGATGAGGCCTCGTTCTTTATGCCTTCAAGTCCTCGCGAGTCAGCGTTGCCCCTGCATCACGGTGCTTTCCCCTCCGATTTCCATTTGTATTTATCATTCTTCTTCTACGCAGCAAAGTGATGCACTGAATAGCAATCATGGTCTTGTTTGCAGATATGTGTGCGGAGGAGATACTGATTGCCTAGGTTGAGAGTCTGGCTCGTGACAAAGAGCATGAGTGCCTCTGACACGGGATTGCTCTAACAGTCTATTAATTTATTAGCTCTGAATCTGTCAGCTCTCTGTGAACACCCTCTTACCTCTGATTATTATGTAACTATTCTTTCACATGAATCATGTGTAAACGCGTCAGCCGGGGACAATATTGCATTATCTTAAACCAGGATTGTTTTGTTCACTAACTCTCAATCTCTCATCTTGTTGTAAATCCTGAAAGACACAGTCTTTCTAATTCTTTCCATCTGTCAATCCTGCTTTAAAGATTTACGTTTAATACGAATTTCATCTTTTGAACAGGATTATTTTTATTTATTTAAAAAAAGAAAGAAGCTTTTTCATCTATTTGATCCTGCTAGAAGTATTGTGTAACAAAGGCAGAGAGACAGCACAGCTTGCACCAAAGGAAACAGACCTTAAATGTATTAGAAACACACCTGGAGAAGAGTTTCACACCGAGCAGTGAGGAAATAGCTTTTACTGTGGTAATTAAAGACTTTCTCAACAATATATTGTCTTCAGTCCAGCCTGCAACATCTACGGAGAATAGAGTCTGAGTTAATCCAGTCAATAACGATTGATTGCATTGTTCACGATGAATTTGCGCTTGTGCTTATGCCAACAACATTTCAGATGGGAAATGCTTCAGACACATCCGACGTGTTTGCCTCCACCATCTCCAAGGAGTACGACGTCCTCATGGGTTCACTCTACAGCGCATTTTGTGAGTGGACACAACGGGCAAATCTCTGCTTCATCCCCGCAGGTGCACAATCTGCAGCTCAGCTCACTCTCTTTCTTCTTCTTCCTCTCCTTCGTACAGGTATACTGTCCCTCATGGGCAACTGCATCCTGCTACTTGTTGCATATCACAAGCGATCGACCTTGAAGCCAGCAGAGTTCTTCATCATTAATCTCGCCATCAGTGACCTTGGGATGACGCTCTCTTTATTCCCATTGGCAATACCGTCAGCTTTTTCACACAGGTGCCTCATATTTCACTCTTTGTTTTATTTCTCCCACTTGAGAAATATCAGATTGATTCCTCTGTGAAAAATCTATTGACTGTAAAAGGTAACTGTTGGCCTTAATCTGCAACTACTCGACAGTTTAGGTTGTTTTTATCTTGTTCTTGTTGTCCTGTTTCTCTGTTTTGTATCTTTGTAATCTGAACATCTCTGGATTTTTGACTGCTTGCTGGACAAAACAAGCCATTTGAAGAGTTCACCTTGAGCTTAAGAAATTTCCTGGCAGCGTACAGACCAAACAAAGAATCAAATAATCAAGAAATGTCCCCTTTCTCCTTGTGTACAGGTGGCTGTTTGGAGAGATCACCTGTCAGCTCTATGCTATGTGTGGAGTACTCTTTGGTCTATGCAGCTTGACCAACCTCACGGCTCTCTCCTTAGTGTGCTGCCTTAAAGTCTGCTTCCCTAACCATGGTAAGTCGATAACACCCCACGATAAGCGTGACGTTTAAGGATAGAAATGTCCACAATAACAGCATATAATCATTTTTTCTGTCTCCTGTCTAATCAGGTAACAAGTTCTCCTCGACCCACGCCCGCCTCCTGGTAGTTGGAGTGTGGTGTTATGCATCTGTGTTTGCTGTAGGGCCCCTGGCACAGTGGGGACATTACAGTCCTGAACCTTACGGCACTGCCTGCTGCATTGACTGGCATGCGTCCAACCACGAGCTTTCTGCTTTGTCTTACATCGTCTGCCTTTTCGTCTTCTGCTACGTGCTGCCCTGCACCGTCATCTTCCTCTCCTACGCTTTCATTCTGCTGACGGTGCGGGGGTCACGTCAGGCTGTCCAGCAGCATGTGTCACCGCAGACCAAGACCACCAATGCACACTCTCTCATTGTCAAGGTCAGAGGATTTGAGCATCATTGACTTCAGGTTGTGCAGTTGACAGGATTTGAGTAGGATATGACACAGTAATGTATTCATACTTTACCACTGCTACGACACTAAATAAATCTGCATATCATGTTGTTGCAGTGTGTGTATCCATGTACGAGTGTCTACATGTGTATGTGTGAATGTTTCTTCTCCATAGCTGTCGGTGGCCGTATGTATCGGCTTCCTGGGTGCCTGGAGCCCGTATGCTGTTGTGGCCATGTGGGCTGCTTTCGGAGACGCCACGAAGGTTCCTCCTCATGTATTCGCACTTGCCGCCATTTTCGCCAAATCCTCCACCATCTACAACCCCATGGTCTACTTGCTGTGTAAACCCAACTTTCGCGAGTGCCTCTACAGGGACACGTCTATGTTACGGCAGAGGATCTACAGGGGGAGTCCACAGTCGGATCCCAAAGAGTGCTTTGGATCCGGCTCGCAGCGCAACAAGGAAATGAGCGTCTCCACACGCTTCTCCAACGGGCAGCAGGAGGCCTACGGTGCGTGTCTGCACTGCAATGAGAATGCAGCACCGTGTCATGTGGCCACACCCCAAAAGACTGCCTGCATCCTGACTGGATCCACCTACAGAGAGGTGACAGTTACCCGGCTCTCGGCCAAACCACAGGCTGATTTACTCTAGTGGTACAACCTCCTCGTCCTGCTGCTTTTATGAAGCAAACAAAACGGGACAGCTGCTCAAAAGGACACAGATTATTGAGTATGGACAACAAAACAACAAAGAGCCTGCACAGGGTATAAAGACTGTGTCACAAAGACATTACAGCATGAGAAAAACACAGTCTTGAAAGGACCTCTGATAGCGTCCTTCCTCAAAGTAACTCATGACCCCTTCATTGTGAAATCCACACTGTGCTTACTCCACAGAAACTTGTAATGTCTTGATGTCTACTTAATCAGCTGTTGTAATGTATAGTAGCACGATTATTTTATCTGGCCTGTGCACTCTCTCTGGTCCTTCTTGTTTTTGCAAGATCTACAGGTTAATGTGTAATCAAAGGACGTGTGTAACTGCTGTACGTATGCTGACACCCAGGTGGTGAAGATGTTAAGTATTCACCTCCTGTAGGCTTGAATGTTTTTGTCCTTGTCGATATTTCGATCCATCCTAACAAAGACTAACTCAAACTGACAGCCGTTTTCTGGAAGCAGTCAAACAACCAATTTTAGCAGCCACTTCAAGCCTATCTGATGCTTAAAAGACAGATTTTAGTGTATCACTGTATCAAAGAGGTTTTTCTGTGCCATGTAGCCTGCAGCCATTCTACATTCTCCTACTACAGACTGTTGGACAGTTTACACACTGTAGACTTTAAGACTGTTTCCGGGGTAAAAGATCTAATTTGGACACTGATTAAAAAAAAGGTCTATTCCACCTCATGTTCAGTTTTATTTCACTCTACAGAATACACGATCACAAGTGAAACTGGTTATTCAAAACCATTTCCAAAAACAATCGCGTGTTTAGGCACCAGGGGAAGTTTTATTTTTTTATTCTCTACATTTGTTGTATTTATATATTTTTTCTTTGGGATCAGTCTGTAGGATTTGTGTAGATCTATTTGCAGAAATTGAATATGATGTTTTTATTAGGGTTAGGGTTTTTAGGTAATTTTTGAAAAAAATTTTGTTCGGGATAGCCAAGATGGCGTCAACCAGCACCTCCAGATTGTGAGTTTCACAGCAACTATTCATAACCTGTGGGCGACGTCACAGATACGACATCCATGTTTTGTACTATCTATGGCTTTTATGTTGAAGTGGCAGCCACCACAGCATCTCCTCCATGTTTGGAAAGTGAGGAGAGGGGTATTCAATTGGTTACAAACTGCAACCTCCGCGACGAGATGCTACAAAGTCCTACACACTGATCCTTCAAGTGTCCAGGTGAAAATTTCATGATTGATGAATATTTTTTAATCGATTGGTTTTGACTGGCATAAAAGAGGTGCACACACAGAAGTGTCTATAATCTCTAATGCAAAGATGCTCCTATGTTTGTTCTTCTAATCCTCCTTTCTTATGCTAGTTTATGCACATTTACTGTAAAAACGGAGCCATCGATTAAAATAAAATTACTCTTTGGATTTTAATGCACAAGTGCACAAACAGAAGTATGTTTAATTTTTTATGTGGTACTGTGTTGTGCGGCTTCATGTGTGCATATAAGGGAAAGCATACTGTATGTGTATGTATAATTCTTGTGTAGCTTTATTTACTGAAGAAATAAAAATGCGGAATAATCGCTTGCTTCTGCTTTGCGTTTTTTTCTGGGAGAAGTAAGAAGTTGCAACGTTTCCAAAAAAGCCAGGACACAGATTGTTGAATATTGTTTGATATTCAACAATCCGGCCCAAAATATACTACAATACTACAGCAGACTATAGTAAAGGAGACTTTAAGAAACTTCTGAAGGATATTTTTTCATTTCTAACATTTCTAACCTACAAAAATGAAGAAAATAAACTTATGTGAACTCATTTTCCCCCTTATTTTAATGAACTATGTGGAAGTGTGTTGCTTTGCGCGCATTAACATTATTCATTAACCTGAGAGGGTGCAGAGATCAAATTGGCTGCCAATCTAATTTTCAACAAACAAGGTGGACTGACATTATTGGCAGCACCTCAGTGTGGGCTCTGTTTAAAATTCCTGGGCACTACCAGAGGCTGAAACAAATCTTGCTTCACTGCAGAGTTTGTACTGCCTCAAATAATCAGACAACTGTATAGTTCATATTTCTACGCTTTTAGTGATCTGCTTAAATTCATGTAAAATCTAAAAAATGTCATTATTTGGCTCCTTAAACTGACCAATCTGTTTGTTTGGAGGTCACTAAAATAAAAAATAAAAATCATGTTAATTTGATCTGGGAATCTGGGAATCTTAATCTGGGAAGGCACTCTCTTCATTTAATGGATCTTACTTCCAATCCAGTGCAGCTTTCTTTGTTTTCCCACTGAGACAGCCTTTTGCACAGAAGCACTGTTGAACACACTGACCAAAATCATGATGACAGCAAAGCCACAGCTCGAGGGGGGTTCCAACCCTTTGAAGATAATACACATGTGCATCCAAAAAAGGCACATACTGTATAAGAAAGCACAATGTGGGCTTTAAATCTTAGAAACACAACACAAAGATGTGTGCAGTGTATCTGCTGAAGTGATCAGCTTCCATCAGAGCTGAAATGAAGTGAAGTAAAATGAATATCCCCATGCCAGCAGGGAGCCCGAGCAAATATGCATGAAGTTTTCAACTTAGATGCAGAGTAATTTATTTTCTCTCAGTGTGAAGAATGTTAAAAAGTCCTGAGGATAAGCTTTTCACTCGCAAACCAATATGGGCATATTAATATTATATTACATTTAGGAAAACTGCCAAATGAATACATGGGCACATAATCTAAACCTTAAACAATGATTTACCTCGACTGCTTTGGGGTTATTGCGACTTACCACATGTGAGATTCTTAATTTTGGGCTGTGTAAAGCTTCTTTTCTGGAGACAGATGGAAACTTTACGGTTTACATGATTAGAAATATTATCCGAAGCACTGTATGGCAACCACAGATGGAGCGAGTGCATCCAAAAGCTGCAGGAGTCACTTCAAAGATGAGGGTGAAAGAACCAAAACACTTTACTGCACATCTTTATCGTCTGATTTACTTCTTAAAAAGTCTCACTCTCCTCACTTTCCCTAAAACTCTTGAAATCTCTGCCATGGCTTGCTTCACCAGCTGTTCTTGTGCAGCAGCAGCAGCACGACCCGAGGCACCGTGTTAAACTCAAAACACAAACTTATTTTGGCATGTTTAATTCTCAGCTTCGGTGGTGACTTGAGGACAGTTTTGTTCTTAAGTGTGTGTGTGTGTGTGTGTGTGTGTGTGTGTGTGAGTGTGAGAGAGAGAGAGAGAGAGTGTGTGATGGTTTTGTTCACCCTACCTCTGGGCTAAGGAGTCCACAGTCATGTCTGACAGGTTCATCTTCACGTCAGGCTCACACCCTCCTGTGTTAAACAAAACGTAGCTGGTTATGAAATAATCTGAAATAAATAATCTGCATGCACCTGGATGCACCCTAAATAATCAGACTCAAACTATTAAATACAAACTACTTTAATAATCAAATCAAGTCATTTCGTATCAAACATTTCAGCTTCTTAATATCTAACGCACAGGTTGTTTCTTCCTACTTCAGACAGATGCTGCATGTTTGTATGAGTCAATGAGTTTAGGTGACCTTGTTGTATCCAGTGCACATGCTCAGCATCTTAGTGCTTGTGCCTTGACGCCCTCTGCTGCATACAAATCGAAAAACAATCATTCACGCTACTACAGACAATTTACCCCCAAGGCAACTTTGTTTTATGTTCAGTCTGATTTTGGAAGTACATTCCATTTACAGATAAGGAATTTGGTCATAATAATAATAATAATAATATTAATGATTGATTATGTAAACACAACAGTCCTTTTTTGCACCATCCACAGTCCAAAAAAACAAAAAAAAAAACAAACCTTCATCAATAATTTCAGCATTAAACCTGAATATATACATGTATATATTTACCTTTTTATATGTATATATATGTGTGTGTGTATATATATTTACCTTTTTATATTTTTATATGTATTGTTCCTGTTTATGTCTGCGTTTACCTGTCTGTTTTGTTTTTTAACTGTAGTCTTAAAAGACATTTACTGACTGTGTTGGTAAAGTATTGGTTACAGAACGTGTACGCATAACGTGTTACCATGGTAACGTCGCAAACGCCCCTTAGTTACCGCTCGCGGCGAGGTTCACGCTCCAAATGTCAAAAACGCGGCACTTTTCAAAGTTAACAGGTGAGCTCTTCAGCTAACCTCCACTCTGTACCTGTGTCTAATTGATTAATTAATTAATTGATTAATTAATTCAGCACTTTTTATACCACGAATCACGAAATGCGTTAAACGACGGTGCCGCAGTCGCGTTTAGCTAGCCACACCTTCAAAACTAGCCCAACCGCCGTGATTTAGCTAGGCTAGTTACCGCTTAGCACACGCAGCTAATTATCCACCTTTGACCCGGGATGTTTTAGCTCGGTTAGCACTCACAGAGTAAAACCAATGTCGGCTAGTACGCATTAACATTACCGCCATTGTCGTGTGTCGCAGGTGACAGCTAGCTCCGGCGTTGAACATGATGTTCTACACTCATCTCTTCACGTCCAAACGCGGGCCGCTCGCCAAGATCTGGTTAGCGGCTCACTGGGAGAGGAAACTCACCAAAGCTCATGTGTTTGAATGTAATCTGGAAACAACCATCAGAGACATAATATCACCCAAGGTAACAGAAAACGTCACATAAAGTGATATATACAGTATGTGTGTGTGCGCCTACCGTGATGAAGCTGTGTGACGCGTGTTTGTGTCCGTAGATGAAGATTGGTTTGAGGACTTCAGGTCATCTGCTCATCGGTGTGGTCAGGATCTACTCCAGAAAAGCGAAATATCTGCTGGCAGACTGCAGCGATGCTCTGGTTAAAATTAAACTGGCGTTCAGGCCAGGTAACACACCCTGTTTATTTTTAATAACTTAACCCGAGACAGATGGTAAGTAAGTAAAAAAAAAAATTCCAAGTCCAAAGGTGTGCAGCACACATGGACTTAGAAGAGGATTTTCTAAATTATTTTTACATGCATTTTAACCCTACATACATACAACCACACACATGCAAAGGGACACGCAAATGTGGAGAGAGATGGTGGAGCGATGAGCAACGCCCTGCGAGCAGTTGGGGACGGGGGTTCGGTGCCTTGCTCAAGGGCCCAGGAGGTGAGCAGGCACCCCTCCAGCTACCAGTCCACCTTCCATACTTTGGTCCATACTGGATTTGAACCTGCCACCCTCTGGTTCCCAAGTCAAGTCCCTACAGACATAACAATTACAAGACAGAACAATTATAAGAGCAAAACAATGCATGGCCATAAAAATGATACACACACTGTTCCTTTAAACATAGATGGACGGATACGTAGGTAGATTTATTGATCCAGAGGGAATTACAAGCATAAGACACAGTAAACATGCATTCAAATTAAACTACAACACCGTACACATAGACTGTATGTTCTTCTGCTGTCCACTTCTGTTTGTAGTTTTAATAAATAATATTGTTTTAATTTGGCTAACACTACAAAATAGCAGATAAAAGCAGCACAGAGAGTTTCACAGGGCAGTGGCGTCACATTGGACTGGCTCAAATATTAATCATTAAAAAAGCAAAGGTAGTGTATGACAGCTGTGACCAACTGGATCCATTTTAAGGGAAAAAGAAACAAAATACATAATGTGCTTTTTATTTTTTTTTTAGCCACGGTTGCTGTTTTTGTTTAGCTCATGACAGCTTTTCCTGAATAAATTGGGCCAAAGACTGTACTCTGAAAAAGCTGACTGCAAATTTAGCTCTGCAGAAAGTTCCTTCACAACCTAACAGCTAGTTACAGGATGACATGGAGAAACGGGGCCACGGTCAGGCAGAATATGTTGTACTCAAGGTAAAATACACCCAGTTGGCATTTTCTTGGGTACATCTAGCTATACAACAGTAAATACTTTCACGAAGGTTATAGTATGCTTTAGAAAGTAGATGCTGTTGAACTGTATAGCATTTCCGAAAGAGGTCTGTCTTATTTAGCCTTCTTGTATTAATATAAATAGGCTCAACAGTAGTAGTAGCCAGCATAACCGAGTAGCATCCATAAAGTTGAATGTACATGAGTGGAAATGCTGGTGAATAACTTCCCTAATGGAGACGAACCACCAGAGGGAGATATAGACTTAATTACTTAAACAGTTTGTAAAGCTAATGCTTAATGCGTTTATTCGTACACTAACACACAGAGAGGTTAAGAGGTTAGCATCTCTGAATTCATTATCTGCTTTATTAGCTCAGCTGTCAGCTACTCGTGTGTATAATCCGTCTTGATTGGCCCTTTTAGTACCTGTGAAAGTAACAACACGCTGCCTGTATTTTATTTATTTATCTTGTCTTACCTCTTCAGTTCAGCGAGCTGCTGTTCATACCTCTTATTATTTGTTCTGCTTCTCATTCAGGTCAGACAGATATGCCCGTGGAGGGGCTCGAGGCCACAGTAAAAGCAATTACCTTGATCGAAGATTTCACTTCCTTTGATGCTCAACTGCCAGACCCGAGGTGGAGAACTTTTTGAGAAACTCAGCGTGACGAATCAAGTTTTCATGTTTGGATTTCAAACATTACTGATGTCTGATTTTGTGTTTTTGAATTCTGGAAGCAAGGCTAACATGTTTGAACATCCATTGTTATCTGTCTGTGTGTGTTCGCTTCACACTGGGACATCAGGAACATCGATGTTGCGGACCACTTTACACTGCACCAGAGTCGAACAGAGGAGATCACTCTGAAAGAGGATTTTGGAAGCGGTTTTCTGAACTTGGCAGATTTCGGTAAGAACCAGTTTCCTCTCGTCTTTGCTCCTTCCAGATACGATGTGAGTTTTTGCCATTTGTCACGATATTGTAGAACTTTTTGGTAAATTCAGCATTTATTCTTGCAATAAACATTTCTAATATAATCAGACTTCTTTGTCAACACATCCCATAAAAAAACAAATACCAAGAAGCATTTTCTGTGCAGCTTAAGCCGGATAGAGTTTATTTTTCTGTGTGAGAGCAGTACACATTAATAAGCCGCACATGTTCCTTCGTTGCGATGAGTTTAGGCACTGCTGTGATAAATACTCACTGGTGCATCAAATCCACAGTTGAAAATAATCCCTAATAAATATGTTATGTACACCTAAAGGTGAGTCCTCAGCTTTTTTTAGTTTATGCTAAAATGCTAGAAATTAAATTATATATTCGAACCGATTTACATCTGCAGCAGGAATAAATGTGCTCGAGGCTGAACTCCACAGACAGGATAGGAAGGTCTGAATGTAGAGACAGACTAGTGAATTATTGTTTTTAGTCTGTTGATTTTCTTTAGGGACCTTCATCTTTTTAAAAATGTGGTTTTCCGTGTAGATCTGACAGTCGTACTGACTTTTCAGTGTTTCCCCTCCCTCTTTCTGCTCTGATCTGTAGGAGTTGACTCCCAGAGTCACCAGACTGGACTACTGGATATGAACTTCCAGGGCCTGGCTGAACATGGAGACACTTTTGGGGATGAGGACAGAGGGTTCGACCTGCTCGGTAATGATTGCCACATTTTAAAGAAACATGATGCACCTTTGACTTGCTTTACTGTGTAAAGCCCCGTTTTGACACAGACTGACCAAAAGATGTTGCTGTGACCCATCTGAAACTGGAAGTGACACGTATAACCTCAATACGATGTCCTGACTCAGACCAGTTATGTCATAACACAAAAAAAAATGTGCTCCTGTTAAGAGCCTGGATATGAAATGGATCAGAAAGGAAGAATTGGGTTTGGGCTCTGTGAGGCTAGACATGAGCTGAGTCTTTTTTTCTTTATCAATAATAAGAGTGATCGATTGTTTTCATTTTTAATGACCCTGTAGACTTTCTGACAACTACAGAAACTGATCATATCGAGTCCTCCAACTTCATCCCAGAGGGGCCTCAAAATGAAACCACGGAGATCTCTGCACTCAATTATCAACAAGGTGATAATTAATAATTCATCGTGATGAGTAGATTGTTAGTGCTGTGCCTGTATTTAGTTTGATGGCACTGCAGCACCTCTGGTGTCGTGTTTTGTTCATCAGCAGAATACATTTAAATCATGACTCTTGTGTTTTCCAGATGCTGACAGAATGGAGGTGCAGACCCCCGTGATGAGTGAGACCACCCTGCTCGCTAATGAAGAGATGGCCTTTGCCCTTGAACCTGTGGCCACCACGCGTAGGCACAACCAAACAACTCAAACTGTGTTTCCTCCTGTCACAGACGCCAGCACAAGAGCGGGAATCACCGCCCTGAAACCATCGCTGTTCAGCTGGCATTCATTCCTCGTCACACAAACTCTTGACCTTCTGCTGTTTCTTTTCAGCAAACTCAGAGAAGAAGAGGGGGAAGAGGAAACGCAAGTTGGTTGTGGACCAGACCAAAGAGCTGACTGATGAGTCCATCAGAGACCAGCTTAATGACTACTCAGATCTGGTCAGCCCTTTCGACATGGCCCCGCCGACCCTGCAGCTCATGCAGTGGAAGGAGCACGGAGGTGTAAACAAACTCTTTTCACAGACGTGTTCGTCTGTGGTGACTCCACAGATCAAGGAGGTAGCAAACCCCAGAAACGTCTATCATGAAAACACTGAATCCATCAACAGTGAACATTTAAGTGCTCTTGTTAAACCCCATTTTGTCCTTGCAGCTGTTTGCCACGAGTGTTTTCCGGGTGAAATACGCCAGTATAGGTGGTGAAGTCGAGGAGATGTGTCAGGATGAACAAGAAGGTAGGAACCTGCACATTGGAGCAGTGAAAGAACAATCTCACTGTTTTCAGTCAATCACTGACGTTTTCCTCTTTTTGTTTTGTTTTTCACACGTTTTTTTCTGGCTCATAGTTCAGAGGAACATAAGCATCCTCACCACGGACGACATCAGTGTTGTAGATTCGTCAATGGATCCTGAAAAAACACGCAACACTGAGCTGACGCCCTTCAAACACACGAACGATGATAGATCAGGGAATTACTCCGAGCTCACACAAGTAAGAATTAGCATGTTAGGTGAAGAGGAGGTATGTGTGTATTCTCTCTAATCTACGGTTTATAATCTGTGCTGTGTGTCCGTAAGGATGAAAACAGGTCGGAGTTCACTCATCCAGAACTTCCATCAGAAGACTCCATGTTTGTGCATCCATCTTACATGATGCAGGAAACTCCATCAACTTCCCTCCACACTCAGGTGCTTGCGAACAAACACACAAAGATGTGAACAGCGCAGGGAGTTACTGCGATTACTCTGCTCAGATTTAACTTGCCCTATCTCTCTGGAATAAGTCTGGGCGGTCGAGTTGAGTCTTTTTAATTGTGATTTTGGCTTCCAGCAAGATAATCAAGGTAAAACACTTATCGTGCTGCATTCCATTTCGCAATGACGCTCTCATTTGGTCTTGTGGTATAAATTCAGCGCACCCTTTTCCTCTAAAGCGGTGTACCCTTTACTACCCTCGTCCAGGCTGTGCTGTGTTTATCTCAGCTCGAGCCTTTGGTCAACAAGACAAGTTATCAGATGGCGTGCAAACACATGTACCCATACACACTCATACAAGGGAACTTATGTCAGGAGAGCGGGCCCAAAACTAAGTTAGAAGAGAGCTTAAGCATATGACAGTTTGCAGCGCATGTCTGGCTCATGACTAATGATTATTTCAGGAGCTGCATGTTCAATACTGAGTGAGTTAGAGAAGATTCAGACGTATCACACAGATACTGAATAAATGGTTATGGTGAAGCTCATGATGCCTCTGTATATATTACATTTGTTTTTCAATTATATTATAAATATATATATATTGTAAATTATAATTAAAGTTCACTGTGATCCACTGTTAAACAAACCATTTGTAGAAGTTTAATCCTAAATCAACGAGTAATCTTATTATTGTTTTTGCCCTCGTCGAGTGTCCCCACTTTGGGATGAAAGTGAACTAATAATGGATGATTATCTGCAAAAATGGCTGGTGCATTAGACAATCTGCAATCTATCAGCGTACAGCAGATGGCGAGTGTTAATTTCCCATGCTGCCTTGGAGATCTGCCCAGCATCGCTCGCTGAAATCCTTTTTTTAAACTTGCAGCCTGTGCTGGACAGCCAGGACTTTGAGGACAGGAGGATAACCAGGCGTGCACAGAGGCTTCTGAACCGCCTAAAAATAAACGCTCAGGTATCAGAGTCACGGTAACACCAACGAACACACACGTTATGTGATGTATCTGTAACACAGGACTGTGGCTGGGGTTTTTTTTTTAAAAAAATCTATAGTTACAACGTTGAGGGATTTAAAGATGACAAGGTCGGGGCAGGATTAGTGCTCCGGTATTAACTTCTCTCTTTCGTGTTTGTCCAGAGCGACAGCAACACCACGTTCAGCCTGGAGGCGCTCTGTAAAGGAGGCACTCGCTCGCAGGCCGCGTCCACTCTCTTCTGTTTCCTGGTCCTGAAAAAACAAAGAGCACTTCACCTGCACCAGAAAGCACCGTATGAGGACATCCTCGCGACGCCCGGGCCCAAATTCTACGATTAGTTTCTGTAGTTCCAGTCGTGGTTCTACTCGGTCTGCCTCACATACAAGTGCTGCTTTAACTTGAATTTAACATGCTACTCATTTTAGTTTCTGAGCTAAATAGTGAAAATATTCATTATATGCTGCACACATTAGTACGTTTGTGTGTCTCAGAACTTGTACATACTCACTTTGCTTGTTCTTGGTTCATTTGTGAGAAATTGGGGTGGCATCAATGAAGGAAGATTTTGTGTAAAACTCTTTGTCAGACTGAGTTCCTTTAATTATTATAGTTATTTTATATCAGTAACCTCTTGACATTAAGCACTTGGGGTCTTTGCTGCATGTTCAGTTGTGTTTTGCAGTTCCAGTTCTCGTTTATTTCAGCCCTGTTCTGCACCAGCCGTCACTCGAGTCCCTGTTGTGTTTTATCAGAGAGAAAAGCAAAATTAACATTTCATTCTATGCAAATGTTGCCTATTATTGCTTTAAAGTAGAAGTATTAACATCTTTTTAAGGTCATACTGATCAACAAATATTTGGCAACTATGTGAAACACAGTTGCCACAGTTTCATATATTTTCGTTGTTCTTGTGGTCTAGATATTCAGTCTTATCTTCTGTACAGCAGTGAGCTGTATCCTGTGGTGAGCGCTGTTAAATTGTACACTTTTAATTGAGTGAAAGTTCTGTTTATTTATTAGCCTACACAATATAAGAGATCCATATTAAAATAGTAGGAGATGACTTCTAATACAGATCATTAGAAAGTGTAGGAATGACTTCACAAATCTGGATTTCAGTGATGTTTCCCACTCGTTTTGGAGGTTCGTTTTTGTTTGAAGTTTGAACCTTAAGTCATTTTAAATGTGTGTTTCTCAAGTTGTAAATATCCGTCATGGCTATTAAAATAAATGCATAAATGGAAGTGGTTTAATTTATTTTAACAGGCTCTCTAACTGTGACCTGCGATCTGAACCATCGCTGCCTCAAGGCAAACAAGAGGCTGATTGGGAAATAACCCAAAAACTGCAAGACTGAAGCTATTGCAGTACAAGTATTTGATGAGATGCGGGTCAAACTAAACCATTCATCCTCTGACGTGCTGAAAATAATGTTGCAGTTGCAGGTATTTAATATACTTGACTATCCTTTTCTCGAAACCTCAAATTAAACATGTTGATAACAATTATTACTGTTAATGTCAGTGGCCTGCATCTGCACATCCATCCACGATCTGAGGTGTTGTACACGGTGTACCGGTCCAGCTGGACATTCATCATCTTTCTTGCTGTCAGCGCTGGATTGATGGAGGGTTCCTAAACTATGATTCACCTGTCTGACAGTATTATCACAGCCATTTCAACACTAATGTGCACTTTACAGCCCTGTCAGATGAAGCCTTATTATTACATACTGTCACTTTAAGAAGCGCCGATGCAGCAGACGCAGTTGCCTCATTTCATCTCCGGGCTCCATGGCTGCAGGATGGACTCTCATCAGCATCAGCAGCATCTTTTCTTCCCGTTGCCACCAGGGACTGTTCAGCGACCATCCAGCGTGGGGGGGAACCGGGGCTTTTCTGCGATGCACAACTTCTACCTGCAGAGATGGTAGTAGTTTCATACATCACTGTTAACGTAGGCTGGGTTTGTCTTTGCGTGCGTGTGTGTGTGTGTGTGTGTGTGTGTGTGATATGTAATATGTAGGACACAGCTGGGAGTAAATGTGTTAGTCAGCTGTTTGTATCAGAAGGATGCGTTTATGTAAAGTCTCTGCTGTTTAAGGTTTAAGGAGCTCTCTGTAATCAGCTGGTTAAACAAACCAGCCATGAGACTTTTGGGGGCTTTTTCTCGTCTTATTTTTAAGCTGCTGACAGCAGATCTAACACTGCTTTAATGTGGGCGACACGTGAAAATGTCAGACTTGATTTATTATTCAAGGACGAAGCGAAACGTCCCTGGAAAGCATCCCGCTGCTCGGTCTAAATGCTGCTTTAAGTACAGTTTGATCCACCTCCTGTGTGATGCTCGCCTCCACAGTAAACACTGATACTCACACTTACGTAAGACGATTGCGTATTTCTCGCCAGTAACGTACTTTGCCACTTGTTGCGCAGACAGAAGAAGAGAGGGAGGTGAGATTTCCTGTCTCATTGTCCTAGAAAATTGAAATATAGGACAAAATGAATGTATTTTTAATGTATGTATTGTCTGTCTGCAAAGGTTTATCCAACAGGAGGTGTGTTTTAGGCCTGGAGCAGCAGGTTTACAGAGCTGCATGAAGAAAGATGAGAACATTTTGTCCTCAGGTTTGATTTTTGTTGTGAGATAGAAGCAGGATTTGATGACAGAATCACCTGATATTAAAATATATGAATAAAATGTAGTCTAAAAAATTAAATATCTGATTTAAAAATTAAATAAATATATTTAAAATAAGCCAAAAAGTCTGACCAAGCATTTGGTGCTAACTTCCTAACTGAGGTCATGGCCCATGTGGTTTGTTCTGTGAATTTGAATCTCGTACCTCAATTAAAATCTTTAATTTGGCTATTTGGATATTTATATCAGTGCCTATACGATAAGTATGTTGTGAAACTATACATATATATCAAACTGCTTAAATTCATCAGGGTTTAATCAAATAAAAATGTACCCAAATAAAGTATAGATAATGAAACATCTTCATTAAAGGTAAATAAGCCTACGAAACCGACCAAGTATTTGATGCCAAATAAGTTTTATTCATTTAGGTAACATAAGTCGTGTCCTCTGTGTTTTGTACCTTAAAATCTTTAATTTAGCAGAATTTATGGCAACAAAACTGAGGACTGCTAATGGTTATTTATATCAGTGCCTATACGATAACAAACTTTGGGGAATATAAACATATTGTGACCCCTTTTTCATTTAAACTGCTGAATGTGTCAGAGTTGATGAATGAAATAAAAAGGTCTAAATTTAGGGGGGTAAATGAGCCGTAATATTTGGCCTAGCATTGTTGTCATCCCAGTTTTCTGGTTTTGGCCTTTGAAACAGTATTTATTCTTTCATGTTGAAGAAAATATATAAAAATACATTTAATATTATAAGTAATTAAAGGTCAGGGTTCTCTGGACTCTAAAATCTTGGTGACCAAGATGTAACTTACAAGATTTGTATCTTTACTTTGTGACCTAGAGTGAATCACGCATGAGTCCTCCCTGTCCTATTAACGGTAATGAGAAATTCTGAATTCATTACAGGCAGGAAATGACCACCCTAACTATCTCGCCTGCCAGCCACCAAATGTCAGATATTCTTTGTCTTTTCTTTGCGACACCAGTTAATGTGAAGGTTTATCATGTTTATCTGCAGCTCTGCAGACGGAGAGAGGACAGAGCCCAGAGAGAGGCAGCTGCACTGACTGTGAACTCACTGTGTCCCCTTTGTGTCAGCGGAGAAAGGAGGCTTTATTTGCTGCTGGCCTAGACTATGCTTTAAACTATGGTTAGGGTTTAGACTATTGTCACTGGCTTTCAGTGAAGAAGCACATAATGACGAGCATGTACGTTGGAAGGAAAAACATTCCTGTGGTTGTTTTAGGATATTTGTGATCGTCCTTTGCTGATTTGCAGGTTTTTGCCTGTTTATGTAACATTACAGTACAGCTGTGAGGGCTCCTAGCGTCCCTCTCTAGAGACAGCAGTGAGGTCGGAGGTCCCTTGCACATCAATGTCTCTCACTCCGAGTCGAAAACCCTCCTCAGGTCAGCGCAGGTACTGATTCACGTCCTCCTCAGACCTTTAGTTTCAGAGTAATTCAAATGTCACTGTGACTTCTCTTATGAGTGTAACATTGCTCTCTCCCTTCAAGACGCTCAGTGGGCACCAGTGGGCGGTATTCCCACAGTGATACATCCAGTACCCACACCTACCCGGGTCGGGTTAGGGTAGTAGAGAGCAGCCCCACAGCCCGGACGTATCCCAGTACACCCAGGTAAGGCTTGAACTCCCCTTACATTAGGTGTGAATGGTCCCCTTTTCCACCTCTTCCTCTTCTAAATTGGGATTTACACGATTAGAAATACATTTTAGAATGATAAAATACAAACATCCATTATCTGTAACCGCTTTAGCCCCTCCTCTAATACTGGGCGAGAGGCAGGGTACACGTTGGTACGCGTTTTCTTCCACTTATCTGGGGTTGGGTCGTGGTGGCAGCAGATTTAGCATACCTCATCCTTCCTTCATCCTAATCAGATGCCCAAACCACCTCAGCTGGCTTCTCATGAAAAAATTGAGAGCCTTGTCTGCCAGTTCAGCTCCTTCTTTCCGACAGTGGTCCAGCAGTCCTCAGTACTGTAGACGTTAACCCACCCATCCATCTCATGCTCCATTTTCCCATCACTCGTGAGCAAGACCCAGAGATACTCGAATTACTTGAATTTAATTGGCAGCCTACTCGCTCCCAACCTGAAGGGACCATTCCACTGTTTTCCGGCAGAGAACCACAGCCTTAGACTTGAAGGCTTTCATCCTGGCCGCTTCATGCTGAAGGTCACAGTCTGGTGAAGCCAACAGAACCACATCATCTGCAAGAAACAGAGACATTAAAACTTTTGCATACTGCGGCTTTGTTCACTGCCTCCAGGGCTGATCTGTGCTAATTTATTTCTGGCCTAGAAACATCTATTATAAATGTTTCTTTTCCTTCTGAGGTGTTTCCTACTGAGCACTTTATGAAAATGACCTTTTCATACCTGTGTGTTGATTCAGGCGTCAGGCAAAGCACACAGCCTGCAGTGACAACCATGGGATCAGACCTCCAACCCCGGAGCAGTACCTTACACCTCTGCAACAGAAGGAGGTGTGTATACGACATCTGCGAGCCAGGCTGAGGGACAACGTGGAAAGACTGCAACACAGGTAAGTCAGCCAGTTCACCTGCAGCCAATGTTTATCATGCCAACCTTTGTGGTAAAGTAAATCTTATTTCAAGTGCCTCTATCTTTTATACTTTATCAGAGACTGTGAAATAGATGAGTTGAGAAGCCAACTGTACAGGATGCAGGAAGACTGGATAGAGGAGGAATGTCACCGTGTGGAGGCCCAGTTAGCCCTGAAGGAGGCCCGCAAGGAGATCCAGCACCTTCAGGAGGTGGTTGAGTCAGTAAGGTCCAACCTGAGCGTCCGTGAACAAGACCCCCATGACCAAAAGCCATATTCAGGGTTGCAGGGAGCTCGGTCAAGAGGGAAGTCTCGCTCCTGTGGCTGTTCCCCAGCCAACACTTTGAGCCGTAGCACCACCTACACCCGTCTAAGCAGCGAGGCTCTGCAGCTGGAGCGCAGTCCAAACGCCCCTGAGTCAAACAGAGCGACTCGCCCAGTAGGACAAACCCACCTGCTCCTGGAGGCGGCCCTCCTATCAGAGCAGCTGCCACCACCGCAGGGCCACATCCGAGGCTCCCCAACCACGCCGCGCTCTTCAACCTATGAAAGGCTGTGCACCGGTGGGGCGGTGTTACCGATCTCACACTCCTGCCACACTCTCAGCAGCACCTGCAAGTGCACTGCTCACGCCTACCTCCCCCATCATCACTTGTTCCTCCACCTACCTCAGGAGGAGGTCCCGGTAACAACCGCCACTGCTGGACCTGCTTCTGATCCGATCCCGATTCCAACTCCTGCAGTGGAGAAGAAACCAGAGGTGCGCTCCCAGGCCTGCAGCCCAACCATGACCTGGCTGTGTGAGGAAACCTGTGCCGAAGAGCTGAGTGTCATTTCTTTACCCACAGTGGACATCGAGCCCTCAGAACCACATCCAATTCCATCGTCCTTGCCTCTTCTGTCGCCTCCTGAGCATTCATACAGTTTAGACGCGCTACCACCCGACAAACCAGAGGAGGCAACAAAGACCCCAGCAGAGCCTCACACCTGCCAGCCCCACCCTACAGCCCCGCTTCCAGTGAGGCAGGAAGCCACAGTGCTGGAGATAGACGAGGACAATATGGATGAAACTGAAGGCACAAACGAAGACATGTATCTGCCTCAGCCCTGCCACTGGAGTCGCTATTTCCTCGTAGATCTGTTGGCTTTGGCGATGCCAGTGGTCCCGACCATGGCGTGGCTGTGTCGAGGGGCACAGCGGGAAGTCATGCCGGTGTATCACATTGGGTCCCTGCTGAGAGGCTGCTGCGCTGTGGCCCTTCACTCGCTTCGACGCCGAGGTGCAGGAAGAGGACGCAGACCCGCCAGCATGAATGGAACAACACCGATCTGAGACTTTCTGACCCCTTTGACATCAAAAATACAACTCCAAACCTCTGCAGGCGCAGCCACAGCAATGCTAACCACATTAGCCATGCGTTGGCTCTCTCCTCTGATAAGATTTTTAGATTTTACATAATGCCCTTGTGTTTTTGTGGTCATGCCTTGCCTTAGAGAACAAAGGATTAGTTGTGCGTCATTAAATCTGTTCATTACTCACCTATACCTTCTGCTTCTGCCTGCAGTTTAAATTGTTTTCTTTTTATTGGAATTTGCATGTGTCCCACATTTTGGACGAGCTTCCTTTGCTTGAATTAAAACATCTAGAAGAAAACATCTGAGGTTGAATGCTCCTCTGTCATCACATTTTCTCTGTCATTCAACTGTTGAAACAGAGAAAATCAGAAAAATAAACTACAGTCTGTATTTATCTGACTCGTTCAGAGTTCATAGATTTAAAGAGCACAGTGAGTCGAAGGCATTCATTTTTGTACTTCAGTTATTTCTACCCAAAATACTGAACATGGTTTAAATGAAGTTCAGGAACAAGGACCACGCCTTGAACTCATCCTATTTCCACATCTCAAGTACTTAAACACACCTCTGTTCACTCCCTCTTTGACTCGGTTTTCACATCCCTCCCCCACAAAAGTCTCGATTCCCTCCTCTCTCCGTGCCACCAGCCGACACCGGTCAATCTCCAAACTCCCCCATCCATCAACAACCCCGATTTTCCTCTAATCCATCACCCCTCCATCCCTTCATCCCTTTATCCCTCATTCCTCCTACAGCTTCAATCATCTTGGTTCACTCTTATCCATAACATGCAATAAACATATCTGAACTTAAATCTACAGTGGCGTGATTTTTGTTAGCGAATACTGAACATGGTTTGAATTTAAACTCCTCCATCCATCAGCGACCCCAATTTGCCCTCTCATCCATCACCCCTCCATCCCTCACCTGCCCTACAGTGCATCATCTTGGTTCACCTTAGCATGCAATAAAGTCTAAGTCTAAACTTAAATCCATACAGGCGTGGTCTTTGTTAGTGAAAGCATGTTTTTCCTTTCTATAAAGTGGAGCATGTGCATCGAATCTAGTACTCAGGTGCAGAACAGACAGATCGTTTATCTTTTGCCAATAAACAAAACATCAGAGTTTGAAGCTGCACAGACTCTATTTTCTTTGACATTTATCCAACACTATTTTCTTGCTAAAATCTCTGAAAAGAAAAGAATCTGCAGTTTACATCCTAAATGTATACAATGGGGATAATGCCAAACTCTTGTTGTTGAAAGACAAACAAAGACACTGAGCTTAGAGCTGTTTAGTGGGACAGCCTTCACAGGAGTTTGGATCTAAAAATAAAGCCTTGAGGTGGGTGTTTGAGCATTAATATGCATCTGACTTCCACCGCTCCAGTCCTGAAATGTGCACCATCTGCTCGTGTAGCTACATATTTCCACAGGAGTTAAAGAAAATAAAGAGAACATAAAATGGTTTGTGACTTGGATGAGCAGTTTTGTTTACTGAATTTGTGAAGAGATGTTGATACGGTGATATCTTTTCTAATTTACATGGAACAAAAGATCTTTGCACAGCCGCGAGGACATTTATTCTTTGCTTAGGTCACTGTGCTGTGATTTATGAGGATGTACAGTACGTGTCATGATTGCGAACACTCATCTTACAAGTGGCCCTTCTGTGTGTGAGACTGAAAAGGCTCAATTGTAACTACAAACTATGATGTTCAGTGTGTATGGTGACTGATTTCAGCCTTATACAATGAGCAATGTTTTAGCTTTCAGGGATCTCTCCAGTAAGGTTGTTTAATCAGATGAATAGGCTGCAAATGTGTAATGTATCTGTGGTTACAGCAGCAGATATTGTAGAGTTATTATTGATTTGTTGCACTACATTCCCTTCACGTTTAGTTGCTCACTTATGCTCCCCCGTGTTCTTCTTATCGCACAGCCTGGACACATGTAAGTAGGACTTCCATCAGCCTGTGCTGTACATGCAAAAGCAATGAACTAGTAATTTAACTGTACTGCAAAGCGCACAAGAAACTACAGCATACTGAAAAAAAACACCCTGGATGTCTCCTCTTCTTGGAAAATAAAAGATGCTTCTCTCTGTTTTCTTTCGTTACTATGCTGTAATAACATGAAATATGACTTCATAAGCACGGCAGTGCAGCGGTTAGCACTGTCACCTCACAGCAATAAATTCCTCGACTCGCAGTATGGGGGGGTTTGCATGTTCTCCAGCAAGACATGCAGGTCAATTGGTGAGTCTAAATTGTCCGTTAATGTGAGAGTGAATAGGTGTAAATGTCTCTATGATGAGCTACCAATTTGTCCAGGTTGTCCCCGCCTGACGAGGATGAGCGGTTGCAGAAAACGGATGGATGAATTCACAAATCAGCTGAGGAGAGCCGACTTTGAGGGGTTAAACAGTGAGATACGATAGCAGGTTGTGTTAAAATTACTCTTTTAATGTGTTTAGAGTAAGGAACAGACCTTTCACAACATCCACAGCTTGTTACACACACACACAACTCCTTCAAATGAATCACAAACCTCAACATGTGCCTACAACTGTGGGGGGAAACTTACCATGCACATTTAGAAACCTTTTCACCAGACACCAAATATTTTTCTTTTGGCAAAAAAAAAAAAGAAAGAAAGAAAAAAAGCAATTAACAATTCAAATGATGCTTCAATTATTTCATGCTTGTAAATTAAGAATCGATGCTGCAGTATATAGACAGGGAAACTCCTGCACGTGCAGATCTGTAGGCTGTTCATGGCAATAATGTGCTTGATTCGTGAATCCCTGCTTACAATGTATTCTAACTTAACCCAATAACAAGTATCACAACCACGGTAATTCATAGAAATATCATTGTGTCAAACAACAATTTATTTATTTTTTATTCAAGACAATTCATTACCCGCAATCAATACAATTTTAGTGTAAAGGCCACGGAGCCACAGGAATGAGACTGATTAAATATTCATGACACTTATCTAAAACCTGGTCCTGATGGCAGACACATTTTGTAAAATTTAGTCAAATAAAAAAAAAAGAGAAAGAAAATTCACCATAAAAATACATAGCAGAATATGACAAAATACATGGGATGAGAGGGCTGTGACCTATATGGAATCTAAAGTATAGAGTATGAAGGATAAAGTTTCTTAAAGCAAGTGACGTAACACACTTTTTGTATCTAAATGGAAAGGAGAGTGAACTAGTGAAGCTATAGACATAGGTCCTATGCAGGGATCAAGAGAAGGAAACATCTGTTAACATATTTTTCCTCCGTGTTCCCAAGATAGGAGTCAACCTGCAGGGAGGAGAAACAGTGTCGTGATTAAAGGAGGAGAGGTGAGAAAGCTTGTTATGCACACACATCACCAGATGGCTAAATGTATAGTCACTGTGCATGTTCAGCAATTAGATGCTTTAAAAAAAAAAAAAAAATTGGTCCAGTGTGAAGGATTTAGTGGCTGCAGATTGTAAACCAACTGAATACTGCTCGCCTCAGCCCGCATTCAGACAGGAGGGGGTAAGGCGGGCTGCTGGTGGTGTCACCACTGAGAAACGATCAGGAAATAACTTTTATTCCTCTCATTAACCATATTTATCAAGCCAGCGCTCGCTCACGCTCGTTAACTCTCAGCCAATGTTTGCTCTTTCTCTCTCATTTTGCAGCGTAAACCGTGAGCCAGACTCAGGCTACATGAAATAAACAAAACCAGGACACACAAACAGGTAGAGTGTCAGAGTTTAGACCATGAATCCACCTGGACAGTCTCAGTTTCAGAGACATTTCAGGGTTGACTGCGGAGGAATCCGCCCGATACCAGCGTCTGATTGGCGGCTGCGGCATGACGCCAGGCTTAGTTTCTTTTTCTTTCTTTCTTTTTTAAAGCAAAAGTTGCCTGCCACGGGCCGTTTTTTCACTCCTGTGGCATGAACTGGCACTGCCAAAACAGATGACCTGAATACGGCTGCACCCTCCACTTCCAAGCATGAAGGAGGGAGACACTATGGTGGACGTGAAACTTGCAACAAAAAACAAACAAACATATTCTGCTCTAAATCTTGCACACTGGACCTTTACAGCCACCCCATGCATGCAGTATTTGGGGGCACACGGGCAGGCATGCGTGTGTTAGATCTGTGCAGGTTATCTTTGAGGCTTCTCACCCTGAAAATTTGAGTGGAATTGGAACAAAGTGAGTGCACAAAGTTTCAGGCTTCCAGGCTGAGCAGCTCCACATCGAAGGTGAGCGTGGCGTTTGGTGGGATAATCCCCGGGTGCCCTTTGCTGCCGTAGGCAAAGTCTGGCGAGCAGATCAGCTTCGCCCGCTGACCTACGCTCATCTGTGGAGGAGACACAGCAGTTGGCATTACTTAACACGGATAACTAACTAGCTTGTTGGAGGCTAATTAAGAGTTCAAAACAAGCTCCTCGCCTGGGCTACTCCTTCTTCCCAGCCACGGATAACCTCCTGGTATCCGATCTTGAATTTGAACGGCTTTCCCCGGGACCTCGAAGAGTCAAACACTTTCCCATCTGCCAGTGTGCCTGGTAAAATGAATAAAATAAAAACAAGACAGAGGGGAAGCCTGGTTAGCCTCCTAACGGTAACAGCCAAGAGCTAGCTGACGATAGCATCCTGGGGCTAGTTAGCTTCGGTTGTTTGGCTGACAGACAGCAGCTATGATACAATTAGCTCGACCCAGTGCTCCCGTAAGGATATTAAGATTAAATATAAACACGCCAACTTTTAAAATAGTGATTACATTGAATAAATCGGTGGATTTAACGCAACTTAGCTGCTGTTAGCCGAACGCAAAACAAGCTCTTCAACTGGGTGCTAGTGAGCGCTAGCTGCGATGCTACACAGGAAAAAACAGCAGCACAAGCCGCCGTTAAGCGACAAATCTCCACCCGGTCCCTCCATTTAACACCAACAACAGGCTTTAAACATCACGTTCACTCGTGTTGGTTCAAAACAACACCACCACCGGTCCTCCAGCCTCCTCCTCCTCCTCCACCGCCGCCACTCACCGACATAGTGCACCACGACGCGCTGCCCCTTCTTCGGAAATGTCTGTCCTGCATAAAACAAGAAAAACAGAGACAGCGTGTGAAATAATAAACCCTCACACCGTGCGGATGTATCACGGGTATGACGCTGTTAGAATAAAAGTCGTTTGTCCCCACCGTCTCCCTCAGTTATGGTCTTAATCTCTACTCCCATTTTCGCTCTTCAGTAACCTTCCTCCTCTCTCTACCGCCCTGTAATGCGAGCGGAAGCGCGGAGGCAGGGGCGGCCTGTTGCCGAGCGGGTGGGCATGGATGAGGAAAGAATACACCAATTGACCATCGAGGCTTCAGAATTCTAAAATATCATCTACATTAAATTATATTATATATACTATATTATACTATCTATCTATCTATCTATCTATCTATCTATCTATCTATCTATCTATTGTAATGGAAAATTTATATTACATGATTGCGTGATCTTTTATAGCCATATATAGCCATGTTTGATCTCAGTAATATTTCAAAAGGGTTTTAAGTACAAAACGTTGTGCCTTATACTCTTGTTTGGTTTTACTCAGTACCTTGCACTTAGAAACATTTCTCTCATTTATGAAAGTTGTTTGTAACAGTAGTTGTTTGATGTATAAACTTGACCTTGGTTCACACGGTCCAGCACAGCTTGTTAGTGAGGTTTGATAACGATGAGCACATTCCATTGTAGCTACAGTACCTACTACAGTTAGATAAGTAAATCATAATAAGTAACGAATACTCCCTAGAAGTGTATAAGAATCAGCGTGGGACTGCCCCACCCTGAACACTTTCTGCAGACTGTCTTGTGCATTTGTAGAACTGTTCCTCTTGCAAGAATAAAGTGACAAAACCTTTAAGGACCAATTGACTCAAGATCTTTATTTGTGTAAGTGTGTGCTTCCCAGAATTTCAGCAACAAACTTGGCGTTGTCGGCAGGATCTCAGGCTGATCGCTCGGGACCCGGAGAAGGTGACTGGCCATCTGAGACTGATCAAATTTGCCTCACCTCCACCTCAGTTCTTTCGAGACGGGAGGACCCTCTCCGTGGACCTAGAAGCTGTCACCTCGAGGTCCAACAAACTCAGATTAACAGAAAACATCCTAAATTCAGAGTAAGCAGATTTTCAATTGTTTAATGAATCTAAAGATCAATTTTGGATTGAGTCAATCTGTCCTTGAATATGGAGAAGAAGGTTACTCTGGTCGCAACTTAGGACACGTGTAGTAAGGTACTCTACACTGAAAAAATCTCCGGGAGATTAACTGATAGTGTTTGTATTAAGTAGTAAGTATACAACAAATCTAATCTCTGGGAGGTTAAAATACAACTTATCAGAATAGGTCAGTCAGTTACCTCGGCAAAACTGGACATCTTGGGGAGACGTTCCTAAGATTAAAGGCGCGCGCGGGCTCCTAAGGTAATGGGGTCGTCTAAGTCCAAGGTTGTGAGAGAGTGTCCTGATTCTCCATGTTGTCAATGCATGAAAAAGAAATATGCTGATCAATGGGTCCCTTTTTTCTATGTGTGGGTGGAAAAGTGGGGTTTTCCAAAAGAAGGGAGTTTTAGTATAAAAAAAACTAGAGCTGTTAAAGGCGAAAATAGATGCTAGGTAAGAATGAAGAACAAAATTATGAAAAAGGATTTAGATGAGATGCATGGTCACGAAGAAAGCTGGAAACTGTGGATGAAGGAAGCAGAACAAAGAAAAGGACAACAGGCAGGGAAAGAAATGCCTAGATGTTCAGGGAAAGAATGCTTTGCTACTGACACATGTAAACCTTCTCCCTCTGCTCCATCTGCGTATGTCGAGGCAAAAAGTGAAATGATGGCCCTCCGGCACAAGCATGATGATGCATCCTATGTCTTCCGACGACCACCACCTCCCCCACCCCCATCATATGGATCGATATCTTCAACAACCAAGGAACAGGATGAGAGCTCTGCATCTGGAGGAACCAGATCTAAAGAGGTAACTACCCACAAAAGTGCAGACAGCACTTCAGCCACCTCTGCCTCATCATCTATGTCTGAACAAATGCTCTCACCCAGCCACACACGCACAGGAGTCACGTACCAGCCTGATCCAGCTGACAGTACAACTATGGTAATGCCACAGCCAACAAACCCATTGCACCCATCCTTGCTGCACCCTAACCACAATATGCCTATGGTTGAGTATCCAGGTCCAACAGGTCCCATAAGAGTCCAAAGAGGATGGACGGACCCCGACATGATGGAAGCAGGAAAACAGCTTCCCTCCCTGGAATCTGGTGGGCGCCGGTTTGGTGAGGAATTGGTGTCTTTCTGCATCGCATGAGTTACGACGACTACTGAAGAAAACACTGTGTTTGAACAATATTGTGACATTCCCAAACCTGACAATATGGACAGAGAAAATTATGAAACAGCATATGAAAGTCATCTGAAAAGTTGTGTCTTGAGTGGTCTCCGTCCCAGTGTTTACCACAGTGTCCCTGTATTGGCTGGAAGGATCAACGTCTGAGAGAGATCCGTAGACATGCCAAACATGCTGAGGAGCGGCAAACAGAGGAAAGGGACAAGGAACTCGAAAAACGTGAGTTAACCCAGTACAATGCTTTTCTAACCATGATGCAAAGTATTGTTGACCAACATTTTTTGGTTGATTCTGGCGCCTCAAATTCTATAATTAGATTCTCTGAGCTCAATCCCGCTGACGTAAAACTCAGTGGCAGGTATACCTGGTCACTTAGCGCTACGGGAAATACAGTTAAAGAGAAATACTCTACTCCTATGATTTGTGAGTGGCAAACCGATGAGGGATTAATGACGAGTAAACCTTCTTTTTTGATTTCTGATGTTTGTCCAATTAATTTGTTAGGCCGTGATTTGATGTGCACATTTAACATTGTCCTCACCTCAACACCTGATGGATTGAGGGTTTCAAGATATGCAGATAACACATCAGCCTTTGTACATTTCAGTCCGACCACACCCTTGTATGTGTATCAGTGGCGGTTAGACCTCACCGTGTCTGTTTCCATTCTGCAATCTGCTGCTGACCAGACACTGACTATGCAAAAACATTTTTTAGCGACTTAAATGACAGCTTACTGACTACCGACTTGTACTGGACAGAAACTGAATGTGCAGCTGCTGTTTCTCTGACTGAGAAACAACTCAGACTTTATGACATACAGTTCACAACCACACATCTCCATTTCAAAACCTGCTAACAAACAGTGGAGAGATTTGGGCCCATTTGTTAATCAATGTGTGCATGCCTCAGATTGGACTCCCATGACAGAAAATGGTGCATGCTATTCTCACTCTTTGGGGCCATTTAAAAGACCACTGCAAACTAAGATACATTGTTTACGTTCTGTGTATCTTCTGGAAAAAGATAATCCACATCACCTCACTGCATGCAGTCCCAGTGACGTTTCTCCTCTTCTGAATCAGGTTCCCCCTGAATTATGGGCAAACAGCAAACACGATGTGGGTCTGATAAAAAACTGTGAACCTGTTCAGATCACTCCAAAGTCTGATTACAGACCTGTGGTGAAACAATATCCTTTGAAGAAGGAAGCCATTGAAGGCATCCACCCTGTTTTCCACTCCCTACTCAAAGCAGGAGTTATTGTTCCCTGTGAGGACTCTCCAGTACAGACTCCTATCTTTCCTGTAAAAAAAAAATCAGACCTAAAGGCCAACCAGATGAATGGCGTTTTGTTCAAGACCTTCAAGCTGTGTCAAGGCTGTGTCAAGGCTTCACCTCCTCTCCGTCTCTCTACAATGCAGCCTTGTCCAGAAGCTTATCTACATTGTCTCTTTCTGAAGGCTCTGCTCTCTTACAGTATGTTGATGACCTACTTATTGCTTCTCCCACTAAGGAGCAGTGTGAGACGGACACGGTTGCCCTCCTGCAACATCTGTGTCGGGAAGGACACAAAGCTATTTCAACATCTGATGATGGATTTCATTGAACTCAGCCCAGCTGAAGGGAAGAAATATTGTCTAACTATGGTTGATGTGTTTTCTAAATGGGCTGAAGTGTTTCCATCCAAACATGCCACTGCATCAGTTGTGTCAAAAGCATTACTCACAGAGATCATTCCTAGATGGGGAATTCCAGAGAAAATTTCATCAGACAACTGCGCCCATTTCGTGAACGAAGCAATGGCACAACTCTCTGAGTGTTTAGGTTTTGACCTCAAAACTCACTGTTCTTACTATCCACAAACAGGTGGCGCCATTGAATGCCAAAATCAGACCATCAAGACAAAATTGAGCAAATGCTGCGAGGAAACAGGTTTGTCATGGCCTAAAGCACTGCCTATTGTTTTGATGTACATGAGAATGCGCAAGCGCGAGCGACTTAACCTGTCCCCTTTTGAGATTCTGTTTGCAGTCCCACCTCGAGTGGGAACAGATCCACCTGGACGACAGATGGACACCACTCTCTGCGAGGACCAACTGGTGACATATTGCATATTCTTAACCAAATCTTTTTGTGACATCAGACGACAGGTCGCCAGTGCACAGCCCTCAGCGGCCTCAGGTCCTCTACACGACATTAAGCCTGGAGATTTTGTGGTGGTAAAGAACTTCAGGAGAAAGTCTCGGAGACATCATCGCTGGTTAGGACCGTTCCAAGTCCTCCTGGTCACTCACACTGCTGTGAAGGTTGCAGAACGTGCCACTTGGATTCACGCAACACACTGCAGAAGAGTTCCACAACCACAGCGACAGTAGGAGAATAATCAGTGATGTGCTAGTAACCTCTCACTGTAGACTAGGCATACAGACGTGCCAAGGCCACACATACAGTCACACACACGGCCAGAAGAAGCTGACTTCAAACCCAGAAAATGGAGAGACCACGCCCATGGCATCCGTTCAGACATCCAGGCGAAAAGAGGAATTGAATTTTTCTATATATATTCTTTGCTTATAGTATGATTTTTATAATCAAAAGGAGGGAAATGTAATGGAAAATTTATATTACATGATTGCGTGATCTTTTATAACCATATATAGCCATGTTTGATCTCAGTAATATTTCAAAAGTAAAAGTACAAAACGTTGTGCCTTATACTCTTGTTTGGTTTTACTCAGTACCTTGCACTTAGAAACATTTCTCTCATTTATGAAAGTTGTTTGTAGCAGTAGTTGTTTGATGTATAAACTTGACCTTGGTTCACACCGTCCAGCACAGCTTGTTAGTGAGGTTTGATAACGATGAGCACATTCCATTGTAGCTACAGTACCTACTACAGTTAAGTAAATCATAATAAGTAACGAATACTCCCTAGAAGTGTATAAGAATCAGCGTGGGACTGCCCCACCCTGAACACTTTCTGCAGACTGTCTTGTGCATTTGTAGAACTGTTCCTCTTGCAAGAATAAAGTGACAAAACCTTTAAGGACCAATTGATTGACTCAAGATCTTTATTTGTGTAAGTGTGTGCTTCCCAGAAATTTCAGCAACACTATCTATCTATCTAAACATCAACAAAAATGTGTGCGACATTATGACAAAAATCCCAAAAATCAACAAACATGGTTTAATATCAGATTTTTTTTTAACATTGAGACTCCACATACCAACATGTGATTGTTTATGTGATTTAAGTCTTTTTTTTGTCACCATACTCAGAAAAAAACATCACAATTAGCCGATGAATCTATATGATGAACTGATATCTCCCGATACTATGACAAACAGCTCACAGCGAGGTTACAGCTGAAAACAGGCACGTTGAGTAAAAGCATAAAACCATAACATCTGATCTTTAAGTATCTCTTTTCTTCTTTTCTTCTTCATTATTGTTATTATTTTTACTTAGTAGTCATAATTATTTTTACTCTATTGCACTTGATGCCAAGTATGACCAATTCTCTGTTTGTGCATCATGAAAGAAGGAGGAACAGTTAAAAATCTGTTAAAAACAAACAAAAAATACAGTGATGAAATAAAAACATGAATGAAAATATAAAATAGATGATACATACAATTAATTTGTCTTAGTGTTTGCAAGCACTAAATAAGTAAAACTATCGAAATAAATGTACAATATGTTGACAGTATCACAAGCAAACAGTTTAACCAGGTTATGTAAACCATTTTATGTAAATCTGAAAGTGAGCATGCCTGAAATGTTTACAGTGATCCCTCATTACATAGAAAACACTGTGTGCTCTTTGCTGTGCTGTAATGGTAGGCAAGTATATTGATGTTTACAACAGAAAGTCTTAATAATTAATAACCATCTGTTTGCTTCAGTTTCAAAGACTTTCACAGCCTGAATGATGCTTGATCGCTCCGTATCCTGCTTGATTACTAACACTGCTGCACACATATATTCAACAACAGACTGAAGCACCTAAGATGTAGCGAAGACAGAAATCTGATTTTCCAGCAGAAAATGAACGTGTTCTCAACATCCTGAGGGAAATATCTGCCTCTTTCATACCTGATAAAAGCTCCACTGCTTAACCAGCTATAGTGGCTAACTGTTTTGTGTTTGCTGTTTGGTGCTGAGCAGGTCGTAGTTTAACGAAGTTCTTAGAGCTTTGTCACTGTAAACAGCTGAGGCTAAAAATAATATGAAATGAAATGAAAGTGTGACCTTCATCGTTTAATCCTGTCGTCACATTTTTCTACAGTGAAAACAATGCAGGGACAAGATGTGTGATCATCCAATCCAATGTAGTAAGTGTTTCTAATAGTCTAAGTCTATTATATATTGTTATATGTATTGTATGTATAATTTATCAAGCATTATGAAGTAAAACACAATCATATTTCATATTTCATGGAAAAAGGACTCATGTTGTATTTTCATGTCAATTATTCGGTTAAACAGATTTTTTGCTGTAAAAAAAGATTACTGATGAAAGTTATTTATTTGAGCAAACACAGGTGCAGAGATGTTGTAGTGTGAATGTAAGCATACAACATTTACAAGCATAGTGTTAAAAATAGAGCGACTTCATGCAACTTTTAGGCGTGTGGGACGAATAGTGACAACAGGAGCGGCTCCTTGCAATTTAGATGCTAACAGTCCAAATAAAATCAAAGAACATTACAGATATATGTCCAGGATGTGAAACAGGATGCTGATTGCAGTGCAATCTGACTATACCCACGACACTTTGGATTTCACGTTGGGCTTGTTATAGAAAGCTCCGGGATCATTGTCAGGAAGAGTTCTGCTCTCTTTATGCTCTCCTGTGTGCTGGTGTGAGCTGAGTCTCTGCTTATGCCTCTTAAGATTTACATTTGACTGGACAGCTGATTTAGACCTGTTGTATCCTCCAGACAGGCTCATTGATTTAGCTGAAAGGACTGTTGATGACTTGACTGAGCATTTTTTATCACGACTGTAACAACCTGGTGAAGAATTTGACTTAAACAACACGTCAGTCTTTGTGTTACTATGTGAAGTTGATGTCGCGTCGGTGTTTGGATGCTGCAGGATTGTTGAGATTGATTGTTGTTCTCTTGGGTCGGATGAGGACGATGCAGCTTCTGGGCTGGATGAAGAATAAAAAGAGATATATGACATACTACCACCACCTATATTGTATTATAAGTAATATAATCATGAAAGAGTAAGAGTCTATGCTTATATGTGAAATCACATTAAGCATCTGCAGCTATTTAAGTAAGTAAAATGCCCAAATATTTCTTTAGTATTTCATTGACTTGTAGCGCAGTAGCAATGCTAACATATGCAAACAACTGACTTTGATCCAAAGCTCTGGAAAATAGATTTACAACTACACATGACCAGGCTGCTATTTGATATTTAAAATCTATAACTGATTAATTTTGGCCACTTGGAGCCTGTCAGCTTTATACATGTTCACGTTTTGAGTTGACATGTCAAACCTGTTGGCTAAAAGTTGCTTGTTTAGTCACGTATCATTGATTTGGATCATTGGGATTGTACAGTATTTACTCTCTTTTAGCTCCAGTTTTGGTCCCTATCCTAACTCCTAAAGGACGCTGGCTCTGCTAAAAAGGCTGCACTATGTTCGCCAGCTAGTTGCTAAATGTGTTTTTCTACTGTTTGGTGCTGAGCAGGTAGTTTTTAGGGCTTTTTCTACAGCTTTAAATGACACAATAAGGATGACGACAGTAAAATAGTGTGCCGGGCAGCTAAACAATGAGCTGAAACAGTATAAATAGCTCGATATATATATATATATGTATAATATTCATGTTGATGCCTCTTTAAGGAAGTTTTTCCTTGCCAGCGTTGCCAACTTCTTGCTCATGGTGTCTGATCTGTTATGAAATGGCGCTATATGAATAAAATTTAATTGAGAGTATAATCCAAAAAGGCCTCTTACTGATTTGTGGTCAGTTGTTCCTGGAGCTGTGAAGATTGCCTCTCATTTAGTGGGTAGGAGTGAAAAAAGACCATCCCTATCAGCAGGAGTGCGATGGGAACCGGTGAGAACAGCACAATCAGAGCCGTCACCACTCTGTCTCCATGGCTACATGCCCCTGCTCTGTAGTCCACAAACCTGCAGACGGAGGGGAAAGCGAAAGTGACGGGCCAACAGATAACACATGAAGCGAGCGGACGGATGATTGACTCACTGTAATGTCATGGTTGAGAGCCCAACAGACAGGCCTCCCGCCAGCTTACTGCAGAAGGCATAACAGGAGAAAAACATGGGCTCCATGTCTTTGCAGGAGGGATGTTTCAAGGCGAAGTCGTCCACCACATCTGGGAGCATAGACCTGTAACAGACACGGAACAAAAGCTGACGTATCGCATATTAAAAAAACAGCATGTCAGTTTAGATCAGGGCCAGGAAACAAAACAAATCACTGCTACAATATTCATCACCGGCCAGTGTCAGGTAGAGGAGATGTGAATGATTCATGTGCATCGCGTACAGTCCTGATACTGATTAGATCTGACAGGGGCCTCGGAAAGGACTGAGAACTTTGTGTCCTGGCTGGGAAGTGACTCACCACGGTAGCAAGAATATGGTTGCCACGCTGAATCCCATCAAAATGCACATAATCATGAAGACTGGTAGGTTACTGGGAACACAGGCGACTACAATCGAGGCCGGGATGAAGAGCTGAGAGAGACAAACAGGCCTCATTGGTAAGAAAGACACTGACGGCGTAGAAAGCACAGGATTATGTGTGATTTCTTACTGATAGTCCGATGAAGACTGTGGCTTTCTTTCCTATTCTCAGAAGAACTGCTTGCCACAGAGGAACTGCTATCGTGGCAGACGCCTGTGGAGATATCAATATCATTTGAAATTATATACAGTGTGAAATCCCGAGAAGGCTGTTGAAGCATTTATAAATATCCCAGGGGGAAGAGCGTGTGATTCCAGTTTGCTGCATCTTACCAGTAGAGCCAGTAGGAGGTGCTGAAACTGGGCTCCCAGCCCAGCCGCATGACTGCAAAAGAGTGCAAAATTACCCAAGGACATCTGAGATAAAGCAGATACGGGACAAAAAGTAAAACATCTTATATAGGTATGCAATTAATATTAGACAGGGATTGTTAGATTATGTTTTGGGGGAATGCAACTCAGCCACTGTGAGCTCAAACTGCACCTGAAACGCGAGGACACTGAACACAAAACCGAGCACGAGGCGTTGGTAAGGAATGTGGCATATCAGCATCTTCAGCGAGGTCAGATAGGGCGGTCGTACTTTGTCATCGGAGCAGAACGGTGCTGAGAAAATAAACAAAATGAAACGTCGAGGAAGAGGAAATCGCACCCGTCGCACCCGTCTACCCCAAGCAGCTAAACAACAAACTGGTATTTTTAGTGTCATTAACGTTGACTGTTGTCCACCTGTGAATGACTCACCCCGCTGCTCCTGTCACCCCCAGGAAGAGAACCAGGCTGCAGAGGAAAAACAAGGCACCCATGACCAGAGCTGAGGTTAGGAAAGCCTTTTGCTGGGGGGCCAAAATACACAAATTAAACTTGAAGAGATAAGTAAAGCACAATTATGTTGCCAACAAACACACAACCGGAGGCATACAAACACAGATAAACAGGCCTCTCTGCCTCTGTTATGTAATCACACATTCGGGATTACTTTACTTGCTACTCCTGATATCAAGCGAATCCTACGTGCGTATAAGTGTGCATCAGCATCAGCAGTGCACTGTCATCAGCATCATTAATGATTATTTGATCTTGTGCTTAAAGAAATTGTTTGACCTGCTCATTGAGATTTAGACGAGAAGATAAACACGAGCGTGAGGCGGTTAGCTTATTAGCATAAAACTGTGGGAAACAGACAGCTCGCATGACAAGCAGAATATAATGTGTTGTTTAATGAGATTCAGAGGTGCTGGTGGGTGGATTTTGTTACGTATAAACAGAGGCGGGTTAGCGGTTACCAAGGTTTCCACAAACACCAACTTTCCAGGCACAAATCCCTTAAATTCAAGGACCTAACATGCCACAGAAAAAGAGATAGAGAACTTTTATGATCTTTTTTTTTTTTAATTTGCATTTCTGCGTACGTTGACATAGATGACATAAAAACTATGAAATGACACACATGGGAATGAGGTCGTCACCGCGAATAATTTCTGTGTGTCGAGTGTGTCTTCTCAAAAGTGACATTAGGGTAGTAAGTAAAATAACATTCAACTAAGTAAAGAGAATCAATGGTCCATCATTTCTTTAAGACATGAAGGTCAGTCAGAAATGTCAACAACTGTGGAAGTGCTGTGATGAGACTGACTCTCATGAGGGCCTAACCCTGCAGAGGAGAAGTTCATTACAGCTCCCACCCTCTGAAATCACCGATTAAGAGCCCACATAAACGCTTCACAGAGTTCATGTAGCGGACACGTCTCAGCATCGACTGTTCAGAGTGCGAATCAGACGTTCGTGATCAGATGACTGCAAAGAAACCACGACTGACGAAGACCAGCAAGAAGAAGAAGAAGAACTGCTTGGTCCAACAAACACAAGAAATTAGACCAGTGGAAATCTGGACTTTGGTCCAATGAGTCCTAATTTGAGATTGTTGGTTCCAACAGGCAAATTGTGACTGGTTCTGCATATAAATCTCAGCACTTTGAATGACCCACAAAAACGTCAAAGCCTTGAGTCTTTTCACCCTGAAATTCATACATTTTCAAAGATTTCAATGATCTGTAGGAACCATGTGATATTCCAATCTATCCACGAGTCCAGCTTCATATTCCCTGTACAGATATGAGAGGAGTATCTCTCAACTCTTGGCAAGAATGTGGATATTAAAATGCTTAACTATTCTTTTATCCTCCTTTATTACATAATTAAATTCACTGCAATGCTTCTTCTTCCTCCTCAACACTGTGGTTTTGTAATTACAGCAAAACCGCACACACACACACACACTCAGAAGAACACACAACAATGCCTTGCATAGTAAATTATAGGGTAACATGATATTCCTGAGACTGTGAGTACAAAGACAAAGCACTGCCTTTTGAAGAAATGTGAGTTATCTCAGCTGGAGTGACCGTTTAGATTTTCAGTTTTTCAGTATCTACCGTTTCCTGAAGTGATGCATTTTGTGGTGAAGACGTAGCCTGAGGGTCATCGTGGTCCAGATGCTGACAGGCCTCTTGTTTTTCGGTGTTGTACACGGCTACAACTTGACCCTGAATTACAGACGCCAACAGCATCGCCACCATCTCTACGCTCATCCCTGCCAGAGGAGGACAAATAAAGTGTTCAGGGAGTGTGAGAATAATCTGAGATTAACGTGAGTGTCTCTCTTACTGTAGGCTGTGGCAGAGTCTCTGTCTCTGTGGTCTCCTCCGAGGAACATGCTGAGGGAGAGGTAAGGAACGTTGTAGCACTGTCAAACGGATGACAGGGGGAATAACATGAGGCCAACTGACAGCACATGGCGAACGGTGTGAAACTCAGTAGCCAGGGTGACACAGCCTTAGAGCAAAATGGCAGCGGGAACGGTGACATGAGAATAGTAGGAAATCCTGTCACCATGGTGACGTGAAAAATGTGGGAAAAGCCTGTAATGAGGGCAAAAGTGGACTGAGGCGCAAGATGGTGGATAGATGACAAAGAAACCTCAAAAACCTTTATTGAAGTAAGAGATCAAAAGTATTATGAACAAAATGTACACAACATATTAAAAGTACTTCTTCTCTCTAACTGGTATTATAGATTTAATGTGTGAACGGCATGTTACTGACGTAGCTCCTTGAGGTGGAGCCAGCTTTGAACTACAGTCAGCTAGTCAAGTCCAATGCCTCCCAGTCGAGGAACATAAATCTGAGGGGACGTGAGATGATTAATTCAAGATGAAAAAATCATTGTGCAAATATTGGATGATATAAGCACTTTCGGCTGTGAACATTTATTTAAATGAAATCTGAGATCTGTGAAGTGAAGCAAATGCAAAAGTGCCAAAAGCTGCAGTTCCTCAAGCGTCCACTTGAGGCTGGCTACAGAAGTGAGTCAGTCTCCATAAGTCCCCATGTTAAAATGTCACAACTTCACAGCAGAAATAAACATGTTTACAACCTGGTACAAAAAACAGTTTTGGTCTCTGTAGCTAATTTCCCCGTTCATGACAACTGTACTGAGGGTGAATTTTTACAAAACTCACCTGTTCAAATTATATTAAGGCTTAAAGTTATTAATAATTAAGAGCGTGGCCACTTTGATTGGCATGTAGGTGCCGTTACAGATGACTTGTTTGAGCACCCAAGCGTCATTCAGACTTCCTCAGGTCCACGTCTTCGCACATCTTTAGACCAGCCGGGAGGCAGGACTGTCGACTGTGTTTTATACTGTCTAAAAAATATTCTTTTTTTTGTGTAAAATCTTAATTTGAAAATTAACTAAAGCTTGCAGCTGTCAGATAAATGTAGTAGAGTTTTATTTACCTTTGAAAACTGAAGTTAGAACTGTATAGAAGTAACATACGAGCACCTCAGAACTATATTTAAATGTAGTCCTGTGGATAATTAGTTAAGTCTACAGCATCTTGTAACTCTGGTTTTGAAAGATGCTATATGAATGAAGTTTACTCACTTACTTACTTTCCACCACTGGGTACCTGAGAGGGTAAAGGAGAGAGAAGTGTCTGCAACACTTACGACTTACACTCATGAGGGTCTCGAACAGGCAGGCTGCTATGAGGAACCACAGCACAGTGACAGCCGGAGACATCGAGCCTCGGGGCACAAACCACAGCAGCAGATAAGACAGAATACCAAACGGAGTGGAGAGAACCAGCCTGTGAGATAAACATCATTGGCTGTGTTGAAAACAGCGCCGGAGGCTGCATCGTAGATGAATTCAAGATGATATGAGGCCTCACCGAACAAACTAACCATGGAGTGAGTTTGCCGATGGGTGTCCATTTACTGCGGCCCACCAGATATCCAACCAGAGGGTCGGTGACAGCATCCCAGGCCCGGCTCACAAATAAAATCATGGACACGTAGAAGGCCTCCATCTGTGATATAATGAGATGCTTTATTTCGAAACTCCTAGAAGGACACAGGATGGTATTGCAGGAAAAAAAACAGGCAAAGTTTTACCTGCACGATATCCAGAAGAAAAATCTGCAGGGAAACACTCATAGCTATTGTGGTAATCTGATACGGGACCCCACCCACAGCATAACACAATTTCCTGGCCAGAGGAATCCCCCCTGATCCCTGTGAAGACCAGACACAGGAGCAGACGTCCAGTGATTTGATGCACTTACAATGGAGAACTATCACAATTTGTGAAGTGTGTGCTGCAGATTTGAAAATTCAGATTTCTTCTGCTCACAATATTCTTCCTCATTTATGGCACAGTGTTACAACAGGTGGCGTAGATTTACTATCTATTTCATTTCATTTTCAGTTCTCTTCACTACACATCTGCAGGTTTGATCTGATTTACTGCACGGCGCCAACACGGAGACACTAATGCATGCATGTATCACCTGCATGACTGACTACTGTACCGGCTCTACTTCCTGCTCTCACTTAGAAGAATATAACTCAGTTACAGTTACTCTAAAACTCAGCTGCAGACCAGAAAGAGAGCACACGTCACACCAGTTTCACTGCACCGGCTCTCTTTCGTCTTCAGAATCCATTTTAAAACCCTTTTATTGGTTTATGGAGCTCTTAATAGTCTCGGTACCATCGATTTGTCAGATTTGCTTTTAACCTATGAACCCTCAAGGGCACTCAGGTTTTCTGGCCCATGAAAACACACGATGAGGCATTGCTGTGGTCCACGTCTGTCTGTTTTATTGTGTTTCTATGAAAAGTGCCAAACAGATGAAGTCTGTTCGATATAACCACCAGCAACATTTCTAAACGGAAACACAGTTTCTAACAGCCACAGCAAAACTCCAATAAAAACACTATGAGCTGTCGGTTTAACTTATTCTCTAGTCAACATCTGAGAGAGAAATAAAGGATATGATCATTTTAGCTGAGGAAGATCTGTTTCCTGTCCTCTTTATATGAAACAGAAAGATTGAATTCAGCGAGCTTACCCTCTGCTGAACTTCACCGCATGAGTGTCTGTCCACAGTCTCCTTTAGAACCCGATTCTTTAATGTCTGTACTTGATTTGTGAAACTCCTCAAACAACTCATCCTTTGAAGTTAAGAAGAATAATGCCACATGTGGCCCACCAGTCGTCCGCTGCGTGCATTCGACAACAATAGCTGTCTCCATGCACACACACACGGTTGTATTTAGGTCCTCCTTGTACGATGCTGGAATCTGGTTGAACAACTCCTTTTGTCTTCGAGAGTGTCAGCCCACCTGCTCATATTTACAGTGAGAGTGAGCGAATGAAGCTTATTATGCATGTGTCCTGTGACCGAGCATTATTTATTCATGAGGAACAGTAATCGTGTTTGGCTGGAGGTCAATTTATAGATTTATAGACGGATGTTTCTCAAAGTCTTGCATGTATTTCATGTTTACCAGAGCAGAATATCTTTGTACCTTTTCTGTTCTACACCTGTTTAATGGTCGGCGGCACGGTGGTGCAGTGGTCAGCCCCGTCACCTCACAGGTTCCTAGTCTGAATGAGAGACCAGGGGGCTGGGACCTTTCTGTGTGGAGTCTGCATCCAGGTTAATTGGTGACTCTAAATTGTGAGTGGGAGTGTGAATGATTGTCTCCATGTGCCCTGTGAGGGTGGAGGATGAACCCCGCCTTGCATCTAATGCCACCTAGGATCAGCTCCAACCCCGCATGGCACCCTCATAAGGACAAGCGGTTATGGAAAATGGATGGATCAGTTCAATAGGACCCCAGTTCCAGAACCTCCTCGACAGGATGCACTTTGAATGTTTTCTGAAAATTTTCAAAGATAAAACAAAGGTCAGTGTTTTGCACTGATAAATCTATATTCCTGCACTGACACAGACTCAGACAGTCTGGACTGCTCTGACCTCTTGTGGAACAGCAGTGGAACTTTCCTCCATGAAATCAAACCCGTCGGCCCGGTTCTTCCTCTTCTGGACAACTTCATATCCAGCAAAGTGAAGAGCGGTTTCAAAGCAGCTTCTCACATTACGTACATGTGTACAGACTTAGACTAATATAAACTGATTATTTCATAAAAACAAATGGAGCGAGCGAGTAGGAACGAAAAAATGCTTTCATCATTCAATCTTTAATGGCGTCCATTTACAGCCTGGGATGATACTTTGACATCCAAGTTGTGAGACAAAAATTCACTAAACAAAACAAAAAAAAATATTGGAAAAGTAAAAATAAAAATGAATTTATCACAGTAAAAACGTCTGTTTCTCTTTTTCAATAACAAGAATTTCATTGAGTTTTTAATTTTGGAAAACAAAAATCAAAACAAATTAAATGGAAGTGACAGACTGCATCCATCACTGAATCAGTTTAATCACCGCATCACGTCACCTCTGACATATTGAAATTGTTTCTTTAGTTTTAAAGCTTATCTTTCGACCGTCCTATAAATTGGTGCTCTTACTCGTATTGTCCTTGGCATTTCGGAGTCCGTACAGCCATTTGATTACCCGTGCGTTCCTCTCAATGACTGAAACACCGTAAGGAACACGTTCAGCAGCGTTGCCGGCCTCTTCCTCCTCCTCGGCATCTTCACCCTCTCCCTGTGAGCCTGCACACTCAGAGCCCGGAGCGCTCACACTGCGGAAACGGGCCATGGACACAATGTCAGAGCTAGATCCAGTCCACTCCTGCAGATCTGCAGGGTCCAAGCCACACAGGTTGAAAAAACGCTCCAGCTCCGTCCCGGCTCTGGAGCACCGGTCGCTCATGTCAGATTTAGACCGGGTCAGGGAGGGACGTTTCCTGGAGCTGGAGGATGACAGACGGGTAATCGCTGGAGAGGAAGGAGGGAAAACAGGGAGGTTGGGTGGAGGTAGAGCTGAGGCAGGGGTGGAGGTTCCAGCTGGAGAAGACAGGGGGTCTTCAGGTTTCGATGGAGCAGCGACAGGTTTCACAGGTGAAGGACCTGCTGTTGTTCTGGTGTGAAAGAGGCGGAGGTGTGAAGCAGTCGGGCGGAGTGGAAACTGGGAATGCAGAGGAATGGGCTGAAGTGGCTGCCGCATGTACTGAGGTGGTCTGCAGGTCCTCACAGGGCTGGCCTGAGGCATGACGTCCACTCTGCGTACAGTCCCTGCAGCTGGACTCCCAGGCGAGCCTGAACTCTCTACCCTGGCGGGTCCGGAGGCTTTTAATCTCACTTTAGCTGGACTGGACCAGTCAGGGCGAGGAGGTGGACACGGCCTCTCCTTCTTCTGTTGTGCCTCGGCAGGTGTGGGCCGAGGAGAGGTGACAGCACAGTCAGCAGCTTTACTGTCCTCTGAGTTTACAGGAGCGCTGGGTTGCGGCCCGTCGTTCACACCGCTGATCAGATTCGTCAGATGCTCCAGATTGAGCTGGACTCCCTCCTTCTTTGGTTTCGTTGGGGTCTGTGTCTTCCTGTTGGGCCGCAGAGCCGTGCCGGGGGTCAGCAGAGGCTTCCTCATGTCAGGAGGTCTGACCGGCTGCTGCTTAGAAAGAGCCACCTGACTCTTGACATACTTCGCCTTGTCTGCTTCCAGCCTCTCCACCGCACTCTGCTTTGGTCTGCCTGCTGCTGTCGGGCACTGGCGGTAGAAATCTGGTCCAACTGGACCTTTGGGTCGCAGGCGTGGTGGCGTAGCAGCCAGAGCGGTCGTCGCCGTTTGCCTCACGGGCCGTTGAAAAGTTCCCAGAGACATTTTTTGCAAAACTAGTCGTACCTGTCGGCGTGCACTCCGTGTTCACAGCTTCCTCTTTCGTTTCCGCACAAAGTTATCCAGCGTTTGTGCCTCTCATCATCAGCTCCACTCAGCATCTCAGTTGAACTGACATTTGGGCGTCCTGCGAGGAGAAGAGACACACCAGTGAGGAAGGAAACAGCTCAATAAGGAAGTCAAAAAGACAAGCCAACATCTCTTTTAACCCCGCAAAGACCCCTACACCCGTAAAAACCCTCCCCATTCTTTACGACTGCGGCCAATCAGCCTCTCAAGCCTCTCTCCATCTCAGTTCATTGGCTGCGAGCGTCAGCGGATTTCAACAATTACTCGCAGTCATCCATCTCTCCGCAGACAAACACACAATAAAACTTGACACTTCATTTTCAGGCAGTAGAGGGCTTGTGAAAAGAGCGGCAGAAGTGTGTGTGTGTGTGTGTGTGAGGGGTGATGGGGAGGTGCATCAGGACAGCTGTCAACAAGCTTATTGTCTGGAGGCGATACAGAGCAGATCACACACACACCAACAGCTGCTATGGGAACAATGAGTCCATCTTTAAATAAAGCAGACAGTTGCCGGGGTTTGGAGTCGACTTCTCCGCGAGCTGCAAACCTCTGTAGGTTGAGTAAAGTCACAACAAAGAGGCGTAGCATCTGCTAACACATCCCTCTTTGTGTACACGTCTTTAACTGTGGTGGAGGTCACACTGGTGAACTTCACCCTTAAGTTACTGTGCGTGTGTTTGAAATGTGCCGCTTCGACAATCTGCATCTGCCGGTCACATTCTCGACATATTTGCCATTCCAGTCTGAGCCAGGCCAAACTCCTGCTCATACAACCTTTCAGCAGCTCCATACGTACATACATACATTACCTGCCTCGAAGTCTAGTTCACAAAAAAACATTAAACCAGTGAAGAACAGCCAGCGCCTTAATGTGTGTCATTAAGGCAGCAGACTGGTGGTTATTACAAACCAAAGAGGAATGTCAAGAGGTGGGTCAGACAAACAAAAATAGAGCCACTAATTTCATGTTTCTGAGTCAAGAGCTGACACGTTGTGCTGCTCAGTGTAAATGACAAACATGGAGCGAAGCAGGAAGTCGAAGACAAATGAAACAGAAGCACAAAGGCCCATGTAAACAACAAAAAGTCCCATATGTACTCAAGGCCTACACACCAGTCTTGCCCTGACAAGCTCAGGTCTGCCTCTAAGGAGCTGTAGGTTGTCACAGATTGTTGTTTTTTTGGCACATGCACATAAAAACTCACCTTCAGAGCCTTCGCCGGTCTCCTGATCCTCGTCTGGGCTTCTGGTTTTCGGCCCAGCGAACACGATGCGCTGTCCTGCTGTGGTTGAATGTGTTTGAGAGAGAGCCCTTAGCAGCTCAAGACAAACCTGTTTGACAACTCATGTGTGCTCCTCCTGAGCCCGCCCTCCCCTCTCTTGATTGGTCCAATATCTCTCCTACAAGGATATAAGCTGACTTTTTTTTTGGTCACATGACCCTGCTATTGTTTTATGTCGCAAGCTGTTTGATGATAAGCACTTCTGTGTGTTTGCTTGTGTCATAATAAATCTACAGTTTGTGTCGCTCAAAGGTCTGCGTGGAGCGTGTAAGAAAAAGCACACAACGAGACAAACAGTTTAGACAAATTTTAATATCACCATAGAGCTCTCATAGAATCAAGAGAAACAGAAACAGGCATTATAATCTCTTCCTTTTACCCGAAATAGAACAAGAAAGAACAGCGACCTACACCAAATATATAAAAATAAATGACCTTGAAGTGTTTTTTTTTTTGATTAAAGAAACTTTGAAGTGTTTAATTTGGACTATACAACACAGTTTAACCTCTAAAAGTCACTAAAATTCTCCTTTGTGTGATTTTCAAAGCATAAAACTACCACAGTTTAGTGAAGTCGACACACTTATCCGTTAATATTTGGCCATTTAGTGTTCGTAACTGTAATCTACATTTAAAAAAAAAATTGCACGTAAGAGCACAGAAGATGGTTACAGTAGAAACAGGATATATTTAATATTTATTTAACAAACAAATGATTGAGGAGGGTGTGGTCAGTTTCTGGTCATACTGTAAGTTTGCATATTTAAATGATGGTGATGCTAAAAAAAAAAAGAAGTCACTGTTCAGACCAACAGGAGCGAGTCCCGTTTCGAATGTTAAAATATAATCCACGCGAGTGTTATCAATAATCACCACGTTTTCCACAGTGTAACATGTCAAAGTCCGACAGTGAGAAGTCAATATCATAAAGTTAAGGTCAGGTCTTTCTCTGAGGTTCACTGCGCTTCCCTTCTCTAAGTAACAGCGACCGTGGTTCACCTGCGTGCGTCTGGAGTAAACAGGCTGATTAATGCAGTTCTTCTCGTGTTGTTGTTGTGGGTTAGGAGATAGCGCAGTTTTTATCTTTGTCCTTTGCACCAAGACTGTGAGATCGCCCACGTCGTATACTCCCCCTCAGTCCCCAGTCTCTCTGCACCTCCCTCTCCTCCTCCCCTGCTCTGCCTTTGCCCTCCTCGGGTTGCTGCTTTCGGAGCTGCGGGGGCAGCGGTATGGGCTGCCCCAGGAAGAAGCCCTCTTCCTCCGAGTCTGAGGATGAAGAGCAGGTCGAGCAGGAGTCTTCGTGCTTGTAATGGCCTGACTGGAGGGTCAGTGAGGTGGAGTTGACGGAGCAGCGCTTGTCTCTGTCTTTATCGCCTCTCCTGTCCAGGGTGTCCAGCCGAGGTCGGTCGGGTCGGGAGCGTCGGGGGCGCCTCTCTGCACCCGGGTGCAGCGCAGGGTCAGATGGGATACGGCAGCGGTTCCACCCTCGCCGTAGACTCCGCTGGTGGTAAGAGGATCCATCTGGAACAAAAAACAAAATGAACTTGACTCTGAAAGTTTCTGCGGTGTGTTAATATTCAACTCTCTCCAAGCCTTTTCTTACCCAGCAGATCCATCTGAGGTGGGATGCCTTTCTGTAGGTGCAACCTGCTTCCGAAACCTCCCTCCACCTCATCTTCATCCTGCTGGTTCTCCTCGCCCTCCTGCAGCTCCTCCTCGTTCTCATCTTCATCCTCGTCCTCATCGACAGAGTAGCTGCTGCTGATTGGCTCTCTGAAGCTGACCCTCGCCGTGCCGCTGCGAGACAGCGGGGGCAGCGGAGAATCCGAGGGTCTGCCCTCTGGCTGGGGGAGTTTTGGCGAGGGCGATTCCCGGGGTATCAAGTCACGAGACTTAACGGGGAGAGGAGGTGGGAGGATGGACGGGTTGTCGGGCGGGAGGGGAGCCGAGTCAGGAGAAAGGAGGTGGTTCTTCTGAGGAGGGAAGACTGCGGAGAAAATCAGAGCGGGGTTAGATTATATAATCATAAAATATTGATAGCATGCTGTTTTAATAGATTTTTATTTAGGATACCTTGCATAACTTGATTTGTCCTTTCCACCCAGTTCCTGCAGTCTTTGGCAGAAGAGGTTCCGCTTGAATTAAGACCGGTTAGTCCAGTATTCCCATTAAGCTCTCCCTGGAACTGAAGACCACTGGCAGGAGGTTTGACACTACAGTCACCCGGTAGTAAACTGTAATGTGGAAGGTCGCTGGGCCATGTTGGGCCTAAGCCATTTCCGAGATGAATGTGGGGAAGAGGCGAGTAGGAGCCTCTTGGATGAGGGTGACCGCCGGGCGAAGGAAGTCCGTTCTGCACTGGTGCTGTGCAGCGGACGCCTGAGAGAGGAAGAGGAGACAAACGTGAGAACACTCTCCACAAGTGATTGGCTTTGTGGACCTATATAACATCTGAGCCTAACACCAGTCATCACCTCTGTTTTCCACTGCAGCATGAATGCAGTCTTTTGCAGGAGTTATGGGAGGTTTGACGCCCTCTAGTGGCTGCAGCGGAGAACCGCACTGTGGCTGCTGGTGTTTCTCTCCCGTGCCGGATCGCCTGTGCTGAGGAGGTTGGCTCTGCAGCGCCGAGTCACAGGAGTCAGAGTTGTTGGGGTCCTCGCCCAGCGAGCAGGGCCTGGAGCAGAAGATGAGCCCCCCTCGAGGGAGGAAGGGACGCCCAAGCAGAGGCAGCCGACAGCGAGCGCAGCAGAAACACGACTCCACGGCGTGCCAGTGTTGACCCTCGTATGTCATCTGGCCCTGGTCGATACCTGAGAGGAAATGATTTCACGATTACACCAGACATCTGTGACTGATGCAGACTTCTCTGCAAATCTATCTCTACTATCTCAGTGTGTGTACACACCATAGTTCTGCGGTTTGGTTTGGCTCTGCCATATTTCCACTAATTATATTCCTAAAAGCAGAAAACTGTAAGTCCATTGCTCGATACTCAAGCTGCCTTTATGAACTTTATTGCTGGGAGAAAATGTACAATTTATCTGTGACATTTACGCTGCTGGCTTCTCACACCTAATAAATCTTTTCATCACATTCACTGTTGATTAGAGAACACCTCTGCCTGTAAGACAAGCCGTTATGTCAGGACTTGTTTGCTCTCAGACTCCATGTAAGGAGGTTTGTCGGGATATATTTATAATTTCTTCGTGCAGCTGGCATGAAAAGAAACTTTAAAATACAAAGAAGGAGACAGCTGGGCCGAATATTGTTGTGGCTGTACGCAGGCTGTTTTTAAACCTCTTTTGTCCGGAAACCATGAGAGGAAAAAAGTCATTTTCATAGACATGAATCATCTCAACATGAGACGGTACTCAGTGTTCTTTCAGCGGTTATTGAACTGCTTTGTTTCTGCAAAAGATGATAAGTAATAAGACAAACAGGACAATTCATTTCTCTCTTCATGTTTAACTCTGTGCTGTTGTTGTGGCCTTTACATGAATCTGACAGCTTGTTACCAAAATCTCAAGTCCAACGTAGTGAGATGACTAAAAGTGATTCAGGCGAGGCGAGGGCTCATTATGTAAATGAAATAAACTAAATAGGGCTCTATTATAACAATGCCTCTTCTCCCTCTGTAGTTGAAGGGTGAAAGTCATTTTCTCCATAACATGGACAGACATGATTAGGCTAATGAGGAGGTTAATGGTGGGACGGTTCCTCTGGAGCGTTTTGTAATTATTACTTGCAGCCATAAAAAGTCACTCCTACTGAGACCCTTAGGCATGTTTCCAAGGTGCAAAAAGGTAAATGAGAAATTAGATCTCGGGTCCAGGATCCCTGAGACCAAATGGCTTCTTTCCAGAAAGGCTTAACATGAGGGCACGAGCAGAAAATGTGAGCATGCTCTACTGAAACTGATCCACACTCCCTCCACTGGGAGCGCTGAGACCCAATAAATCTAGATTTCTGGTTGGGGTAATAAAGAAATCTGCAAAACAGAGTTTCTTATATTTGAAGCCAAGTTTCTGACAGACCTTTAAATACTTTAAGGGGTACCTAAAGTAATAGTGAAGAATATCTGCCTGATACTGGCTGGCTAGTAGTAAATGAGTTTCTTCAGACTTTGTTCAGTACCTATGTGTTCTCCGCAGGTATCGCAGTACTCTGCGTACAGCGACTCATAGCAGGAGCAGCAGTACGGCCGACTCTCTCTCATGATGTAGCGCTGTCCGCCCAGCGCAGCCTCACACTCGAAACAACAGAAGTGCTTCATGTGCCAGTATCTTCCTTCTGCCTCTGTGCATTCGTCGGCTAGAATAATCTGAGATTGAGAAACAACGGTAAAAGAGAGGGAGAGAGAGAGGTCACTCAGTACAGCAGTGGGAACACAAGTAAACAAATCACAGTTGTAAAGTTGAGTACTGAGGATTTGGGTTAACAAGACGGAGAAAAAAAAGATGCTATCGGCGCTCGGTTGCAGGCTTAGCTGTCCTCCGAACTCTTGTAGGTCAGCCGTGCCAGATCCATTAGTCAGCTATGTGAAGTAATCTCTTAAGTCACACTGAGAGCCATTCAAATAAAGAAGAGACAGACAGAAAATCTGCAAATACTCCTCTATACCCGCAACAGGGTTTGTATTATTATATATAGTGGACAGTTCATGGTAGAGAGAGAAAGTAAAGATGCGGACGAAGAGATCTGAACTGGGTACAGTGAAGTCCGAGTTCTTGCTTTCTAACAGCCCCACTTTGATTTATTTATTTCGTTTATTCCACAGGTTGGGGGAAACTTGGCAGGACAGTCACCTCGTCGCAGGCCTGGCAGCGGGGCTTGAGCCTCTCGGCGTGGTGCCGGCCGCAGTAGATCTGTCCGTCCTGGTAGAAGTAGATCAGGTCGACCAGCAGCTCGCTGCAGGAGGCGCACTGGAAACACTGAGGGTGCCAACAGCTGCCATGTCCAGCCCGGTTGGCAAACACTGCTATGTCTCCACCGCAGATCTGTCTGCCACACTGGAAAAACAAATTTAGTTTAGGGTGGTGCAGAGGGAAGTGGTATAGCCTTTAACAAATGATGAACGCTGCAGGTTGCATTGCAGTTTTCTTATACAGCCCTGTAATCATTCAAACCCAGTGTGCTGTGGCCCCTGAGCAATGCCTGCACCTACTTGCACCTGAACTTCTTCCAGTCTTATAAAGAGAAATTCTTCTTCTGCGTGTCTCTGATGTGTTTTAATAGGCATTCACTGCCTGTTTTTGAGCTTTATAATTGTCTGTTTAATGATGTTTTCCAAACATAAAATAAAAATGTGGCTCTACCTGCTGGCAGATGGCTCCCGTCATGGTTACTGGAAAGAGTCTGACGACGCCTCGGCCCAAGTTTTCTCTTTTCCTCTGCTGACTGAACAAACGCAACTCCTTCTTCTCCTCCTCGTCCAGAGAGTTACAGTACTGGGGCTGCAAGAAACACATGAACATACGTGTTGACGTGCACACAAATATAATTTCCAAACCTCATTTACCTCCTGGGTTCAGTAAGATGAATTATAGCTTTCTGTTCTGGCCCTGCTCATAATTATACAGCTATAATTTAGAACAAATGTATTGTTTAAAGGCCTCTTGAGATGCCTTGTCTTATTTTTAAGTGGTTAGAGTTACATTTTGCCAACTATTGGGTGGTGCACTGAAAACAAACACAGAAAAAACAGAACCATTACCATGGCATTAATTCATAATTATAAAAGTGAACATAAGAAGAAAGATCAACTAGATTTTAAGTAGGAAAAAAAGATGCTATCGATTAAATGTGTAATTGTAATTTATTCGAGCTGAATGGAACCTGAAAAAAAAAAGATAGCTACCATTTTCTGTACAAAGTGAGGGAACAGAGGCAAAACTGATCCCAGTGTCTTAATAATAAATATACTGAGTTATCCGGCTGTTATCAAACTGCTTCAAATAACCGTAATAAGTGAAAGAAATAATGGGTACAATTTGATAGACTGCAAGTAAAACAAATGACATTTCAGGGGATCGTGTTACAGTGACCCCAACATGCTCCAAATTGTTTTCATTAATATTGATTTGTTTGTTTTGTACGCTCTATTTAATGTAGATGTGGCAAACAGGATCAGCTCTAAAACAAACACTGACGCACATATTCATCCAAACAAAGTATATTAATTATGAACACACACGTTTTGGAAATATAAAAATACAGTCAGGAGGGAGAAGCCAAAGACTACACCATCCAGAGTCACAGTGACGTTACCTCACTGTCGTGGGCCGGAAGCTGGTGCAGCAGTTGTTTGATTCGGTATCTCTCTCCTGGACTGTTCACGTAAGGCACTCTGTCCTCTGGCAAGCAGCTAAAATACTGGTATACCTGTAAGAGGAGAAGTTCACTTAAAGGTCTGAATGACAGAATGCAGACAGCCTTTTATTCAATTACAGAGCAATTTATTCAATTATGCTCATAAATCAAAAACACTGAATCTTTTTCTTCCCATGATTCTTGAATGGTTTGAGTATGTATGAACATGTCCAAGTGGAAGCGTGCTCCATGCGTGCCTGTGTAGCGTTTCTCTTTGTCTCCACTCTGTGTCTGCTTACCTGTTCGGGCTTGAGCCCAGGTGGGACCCATGCGTACTCCTCTGAGGCGCAGCCCGAGTCGTCGTCGGAGATGGAGTGTCTCTGGAAGTCTGACACCAGCTTCGTCATCATCTTTTCCAGTTGGCCCGGCACCGAGCGCACGGCATGCTCCTCTCGCACACACTTGCAATGTACACAGATCTTCCTGTGGAGACAAGGACAGCTTTGGGCTTCATCCCCGGGGACTTTTTAAACTGATTTATAACACAAGCTGAAGAAGATCAAATGTCAAATACTTCAACAAGAGGAAGAAGGGCTCTCCTGGAGCTTCAGGTGTTAACAACAGCGCTAAAACCTGAACCTGACTGAATAATTTCTGGTACTATCAGCAAAATATATATTTAAATTAGGAATTTAGCCTAATTTGAATTTGAATTTCTTTATTTGAACAGGGATTTACCAGGATTTGGCAAACAGGTATTTCCTGCTAAAAAGTAAATAATTAAGAAAATGACACATTAAAAGAGTTCAACAACACTGTGACAGTCAATAGGAGTATACAAACCCATTCATCCTCACATGCCCAAAGAATCAATGCACTTAAACTGCATTGCAATGCATCTATTCAATGACTCAACTATAAGGAAGTTTCTCACTTCTCTTCAATTCATCCAAATGTTGAATTCTTTGATCGTTCATGCAGATGCCAGGATAGTTTATTTATATTGATTAAGTACATAGTTACAGTCTTTTTTTCATTATTTAGAGTGCAGCATTGATTTCATGGTGGTGTCTATTGTGTTTTTCTCATGTCTGCATACGTCACGATCTCAGCATCATTGCAAACACATGCCAAATCACTAAAGTGCTGAAAAGTAATCTTTTAGGTCAAACTAAGCGCTAATAAAAAGTGTTATATTTATTTTGTTAGCCTTGCAGGTTTATTTATTTCGTGTCATCTGAAATGTTTCTTGAACTTTGTGGCACCACAGAAAACAGAAGACTCTGTAAGTACCACCACTATGACAGATGTTAAAAGACGACAGCGTAAGCAGTTTAGGAGGCAGGTTTATTCCCAATAAGAAGATTTGCAGATAAAGAGTCAAAGAAAACATTCGTCCCGGTAGGTGGTCGACAGACAAAACAGATGACATTTCTGTGGATAGTGTTATATAGACCCAAACACACTCCAAAGTGTTTTCATCAGTGTCCGTTTGTTTGCATTGAATGCTCTAGCAGACATCCTCAACAGGTTCAGTTGTTTATGCTCTGAGGCAGAAAGGCCAGCTCTGAAACAAGATGGCGCTTAAAGTAATAAGTCTGTTTGCACCACATAGATGCAGCACGGGCACTCCCAGACTGTAATAATTATGAACACACTTTGCGTTGGAGATCATGTCACAAACCAGCTCACACACATTCTTGAGGATGACTCAACGTGCAGCCAAAAAAATTACAACACTACAACACAACACAACAGCAACACAAAAAAACAAACTCACACACTTAGTGTGTGGTGTTAAAGGTCCGGTGTGTCAACATTTAGGGGGCTTTATTTACAGTATATGGCAGCAATGTGATATAATATGTAGAAATATGTTTTTATGTGTGTATTATCACCTGAAAATAAGTTTATGTTGTTACCTTCAAATGATAATTTTATCTACAGGTGTTGCAGGTCCTCTCCAACTAGTCCACTATTTTCTTCAGTAGCCCAGAATGGATGAAAATACCACCTATAGCTAGGGTGAGTTGGGACTTGTGTGCTTTTCATGGCCACCGTAGTTTCTCCTTCACTCTAGGAATCAGAAGGTGACACGAGGGGACTGCAATCTGAAACTAAATCCTCCAAACTGGTCCTAGTCAGTGTGATCACAGATGTTACTGAGGATCGGACAATCCAGTTAATGGCCACGTGACATCTCAAACAGCTCTGCATCAGGACCGGCGCCTCCCAAACAAGCTATGACCGAAACAGGCAGGAAATGAGGTCACTGGCATAAGCCTGTCTGTCAGTCCCGAGGCAGTCAAGAGAGGGAGGTGAAGGCGGCAGTAATAATCTCTCTCAGCCTCGTGTTACACCCCGTCTTGTCTCTCGGACTCCTCACCACATTCAATCTGGCGGTGGGCGTGCCTCTGCGTGTGGGACCTGGTGAAGTCAGAAGTAAAGCCCCCTCGGGGGTGAAAGTGAGGTGTGGGTGTCACATATGTGTGTGTGTGTGTGTGTGTGGATGGGACAATGTGGCCATATGCAGCATGTATTGCATGTGTGCATCTCTGTTACGATTGCATAACGGACTGCCAGCTGGCACTTGTGGCTCAAGTTCACAAGGCACAAAGCTGCTTTATTCCAGCACCCAACCCCCCCCCAACACACACACACACACAAAACCAAAAAGCTAGCAAACAAACACACTCAGTAGACGACATGAGAGCTCCTCTAATCAATGGTCTCATAAGAAAAGTCTCTCAAATATTAGCGATAATTGCTGCATGTCTCGCTTTACCCAACACAAGTTAATTATTGTTGACAAAACAGAGAATCTACCATGTGATCCCAGTGTTTTTTCCCTCAGGCCCAGACCAGTATCTTCTTGTAATATGCAAGTGGAACCTTTTTACCAAACAGGTTGAACCAATATAAATAATAGTAAACACACCAAGTCAGCTTAGGCTAAGCCACATTGGCACGAATCTGAACCCAGCTGTATTTGCGTGTGTCTTTGTTACCAAAGGGGACTGCGAAGCACATGCCGATGTAAGCGGGTAGGAGGACACAGCCGGAGTCCTGGCATTATGGGACAGATGGCAGATGCACCACGTCTCACCCGGTCTCACCCCACCAGTACCCCACCACCACGACCAGCACCAGCCTCCTCATGATGAAAGCATTTGTACCAGGGATATAATTACCAGCGGGTGCCAACCCTCACATGCAACCTACAGTAATTGGGAGATGACAAAGTGCCAATTTGAATGAGTTTGGGGTTTGAAAGTATGTAGGAGAGTCTCAAATCATGTCCCTTTTTGTGCAGGCTGCACGCCACATATCTTACCATTAGGGCAGAGTTTGACCAAAGTCTGGTTTGTGCACATGCCGAAACATAAATACACTTCCAACACATATACAACAGACAAGACGCTGAGCCCGCAAATGAGCAAATCATCGCTGCCAAAGTATGGTGTATTTTATTTCTCTTTTGCTAAGCAAGCGGTTGCTTAATCACGACTTCAGTAAACTTAAAAGCGGCACATTTTCTGAGGGGGCAATTCAGCACTGCAATTTACAAACCCCTGCTGAGCCGAGCCCTGTCCTGTACAATTATTTGAGTCACAAGCTCCTCTGATGTAATGCAAGTAGGCTGTGTCCCCTCTGGCTATGTACCACATGCGGTGTAGATAAGTCAAAAAAAATTAAGTAAAATAGGAAGCTCCAAATAAAGGAAAATCCAATCAAATATACTTTGATTGTCCTGGTGGAGATTTGGAGATGATGACCAGGCAGTTGTCACTTGGGTTTTCAGTTTGGATCTAACGTATCACTCACCAAAATGCTGTTAAACTGAAATGATTAGTCGATAAAGTTCTGACAGAAGTATACTTTCTATAAGAAGTATACTTGCTCATCCCTCCTCCTCAAATATACGCATCTGCTTCTTTTTTTCACTGCAGATTGAATATCTCCACGTCACATAAAAAACTTGATCTCTGGGCATTTGACTGATTGAATGAAAATAGTTGTTAGCTGTAGCCCGGCTAAAAATCCAGCCAGTGGTGTCTAAAATATTGACTATGAGGAAAGAAACCAACTCCATACAAATGTAATTTAATTAAGACGTTTCTGTTTGTATCCAAACTGTGCTGGAGAAATACAAAGAAACGTGCGCATCCAGCCATGTGTGTTAGTTACCAGGAGATGCTGCTTTGGACGGGAACCAACAATCTGTCTCTAAATTTGCTTTGCTGGATCGAAACCGTGTTGGTACAGCTGGTGCTGTTATTATTCTGTATTATGTATCTTTTGTTTGTGTTTACCGGCTATAGATAATCTGCTCCGAGATTAGAAACGAAACAATTAGGACTAAAAAATAATGAAATGAACTGCAGATAATAAAGCCGTGATAACGGATAGTGTCAGATGGAAAAAGTAAATTGAAATTAAATATTGACACTTCACTGGCGACCTGTCCAGGGTGTACCCTGCCTCTCGCCCAATATCAGCTGGGATCAGCTCCAGCCCCCTGCAGCGACCCTGATAAGGATTAGCAGTCATGGAAAATGAATGAATGATTGAATATCGACATCATATGAAGCTGAAATAAACTCATTTGAACTTCTGGATATCCACGAGAGCTTAATTAGCTTTCAATGTTCTTGAACACACAGAGTAAAGCTTGTTATCCTCTATCTTGGACCCACCTGAGTTTAGCCAGTAATATATTAAAAGGCAGCCAGCTGTGTACAAGGAAGGTGAGTAACACCGCTAACTGTACTTGACGTCATGATTTGCACTTAAAGTCTACACAGATGTGTATAAACCAACATAAATTCAGCCCATGAAACACAAGAAGAATCATCTTCAAGACACAAACACACAGCCAAAAAGTCTACCCACATCTCCCAACATAATGATTGTTTGAGCTCCCAGTCCCTGTAATCCTCTAAGACAGTAAAATATGGTTTCTTTAGTACCTGCTGTAATCATGACAAATTAGTCCAGGTTGGCTTGTTGTCCCATCCAGGCTTGTGTTCCTCTCAAACTGTGAAGCTTTGCATCCGTCAGCACCGACTACAGCCTGTCTGTCAGTGAGAGCAGGATAATCTATGGCGGCTCCTTTCCATGTGATAATTTCTCCGTCCGCTCGGCTCTTTTCAATGTCCCCGCCACCCCCCGACTCCCACCCTCCTCCGCGCTGACAGTGGGTCTCAAACAAAAGGCTTGAACACAGCCACACACTGCACAAAATACAAACACACTTCTCGAGGTACACACACGCTCATGTGATTTTTAAATTTACTTAAAAAGATAAGCTAAAGCACACACGGCGGGCTTTTCCCGCACACACTTTGATTTAGACCATTTACTCACGTCGCCTTTGAAGGTACGAAGTATCAGGCCCCGAGTGACAATCGCGAAGAGTAAACTCACTGTGTCTTTTTCTCCTCTGACCACACTGCTGTGACTGATTCATAACAGATGGGTGATTGCAGCTTTGATGCAGTTATTAATCATAGAAATAAGTGGAACAGATTTTGAGCCGCCTATGAGCAACGCTGTGCTGTGAGTTATTTGTCATGTTATGCGATCAAGATGGGCATGCGTGACCACAAAGTGTCTCTGGTGAAATATCAAGCAGGCAGTGTGACGTTCAGTCTTAGTGAAGTCACGACACATCTCGGCTTTACGCCCAAAAAAGTAACAATTCAACAACTCCAACGTCAGAGTACGCAACGTTGCTTAGCCTGAAACTTGATCGTTGATTCATTCACTAGTTAATTGATAAAAAAAGGCCAAATATTCTCTGGTTTCAGCTTCTAAAATATAAACTTTGTCTTGTTTGAGAGTAAACTGAACATCTGATGATCTGAATTTTCATTATTCAGTTCCAACAAATAAATAACTAAAGGAAAAGATGAGCAGATGAGTCGATAATGAAATTTATCGTTAGTTAATTAGCTGTTTTAGAGGGCTAACTTTCAAACAATATATAGTTATTAAAACTGGCAGAGACTCCAGTTTAGCAGCCATAAAATAATCCTTCAGATGTGTGCTACTGGTGTGATAATCAATACTGCGGTGGGGTATCGTCAAACCCTCCTTAGATCTGATTTTAAGAAACAGATGGGCCTTGTCCTATAACTCTCTGCCACTAATTAGTGACTGAGTAATTGCCGCATGGCCACCCAGACTAATAGCAATGGCGACTTTGAACACTTTTGAAGCATGGCGGGGACCTGCGGGTCAAAAGTAACTCAATTCGCTTGCTGCTGGGCAGCGGAAGCACCATCTGCCCCCCACCTCAGTTTAAGCTCTGTCTGAGAGCGCTCGGGATGAAGATGGATCACTTCCCTCTCAGCGAGCATCAGCAGCTAAGCCCGTAGTCATTTGGGTGATATTCTCCATCAGGGAAGGTGTGACTCTAAATTGGTTGTTAAAGAAGATGCAATTAGCAACAGACTCTGGGGTCTTAAAAACTGACCCCCATAAATCTCAATCATTGAATCACTTTCATGTTCTTCATTCTCCCGGATCAGCTAAGAGACTTTCAGTGTCTAAACAAGACATTTCCCTTTGCAACCTCACCCGAAATGTCATTTCAGATCCTGTCCTCCAGACAAATGCATAATAAGCCACAGCATTATGTTAATGCTACACAGATTAAACGTACTGTAAACAGATCGATGTGCACAGGGGCTAGACTTACAGCAGAGTGTGGCCGGAGGTAGAGAGCGCCACACGTGTTTTAGATTACATCCTAACTTCTAAGCTTTTGTCTTGACCTGAATAGAGGGAACAGAACTGAAAAAGCTCAAAGATACAATTACAGTCTTTTGGTTACATGCAGTACGCATTCCTGCGCCTTTTGTTTTATTCTCTCCATCACGGAGGGCCACAGCCATGCAGTGCCCATCTGGGATCGTGAACGCAGACTTCGCAACCAGAAATAAATCGTATTTATTCCTTTCATTCATCTAAGTGTGTGTTGAATTTAGCGATTGTACTTTACAGACGCTGGAACCATGAAACAGGGACGTGTAGTTCGAAAATGAAATGCACAGTATAATCTGGATTATACATCCTTGACTCTTGGCTTCTTTTAAATTTATATAAAGAATTAGCAATAAACAAATAGTTATTCGTTATATATTAGGCACTTAATGGAATAGAAATGTTCGCATCTGAAAAGGGAAAGTGAAATGGAGAAAGCGGGAAAGAGAAAGGAGGTATGAAGTGGTCGAGAGGGTTACTATCACAGCAGTAAGGCCTAATCTTATTACCGTGATTGACGGGATTAGACTAACCAAGAGACCCAACCAGCTGGATATTCACTGGAGGACTTAAAGGGGAGAAGAAAGAAAAGGGGGCTCGAACAAAAGCACACAAGAACCTGCTCAACAGAATAAAACAGATTGCTGTTCGGGAGGGCTGACAGGTTAACAACCCCTGAACAAATAGGTGTAAGAGGTATGTTGGCTGTGTTGTGCCAAAGTTTAAAAAGCAGGAATTACAAGAATCAAATCTTCTCTTTGCTGCTGAGACTCCCACAGTTGAAAACACACTCAAAGACCCAAGATGGACTTCCTGCGAAACATTCATCCATCTGCTGAGTAGAGCTCGCCTTGCGTCCATAAAAACATGATCCAGATGAACACTCGGTTCATCTGCTCTAAAGAAAATGATCTGCTGTATGCCTTTCATCTCAAAAAGCCTCTCGGTGAGCGAGTCCACCATATGGCTCCATTTCAGTACAATAAACGACAAACGCTACAGTGACACAGGAGCAAGTCTTAAATTTAAAGGTGCCGGAGCGGCGCAATGTTGCAGGATGACTGTCGGTAATCCCGCTGCTCTGTAGTGCTTCTGTCTTCACATGAAGATGGGAGTCAAGTCAAACTAAATGCAGCTGCTTATGGTGCAGATGTCAGGGCTTAATGGCACTGAGCCTGCAGTCCTGATTCTTCATGACCGCGGGGGTCAGGAAGGCTGATCGGCTCTGTGAATATCATGCGGCGCCGTGACTGGGTCATGTTTGTTGTCTTTTAATGTATAGTATATCTGCACTCATCGTGTACACAGATCACAGTTAAGCTGATTTCCGTTGGTGGTAATGCTGCTGTCCTTCCTAAGATATGTATAGACAAACACACACTGTTTGACTCCTGAAATACTGCTTCTCATAGGTCGACCCTCTGCAGTTTTATGTATCCATAGAGCAGAAAAAGTGTCTTTATGTCTAGTGAATAAAGTGTCCTAGACATGAAATCGCTGTTAGCCTGGGTGTTAACTAGTCTCATATAATCAGAGACACAGGTTATATACAGTAGAAAATTGGTGGTGTGTAAAGGATTATTGCTTGAATTAAAATGCTTCTGTGCACAAAGTGACATTAAAACGGTTAACGTGTCACATAAAAAAGCTGATTATGCAGCTTGTTTTTTAAGTAGCTGCTTATTATCAGATCCAAAAAGCAGCTAGGTAACTCCAACAAAGGTGAGCATAGAGTGTAAGACAAACATTTCCTGCTAAGGTTACAGGCAGCGCGGTTTATGTTTAAGGCCCCCCCCTACCCTCATACCTCCAGCCATGGACGCGGAAGCCGGGGCACTGGTCTCCACAGCGCATACACGGCTGCCCTCTGTCTGGGTCCTCTTCCTCCTGCTTGGAAACACAACACAAAGTCACGTTCAGCTCCCATAATTTCCCATAAGGCACCTTTCATACGCTTTGGCACAATATAGTGAGGTTAAAACAACACAGTTAGCACCTACAGTGTTCTCTAGACACGGCCGCAGAAACATCAACATCAACATCATATTGAGTGAGTGGTGTTTAAGCCTCAGACAGAATGCACTTATAGTCAATCGCTTCAGCCTTTAATTCAGTAATGTTTGGGGTGGAGTGCGGGCTGCCTATAGATTTCTCATGTATTACTAAGTGACGTCAGTTTACAGTTCAGAAATCTCGCCTGGAGTCTGGTGTGACACCAAACACTGCAGCTCCCGAGGACTAACTCTTGCATTAAGTGATATTTATCCAGAAAAAAAAGGACCTGTCTGCTTGACCGCTCCTTAAAACTTATCCACGGTTATTAAGTGTGTGTGTTTTGTAAGTGATGTGACGTACAGACTGATGAGGGGAGCAAAATCCCCCCAAAAATGCCTTCTGCCAAAAGTGCTGAGCGGTGCATCGGAGTTAGCCAACAGCAACTGAACAGCTTAGCACTAAACCGGCTACCTCATATCCCACTTCTGATTCAATTCCTGCAGCCTGGCATGTGTGTGTGTGTGTGTGTGTGTGACTATAGACTGCAGACATAGGCCTCTTTTTAGAGATGAGAGGAAGGAAGCAGACACAGGATGAGAGCTGCACCCTTTCCCTCTCCATGTAGTCACTTTGTCTCCACTTTCTTTGTCTTGATTCTAGGCCACCTCTGCTAGCAGCTTTGATAAAAACGTACTGTTATCAGAGAAAATATGTCTGTATTATCAGCTTTTTAAAAAACGGTCTGCAAAAACAACAGCACGCAAACAAACTGCGCACACTCGCATGCGCAGAGTTTAACGAGCAAAGCAATAAAATGCAGATATGTGATAGAGCGAGGTACCTGTGCATACCTGCTCAGCCGTGTTTTTCATCTCTCTCTTTCCAACCACACACACACACACACCTTAAGGTTTATCAGAAGCTCTAACCACCAAACCACCAACATTCACGTCGAGCCTGTTTTCCCATGCAGAGCTCTCTGTGAGAAAACCCAAGAACTGCAATGCAATTCCTTTGATTAACACGGAGTTTGCTGAACTTATCTCGCTGATATCTGAGGGCTGTGAGGGTTATTGTATGGAGCGTAAGTGCTCCGCTAATGTGATGAGAAACCACAGATACAAGAACTGGGGGCAATTAACAGCTTGTTTTTTTTGTACTTTTGGACATAAGGTCATATTTTGTGTGTGTTTTTTAATTAGTAGTCTGTGATGAAATGATTTATGGTGGAGATAAATTATACTATTTACACTGATGGCTGTATCCAGTTTCGTAGGAACATGAACTAGTTAGTCCAGAACAGTCCCACATGACAGTGAACTATAATTTACATGTCATTTTTAAATGCCACACTTGTGCACACTGGGATTTGTCTCACTCCGCGCTGCTCGCCTCTTTGATTTACTCTGATTGTCGTCAACAGAGTCAGGCATGAAAGGTGACAAGGCGGCGTAAATGAAGCGTGCAGGTGATTTCTGGGTGACTGGACCTTTTCCTTGTTATTTCGTTGGGAAGGAGTTCCCGAGCTGTCACACTGACATGGTGACAGAGCCGGGGAGGCACAAACTATATGATTCCTCTACGTTTAACACCGGTGTACGGGCTACAACCGTAAATATTACATATTATTAAGGTCACAGAAGAGCCAAGGTAAAAAGCTGCAGGATGAGAACACCAGTGGAAATTGTAGCCGACTTGTAGCTGTGATAACTTCAGGATACTACAGAGTTTCCATTCATAGAGGGAAGAAATGAAACGACCACTTGATATGTCTTCAGTGTCATTTTTCTCCACTCATGCACTTGTTTTTTTCTTTTTTTTTTAAAGAGACGTTATGTAACTTATCTATCATAAAGTAACAGACCTTAAATCATTTTCATGCTACACTGACTTGTAATTGGTGCCTCTGTTACATGCCTGTTCTTGCACTGTGTGGGCTTCAGGGTGAAACATCCCAGCAGTAAGTCACACACCACCAACTATTTCACTGATTTTGGTGAAACTGGATCATATTTAATGGAGAAAATGGTTTTTGGGGTTTTCCCTCAGATGTCCTCTGGCTGCTCCTCCTGAGTTTCCTGATGGACAGTAAACTGCTGCAAGCTATAGCTGCTGTTAGCTAATGTTAGCCGGGCTGCCCAGACAGCAGTGAGTTTAGAGGGAGTGTTAGTGTTTACATTGGCATTTTGGATTGGGGGAGTAATTCTGGAAAGGTGCACCAGGAGACCGGAGCCAGACAAGCGGATAATGTAGCGAGAGGCAGAGCATGGCAAAGGTAAAGAGACCAGTGAGGACGACGGAGGAAACTAAGAGGAGAAAAAGAGAAGCTGCTGCACAAGAATGAATCTGGGACTGACTTTTAGGCTGGCTGCTTCATGTTTGGCTGTTAGAAAAGTTGCTGACGCACTATGTTTTTGATCATATGTAATGTAATCATAATAAATACACATGTACAGTTGTCTATTTATACAACTGTGGTTTCGCAATCTCAGTTTGGGTGTCCTAAATCACCAAAAATACCAATTTCAACACAATGTTTCTTTAAGCGAAGCTTAACATAATTAATAGTGTACAACATCTGATGTTTCATCTTGACCGGACAATTTCAATGCGCAGGATCATCATTACCATTGTTACAATACCATTTATGAACATAAACACAAATCCAAACATTCTGATTTCATTCTACTTTCTACGATACCACATCTGGTGAGAGACACCAAGCTAGCTGATGTTGAAGGCCTGTTGCCTCTGAACTTGTCTGGCAATGGATATGAGACATGGATATGAAGTTTTGGCCTGTTGAAGTTTAAAGACGGTTATGATACATTAGAAATGTTTCAGGGATTAGGTGTGACATTAAATCAGGTAAGATAAATGAGCTGTAGGTCAGGTTACTCTTGTGTGGTCAGATCTCCATGTCAGCAACCTTTAAAGAGCTGAAGGAAATCAGATAGCAGAGTTGTTTTCATATCGATCAGCTCTGCTCATCTCAGGATGATGACATGGATACCTGCCTGCATTAGATTAAACCGTTTATAATGACTTGGACTAATTCTCAAACTGTTGGATATAAAAGTTGTGAGAGGTTCAATATCATGGCACTGACGCTCACTTAATTACATAAGGACAGATGGTAATTAAGAGATGAGCATGGGTACAATCATGTAAGGAATAATGAAGGATTAGGAATCCTGAGAAAAGTGCCGACAAACAACAAGAGAACATCCTAAAGTTTTCACAATGTTCAAGACAAGTTTGACAAACGTAAACCAATAAAGTTTATTAAAAAAGAACAACAAAATAACCAGGAGCAGCAGGTCTTATACATCCAAAAAAACTGTCAGCTTGTCTCTAATTAATAGAAAATCAAACCACATCAAAAACATCAACATCACGAACAGGAACCTTTAATTTCCTCCTTAATGCCTGTGTTTTGATGAAAACAAAAAGGACAACCTTGAAGATTAGACGCAGCCGAGCAGCTTTACGTTTCCTTATCACGATGACAGTGTCCTATATGTCAAGGCGACACGCAGACTTGTAGGTTTCATATGTGTGTGTCTCCTTTCAGTTCTCCACAAAAGATAATGCGTCAAGTTTATGGCTCAACAATGCGGTTTTTGCCTATTGTGCTCCAAGTGAAGGATGTGATGGGAGTGGTGGGTAGGAAGTTTCTTATAAACTAAGTGTGGGTAAAGTAAATAATACCTTCACAAGTTCACGTCAGCTCACATGCTCACACTTAGACCGGCGTCAGACTTTTCATATCAGCTCCTTTGTTTTCACTAAGTGGGTATAAGGTTTAATCACATGGTGCGGCCTCGGTTTGCTTGAGCTCTTTCTTGCTACCAAGTAACCGTGTAACCAGGTAATGGACAAGCTGAAAGGCTGCCAGCTTTGTTATTTGACATCAGAAGGAAACGGCATTGGCTCAGCCAGAGATTACTTACAATGAGATTAGAGAATGGATGAATTAATACGCCTAAATTATGTCATCAGGCCCAAACTAAATGCTAAATGAGTACTCTTAGGTAGAAGGAAAGCACTTTAAACAAGAGTTTATTACCTAAGTAAGAGAGAAGGGACAGTGATTGTGATTCAGTTTTGCAAGGCTGTGGTGTAGGAAGAGTTAAACATTAACAGAAGAGGTCAGAGGTGCTGACTAGGTGCACCTCTCCTCGCTGGACAGGATCAAACAGGCAGCCTGCAGGCCAGCCGTCGCCCCTCCTCCCCTAACCCCCTTTCTGTGGCCCTTCTTGTTGCTCTTATGGTTTATGCATTGCCGCTTCCTGCTGCCGAGGCGAACTCAAACAACAATGTTTAACAACTGGATGAGTTTGCCAAAAAAAATGTCATTCAGCAAGACGGAGATTTTTATCTCCGACAGCGCCGCTGCGAGCTCGGAATTTATGTAAACGGGGGAGTTCTTTCGCTGAGAAATGTTTTAATAGGCCCGCTTTTTTCGTGCTCCACCTTGTTATAGTAGGAAAAGCACAGGTGGAACTGATAATATTAACGATGGCTCTGTTCCACGGCAGTGAGCCAGCGTTACAATGCGAGGACCCTGAAACCAAAGCGGCCACAATGAACAGTTATCATCAAATCTAGTGTGACATGCAACAAAAAAAAAGACCAACTGCTCTATCTACATTTCCTGACCGGTCAGATCGCAAGCTAATTCACACAAATCCCACGTTAAGTACACATTGTCATGCTGCAGCAGCTTGACAGATACAAAACAATCACAAAAAGAGTGCATAGATTTTTGTTCCACTACAATTTGACCGAACTGGCAAGCAGAATATGACAGCAACACTTTGTGTTTGATCCGTCTGTAATATATCGGATTTCTGTGAGCGGATACGACTCATCCAAGTGAAAATTCCCTCTGGGAAATGAAGTGTTTCAACATCTTGAATGTGTTGAAGTTGCTCTGGGCTTTGCCTCTGAGTAGGCTACATATAATATTATATTATTATGAAATAGAGCAGCCTGAATCAAAGTGTTGTGGTAACATTTGTTATAACCGCCTTGTCCCAGAGCATTTGATCAGATTTCTGGTAAATTGGTGATATAATGATGTCTAATTTGGGTATAATTATTATTCTATTCTTCTAAAATAACATTTAATCCAATTTAGGAGATAAAAATAATTGCAAAGACGGTACTCATTGTTCATTTCATTCATCCACAACACTCAGCTAATGCACAAAATACTTTCGTACTTTATTGTAGTGTAAAAGCTGTAAATCCGTCTATTCCACACTCTGATCCCCTGCGAATAACTCTATGTATTTCCAGTGTTTTGCGCGTGTAAACATCAGTGTTTAACATGAGACAAAACTCACTTTTCATGTGCTGATGTAATGGGAGTGTTGCATAAAATATTGATGACATTCATGAATACGCGAGTGTAGTTATTGTCTGTGTCAGGTGGGAACAGGTGTCTCAAGGGTTTAAATATTATTGAAGAACTCACACAAATGATTTTTCCACATGCAAACAGCAAGATTTACATGAAATACTAATACACGAACAAGCAAACTTGCTAACACAGAGTTCAACTTTTAGGAAGAGAGATCGTCTTTTTGGTTTGTTGTTGTAAGTGGTGCACGGAATGTGAGTTTTACAACAACTGCTGTGTGGTATGATTGTAGTTCACAGTCACTGTCTGGATTTAGTCCAAGTTCACTGCAGAGCCAGATGTTTCATGGCCACACAGCTGTTAAGTCCGCTCCCGAAAACAAGCTTCATTTGTTCAGTAACCTGACCATATAGGCCGTGTTTTGGGCAAAAGTCCAACACAAGATCATAGTATAAACAGAGCATCGATTGTTGTTCCTTCAAAAAAAAAAAAAAAACCTGACAAAGGTAATAAATATGTTCAGGTTACAAGCTACCACATCCCAACCTGCTCAGGTACACTAACTATGACGTAGTCTGACCCCTCCTGACTGTACCTGGGGCGCCCGAGATGAACTCATGAAAGAAAGAATGTAAGACGTTCTTGTACACGGTGTAACACTTAAATATAACTTATTATAAGTGTAGGAAAGGAGCGGGACATTTTATAACAAACACAAAAACTATTTGCGGACACAAAAGCCAGGTGGAGGTGGGACAAAGCTCCGCTTGAGCTGTTTTCTGTTGGACTTTGAATAGCCCATTTCAAGTCTACTGTTACGCTAAAGCAGAGGGAGGCTCGTACACATAACCTCAAAGTGTGCTTTGGGTTATAACAGGTTAGAAAAAGTGTTTAGAGAGTTGAGAAATAAATGTAAAAAAAGAAGAGAGAGACACTTACCGAGCGGTTGGACCGTCGCTTTTTGGATCCGCGCAGGAACATGATGTCGGCTGGGTGTTTATTTTATTTTGTTTTATTTTTATTAAAGTTTCCAAGTGAGCAAACGGAGGGAAGAACAGCCGAGGACTAAATGTTTTAACGACTACATGATGTCCACCTCCTCCTTAAAGACTGCCACACACTCCTCCTTCCGCCCGAGCGAACTACTTCAACTCAACTGACAAGCTAGCTAACTGACAAATGCGACTTCCGGCTGTCCTTTCAAAGTAAAACACTCGTAAAATATCTTCATATTTTCAAGAGCAAACTTAAGACTTATCTTTTTAATTTGGCTTTTACTTGAACCATTTATTTATATACATTTTCTGTTTAAGTAAATTTCACTTCTATTTATTTGTTAGTAGTAGGTTTATTTGTCTATCTGTATATATTTTATTTTATTATATTATCCTTATCCCTATTTCTTTCACAGTGGTTGAATTTAAACACAATTACAACACATTTCTTTATTAAATACACATAACAGTGTTTTATTGGACATTAAATGTCCTGATAAACTGTTTTAATTCAAACTGAAAACGCTTTTTATTTTGAAGGTGTAAGCGCCCTAACCGCCATAGCCAGCTTCACGAAGCTCTAACTTTACCTCCCCGTCCAATGGACCTGAACACAGGCGTTCAACTGTCCCAGAGTTTGGCCTGTACCTCACCTAGGCTACAAGCGACTTACATACAAACCATACTCTGTCTGTCTGTCTCAGCTCTGTCTTAGAGATCCGTCTTATACTTTAGGATTCACATTCAGTCCATATTTGTCCATCTGCAGGGAGTCTGGTTCAAATAGGACATCTTGGGAGGAGTCGCTTTAACTTGTGAATAAATATTCCTAAATAAATATTTTGACTAGGAGATATGAACACGTGCGTTTGGATGGAAAGTTGTTATTGCAACGGGACAGCTACAGGAGCAGGGACATGGGGAATTAGTTTGGTAAACAGTCAGTCTGCCCTCCAAACAGAGGATCATATTATTCCACTGCAGCTCTTTAAAATTATATTGGCAACAGGCTGATGCATGCAAAGAGTCTTCAATAAAGCGTTTGCAGGTTAGATGAGAGATCACAGCTGCATGCTGCTCCAGGAGAATGGTGTAAAAACCTAATAATATCTGCACATATAACCTGATGTGAGACTGGAGCAAAGACCACCAGATCTTTGTTGGTGTTTTTGCAATGTTAACTCGGTGGGAGCCCTTTAATTTAGCAGTTCATTTCAAGTAGCAGTCTGCTTCCATCTAGTGGTGATCTGATAGAAGACAAGTCAAACTCGATACTATTATAATCTTTTGTTGTATAAAGCTGTTTTTTTGTCATGAATCTATACATTTCATTTCTTTTGTTTCCTTGTGATAACAAGTTAAATTTATTTGTTTTCTCGAGAGCTGCGAATGTTGTTATCCTGAGGTAACGAGTTCATTTCAACTCAAGATAAGGAAACTTTGTTTTCCCAGAATAATGAGATGTTAGTATATTGAATCATTACAACTGTAATATTCCCTTTGTCCTCTGACATTGCTACACTGAATTATGTTTCCTGAAATGATTTAATACACTGGACTATCTTTGTTTTCTTGAGATTTCAAATGAAATATATCTACCTTGAGAAAGCGTATGTAAGTCTCGAGAAATGAGTGAGAATATGACTGCTTGGGGCTTCAGTAGTTTAAAAAAAAAATACAGGTATATGAAATTAAGGCACAATACAATCTACAAACAGGTTTTCTTTGTATTACCGTGGCTTTTATTTCCCAAAGCAAGGCTGCTTTGAATGTTGAACTTACAAACAGCAGACTCTTGTAAAGCACGTTAGAAAACAAAATAATAATAAGGCAATGTTTTACTTGGACAAATAAACCACCAAAGGGCAGAGGAAACAATAACAGAACGTATTCAATTTGTGGTCATAAAATCAGCATTATAAAACTCTAACAATGTGATATTTCTTTAGATATTGGTTCTTTTCTTCACCTGTCTGTAAAAAAAAAACAAAAAAAAACAAATAGATCTGTACTGTGTGACTGGTCTATATAAAATGTCAACAGAAAAATATTCTGTACCTTAAAAATGTGTTACAAATGTAAAAAGGAAAAAAAGAACAACAACAACCTGAGCAATAATCAGAGTAGATAGATGAAAGTGGAGGATGACACGGTAATTTAAATAATAAACACGTGGTTGATCGTTAATGGATGTCCAACGCGTCTAAACGATGCAGGCTGAACACTGACTAGTACACAAACAGCCAAAGAATCACTAGTCAATAAAAGTAGGCCACTTCAACAATTTAGCACGCCTCGATAAAGAAAATTTCAAAGTCTTAAATTCTATCTTATCTCAGTTTAGGGTGAGATATCTGGTATTACAGAGACAAGTTCCCCAACTGCATCCGGGGGAAAAAAGTATCTATATCTTATATTAAGATAGGAGATTAGTTAGGTAAGTTAGGATGGCATAGTCCTAAATTCAAATTATTGTCAGGTCTGTATGGAAATCATCTTTAAAATTTAGGCCAAATATTGTGAAGAAAACTTTAAAAGAGGTTGGGCTTTCTCTCTTTCACTGACATGATTAATGTCGCTGACTGAGCAAAACAAAAAAATTAACACCCGCCTTTTCTTTAGCGAGTTAGCTAACCGTTGACAACTGAAGCGAGACAGCTGTCGTCAAGGATACGGGCTGGTGTAGTCTAAACAAACGTACAGTCATAACAGGATGACAGCAGATCTAAGAATCGAGTTTATGTTTCCAGGATAAGAAGTTGAGATACCAGGTATCAGATATGATAGGGCACAGCCACGGGTTTAGAAATCGCTTCTGTAATATGAAGAATCTTTAAAACTGAAGTGAAGATAGAACGAGCAGGTATGAAATTTATCTGTAACGAGGCGAATGAGATTAATTTGGATGAGACTTTAAGGCACTTTAACACACACAGGGAGAGTGATTAAATAAACAGAGAAGGGCAACGTTTGGCCAGCTGAGAAACCTCACTCAGAATACAGAAAACACTCAAACTCGAGAAGAGCATAATTACGATGTTAAACAATTTCTAAAGCACCCACGTGTGTCAGTTTATTTTCTAATGTCCGGATGACACAGTTACTACTCACTACAGCAGTCCATTAACAGTAGACGTGTGTATTAGACAAGCTGCTTGATGAAATCAACCATTGCCTATTATTTACAGTTTTCCCTTTTTAACCAGTGGTACATTGAGGTTGGACTAAAGGTTTGTGAGGGGAGTTCCTCCTGTAGTAGACAGGATTTTGTCTGATGTACAGTACCACTCAACTCTGACTACATCCTCTCAAGCATGGCCCTAAAAGAAATCTCTCGTCTGTTCACACCATACAGTGGCATCGATTAAACTGTGACCTGTTCATTTTACTGTCCATCGTCCTCTCTTCCCATCCGCTCTTCCCGTTAACTTCTGCACAAATTCCTCTTTGTTCTCCTGCTGCGATCTTGATAGAGGTACACGTGTCTTGGAGTGTTTAAACTCTGTCATCTGTAACGCAGAAAAAATAACTTGCTGTTCACAAGAACAAGGCAGATTATCGTCCTGCAGACAGTGTTTTTGCATGTGTCGTAAAAGTGAACATGTGTTGCTCTCACCGGTGGAAGCTGCTGTGTGCTGCCTGGTGCTCTTGATTTGCAGGAAGATGGTGTAAGTGTCATAGGCGAACAGCAGACCGGCGATCAAACCGAAAACCTAAAGAACAACAACAAGTCCGGATCAGAATTCACAGCTCACATTAATCCTCAGAGTTGGATAACAAAATTAGAAATGCTTGAAAATCTAATTATCTATCTAATTAATAAATCTCTCATATAATTAAAGCCAAGACTTTCAAAATAAGACCAGATTGACCTCAAGTGAACCTGGCAACAGCCGTGTTGACTTGAGGGTACAGAAACTACATAACTGATCTCAGACGAGATTATATACCACTTGGGAACATTGAAACTGTATAAACGCTGCGCGCCAGTGGTTCCGGTGCAGATGTGACGCAGACTGGATAAAATAATTCAAGGAGGAAATGTAGAAACAAACTAAAAAAATACTACAAATGTTCTAAATGTGACTGTGAAAGCAGAACAGAGAGCAGGAAGTTGTGGTTTGTGTTTGAATTTGTCATTGAGTTAAGTATAATATTATTACATGCTTCACTTACACACTTAATATTTAGTTTTTTGATATTTTGTAACTGTGTTTAGATCATCATTAGATCCTGTGTCTCTCTATCGCCTTTTCCTTGTCCATGAAGTCTGTTTAACGACTCCTATTGAAGTCATGATATAATTAGTGGCTGTATGCAGCACTAATTTAATTTGCTGCTATAGTTGTGTGTGTATCCACCGCATCTCTCCCTGCCTTCGTCTTCCCGTAGACTCTAAATGGTGGTCACTCTTGTCTCCTTGTTTCTGACATGTGGGACACGACAAGATGAGGACGTATCTCCGAACTGCTCGAAACAAAGGACTCATAGATTGTGGATCTTTTTTGAGAACTGAGAAATGCGCTTGTCACAAACAAATTATTGCAAAAAAATCTTGCAGTCTGCGCAATAATTGCACAGGAAGGAAGAAAGCATGAGACATTTCCATGGCATTACTCAATGGTGCCCGAAAGCCTTCTTTGAGTGTGAATATGAAAACTTCCTTTGCTTTTCTTTCAAATGAAAATACAAAAACCCCTTTGGTTTCAGTTTCCTAATCTTCGATACAAATGACTCAGATAAAACACAACGGGTAAAGGTTGTCAAAACAAGATGTAAAACAGATCAACGCATATGCAACAGTTTGATGATTGATGATTTATGGATAACTGACCCCGCCTGCGATACGAGCTCCGTCCCCGGCTCCTCCAATCACGCAGATCAGAGAAGTGATGATGTAAAGGACAGCGCCAATACCGGCACGGAAAAGATCCTGCACAGGAGAGGGAAGCAGAAGATGAAGCATTGTGCAACCAACAGGGTGTTTGTGTGTGTGTGTGTGTGCTGTTAGTATGAGTGATAAGACATGTAGAGCACTCACGGTCCAACCCAGTTGATCACTTGGATCTGCTTGTCCATCTCCATCATGAAGATACCAAAGAAGACCATGGCGAAGATCATCTCGCAGATGGCCACGGCGGAGTAGCCTCCATACAGAGATGCGGCGTAGCAGATGATGACGATCAAACTGATTAACTAAAAAGAACACGAAGAAAAGAAATGAACAGAGAGAGAGAGAGATGAACGAAATGTGAAGATAGGCCAGAATATTTCAGAGTTATGCCACAAAAAAAATAACAAAGACAGTACGCAGATCAGCTAAAATTCACCTGAGAAAGGACTCAGTGCAGAGTAACAGAAAAAGATCTGTGTCCACTCAATGGCCAGTCAGCCAGTAAATGACTGCAACAAAGCCAGCGTTGTTTCATTTACTCCAGTCAGTTTACAATTCAACATCCACAGGACAACAACAAATATTTCACACAGTTTTGGAGACACATCTGGATGAATTTCAACACACTGCGTCTGTCGATCACATGCTGCGCTCTGCCTGGATTTACAGCACACGTTTGTTCCATCAAGATCATATTTTTCCATATGAGGGAAAAAAGTCAGCGAGCATTCTTCTCAGCCCATTCCACTGAAATACCACCAGTGTGGAGAAATCACAAACTTAGGCAGCCTACGGCCTTGAACTAGTATCAACCCTTTTTTTTCAATACGGCTATTGTTGCTACTGTCAAACCGCGTGGGTTCACGCAACATATGACATCTGTGAAGGAGTGGGAGCTTCAAGTGACAGTCGAGTGACAAGTCTTTAAACCCTTTTAAGCCGAGAAATCTCATTTATTTGAAGACACTGTGCTTTTCTTTACAACATTGACCTATGATTCCTTTTGATGATTTCTGGAAACATTACACGGCGTCAACAGTACGCTTAGTTTGGTTTTTATAATACCTGAAAACTGAAACAACCCACTGAAATTCCCACGGCTTTCACTTTTCTCTAAAATATTCAATTTGCTGCAACACGAAACAAGAAAAATTAACAGATTTTCACATTTGAGTAGCTGGGAATGTTAAATGTTTTGGAATATTTGCAGGAAAAATGACTTAAACGTCTATTTCCTGATGCATTTTCTGTCAACAAACAACTCAGTTTTAGCATATTAACTCCAAATATGTAGGTTTCTTTATCATTAAAAGTCTCTGTAGTGAACATGAACATTTATCTGCATGTCTAATAACATTATTCTTGTAACATTACTAATTTAATTGGACTGCGTATTTTAAAAATAGCTTGTCCTGCACATTGCAATGTTTTATTCTCAGACACAGACAAGTCGGAGGCGAGTGTCAAATCACTACAGTCTATATGATACACACATGATGTAACTGACTCCACACCGGCCCTACATCTGTCACAACTACTTCTCCTCCCCTCACCCGCAACTGTTACGCAAACGTGCTTCCAGCCGGCCAGATGCATCAGTAGTTCATGTGTTCTCGAGACTGGCACAGGATGCCTCTGTAGAGTAGCGAGGTGGCCGAGGCCAAGTTCCTACACAAAAGAGCCTCTATTCGGGGGCCCGGCCGGCTGCTCCGAGGGGCAGCGGCTACTGAAGAGGCCGTCACACAGAGAAACACCCACCCCACAAGAGAACCTCCGAACAAGAAAGGCTGTGAGATGTTGACACCTTTATGTTTTCCACACAGCGGCGGATCTGTTTGCACGGGTCAGCTTTTAAGATCCCAGCTAAGATCTATTCACATCAGTATAATGAAGTGCTCTTTTAGACCGACTGGAGGGAAATTGTCATGAAGGCTTGGCTAATTATAGTCAGCAGCAACATGAGCGCCAAGATCCAGGCCGTGGTACAGAGACACACCAAACAGCAACAGTTGCTAAGGAAATCACTCACATTTTGGGGTGGTTTCTAACTCTTGCTGTGGCTCACTAAAGTCTATACCATGTGTGTTGAGAGCAAAAACGGGAAGTTCAGTTTAATCAGTCATCATTTGGTCACTCAACTTTCATTGTCATCCTTACTTTCCCTGCACTCCTTATAACCTAAAAATGACTGCGTCGTAACGGTGACCGCTACACATTCATGATATTAGTAGCAAGGTGAAAGATCAGGCCCATTGCCTGACTCATTGCTACTGGCTTAACTGTGCCACATGACACAAAGTTATTTGCACTACATGGGTGTGTGTGATTTGTATCTGTACGTTGTTCTGCAGCTTCAAGTATGGTCATGCCGCTGACAAGCCAGAATAAAAGAAACGGCAAAATAACTCGTGTAATTTGGCAAGGAATGTGACGCTGTCTGTCAAAGCTTTCCAACAGTGATTCACCAGCAGAAGATATTACTTCATTTAGACTTCTGCTTTATCAGCTGGATAATGCTTAGTGTTGAGGATAAACACCCAATTTCCCACTGGATTAGACATAATAAGCACAAATGACATTTGCCTTCCTCTTTCACTCCTACATCCCTCTCCGTGCAGCATAAACTATTTCAGACATCCACCATCAAGAGACAACTTCCTTCAGAGATTAGCAGGCTCCAGTAAAAAGACGTGAGTGGGAGAGGGAACAACAAAACCAGCGAGCGCTGTGTCCAGTGACGCTCAAAGCTATCCTTGAACTGTACGCCAGAGATGTGTGCCAAGCAAATTCACGCATTCTTTGTTCCCAGGAACCAAACTTCACACACACACTGGAATTTCCATTACCTCTGCAAAGGAAAGGAAAAAAAAACTTAACAGTGGGTGGACCCCTGACCACCAACATCTGAGTTCCTGCTTTATAATGAGCACGCTGAGTTATGAGCAGAAAGTCTAATCGGTGATAAAAAAGCGCAGCACAGTATCATTTCAGTATTTTGCACGCCACTGCGTCTCTCATGGGAGCGTGATGAAAACCTTTTTTAAAATGTAGAACTTAAACTCATGTGAGAGTAAGTCAAGTGTTAAGGGAGCACACCGCTAGGAAATGCAAACAAATGTGTGCGATCATGTGCAAACGGTGGTCAGGGACTGTATGAATAAAAGTTTTAAAAGTCTACTCAGGCAGGATGTGGTTGTATCTTGCCAGGAAGTGGGACCCATCAAACCACCCACCTAAATCACCCATTTACTGGATTCAAGTCTTGGGGTGATTGGGTCCTATTTGCACCTCTCCGTATGTGTGAATCCTGTTAACAGGAGCCAGATGTGCACAGACATAACATGGAAAAACACTTAATGAGGCTTTATCCTACCAGGAATGTGATATACATTGCATTTCTCCCTAACCATATTTGGGCTCCCTCCACAAATAGTCTTGTGGTAATGAGGAGAAAAGGCCCTGACAAGCAGACAGAGAGTGAGTCAGGTTAACCCACATGACCTTTTCATCTGCCATTAACGCTCAGCATTTGACTCCTGGGTGCCAAAGGAGAAAACAGTGGAGCACAAAGTGACAGGTGGGAAACCCTTAACCCCCCCCCCACAGACCACATGCCTCTCATTCCCTGACTCAAACACAGCTTTCAAGAAAGCGAAATTAAAATAAGGCATGCCACACTGGAGCATTAAAGCTGGGATGATGACTCTCCTCTGCGGAGCCCAGTGAGATAAACAATAGCAACCATGCGAGCTACTTCAGCCCACTTTACTACTACTTTAGCACACTTTATAAGCTGCACCCGAGCTAAAGGTTACATGTTAGTGGTAACTTACTATTTCTGCTGCGAGGATGAATCCTTTCTGGGTCCTCACGTAACTTTTCAGCTTATCCATACAGTTAGCACCGGCGGATGCGGTTGTGTCAGCCATTCTGTAATAATAACTCACTTATTACACCGACGGCGCGTTCTTGTATTACAGCGTTATCGCCACCGACAGACGAACGGCGTTTGAATAAACAAACTTGTCTTGAGATAGTATTTTTTTTCTTTTTAAAACAACAGCACCCGCAGCAGCAACAGCCCGACAGTTAACCGGTGTTCCCGCTCAAGCTAAAGCTAGAAGTTTTCAGTTAAACGCCCCTCTCTCTCTCTCTCTCTTCCAAATCCGATGAATCAACGTCTCTGGTGGAAAAGTCTAACCTGCTGGAGCTCGGTCACGACCACACAGCAGCTGTACAGAAACTGTACTTTCTGGAGGAGGGGAAGGCGGGGCCGAGGAGCTGACAAGTGGGGCGTTGGCTTTTACTTTTCTCAAGGGGGGGAGAGCCGGAGCTGCTGTTGGCACGGTGGCGACCGTCGAGCCGCGCTGCTGAACGCCTGAACTCCAGTGGTGTGTCGTTGGTGAACGTATCCTTCAATCTGAACTAATCTTTTAAATGACTCGGGAGTAACGAGTAGTCTCATTAATTCACTTCCATGCAGTACGTTCCCTCAGTCGGAACAGGAAACAGATGATTTACTTGACGACTCTCTCGTTCGTTTGTCACATGACAAGCAGCTCAGCCACAGGTCTGCGCGACAAGCAGTACACAAAGCGGTCTTTCGTTCATTTGTCACGTTTACATCTCCCACAAGAGGGCTACAGCGCTGCAAGACTCAAAAAATAGAAGATTAGTTCAATTTACCGTCCGAGAGTTAGTGATCCGATTCAGTAAAAAGACTCGAACTTCCCAACACTAGCCGCGCTGCTGGCTTCTTGTGTTGTGTTCAGGTGCTGCTCGGAAACTCAGCGTAAAAGACCTGTTGCAAATGTTTGGTGGTTGTTTTATCAGAGATGGTTAATAAAAAAGACGCCTCATGAAAACGTGAGAGAGGAATTGTTTGTGCAGTATTTTTTGGACTCATGTTTCCATGTTTTCTGACGCAAAAAAAATACTTTTTTCCTGTGGGAGAAAATGAAGTATTGAACGAGACCTGTCAATCTCCGTAGCAACGTATTCTCGCGAGATCTGGCGACACCGATGTTGACGCAAAGTGGTCCGAAAGATGATTTATAAGAAATAAAACTAAATAACTTTCTGAACACTCTCTAGTACAACACAGTCTGTTTTCATCCGTCCACACACTCACACTCACCCACTCAAGAGACAGGAAGTGTATATTCAATACAACTGGCTCAGATTGTAATGTTTATCCTCTGTTTTATATTTATTTATAATACAGGCATGTACCTCTAAGATTAAAGACCATCTAACACGGACTGAAGCAGATCATTTTATTATGTTGAATTATAGAAATGATTACATTGGTCTATTCTGCTATTTTGCTGTGAGCTGAGCACACAAGTCTGAACTAGCAAGGCAATTTAGTGTTTATATTTGCTTATATTTCGCTACTAAGGATTGGGCTACTTGCTGGAGTAGTTAACTGGGTTACAGTTTGATACAGTTTGATACCCCTGACTGGAACATGAATTGGACTGGTTGCACAGCTGATATTTTGGCATGTCATACCAGGAGACTTACATTTGTGTTTTAATAATGGCTGTATTCCACTTACGGGAAATCCTGACATTGTGCATGCTGGTTTACTGTTACTGTTGTGCAGCAGTCCACTGGCATGCAGACTGCAGGAATGTCCACCAGTGCTATTGGATGAGGGCTGAATGTTCATTTCACTACCATAGTCCTTCTCCAACGTTGTTTACGAGAATTTGGCAGTATGTTTGACCAGCCTCACATTCACAGACCACATGTAACTCTCTAAACATACTGTCAGTGGTGTAACACTACAACAGCAGCCACCGGAAACAGCTGATGCAACAGTTGAATTGCACAACCAAGGAATTTCTGCACAAACTCACAAACCATCTCATCTGAGTGCTCGTCATTCTCACTGGGATCTTGACCAAGTTTTTTTTGTTGAGTGTAATTAACTTATGAGCTTGAAATCAGTGTTGGATGGATGCGGTTTGCAGTAGTCTGTCTCTTGAATCTTCTTCCTTGCATTATTTATATGAACAAGTCTTCAAAATTAGGAAATAAAGTCTCAGATTTAGGGAAATTGACTCAGTTGATACCGTCCCCAGTCCCTAGGGTGTGCAGCGCGCCCCTCACCAAAACCACAGACTGGGTCAACCTAGCTAAACTGCTAACTGGACCACAGCCTGCCTGAGTTTGCGTTTAAACACTTGCTGTACTCAGAGATATGGGCCAACCACAGAAATATCTAAACACCATCTGCATTTTAGAAAGTGTAAGCTACTATCAAAAAATAGACCAAGCTTGTTCAAGGTTTTTTGTCATCCTTTGTGCTAGAATAGAGGTGTTAACTTAAAGTTATTTAATGTGCAATCTTACTCAGAAAACTGATTAACATTTTGAAACATACTTTTATTAAACCCAAGTCAAACAGGTAAATGAGAAGACAACTCCTATGAACAGAAGTACACATTTTAACCTTCAACAGAATAATTTCAAGTTTATTTCATTTTGTTTCACATGGATCCCATATAATAAGAATACAGCAGAATTCTGGAGTCTTGGATATTTTTTTTTCTCTGACTTATCATTATCATAAATACTAATATGAATACATCATACACAATAAACACAGCACTATCCAAAGGCGTAGAGAGTACCACAAGACATCATTCACCACTAACAACAGAGTATATTTCATTTCAGCATATTTATAAGAGCTACAGTGAAAGAGAGAAAGAAACGGGGGGGGGGGGGGGGGGGGCTAGAGGAAGAGAGAAAGTCAGGTGCTTCTACACTGCCTGAATCAAAGAACCCTGATTTAAAAAAATGAGTGAATCCATGGCTGAGCAATGGATCAATACACTGGAGATGGACAACACTTCATACTTATGAGGACTGTGGAAGCAAAAACTACCAATTACATCTCTTCACCATTTGGCAAACACGATCTTCTATATCCAAACAGAGGATTGGCAGTATGACAGGTGTATTTATATCTGGAAAGAAGTAGTTATTGCAGCATTTACTTTGTGCTTTGAGAAGAATATAGCAGAGCTGCTGAATGTGTTGTGCAGTAACCACTATGATGGATCATAATTACCACGGTATTACTGTGTAGTCTAACTTTCCTGCAGCCTTGAGCCTCAGCCTCTCAAATATGTTAAGGGATGCTTTAGGATATAAGGATGCATGCAGTAAATTCGCTTGCCTTCGAGAGAGAGAAGAGATAAAGAAGGATTGAGGATGCAGGAGAAGTATATATGGAGACATATTGTTCAGACGGCCTCATAATAATATGTTTTTACTATGGCATAACCATGATCTTTAAAGTGTAATATACTTGATTCTCATTTACCTACATGTTCATGTTGATGTGAGTATGTATGTCTGATTACAGTGTGATAGAAACACCAGTTAAAAAACTATATGACTCTGTCTTACAACTTTCTGGACCACATAAAAGGCGATCAAAACAGGACGAGGTTCATTGACAACATTTGTTTGATGCCGTTACATAAATCCATAAACAAATAAACAAACACGTCGCTAAAACTGTTGTTCACTGCCCCGATTCACAAATTTCATACTGACAGCACACTATCGCGGTTTTGGAAAAGAACAGCACGGCAAATATGAGATGCTACCATGCTCACTAATTTTTCTTAACCCTATGCAATTTTTGATTTTATACGTCAGGATTTAAAATATTCTGTGTTTTACGAGGGTTCACCCTCAGGACAGCAATATTTGATGGAAAAAAAATGTATAAAAACATAAATAAAGTTAAAACTAATTAAAACCCACTGCTTTCATCTATTCACTCTCATAACTAAAGATTACTCTTTCTCTGCTCACTTTTCATATATTGATAATTCTCTTTTGTCAATATTTGCCATACTTTCAACAACCTTCCCCTCCATCATTTTTAAATCCTGTTAATAATGCTGATCAAATGAAAAAAAAAAAACATGAGGAAAATTTTTTTTTTAAAAAAGAAGATGTTCATAGATTCTGAAATGAACAAATAAAAACATATTATGGTATGAATAATTTAAGGGAATTGAAGGGCAAAGACTAAACTATGTGAGCTCCTAAACAGAACCAAAGTAAATCCAATTGAATAACTCTGTGCTCAACATTTGTTGTATAACAACTTATATGGAGTGCACAATTATTCAACTGTGTACATATAATCGTATATATCAGCATGTTGATATTTACACAGCACAGACAAATACATTCTCCCAAGTTAAATATTACTACAATTTTTTTCCCCATAAATGTAAGTCTTTTCCATTATAAGATTTCTCTTAAATGTTCGTCAACGAATGTTTTGGTATTTGTATTCAAGTTTTTCTCGTATAACCAAACAGACAATCCTCTGTTGTCTTCTACAGTTAAATACATCACGAGAATAAACATCATGTTACAGCAAAGATCCATTCCCCCCCTTTTTTTTCTACCCTCCCCACCATCTTGTCAACCCAGTGGTGCTCCCCTCCCCAGGCCTCACCAGTTTCTGCCCTCCATGCCTCCCTCCCTCCGCCTGTCAACTCACAGATACACAAACAGACAAACAGAGGAGTGAGGAAATGCAGGAGGTGGTCGAGAGCCACCCTCCAAAATCAGAAGGTCACCCTGAAAAGAGGAAAAAGGTAGAGAGAGACAGAGAGGAGGAAAATATTAAACGAACAGCCAACACATGGTTCACATGTTGAATATATAAACAAAGCCAAGGCTCAACAAATGTGGGATGATACAATATGTATATAAAGAGCAAAGCATTAAAGCAAGGATACAAACTTCTACATGTGTTCACACTCACCATCTTCCAGCTGTGGTTAGGCTGGACAGGTTTACATTTGATTAGAGTAGGAGGTGGGCTGCTGCTCATAGCCCTGGCTGTAACCTCCATCCTCATTGTAGCCTCCCTGCTGGCCGTACTCTGGCTGGTATCCTCCCTGGGAGCCGGCGTAGGGGTCCTGCTGACCGTAGCCTGCTTGGCCAAAGGAATCGGGGGCAGGCTGCTTTTCCTGTGATGGGACGTATGTTCCGGAGAAGGCAGCCATCCAGCCGGTCTCCTTGAACACAAACCACAGGTTTCCTATCCACAGGATCAGGTTGATGAAACCGAATGCCTGAGGAGGAGAGAGGTGTTTAGAGATAATAATAAATATCTGTTCTCATAGGAACTCTTTGCATAGTTTTGTTCAGTATGAAGAATTTGGACCTACCACGGAGGTGTTGAGGCCGGAGACCTTGGGGTCGTAGATCTCATTGCAGCGATTCTCTGGTTCGCTACAGGCTGAGATGAAAGTGATGACCCGCTCTGGATCGGTGGCTGCTTTCACATCTGACAGCCTTTAGCCCAAGCACAGGAGGACACCAGCCACATGAAGGCAAATACTGCTGTCACAACAAAGTCCTGGGGATCAACGAGACGTCATGGTCACTTTAACTACCAACGACAAAGCGATCATAACACCGACTGTAGTACTTGCATGCCAAGATGATGTAAGCCGTTAACAAACTTACAATCTGAGCCCCCTTGTTGTTTTCACGGTACTTCTCCAGTATGAAACAGTATACAGAGAGGGCTGCCATGGAGTAGAGGAAGGAAAACACAGCGATGGTGACAAAGAACTCAGCTGAGGAGGAGTAGTCTCCGACCAGAAAGAGACGTTCGGGATTTCCTCCTGTACAGGTGGGGGCATCAAAGTAAACCTGATGGAGCCTGAGAGAACAACACAAGAGAGAGAGAGAGAGAGAGAGAGAGTCAGAGAAAGATGAAAGAGTGCAAGAAGAGCTAAGATGATGTCACAGATCTCATGTGAAACACCTCGTAATAGCTCTGATTAGTGGCAGTGTTTATCTCTCTTTTCTCTCATATTTATTTACATTTTTAGCAACAAAATACTCCTGAGAACATTCTTTTCATCATGAAGGTCAAATCTTTTGGAAATGTATTTATTCACTTGCCAAGAGTTTTTTTAAAAAGAAGATTGAAATATGAAGAATTTGAAAAATTGCTCTAACATAATAATTGATATTAACATAAATAAGATTGACTGGCTCATGTGGTGAACGTTCTTTTCTACAGACAGACAGAATACGTACCTGAATGGATATTCAAATTCTACTTCTATGCCTAGGTCACTCTCTGACCGGTTTTTACACTGCACGCTCATCTTGAACATGCCAGAGTAACTGCCACATGTCGAGAAGGCGAAGATTGCAAAGATCTGCGGAGAGGGGGAAAAAAAGAGGAAGGAAAAGACACAGGTCATGAAAAATTGATAACTCAGCTTGTGGCTTTTGACAGACAAAACACTGAATACACAATGTGCTGTATTCAACAGTAGTATAGTTTAGTTCGAATTATGTAACCGTGTAAACAAAGAGCTCCGGTGTAAAAACAGGTGAAAGCTGCAGATTGTGCTTTCAATGCCTGCAATGTCTCAAGCAGACTGATCACGGTGAGCTGCTGAGACATGCACACAGACTGCAAATCAAATACAGCGTTATCACCAAGGGCTTGCACCTGTTGCTATGGCTACCATTACAATTGGTTGATGGGGGTTTTCTGTGGCTGTTTTTTTTTTATTTTTATAGTATTTCGTGGTAAAATAGTGAGTCTTTTACTTCAGGTGCCACGCAGCTCGATGTTGTTGTGCAGCTCCCACTTGACAGTAACATAAACGTTGCGAACAGGCATGCGTGGAGATAATCTCACGCTCCCTCTCTTACACACCCACACACACACACAGCAGATTAGACAAATCAGACTATTTTTACCACACCCTCCCTACACTGTGTGCCAGAGCCGATTGGATGGAAAATCCAACTATTAATCTGACTGAGGTGCTCTACCATCTGTCACCAAATACTCAACTACAAGCTCCTGCAAAGCCAGTCACAATACACGTGAGCTTGTATGCACTCATGCTCATACACACAAAGGCACGTCACTTCCTTCTTAACTCTAGTCTTGTAGTATTGTCTAGTCGCTGCAGGCAGCAGTGCACTAAACCATTTAAGGCCTATAGTAATCTTTTAGCTTTTGGCTCATTTGTTGGATTGCAGATTGAACAAGTGAGGGAGTGTTGAAAACGAGGCCTGAGTCGGCCGTTAACGTCTCAGCTCCAGTCTGCAGGGGCACTGCTGAGTATGGACTTAAACACTCGCACACCTGCAGGTCCCCTGTGTGTCTTAGACATGATTTTAGCATGATATGAAGAATCTCATAGAAGGGGCCTCGAAAAATGTCCCCTGTTGGTGTTCCAGGCCCCTGTTGGTGAGTGTGTATTACGCCAAGGTCTACACTTTGATAGGTATGCGAGTGCTTCTATGCACACACTCATACACACACACAAAAGAATGTCACTTCCTTCTTAGCTATTAGTACTGTCTAGTCGCTGCAGGCAGCAACACACTAAACTATTTAAGGCCTACAGTAATCTTTTAGCTTTTGGCTCATTTGTTGGATTTACACACACCTGCCGCCCAAAGCGAGCCTGATTGTGATCGCTTTACTCATCTATTGTCTGCAGCTTTTTTCCCCTATTATCTAATGTCCTCTCCCAACATTTCAAACACCTCCCCGTTCCTGTTGTTGGTAATTTAACAGGTTTTTAATAACCACGGAAATGTCTGTAGATGTGATGAAAGTAGCAGCATTAGTGTGTGAGAGGGGGAGGACAGGACTACTGATAAACAACATTGGTTTGTTGGAAATTTCAAGCAAAAAGTAATTTGCAATTGAGCTTTTGTGTTATACTCTTACTTAGCGCAGTGGACACTGATCTTGTAAATCGCATTATATAATATTTGAGCTTCATTACAGTTTTGTGCCTGCATGGCTGAACCGGGGATCACTCTGAATGCGACTAATTTCCGCGTCCATTCATGTATTACTGTTGATGTCATGTTCAGGACAGGCTGTGAAATCTGAGTTGTGTTTCAGGTAGTACTTTCCCTTTAAACCCAAAACTGAATAATAGGATGTAATGCTGCAGCAGCTGTACAATTAATCAATACTCACAGTATGTGCAGTACGTTACAACTGCACTGTCAGCACGATCCTACAGACAGTGTGTGCATTATTTTATCCTAAAAGTTGTCATCTATCTCATTCTGTTTAGTCTGGACAAAACTGTCTAGTGGCAACGCTGTTTTTATTTTGAAGGTTTTTGCACCCAGTATTCATGACATTCTTTCATTATTCTGCTGAGACAGTTGTCGGTTAAGATTTCATGAGAGGCATCAATGTGTAGACCAATATGATGTTGTTACAGTAAGTCTACATACAAAACACAGGGCCTGATGTAACTGTAAAATACGTTAAAGATGTAGTCAGCATCAGACATGCTGTTAGGTCCAAGACTAAGTAAAGGATTTAGTCTACAGCCATGCTAGAAGCTCTGCGATGCTGTACCATGGATGTATTACTGAACTGGAAATTACTGGACTGAGAAAAGGTTTTCGAGTTTCTGGGTTTACTTCCTAGTTATGCATCCCATTGAAGATGTGCAGTGGAGTGTCTGTAAACATGTTTATTTTTGCTGTGAAGTTGGACATTTTGGTATATATTTTTTTTAATAGTATGGAGCCAACCTCAAGTGGCTGTTCGAAAGAACTGCAATTTTTAGCACTTCCGCATGCTAACATGCTGCCAATAACTGCGGTAAAATGGTCATGTTAAGCAGGTACCATGTTAACAGCCTTAGTTTAATGTATTAGCATGACAACATTTGCTAATTAGCAAGCGATACATTGAGGCTGTCGGAGTGTGTTTATGTCTGCAGGTATCTGATAATAAACTAAAGCATTAGACATGTTTTGGTCTTTTGATGGTGCTATATGAAGTAACGAACTGATACAATTCATCCTGAAAGGGACAAATAAGAAAACAGACATTGAGATATTTCACGCAAAGTCCTCGTGGCGATGCTAGAGGGAAAGTCAGGGGATCCTATGATTCAGCTTCTTCATCCAATAGTTATTGAGATATTTCAGTTTGGATCCAATTGGTGGATCGACTGACATCAACTGCTTGCATGGCCAGTAAAGAGAATGAATCTAAATGGGAGGTGCCATACCACAATTAAGACTTGTACTTTTATGGTGATATATGAGTGGAAGGAGGAGTGATGGAGGCCGAAGCCAGACTGAGAAAAGAAATGGTGGCGCACTGAGTGTTAGGTGCCATGGTAACACTATTGGCAGCATCACACAGTGAGGAGGCAGAGGCTGGTTTCTACCCCTCCTGGTATGCTGGATGGTTGTCAGGTCTTCTGTGCTGAGAAGATACACAATCTTACACACTCAAACGATCTGTCTGCTGCTGCTTTTCTCACACTCTTCCTCTCTCTCTCTGATCCACGCATCAATAAATCTAACAATTGTTGAGCCTGAGTAATTCTCGACCTTTGAAGCATATAGAAGTTTCAACATATTCTCTTTGGTGAGCAAACTATGTAAGATAAACGCAGCTTTTAAAATATTATTGGCTTCTGTCTACGGCAATTTCTTGTTAGTTACCAGCTGTATATACACCGATATACACCCACTTTATTAGGAACATTAGTAAAATCAAATGTGATCCAATACAACAGCTATGCTATAAATTCTGCCTTGATAAAGAGAATAGTGTTGAGTTTTGATTAACCCTGTCAAAAAGGGTTATGTGTTTATTTAAAGGATCCCCAAACATACATGACGTGACACATTGCGTTAATATACAATATATCAAAGCTTACCTTCATATATAACTGTACATACATTTACATAGATTTGTAAATATTCTAGATAGTTTACTACTTAGAGAGAAAAACTCTAAAGATGATGCAAAAAAATTAATGAGTTACACATTATGTAACTCATATGAAAGGAAAAAACTAACACCATAATACCACCTACTATTTAGTCATCTGCATGCCAATAAAAGCCTCTGCAAATTCTTTATAAAGAAATGATGACTTATTTTTGATTAGGCGGATGGTAGGATGTTAACAGTTGAAACATTCCAGTTTGAAGCGCTGAAAATTACAGTTCATTGAAGCTTGATTGGACTGCATTATATTATTAATGTTTCTAATATTTTGATCACACCATTCACATACGCAAGATGGTCATAATATTCAATATACGGTAATGCACTCCAACACCACCAACATGAAGTACCGGTAGTACATTTCTGACAGCGTCAACAAAAAACAAAAAAATGAATTTGAGGCAGGGCTGTCACATCAGATCGTATAGGTCTACCTAATGAAGTGGTTGTGATGATACTCGATACTTTCAGATACGATTATTTAAAAAAATATTAAATGATTTCCCATTTCATATGCCACTAAAAAGACGCCTAGCAGCCTCTCTAGTGCAGGAATAAACACTGGCTGTGTAAGCTGTTATCCACAGGCCCTGGAGTAATGACCACAGCGAGTCACCGGTGTCTGAACAGCAAGAGCCCCCGAGCTACAACAAAATCAACAGCTTTTATTACCCATTAGGGACTACACCAAAGTGAATAAGGCTCTTACTTCATGTTCTCACAAACAGCCCTTTTTATGTTCACTGTGAATGAGTCAGAAAGTGAAAATTTGAATGCAAATGAAATTCCTCATAGCGGTGCCATTCTGGGCAGAGAGGCAGGAGGCTGTTTGTGTTGCTTTACGGTGGAGCTCCACATCAGCTTTATTTGGGAACTCAATGTCTTACAACATCCATCAAATCTAGGCTTTGTCAGCACTATTCCCTACAGACAGAGAGAGCGAAAGAGGAGGGCGGGGTGGGTTGGTGAGGTGGGCTAAAGCTACATGAGTCACGCATGCAGAATGCTGTTTAAAATCTCACGCACGTCATTTGGGTTTTTTTTTTTTTTTTTTACCAGCAAACCTACAGAACAATCACACGTCCTTAACCTGCATAGCAATCTCTCTAATTCAGATATATGAATATATACAGCTGACAAAAGGCACATCTACAAATGGCCACGACAAAAAGCCAAAGAAGGTTTGATTCTGCTATACAGAAACATCTTTTTCATTGCTGCTTGTTTCCACTGAAGGGGGGGGGGGGGGGGTGGCTCCTCTCTACCCTCCTAAAAACACTCTGTTGCTGGTTGTGCATGCCCATATTAATCCAGAAAAAGCAGCAGCCCCTCCTCTAGCCTGACGCCGAGGCACGTAAGCCCCTCTGACAGATGATTCATGGGCCCTGGCCTCCTGAGCGTGGCTCCTGATTGGTGGTTGTGCTTGCTGTGACCCAGGGACGTAGTGATGAGGCGCTGGCACACTCACACAGCTCCAGGGAAGGACTACAGAGTCATGCAGCACGTTCACTCCTCTAACTGTTCTCTAGCATATCTGCAGAGGCTATTACAGTGTGGGACTGTCAGAGATGCTTTGGCACGCATGTTTTCATCTGGGTTGTGTTAAGAGTGTGTGCTCACACTGAAGATCAGGGGTGTGGCTAAGAATTGTGGTAACCGTGTGCAGGAAGGGCACCACCCTTGTCAATATGCCTCCTAAAATGACATTGCATCCATTTAATTAATGATTGACTATCAGGAACTGAGCTAAAATGATTGGGGTTGCAATGAACATGCATTTTATCTGCCGGTTATTTTCTTTTTTTTTAATGATTTTGTCTATAAAATGCCAGAAAATGAATTTTTAAAAAATGCTGTTAAGCTTTTCACAGCCCAAGGTGACCTCCTCAGATAGCTTGTTTAGTTATAGCATCAGTCAAAAACGCAAAGATATTCAATTTATTATCATATATAACAAAGAAAAAAACACATTTGAGATTCGATTTTTGTCATTTCTGCTTGAAAAGTGGTCACAATATTGACAATGTTAACTGGCTGCTGTAACCAGAACCACAAACCAGATCCAGTTCATGACATCACATCGGGGTTTAAACACGACACAATTAAAAGAGGCCCTCACTTAGCTTGGGTAGTTAGTACCACTATTCCCATCACCGTGGAGGAAAATGAAATGAATCTCTTAATAAAATGGTTGCAACAGTGGTTGCTAAATAATTAATGACACGATTGTTTCGAACCTAAATGGAGCTGGATAAATGTATCACAGGTACAATGTCTAACGGAGGCACTCCTTACAGAGAAGGATTCACAGTTCAGTAAATCTATTTATACTGCTCTTTCCATGGATAAAGTTTGCTGGCTCCATCATCTGGCGGTGCAGGCTGAGCACACAAAACAGAGATGATAAAACTGCACTAGTATGTAGAGGTCACGTCCTCTGAGAGGGATTTGACAAATTGTCATTATACTCCTCTGTGAACTGACACGGTGTTACTACAATAATGACGTAACACATCCTGGCTGGTGTCTCCTGCTCAGGCCTGCTGGGGCGGTATGATCACCACCACCACCCCACCAGAGATTTCTCAACATTAACCTCAGTCATTATTAGAATGCAGGTGAAAGAGTATGTTGAATATGCAGATATGTTTGTGTAAAAACAAATCTCACGAGAGAAGGTTCAACTGAGAACCTTTTTTTTCCCCCTAAGAGTGTAGTCACATCTATTATTAAGCTTCATGCAGCTTCATGACCTCTGCGTGACAGAAGGTCACAAATCTGTCAGTAAGACACATGGCAATGTTATGTAATGTGTTTAACCCTCAAGAATGTTTCCTTTTATTTACATTTGTTACAGTGAACACGAAATATAGAAAATATTACTTACCCATTGTAGAACTTTTATAAATCCCAGAGGTTGCTTGACTACCGTGAACTGCCCTTGGGCCACCAACTGCAAAACAAAAACACACACAAAAAAATTAGACATTTGCGGTTTTATTTATTCATTTTCAGACATTTTCACACTCTCTGTGAGGTGTGGCTTCACCGGTCTCTCTCAGCAGACCAGCCCTGATGATGATGATATGATGATGCTGATTAAAAACACAAACCTAATTACCTCACCCTCACAGCTCACAGGCCCCCCTGATCTACTGCTGGCACCTGCAGGTGTTTGTAACGAGGCAAATATCTGCCAACTGTCGCAGCTGGCATCTTTGAGATGCTGTATGTGTATTCTGTGCGTTTTGATAGTGACTTCAGATGATATAATATGTGTGTGAGTGTGTGAGTGTGTGAGTGAGAGAGAGAGAGAGGGAGAGCTCCTGCCAGCATTACAATTAGACAAAGCTGATTAACTGTCCGTTTTCTCTGCTGCACCCTCCTGTGCACTCTTTTTTTTTTTTTTTTTTAATTCACATGTGAGGTTTGTCTAATTCACGACGCAAAGGGATGAAAGCGTTTTGTGCGCAGGTGAATGCGACACCGCAAAGAAGGCGGTGTGTCCCTGCGTGCATCAATAAATGGCCGCACTGGAATAAGCAGCAGCAGCAGCCAGCCAGCCAGCAGCAGTGATGCTTTTTTCTCTCTCAGGCTTGTGGGGGGCTCATTGTTTCTCCAAATAGCCAGCCAAACATCCATATTAAACAGATGACGCATGAATTGACACACACACGAGGGGGGGAAAAAATCACGTTTCAGAGCAGCCTAATAGAGAGATGTCTGGTTATTTCTCCGCTCAGCTCTGGTTGGATTTGTCACAAATCACACAGATATCTGAGTGAGGATGCAGGAGAGCGTCTCTCCTCCGTGTCGGGCCTACTGCGGCTGTCGGAAAACACCGAGGGAGGGCCTTCGGAAATTAATCAGATTCCCGTTTGTTATCTTAGCAACAGCAGGCTAATTGAGACGTGAGCGGTGTAAAACAATTAGCAGAATCCCCCGGAGATAATGTAGGCTACATCCTCTCTCTCCTTTTGCTAAATGTCATTGCTGCAGTCACCTTTCCTTTTTTTTTTTTTTTTTTTTCTTTTTTCTTTTTTTGGGCTGTCAGCAGGTCGACTGCAGCGTCAACGATGGAGAAATGTGTCCAATTACACCGCGCATAGTCTGTTTTTATGAATGCATAATTTTACATTTTCGACTCATGCATCGAGCAGCAGTGCATTCAAACCTTAAGGTTAAGCACATCTGTGAGAGAATTTAATTAACCACACGAGCGCACGACACAATAAAATGAGCCAAATGGAATAAACAATCAACAACACACATTTGTGAATTTGATTATTTTCCCCCAAACAAACAAACAAACAAAAAAGCCTTACCTGGTTTGCAACATCCATCTTGGCCGCTTACTCGCTGATAAGAGGATCAGAGGGGCGGAGGGAGGGAGACGTCTCATCCGGAACAGCCCAGGAGGGAGGAAGACGCCCAGGAGGAAGAGCGAGGGCTGCGTCACGAGCCAGGCGAAGGACGTGTGAAGCGTCGTGACGTCAGATGAATCACCGGACTCGGAGTAAAAAAGAGAGGTCCGCCCGTCCAATCGGAGAGCCGCTTTATTCTGAGGAGAGCCGAGAGCTGCCCGCGGGTTGTAATGCAGAGAGGAGCGCATGGAGACCGTTCACGCTTTAGTAGACAGAGGGAGTGATGATGTGGAGGAGAAGTAAAGAGGTCGGTGACGGTGCGTGAACTGCTGCTGGTCATTAAGACGAGCGTATTCTTAGATTTTACACACAGCACATGGAGGAAGTTCAGTTTTTTTCCTACATCCATGCAAAGACTATACCTATATATCATCTATCTATCTACACCCCAAAGGACCTCAGTCTCCTCAGCGTTTATTGAGGGCTGTTTCTAATATTTTTGGCCATCCCCTTTACATATATGACAGGGAAGCCATATATGTTTACATACAAGGTATATACACAAGGTTGGGTGGACTATTGTAGCCTCAACAAAATGAGAGGCTACAGTCCTAAAAGACACGTGGCACATCAGGACAGACGTATAAAAACACAGAGGTGCTATTCATTCTGCTCGTCTGTTTGCCCTTTCTTGCCTCATCAGTGGCTTTGTGCACTAGAAGATTATAACTGTGTCTCTTTTTGCACTTTTTTTTAGACTGTAACGGGCACTTACTTGACATTAACATCAGTGTTGACTTTCCTCCCTCTGCAGCCCCCTCTTTGCAGGTGTTTATGATGTTTTGACCACCCTATTTACATCCATGAGAGGGCCTTAATATTTAAAACACCTCTCAATATAGTACAGCTCAACACTACTGCAAACTGAAAACTCAATAGTGAACACAGTAAACATTATTATTATTTAATCTTTGTGTAACCAGGAAAGGGATTGAGAATATCTTTTTCCTGTCAAAACATGTTAAAGATAATGCTGTCACACTTCTGAGAAAAAAGTACACAGATAAGATGAAGATTTCCCCTACATATGAAAATACAGCAGAGTGTGTGCCTGCGAGTTGTTACACCAGACCATCCTACCGAGCATAAACTCACAGTTGTGAGTCAAAGCATGCATATATAATGTATGTACATAATGTAAAATAAAAAACGAATATAGCACTGAATAACAGACACACGTGAGTTACTGTTCTGCATGATTCTTTCTGTCTAAAAGGGGAAATGAAACCCAGATGTTGTCCATCTGCTGGTCCATTAATTCACTCTTATATAATTCACTCTTTTGTATTTTGCTGCGGTTTTCAACATTAATTATTATTCACACAGTGCAGCTGTGAAATCCCCCCCAAACGAACCTTTCAGCTAAAGTACTCTGTTTGAAATGACATGTTATTACTGCACAAGAATAATAACTATCGCACAAAAAAACAAGCCATATATCTAAGAAAACATAATGCTTTATTTATAGTCACAAAAATCCAAAAACCTTTCTATGAGTTTAGATAATTTAATATAGAGGATATTCAATATTCAGTATATTTAAATATTTCTCTAAATGCTGTAGAGCTCTCACAAATCAACAGTTTCAACTGGATTTCATTATTTGTGTATCAAAGTATGAATATTTTATTTATCTAATAGTTTAATGTTGTATGTAAATATGTTCATATATACATATATGTTGTGTTTATTTGCCATGATTGCAACTGAGCATACGGATGTATAAAGTGACAACAATTCAAGTACAGTAAAAAATGAGAATACGATGCAAAAAAAATGGTCCCATGTCATAATAATGCTAAGACATGCAGGATGTCAGTCATAGTGTTCAAACCTTGTCCAGTGCTGCCACATACTGACACATGCTCTTGAAACCAGTGTGTGTTTTGGCATTCATAAATAAAAGCATAGCGTACCCAACACAACATCATGTATTGCATCGTTCTTACACACACACACACGCGCGCGCGCACTGTCCGGTCCTCTTTCCTCCTCAAAGTTTATCTCATTTCTGCTGATCTCAGTAAGAAACCACACAGTTCATTTCATCGGCCAGATCGTCCTCGAAGCGAGACATCGACTGGCTCGCTCCGCGAACTATCAGGTCGGCCGCGGCGCTCTCAATCTCGTCCAGGGTCATGTGACAGGCTTCAGCGATCTCCCGCTTGGCAAAGCTCACAAACTTTGGGTCCCTTGCGTAGATGCCGAGACCCTCGGAGATCAAGATCTGCAAAAAAAAAGAAGAAGAAGAAGCAGAAGAACAATGATGTAAGAGAGAGATTATATTATACAAACATAACCTGTGTGTCTATCTGATGATCATCATGCCAAACCCACAGAGAGTTTTATCAGCTCACTTAGCCAAATTGATATTCCCTCTGGTCACAAGCGAGTAGCAATTTTATTTCTTTATCATAACGTAACCAGTGCAGAAGCAGAAGCAAATGGATTTACAGCGCACTCAGGAGAATGAGAACATATTAAACATTTATCCAAGTCAAATTGAATCATCCAATAGCAGCATTCAAAATCAATATGATCTTGTTATCGGCTGCTCTGTCTGCCTCGGTTTGTCTAAAAACAATAATCAGGTGGTCGTACGACGATTGATACAGGTGTAAGGGAAATGATATCCTAGTATGATGCATACGGGGGGTTACACAGGGTCACGAATATGTCTCAAGGTCACTGTAGGGACAGTGTTAGGTGATATCTTGGATTGTGAGAGACGCTGACTCCTATCATTGAGATACAGAGCAGCTGTCATTCCTGTGATTACCATGGGAACCTAAGGTCAGACGATAAGACTCACTTCATAGACACAACAGATACTGTAGAAGGTTCTACAGAGTCTATCTAAAAATCGAGTTACCTAAAAAGCCATTATTACTCACCGACTCCACCAGACTGTCAGCACTGCCTTTGTCCACGAAGCCCTGGTTGACCGGTGGCACCCTCAAGCTGCCGAAGTTTCTCTGGCCGGGGTACCACCCAGGACGCCTTCCTGCAGGGAGGCTGGCCGAGCCGTCACTCCACAGTGGTTGGCTGGTGCCGGTGGTTTCGTCCACCAGCATCATAGGGGTGTAGATAAGCTTTCCCCTACGTCCTGTGGGTTTGCCAATCGCTGGACCAGGAGTGGTGCCAGCTGTTGCCGTGTTCACCCAGGAGGCGGATGACATCGAGGACACGCTGCTGGGCCGCGAGTCCAGGCTGTGATGGGTCTGACACAAGAGAGCAAGAGCAGGAGAAGACCGGTGAAACACTCTGTGTGTAAACACCAACACACATGAGAGTGTGTGTACCAAAGATTTACCTGTAGACGGCCTCTGTTTGGGGATGCGCTCTCACGGTACTTCCCTGGGATGGGGAGGTGGCTGTCCACACTGCTCTGTGGCCTCAGACACTGGAAGTTAAAGGAAGGTGCACGACCTGGAACAAGAAGCAGGGAAGTGTTAGGAAACTGGCCAGGATGGATGACTACAACAAATGTAAATTCAGAAATAGTCATAGACAAATTTATGCACCATGTCAAACTAAATATGTGATTTTCACATTAAAATGGGGTGTGGAGGCTCTCTTCATTTTAGTTGATACGGCAAATACAAATATTCAAAACAACTGACGAGGTCTGCGCAGTTTTACCTGCTTTACCAGCCTTAATTATTAGTAATAAAAGTCGATGACTACAATCCCATGTCTATATCCTCTGGGATTAACCCAAAGCATAGTGACCAGCCAAAACAACTGTTTGTTTTGTAGTTAACAGCCTTTTGAATTAACCAGTAACAGACTGATGGTTTCAGATCATTTAAAAAATACAAATGATTTTTACTAATGATTTTTTTCATTTTAGATTATTGATTAAACTGACGAATTGTTTGGACAACAGTTGCAGGTCTAATATGTTCCTTAATTAATGGACCAGTGTGTAGAGTTTAACAAAGGTTCTCTCTAGAGTCAGTGTTTGTTTTGTCTGCTCTGGGCTACTGTAGAAACATGGTAGTTCAGCGTGTCCTGCGGTGTCCGTAGATATGAAAGTCTCATTCTAAGGTTAATTTTTTTGCCATATTCTGTAAAATCGGGCACACTGCACCTTTAAAATAACATACCTCAGAATTAAGTTCCCAGCATCATCCTCTAATAAAGACAGAGTAAAAAGAAACAAACAAACCAAAACAAACAAAAATTCTCACCTTTTGGTATGGCAGGAAGGAGTCGTCTCCTGACACCATTTTCGCTTCCATTGTATCCATTCCCATTGTAGCCGTTCCCATTGTAGCCGTTCCCATTGTAGCCATTTCCATTGTAACCGCTGATAGTACTGCCGATTTTCATTGTATGTACTTCCGTTGCCATTGTTGCTGATGATACTGCCATTTTCATAGCTTGTGTATCCGTTTCCATTATACTCATTAGTGCCGTAGGGAGTGGGGCTTGCAGCAACGCTCCCTCCATTCACGTTGGGGTCATAAACGTTGCCAACAAAGCCGCTGGTATCTTGCGTATCATAAGGTATCTCCCCGACGCTGCTGGCTCTTTCCAGGCTCTGTACGTTGTAGCCTGTCTCGGTTGGTGCAGGAGAGACAGCTTCTGGATACACGTACCTAAAGATCAAATAAAAAGAGTTAGAGAGTTAATGAAAAGGTTGATATGACTTTCATGTCCGTTAAACATGAAGCTGGAAGTTTGCTTAGCTTAGCAAGACAACTGGAAAAAGGGGGAACAGCTCATTGTTTATTTCCTTTATTTATGAATTTATTACATATATACTGTTTATATACTGTCAGGGTACATTGTGTACGCTATGCAAGGATTTAGTGGCATCTAGCGATGGAGTTCAAACCCTATGCGCTAAAATTAGGAGCTCAAAATTGTTATTAATTATTTCTTCTTGACCTCTTATGGCCCAGTTTTTTCATGTGTTTAGCTCCTGGACAGTGAACCAACCCTCCACAGAGTGCGCTACAAACTCTTTGATTAAACTCTTAAATTTTATTTTGTTTTTTTATTGCAATACAAAACTTACATGTTTAACCTTACCTGTGTGTCTGTGATAGTGTTCACGCGCACAAACCAATAATGTTTCTGATATCTGTTACATGCATCTCTCTCCTCTCTCTCTCTCTCTTGCATGTTCCTTACCTTTCTACCGATGCCAGACTTGTAGCATCACCTTCGCAGCTATAAACCTGCTCGGCCACTCCGGTAGCAGCCGGCGCGGCTGGTTCTTCGAAAGCAAATTCTCCTCCAGCTGCTACCTCTGGTGGAGGAGGAAGAGGAGAAGGAGGAGGAAGAGGCGTCTCGCAGATGGCGTCAACCCTGAATGGGAAGGAACAGGAAACTCATTTTGACTTTCTAAAAAAAAAAAAAAATTACAATTACAGATGTGTGGATTTATAAAAATGCAATAAACGCACCTGATGGGTGGCGGTCGAGACCTCACAGGCTGTTCTGTTACAATGCTGACGCCTGCCAGCTCTGATTGTGGCCTCTCGTGCTCCTGCAGGCCCGTCACCTGCTCTGTGATCACACCCCCGTTGGCGACCTCGGGCTCAGCTTCTATGAACACTGTAGTTGTGTGCTCCACCAGCTGGTCTATTTGTGGCAACGGCGTGCTGGCAGGGCGTGGTGGTCGCTGAGGTCCCATGCTCGCTGTCAAATACCTCGTCGCCTGTCATCTCCGCAGCTTCCTCTTCTTCCATGTCGCAGGCCATCGCCAGACGCATCTCCGGAGCCAGGTCCTGCAGCGTGCGCAGCCCTTGCTGAAAACACAAGAGTTTAAAGATTAACATTAAAACAAATGTCGTGTTTGGTGTTTCCTGTTTTATTTTGTAACTCTCCCCTCTCTGTGTCTCGTGTTACTTCTTGCCTTTGTGTTTCCCACCACTTTTGATTATCTGTACTTCCTGCTTAGTTTTCACCAACGTGTCCTTCTCGTGTGTTTAAGCTTTGGTTTTCTTTGTCAAGTCGTACTGTGTTTGTCCTTCCGTCCTTTTGTTCCAGCTCTGGATTTTTGTTTTTATGGACTTGTATTTTATGTATTTTGGATTCATCTTGGATGTTTTGAGTTCTTGCTTGGACTTCCTGGCTGGCTTTTTGCTTTACGTTTACCAGCCTGTGAAGTAAGTTATTACAGGTTCTCTTTGTTCACTTCACCTTCATGTCGGCATTTGGATCCACTCCTCGAACTAAGCGTGACAGACGGTTTCTCTGTGCTCAAATTTAAGGTTATTTTTGGGGGCATTTATTCAACAGTGACAAGAAAATTGTGGGAGAGAGGGTGATGACAAGCTGCTGTGGCAAGGACTGAGCCTTTGTACACAGAACGCACACTCTACCTACCAAGGTGCTTTACTTTAAATCTGATGTATAACGTATACATATTAGCATGATTTTGTGACACAATTTCAATGTAATTTGGAAGTCTATCATACTCCAGCATGTGACTAAACAAATGTGATGATGACCTGAAACCTCCAGTTCACTGACAATGAATTCTGGAGGGGAAAAGCACAACATATGTCACCTGTAGAAATGCTGCCCTGTCCTTCTTTTTGGATTTCCTCTCCCGCTCCTTTCTCTTGCGGAACTTTTTGAAATAGTCCTGAATCAGGAAGCTGGCATAAAACTTCCCACAAGTCACCTCATCACCTGAGAAGGACGGAAAACACACAGTCAGTGATGAAAATGTGGAGAAACTGATGGATGATGAGTAGCCCAGTATACTTTCCAGTGCAGGTATGTTACTTTCAAGTCGCTAACGTTCAAAAGTTAAATTTTTTTCATCGTGGCTGGCAGCTTTGCTGGTTTACCTCTAGGGGGAGGAATGACTTCATCAATGAGCTTGGGCTTGGTACGTTTCCAGAGCTTCTTGATGATCACCTTCAGCTCTTCATTCTGCTGGTCGATGGGGCCTGAGAGGGATGAAAGCAACAAATATGTCAAGGTAAGCGGCACCCTAACAGCACAGAGAGAGCTCTGGTCTCATATGTGTGTGTAAGTGTCTGAGATCGAACCTTCAGTCTTGATCTTGAGTGAGGTTCGCACCAGAGCGAACAGAGTAGCGTTGAAGGTGACTGTCCCGTCTGCGTGCAGCGGGACGTTCATAGCGACCAGTCTCTGAGAGGACAAGAAGGAGTGAGATCTATCTATCTCCTCATGTTTCCAGCATCGAGTGTGCAGCTGTGAATTTGTGTGGACTTACCTTGCAAGCCACGCGATGAGGACACAGTTTTCCAAAACCAAGAGGTGGCTGAATCCTGCGCAGCATGGTGACAACATCGATGTGCTTTATACGACCGCTATGAGAGGCAGAAAAGCACAAAACAGATTTAATGACAGATAATAAAGAAGAAAATAGCGAAGGGTTAAAGAGGAATGCGTCTTACGTCGCCTCCGGATCGTAGTCCGACCACACTCGTTTAAACTCGTCCAGGTGGTGAGTACCGAGCACAGTCCAGTCTCTTGTCAGGTATTCGAAATTGTCCATGATGACAGCAATGAACAAGTTGATGATCTGACGGAGAGACGGACAGAAACATGACATGTGACGAACAAAACAAAAAGATCTGATAACTTATCTACGTGCAATCATTGAAAACTGTGAATGTATTCATACAAGACAACATTTTTCACTAATGTGAAGCAGTTTGCTATCTAAATAAATGAGTGGTCTGACATATAAGCATGTCCACGCTACCCAGCAGGGCAACAGGGGGTCCGGGTCCTATTTTAGCAGTCAGGAGGGTCCGGGTGGGTCTCTGCTAAAGGTCAAGGACCACACACAGACTGATGGATGTTAGCTGTCCACATGAGAAGAAACCATAGAAGGAATGTAAGACACGAACATGAACCTGGTTGTAAATCTGTCTTCAAGGAAACAAGGACTGAGAAAATGGTCTAACCAACGAAGAGATTAAGATTAATAAAGGTGTCACAATTACATCTTAAAATAGACGGGGTACTTTAAATGTGTAATGTCTCGTAGGAGGGAGAGGGCTTTTTAAAATAAGGTGTTACTGCACAGGTTTGGATTTTTGGTCTCTGTTTAGGTGGAGAGGCGGCATTTCAGTGTGGGAACGTGGTGGTACCGGTTTATACTTTTATGTGAATCTACACTCCGAGGTGTCGTATAGACTTACACTCTTACTAGATGGCATTGATGCAGGTTTACAGCAGGTAATCTGTAACAGGCAACATAATACATAATTTGCTGAATCTCTCACAACAGATCAGCAACGGCTTAAAAAGATTATCAGCGTCAAGTTTCATTTACTAAACTTCAGATTAGACCGCCGTTCTGCTCTCACACATTCTCCCGGTTTAAAGTTCATTTGATTAGTTTAATGTCTTAAAATAGCACACAGGTAATGGAAATGTTACCAAAACATTTGCACCCTTTTAAATCTGGATTTTAAAAATCCTCGGACATAGGAGATGGGAATTGGAGAAGACGGTGTTAGCTTTTCAAGCTGCTGTAATACTATCCTTGCTACTTCCATCTGACTTTGATCCCACTTGACCTGACAGTCTGTAAAACAAGTGTGAATTAATTATACCTACATTTAATTTGAAGTCAGGAGGCCGTATTAAGTTGTTTCAAAGACGGGACAGTGTTTTACTACAAATGATCCGAGGACCGAGTGATTTAAAGACAAAAATGATTCTTTATCCTCCTCAGCTTCCCTCACCAGGTAAGCGCAGAGCATGAAGAAGCTGATGAAGTAGATGTAGGACAAGTTGCTACCGCAGGTGTACTCTTCACCAGGCTCAGTGTCGGCTTCTGGGTCACAGCGTCTGCCGGGCAGAGCCGCTAACATAATCTCCTGCCACTGCTCTCCAGTGGCACACCTACAAGTTCACAGAGAGAGAGAGAGAGAGAGAGAGAGAGAGAGAGAGAGAGAGAGAGAGAGAGAGAGAGAGAGAGAGAGAGAGAGAGAGAGAGAGAGAGTTGACTTTCTTAAACACTGAGATCTTTTAAATTGTGTTTTAATGGAGGAGAAAACACTCAACATCTGTCTCTTTCTGGCTCACCTGAAGAGCACCAGGACGGCCATGAAGAAAGTCTGGAAGTTGCAGTTTCTGTTGATTTCTGTGCTTTCATCAATGGCTACTTTCCCAAAAGTCTGAGAGGAAAAAAACAGTGCACTTTTATTGCCAAGTAGATGTTTACATACAAGGAATTTTTTGGTAATTTGCTGCGTAACAGTCACAATAAGCATATTGTGAGAAAAGAAAAAGAAACTAGTGGAGCAACCCAAGAATAATAAACATTAAACAGACATTTAAAATATGTGAAATATATCTGTTTTAACCCTTGACAGGAAGAAATCTACTGAGAACTCAAATGCGAAATTTTCTCTTAAATTTGATACCAAACATGTGGCATTTGTGGCTTTTTAAACCAAGTTTCTGAAAGGACAAAGAACAGTACAGCTATATGAGAATGCTATATGCGTAAAAGTCACCATGACCCGGCCAGTCCTCCCTTCTGCTGACTTTTCGGTGAACTGACCCCCTGGAAAATGGCCTTAATTGATTCTATTTAGTTGGTGAAAATAAAAAAACCTTGGTTTCTAAGAGTCGCTCACCTGCATGCCGATCACAGCATAGATGAAAAAGATCATCGCGATGAGCAGACCGACATACGGCAGAGCCTGAGCAGAAAAAACAGTCAAGAGCACAGTTACATAAAAGAAGCTTATTAATGAACGTACTGTGATTAAATGCTCTGCGTCGCACTCACCTGGAGTGACTTGACAAAAGTCCAGAGGAGGGTTCGAATGCCTTCTCCTTTGCTGAGCAGTTTAACCAACCTCAACACTCGGAACAAACGGAAAAACGTGATGGACACTTTTCCGCTCTCTCCTTTACCACCGCCCTGAAACGAATGAGACAAAAACAGGTAAAGAACTCCATGCGTTTCCATGCTCACACAATAAGAGTATGGATGTATAAATCCAAACGACACATTTGGAGTTGTTGTTGTTGTGTTCAGCACTCACCTCACCGTGACCACCTCCACCCTGCATGCATAATTCAGGAAGTCAAACCATGTGGGTGGAAAGAGATTTGAAAAAAAACATCAGAGGCAGAGTAAAACACCTGTCATTTCAAATAATGATATTGTACATTTACTCATTATATTTTCTGTAATACTGTTTTAAAGATGTTTCCACAGTTCTGCTGAGCAAATGCAGACTTTTTTTTTACTGGAAAAGTAAAACAATCATCAAATATTAATTTATTCTAAAATTACTGGAGTCAGTCTATAAAATACACACCAACCTAAGTGTCCCTAATGTAAGCCACAGGCCTGAAGTAATACCACTGTTTGTTCCGTAAAACTGGGTGTTATATAGTTGTTGTAAGGTTAATTCTGTAGTATCCTGACCGATAGTTCTACATTAGAGTCAAAAAAAAGGAAACAAACAGATCTTGTAAATTTCCATTTTCTTCAGTAAACCTTATGAATTAAAAAAAAATTTTTTTCTCAGTTTGATAATTTATTTTTTTTCACAGCAGTGTCTGTCCTTTTTATTGTTTTTCATAAATACATCCAAACTTACACTAAACTCAGAGACTGCGATATCCAACACACTCCCCACGACAATCAAAGCATCAAATGAATTCCACTGGATCGATGAAATAATGCTGCACAGGGAAGAAAACGTGAAGTGAGGGTGAGAAACGGTGCAGATGGTCATCGTGAGGGTGATTTTAAAAAAAAGGGGTGAAACCTCACATGAGCCCGCAGAGCCAGCAACTTGATAATCATCTCGATGGTGAAAACCACAGTGAAGATCATGTTGAGGATGTCCATGATGGAGGTGAAGAGTTTGGACTGCTCGTAATGCTGAAGGAGAAACAACAACATGAAACTTCACAACACTGGAACAGGCTCGTGTTTCTGTGTTTTATGAATGAGTCGTGTGAAGTGTTACCTGAATGGCCAGAGTGAGCGTGTTTCCCAGAATCAGCACAAACATGATGTACTCAAACTGACTCGAGTTGATGATTTTCCAGAATTTGAGCTGGGACGGGTTTTTAGGGATGTAAATCTTTATAGGTTGAGCTTTCAGGGCGTAGTAAACACACTGACGCTGTGAAGGAAGAAGAAAATTAAAGTTGTTATAAGATATTAGATATAAGATATATTAAATTATGATAGACAATTATCTTACGTTAAACTAACCTGATTTTTGTTGAGTTCACAGTTCTTGAACTCCGCCTCTCCTTGCTCTCGAAACGTGATGATGACGAAACCCACGAATATGTTCATCATGAAGAAGGCGATGATGATGATGTAGATGATGAAGAAGATGGAGATTTCCACTCGGTAGTTGTAAATGGGTCCTCGGTTTATAGCGTTGGCATCAATGGCCCGGTAAAGAAGCCTTGATAGAAAAATACAACAGAGAGTCAAACCTTGATTTAAATAATATAAGTAATACAAAGTTTAAAGGATAAGGATGACAATATTCTGTTTTTTGTTATTATTACTGTTGCAGACATTTTAATACGGGGGCCACAAATGCAACATTTGGCACGTCAGTGTTTATTCCACCAAAACCAACAATTAGCTGATCCTACTAACCAGATATAGCTCATACTGTAGATTATTTACAGTCATCCCACATACACAAACACCAAATATTAATATGCAGCTTAAAATAGTCCTACAAATAGACTATTTACTCCTGTTTTTGTAATGTAAAACTGAAAAACTCTTTTTGGCAGTAAAAAATGACTTTTCTACATTCACTTTTGCATTAAACCAGTAAGCCTCTGTAAGTCTGCATTTTGGACCTATTCCTGGTGTTCCTGGATGAATTCTTGTTTTGTTTTCTTTTAATCAGACTCGTTGACAATATAGAAATAAATAAAAACATCCATCTTAACATTGAAAACAACGTAAAGTCCCAACTCACTGTGGCCAGCCTTCAAACGTTGACACCGTGAACAGAGCCAGCATGCCCATCAGCACATTGTCAAAGTTGAAATCATTGTTCTCCCAAATCCTCTCTTTCACCATCGGGTGGTTCATATCTCCGTCTTTATAGACCACAAACGTTCCCCTAAAATGAAAACACGTATACACACACACACATTTTATGACACAGGAGGGCATGTTAAGAGAGCGCTGTATGTCTTGTAGAGGAATGAAGGCGAGAAACTGACTTGCACTCGTCGGGAGTGTGTTTGGCTTCGTCTGTGCAGCTGTAAAATCTGCCCTGTAACATTAAACACAGGCAAGTCAAAGCTGGTGTTGTACCAGACTGTCATATTAAGAGGTGTTACGAATTTTGTGTACATACATGAAGATAGAACCACACTAATGATGATCAGACGTGAACACATATAATGTAACACTTCCATGACCGTGTGAACAAAAACTGAACATTATATGCATCATAAAAGCAGATGGTTTTATGGATTGGAGTCTGTCAGACTGTACAGGTGTACCTAATAACACCAGAGTGTAGTAATCGCTCATGTACCTTGAACAGCTGCACTCCTATACAGGCAAACATGAACTGAAGGAGTGTTGTGACGATCAAGATGTTGCCGATGGTTCGGATCGCCACGAACACACACTGCACCACATTCTGTGAACATGCAAACAATGTGTTAGCATCACATGGCAACAAAAGTGCCCTCCTGGATGCCCCTGTGCTAGATAACACACGGTGAAGTGTCATCTGAGGCGCTGATTTCCAACCTGGTTTCCACTAGGGGTTGCCAAAGCTGCATGGAGGGGCTGTGAAGCCTTCTTGATTTTAAGGGCTGTAAGAAAACTGTTGAAAAGTTGATATGTATGTCAGCATTTTCATTCCTTGCCGGGAAGGAAGCTGAATGAAATGAAGTTATTTTTAAAGTTTAGATTATTTATGATCTACACTTGAAAACTGGGCCGTCAGTCTAAAGTAGAGCGAGTAGAACAATGGCAAAATGTCAGGAAGAGAAAAACTAGTAAGAATGTATCAAAAAATAAGCCTGTTCAGGATGATTGTTAAAAAAAAATAAAATAGATAATACAAATAGAGCATAAGTGTATAAATAGCTGCTAAAAAATATCACCTCTGATCCAGTATTCAGAGGAAATGCGGCTCAATTTACACAAATTTCCTGCAGATATTGTGTTTATTATTTGGGTTTATCGTACAGTTTATCAGTTTTTCAATGCTGTTATTGTTTTGCATTGAATGTGACTATGGAACATTAATACAATATGAGGGGTTATCAGTTCACTGGGTGATAGAAAACAGAGGACCATTGACCTAGGGTGCCGGGCCCTCAGACAGCCTGGCAAACACACACTGACAGACCAGTGTGTGTATAACAAAATAAGAGAAATAAACAGAAGAGAACAGTTTACCTTTAGTCCCTTGGCTCTGTTGATGGCTCGAAGAGGCCTGAGCACTCGCAGCACTCGCAGAATCTTGACCACAGAGATCGCACTTGAACTGAAAATTTAGAGTCAAGCCAGAAAACGATAAGAACGTACTGCTGAAATAGAGAGCGCACTTGGATAACGGGAGAGATCTGAAAAGAGTGTCACCTTCAAACCTCGACACTTTAATGAGACATCACTGCTTCTACACATTACAGCTGCTCAACAGAGACCTGTATTGATTTTTCTGTCAGAGGAGAACCTCGGTGTGCTGTTTGTGTTAGACCGGCGTGTACTCACTGTAAAAAGAAAGACGTGAGCGACACGCTGACGACCAGCAGGTCAAGAAGGTTGAAAGCATTTCTGCAGAAGGAGCCGGTGTGGAGAAAAGCGCCGTAGACTGTCATCTAGACAGCGAGTGAAAGTGAAGAAACAAGGTTAGAAATTATTATTATCTAGCACTGAAGAAATTACAGCAATGTGGCGCACTGTAGCTGTTACCTTTAGCACGATCTCCACCGTAAAGACCGACGTGAAAACATAATCGGCATAACCGAGCACCTGAGGAGGTGAGAAATGAGTGTCAGTGTTTCATTTTGTTTATCACGCAGGTAATGATGAGCAGATGGTACTGATGAGGCTCTGATGTGATGACGGCCTTACTATGTTCCTAAATGAGTGGGATTTGATTGGATCCTCGGCAGCCAGGGAAATGCTACTGAGGATGATGAAGATGAGAATGAAGTTGGTGAAGTAGGGGTGATGGATGAGGTTGTGGCAGGCAACTCGCAAACTGAGGACGGGAAGGAAAAGTGGAATATTTCAGTGTCGAAGCAGAGAATAAAATGAGAGGGAGGTTAAAGATTATAGACGTTAATTTGGCAGATTACCAGTTTTTCTTTCCAAGAATGAAAAAGGAGCTTCCATCTGGGATTGGGACGATCTTCTCTTTGGGTCCAGAGAACTCAGGCTTCAACGGAGCAACACCTTTAATGAAATAAAGAGCAAATAAGAGAGGCGTAAGAGACTTTACATCTTAATTTGCACGTCTGTAGTTTCTCCTGCAGCGCTGTCAAACTCACCCTCCAGTCCCTCGATGGCCCTCAGCTCCTCGTTCTCCTGCCAGTCATCATCATCGTTCTACACAGGAGACAAAAGATCAGCTGTTGCTGTTTACAGACGTCCAACAACGTGGTGCAGAAAAAAAAAAAAAAAAGAAAGATTAAAAAAGATTCTCTACCCCTGCGTCTTCATCCTCTTTCTCTTCGTCATCATCCCACTCTTCTTCCTCTTCCTTCTTCTCTCTGGAAAACAAATAAAAGGCAGAGGCAGTTATAAATGTGTCCTCTGCTCGCTATCATCTTGTGGTCGTATATCAAACTTACTCGACTTTCTTCTTGCCGCCGCCTCCTGCCAAGTTGTCCACAGCGATAGCCAAGAACACATTGAGCAGAATGTCTGATCATGTGATTAAGGAGTTTCGATTTGTTCCGTTAGGAATTAAAGATCATTTCATGTTCAGACTGCGGCATGAATCCGGCAGCAAGTGCACCAAGGCTGGAAAAAGGATACAGTTACCACAGACAAAGAGGATGACAAAGTAAATGCACACGACCATGTTGGGGAAGATCGGCCCCCCGTACGCCATAATGCCGTCGTACATCACAGCGTTCCAGTCCTCTCCAGTGAGGATCTGGAAAGAGACAGACCTGTAATTAATATCACAATGCGTAAAATAGTTCAAGAGGGTAGTGACATTGTGAGATAGAGGGGATCACCTGGAAACACGTGAGCAGAGCCTGAGGGAAGGAGTCAAAGGTGCTTCTCTTCATTTGAGTTTCGTCAAAGTTAAATTTGCCCCCAAACAACTGCATGCCCAGCAAGGCGAAGATGATGAGGAAGAGGAAGAGCAGGAGCAGGAGGGAGCAGATAGCTTTCATGGAGTTCAGAAGAGAGTTGACAAGGTCAGACAAAGCAGCCCAGTGCCTGGAAACAACAAAAATCAAAGACAAAATAAACTGCGGTTCCTTCCTCCTTCAGAGGTTTCCACACTAAACTCTGACACCAGTGATACCGGGTCATCTTGAATATCCTGAGCAGTCGGATGCAGCGCAGCACGGAGATGCCGATGGGCGGGATGACGTCCAACTCTACGAGCAGCGTCTCGAGGATGCCGCCGCACACCACGAAGCAATCGAAGCGGTTGAAGAGCGCCATGAAATAGATCTGCAGGCCGAAGGCGTACATCTTCATCAACATCTCCAGAGTGAAGAGCAGCAGCAGGATCTTGTTGGCTCGCTCTGAGGGAACAAACAGAGAAGAAGTCAAAGTTTTTTTTCCAGTTCCATGTGGTGCTTCCTCCTGAGTCAGAGAGCAAAATAAAATCCTACCTTGCATTTCTGTGAGCCACTTTGGCTGGCCGTAATGCTCGGAGGCGCTGGCCACCGTGTTGAGAAACACCAGCAGCAGCACCAACCAGTAGAAGTTGGTGGTCTTGGCGGCCACACGGCAGTTCTTCCTGAACGTGTGATTGAGCTGGCACAACTGATCACTGAAGAAAAAGCAGAAATGGTATTTTTGGATTGGCCTTGTTAAATCCCAAAATATTGAAAGAAAGATATTTGAGCCTTCAAGGCAGGGGTGGCCAACCTGCGGCTCGCGAGCCACATGCGGCTCTTGGCCAATAAGAATGCGGCTCTTCAACTTAAATAATAATAATAATAGTAAACGTTAATATGTTTTTGTGTGTCACAAACATGCCACAGAACCAATTATCTTGGGGTGGGGAGTGGAGGGAGGGGGGACAGCCGGCACTGCACACTCCTTTGCACGCATAAGTTTTCTGACGTTTTCCAACGGCAAGCTGTGATTCATTCAAAAAGTGCAAAGCTAAACGCAAATATGAAGATGAGCACAGGACATTTCTCGAGGACTGGGAGGACGCTTACTTTTTTATTGAACGAAAGGGCAAGCCTTTCTGTCTGTTATGTGACACTTCTTTAGCAAATTTGTGACATGCTAAATTGTTAATATTTCATTGTGTGCGCACGCATGTGTACATAATGTGGCTCTTTGCAGTACCATAGTAAAAATTTTGGCTCTAAGTCCCTGGCTGGTTGGCCACCCCTGCTTTAAGGTTTTAAAGTAGGTTATAAGAGCAGACAAAAGCATAACGACAAGTGAGACAGTGAAGCAGTAAACTACCTCTAAAAGAACAGAGTGATATTCACAGTCTTACCAGAAGCTATTGGCCATCATCTTCGCCCTGAAAGGAAAAACAAGAACAAGAGTGTGAGTCATGAAGTGACTTCATTAACGCCTGCATGCCGGCGATGATTCAAAACAATATTTCTCTGTTGTCTTACATGAGAGAGGCACAAAAGCCGCTGTCATCATCAAGATATGCTATATCATCATCTGAGTCTGACTCTGTTGAAGACGGAGAGAGAGAGAGAGAGAAAGTGCCGGCTGTTAGAGGAGGTCACGTAAAAATAAACACGATAGAAGACGGCAGAAAACAGCTGACACACCTCCACCATCCTCGCTGTGTTTGTACCAGCCGAACTTCTTCATCATCTTTTTCTTTGCGATTGCAGCACCTTTGGAATCAAGCAGATTACAGATTAAGCCTAAATCTGGAGCTAAATATGTATGTTTTGGTTCACGTAAGTTGATATACTGACGTTTGTTTCCCTCTTCATCCACGTCCTCGGCCTCTATGAGCCAGTCCATGTATCCTATCATGTCCTCCTCCATCTGCTTGCTCTCCTGAGCTTTCTGCAGCTCGCCACGCGCCACAGCCTTTTCTCTTTCCTTGGAGAACTCTCTGCGCACAAACACAAGAAACTCAGAAAAACACTGAAGATGACTACACGATGAATGTGCAGAAAGCTGTGACCCTGCAGTGCGGCAGATACCCACCCGCTCAACACACCCAATACGAGATTGATAATGAAAAAAGATCCAAAGATGACCAGAGACACAAAGTAAATCCATGGGATCTCATAGCCGATGGCGTCATTCATCTGTGCAGAGAGACAGAGACGGATGAGTGTCTTGAATCACAACAAACCAGTAAAACTGGGGAGGAACATGTCTGAGTACCCAGTAGAGAACATCCGTCCAGCCCTCCATGGTGATGCACTGGAAAACTGTCAGCATGGCGAAGAAGACGTTGTCGAAGTTTGTGATGCCGCCGTTGGGGCCTTCCCACTTGCCCCTGCACTCCGTCCCATTCCCGTCACAAAACCGCCCGCTGCCGGCAAACGCACAAGGCGTGGGATCGTCTTCCACAATGAGACCTGGAGCAGAAGAACAGATGTACGCCGACAAGCGTTGAGCCAACGGATCCATGAAGTGCGGACGCTCAATAAAATCTGCTGCAGTTCAGACAGCGCAGACCTGTGCTTATGGAGTAGCACGTCTTGTGCATCCTGCCGATAAAAAGCTCCAAGCCGATGATGGCGTAGATGATGATGACGAACATGACCAACATACCGATGTGCAGAAGGGGGACCATGGCTTTCATGATGGAGTTCAACACAATCTGTAAACCTGGCAAGGTGGACACACACTTTTTAATGCTTCATGTGGGATGAACATAGGCAAAAAAAACACAAACTGCACTGAGTGATGAACCCACTTGGCACTCCAGATACGAGCCGAAGCGGTCGTAACACCCTGAACGCCCTGAGAGCTTTGACATCCAAGCCTCCTGGCTTTCCTGCAGCATGATGGGCCTCGCCTGGCTTATGGTCTGTCATGCCCTCCGCTATCACACTGAACAACCTGCACAGACGCACATGAACACTGGTAAACTCTTATCTGTGGTGGAATATTTGTAGATTGGGAAGAAGTGGAGGCGAAGCACCAAAATACCCGACGATGACGATAATGAAATCAAGCAAGTTCCATCCGCTGCGTATGTAGGCGCTGGGGTGCATGACTAAGCCGTAGGCGAGAATTTTAGTGAAGGTCTCGATGGTGAAGATGACGAGGAAGACGTACTCGACTTGTTCCTGAGAACAAAAGAAAAAGGGATGTTTGGCAAAATTGGAATGACCTTTTTTTTTTTTTTTTTAAAGTCAGCGAGTGCGTCTGAAAGGAATAAAGATGGAAGTGTGCTGAAGATAATTTCATGTTTTTGTCACAGTCAAATAAAGACATTTAGAAAACAGGCACACCACATGCAAAGATAAGTGCCTCTTTCTCGCGTCTTTCTTTAAATCACGTGTGTCATCATTAAAGGCTGACTGCGGTGGCTCTCTAACCTCTTAACCCACTGCCTAACACAGGCTTAAGCCTGTCACTGAATCCCCTTTCTGTACCCTTCAGCTTAATGCTTCTAATCACTGCTACCACTACGGCGTTTTACCTCAGGCTGACACAATAATCCAGACATCGTGTGGTTTAATGTGAGATGGCTGGAATTCACAAAAATCTGTAACATTCACCAAAAACTTGATGTCAAAATGAATGATAGGAGTGCAAGTTACTGCAGAGAAATGTGTTAAACCCATTTTATCTTGTCTGTGCGATCCAATAAAAGGCTCTGCAAACATCTTTCCTGCTATAAGTATCGCCGTCTTGCTACTTTTTTTACAAAACTTTTCCTCTCTGCAAACAAGTTTGCAATGACGTTAACAAAAATCTGTAAATATATATATATAAAGCTTGGCATTGGTCATTGGCTCATATTTCTACAATGCCAAAGAAAAACAGGCCCGTTTTCTTGTTTTGTAGTTTGACCTCTGTGTAATTTGTAATTCACAGGATAAAAACATCAGACAGAGAGAAAACGAGAGAGAGAGAGAGAGAGAGAGAGAGAGAGAGAGAGAGAGAGCTGAGGCAGATGGTTGGTGTTAAGTAAGTCATGATCCCTGACAGGGTCACCTAACAGAGGTCGCAGCGCAACTTTTCCCCCCCTTAATACCATTACCATCCAACACAATGCTATTACCTTCTCCCCAATTGACGCTACCTACCAAAAATACCCACTGACTCCTGTTCTTTTCGCAGAAAAATCTCACAAACTATTAAAACAGTTTTTTCCTACACTTCTTTTGTCATTCGAACTGTGCATATATCACTCAGTGTCCTTAAATGACACAGAGGACCTGAGAAAGAAAGTTATCACAGGAGAACCAGGTCAGGATTTCAGAGATACTTCACCTTGACAGCTTCGTTTATTCCCTTTAACGTGATCAAGTTGCTGTCATAAACAGCTCAGTTACTTTAACAGCTCAAACTCCAGCATCTGTTTGAAGTTTACACTTTATGTCATATTCTCCATGTTGGCCTCTAAGATCACTCTTCAGACGCGTCACACGTCCTCTCACTGACTGGCTGAGGTATCTAGTTAAGTATGTATGAGTGTACGCATGAATCATAAAGGGGATGTATGGAAAGTACTTCACTGTTGGATTAGACTGGAAATACCTGCAGTACTTACATGAAGCGCAGCAGAGCATGTTCAAGCGTTCCTAACTTGCAAAACGCGTTAAGGCAACAAGTCTCTACTTGGAAACTCACCAGTTGGTGATTGGTAGCGTTGGAGTCATCGTCAGGGTACGGCTTTGTAACGCCCATGGCTACACAGTTGGCAAAAATAGCAAGCAGAATGAAAATATCAAAGGGCCTGAGGAGGAGTTAAGGCTGTAACAGACCTCATGAATGCACGAATCTCTCCAGGAAAACACACACACACACATCATATCCTCATCAACACATTGTACATTTGCATGATATTAAAGGCTGTTTGCATAAACAGAGAAGGATATTTCCACTCTACGAGGGCCAGTGCTGCCATGCGGATGGGGTTGCTGAGGGTGAGGCAGCAGAGGGCTCGGGGGGCCCTGAGGGCAGACTTGTTCGCCTGCATCGCCTTCTTGGCCCCCCCTCCTCTTTTTCTGCCCGAGCCAGTGGACCCGAGGGTGTCTGATTTCCCTGCATCGCCCGCAGGGGGGGCATCTGTCCAAGAGAAACAAGACAAAAACAATCATACAGTTACTGTGTTATTCTGCGTTCTAAAGCATCCTGAGTGTGAAATATAAAGCAAGCAAATGGATGATCTTCACTAATAAGTCTGTTGTACTGGTGGACACCTTTATTGTCATTTAATCTGGTTGATAACATACAGTCCTCCCTCACACCATCGTTAATATCAGCCCACACCTTATTATCCGGCACCGTTAGGAAGGATTTGAAACACGGCCGTAGTAACAGACAGGTATTCTGTCCTGAAGGCCTCATATTATAAGACCAGATGTGACCTACTTCTTTATTGGGAGCAGCATGGCTCTTAGCCCAGCACTATCCCCATGTAGGCCCATGAACACCTGTTGGAGGCCCTGCACAGAGAATAAGCCTGCGGGTACATTTATTATCTCTCCCATGGAAAAACTACAAAGGAGTATATCTAAAAATATGGGCAGAAAAACAAGAGCTGTGTGTTGTGGAAATATTAAATTTGATGCACATTATGATAGTGAAAATGTTTACAGTATTCTGTGATTTACTATCAGGATGAACTATGTTTGATCACCTTTATTGAAGATGTGGAGAATAAATTCAATCTTCCACCTTTTCTATGATTTCTATTCAGCTTGTATCTTTACGGTACATCCTGTAGTTCATAACATATTCTTACTAGTCTCTACTTTATGCATGCAAAACCTCAGAGACACTGAGGACTTCCTACCTTTCTTTGCCCCATCCATGTCCGCAGTTTAGCACCACGAAATCACTTCAGAGAAACCCACCATCAACTCCTCCGGTGGATCTGCGATGCGTGATGGATCACAGATATTTAAGATTTGACCCCCAAAAGAGAGAACTTTCTAGCAGGGGTAAAAAAATAAAAAATAAATAAAACCTGCACACACACACACCTGCAGCCTGCAGTCATTTCATATCCACATGCAGCACGCCGGTGCAGCTGAGCGGCTACAGGCCATCCTGCTCACCGCCTACAAATCCAATTAACCCAATTTTGTTTGACAAAATCAAATTCCTGGTAAGTTTCTTACAGGTGTAAACGAAAAAAAACCCGTAATTGCTTTTATCTTTGCAGGCACATAGCGGTGACGAATATTAAAACAAACGCGTCCTAATATCCGGTGGTGGTCAGCCGTCAGGATTAAACGCGTTGAGCCGTTTTAAAAGGATGACAGAGGAAATCTTTCAAGGGGAAGGTGGAGGTAGACTCAGGAGAAACCCTGCGGCTCTGTGAACCCTTTATTACGAAGTTACAGCTAAATAAAGCAGATGAACATTAAGAAATATTATCAGGTTTGAAAATTTGGAGTTACAGGTTAGAAAAACTAATTTCAGCACCCTGGACAGACGCAGACGGTGCGTGCAGTACCACCTTAGTGTCGACAGGGGGCGTGCCTCCACAGTAAATAGACAGACAGGGTAGTTTGATTATTAACTCACATTACTGTAAGCTTTTAAAGCTGTGAAAGAACAACACCATCTCAAGTCTTAAACAACATTTGATGCCTTTATTGTTTTTCTAAAATGTTCCAAGATAAATATATCTATACATAAAATAAACTTCTTTTTATACATTTACAGCTTGACAGAAAAAGGATCGTGCTGCATCATCTCGCTGCTCCCGTGCAGATGCTACCATTCTGATAAAACAGAGATGAAGTCTAAAAAGTGCTCAGCTGTTTGATCACGCAGCGATCAAAGTGACAAGAGGAGAACCGTCGGAGTGAATCAAGCCCCATCAATATTCATGCAGAAAAGACATGATTTGTGCTCAAACCTAAAATATCTAAGTGATAACCACGCAACCAAAGATTTAAAATGACAAAAGCTGCCGGGTGAGGCATGATCTTATTAAGAGAATCTGCAGACGAAGAATGGAATGAGGTTTTGTTGAGCCTCTTAAACATTTAAAAGCACACACACAGCTCATTGCATTGATTGTCACATTAAATAAATAAATAATAAAGTCTCAGACTACCACTCTCTGCGCTCAAAACCTCACTGAACAAACAGACATCTCGCTTTCTGTAATACACTTCAGGCTTCACTGTTTACTAAAGATCTTTGGATGCTTAAAGGAATAGTTTGTTTTTTTGGGAAATACACTTATTTGCTTCCTTGCCAAGAGGCACAAGCGCGATGCCAACTTTATTGGTTGTCTGGCAACCTCACAGTGATGACAAGGCACTGCAGCCGGCCAAGAAATATGTTAATAGTCCAGGCACATAAACCCCCTGCAAAATAACAAATTGTCCTTTTTATGCTGAGTTTTTTGAACAAATTAAACAAACGAGATGTAGCATGTTAATCTGTGAACTTCAGAGAACCTCGTAGCTGGATTTTGTACCTTTGAGCCGAGCCAAGCTTGCCGTTTGTTCCTGTTTCAAGTCTTAAGTCTAAGCTCAGCAGCTGCTGGCTCCAGATCCAAAACAGAGTGCTATTGATTTTCTCTTGAAGAAGAAGTGGAGATTAAGTGTATCTCCCACAATGTCAAACTATTCCTTTAATATATACACATAAAGAATGATTTTAGAAATACATTTCAAAATTGCATATTTAACCCACAGTGTAGACAGAATCAACAGCGATACAGAAAATGCTGAGATGCTGGAGGTTTGTCACAAAGATCATGATTTGCATACAAACATTCACTCATAAATAATAACTCACATTAATTTACCCCTGAGGTGTAAGAACATAGTGCAACTACTTGACACCACTGTGAGGACCAGTGCCCGGTTACATAAACTACCGTAAACTTTAAACTTAAGTTTGTCTCTTATGCAAAATATTTCTCAAAGCTCATAGGTTCATTTAACCCTCCTATTCTCCTCAAATTTACTAACACTTTTTACCCTTGGGGTCAATCTGACCCCAGGTATATTTGCCTCCAGAAAATGAGTTACAGAAAATTGTTTTGTGATTTTTTTGTGTCAGACACTTTGTTTATTTGTTGAATACATAAATAAGCCATTGATAATGAAAGCTGACCTGTTCTCTAGCGCCACCATCATGCCAAACTTAAACCATCAGGCCAAAATTAGAATTCATTTATCTTGAAAAGTTTTCATTCAAATCTTCTAAAATTTACTGACAACATTAATGGCCACAAGAGTATGTACCCTAGTGATTTTGGTGATAATACGACCTTTCCTGTAGCGCCACCATCAGGTCAAACTTTGATTTTACATCTTAAAAATCTTTCATCCAAATCTTTTCTAATTTGGGGTGCACATTCATGAAACAACCATATTGATTGATGTTGGTGACCTGATTTGTACACCCCTGCCAAAATAAGCAAGCCAGTGTAAGCTTCCAAGTCAGCTACATCCAAGTCTCTCCAATTGTCCCCATACATGCGCTTCCCCTCTAAATTTGTCATCCCAAGCACAATATTTCCAATTGATGTGTGTTATGAAGAGTTCAAATGATGATTTGATGTCTTCAGTGTGGCTGATTGCAAATCTGGTGGGCCTGGAACCATTTGATAACATTAGTAGCACTAAGTCTACCCTGCTGTTGATGTCGGGAAAGGGACCATGTTATCTTTCCATTTTTGGAGGTGACCATGTCTGCTGGTTGTTGAGAGACAACAGGAGGGTCAACATTCTCATTCTCATCAGATGAGAATCTCAAAATCACGGTCCATCTCAACACAATCGTCAGTGTGAGTTCAGATGGTCACACACACAGACCTTCATGTCCATGGTTGGAATAGTTGTTTTCTTTACCCCCTTTCATGTATCAACTCAAAAGTATCACCACTGTACCTGCAGGTGTGAGGTTATTAGGTCATACACAGAGACAGACATGTTTTACACAGCTAAAACAGCTTGGGGTCAAATTGACCCCAGAGGAACACCAATGCGCGTAGTATGTGTTCAGCACATTAGAAAAATATCATCATGAAAATGTTTTGCTTAATCAGTTGTCCCCATCAAATTAGGAAAAGTCATGAAATATGAAGCAAAAAAAACAAAGGCAACTATTATTTTTTGAATGATAAACATTGAATGGGGTCAAATTGACCCCAAGGAGAATAGGAGGGTTAAGAGCGTGCCAACAAGCCTCCTAAGTCGTCTCCTTGCCGTAGTGTTTAGACGAAGATGTTCATCGTAGTTACAGTTATAATGCAGCACGTGTAACACTTCACTCACATCGTCATTCTTGACAGCAAGATCGTCAGCGTTAGCTAGCTTCTCCAAAAATACGAAAAAGAAAAAAAAAAAGATTCAAAGTGGACAGAAGATAAGAAAGTTATTCTCCTTGAACAGAAAATGCACAGCACATAATCCAAATTAAATTTGAAGTTTTAAGAGATTGTTCTCTTAAAATCTGGGAGGAAATGGTTACAAGGACAATCTGTTAAAGCATAAGGAATACTTAAGTAGCTACGGGTAAACACTTAGAGAGCGAAGGGTTTCCCCTTTGAACATCCTACAGAAAACCTCATGGTAATTTTACACAAAGACATCCTTAGATGAAAATTTAAGGCTAACCTTAGTCTAAGTGACTTTATGCAACTGGGCACAGCATCTCTGTATCCTGGACATCCTAATACCTGCTGTGATGTCTGGTGTCTGCCCTTACTCTGTGGTCTGACTCACTGCGTCCACAGCTGGCCCCAGTCCTTCTTGCTTTCTACTGAAACTGCCCCTTTGCCCCCTGCTGCTGCTGACCTCCATCCTTTGGAGGTAACTGACTGGGGTCATCTGCAAAGGGAATAGCTGAAAAAAAAACAAGGACAACGGAAGAAAGTTAATATCTTTTTATATGTTTCTCTTTGATACACTTAACCTTTATATTTTTTAGCTATTTCTGCTGTTCAGTTAATCTTTTTAGTGTGCCCACGTTCCCCCGCCCTCATCCATTTATCCACTTAATAAGTCAAAATGTCTGCTGTAAAAAGGCTGTTACCTTTTCACAAGACTCAGAGAACTTGTTGCCTCCATTATGTGAAGGTATAAAGAGAGAGTCATCTCTTACTCAGAGCACTGTCGTTCTGGTCTATCATTTGTCTTCAGTCTCTAGAGAACTAATACCATACCCTGACCTCTACTGGAGGTGCCTTGATGCCACCCTTTCTTCGTTATTCACAGGAATACTAAAAATATAACACAAAACGACTAAATGATCTTGTCTTTTAGAATGACCTTTCTTTCTCACAGTGCTGTAGACTGTCACAGCAAGCTTCCAGCTGCAAATGATGGTAATTCGCTAATGATTATTATTTTGCATAAGTGGGTTATTAGCAATAACGCAGTGAGAATTTCTGTTCGAAAGGTACTGATGAACCGCGAGACTCTAATTACATTGAACATTGAGTACTTTGAGGGACTGACTGATGTTCATTTAAACCTGCGATAATGGATTTTTGGGCACTTAGTTGTAATTGAAGACAGCACCGACATATTATCACCTTCATTCACTCCACTTCATTTCAGCAGATGCAGAGCAACATTAATTTGGAGTTTCTATCCACCTGCCAAAAGTCCAACATCCGCCCTCCTCTTAGCTCTGCGTTGGTCTACACTGACTCCACTTTAGCAGCAAACTGTGAGATGAAATGCCGAGGGGAACTGCAGAGGTGATCATTCTCTTGCGTGTTCATTATTATGAGACACCTTTTACATACATGAAATCATCTGATGAACTGTTTATGAAAAAATATAGATTGTCCCTGCTTAAATTATAATTTGCAAATCTCAAATCAACTTCACTTACGGTTCTGAAACTGCTGTGCTGTATATCTGGTCAGGAGGATCCCAAAACCCTCGATGAGAGCGAGCAGAATTCCTCCCATCATGGCAGAGCCCATCATAGTTAACGGCCCACCTGGAAAAAAAAAACAAAACTACTTAAATCAGACTAGATGATTTGATGTTTGATGTCTGGTACATTGTGCTTTATGGGCTTCCTCTTACTGCGCGCTGCTAGGATGGCCCCAGTCAGAGCACCACTTGTTATGGAGTTCCAGGGATCTTCTTTCTGTCTCAGGCGAACTAAACCACAGTCGATTGTGGAGAAGAGTCCTCCCCAAACAGCAAAGCTACCTGGAGAAAACCAACAGAAACAAGCAAGTGAGTGTTTGCAAGGCTGGTTTAGTGTATGTTTTTAGTTTTAAGCAAAGAAATAACTGATCTCTACCTAGAATATAACAAACCTTTTGCATGTGGAATTCATAATATGCATCAAACGAGCTACAGTAAAGGAAATAATTCATGGTTACAATGACGACTGCCTCACCTCCGATCTGTGGAGCTCTTATTCTCACAGCGTTTGCGCTCCCTCTCAGTCTGTGTCCGACACCCTGTAACATCAGAGCAACTGTTGAGCTGAATCTTGCCTTTAAAAATCTGATCCAGTCCAAGCAAACTTTTATCACTATCTTGTGGTGAACTCACTGCAGGGGCATTACGAAAGCCTTTGATCGACTGGAACACCCCTCCTCCAATTGCACCCATAGTGAAGGCACCTCCACAGTCATCCACTATCCTCCAGGGACTGAATGCAGAGAGAGGGGAGGAAAATGTAAAGACAGGATGAAGTTATCTAATGGCACCTATCATACCTTGTTGTGGTACCATCATACTTACACTGAAACATTCAATGTAAAAATAATCTACATTTAATAACAACTTAAAACAAAATTAATGGTATTACATGGAATTAAACTATGAAAACATATAGAGCAATAAATACTAATTCTTGTACAAATATAGGCCACAATTTACAAAATAAGTTAGTTATTTTTTTAATAATCATAGCCAGGGATTCGTCCCTAAATATAAAATACGATATTACAGGCGTAATGTGCGGGGGTTTAAGATTCCACCATGCCACACATGGGTGAAGCATACAGTATGTCCTGAAGTCAGTGCATGGGCAGTGTTAAGTGTTATCTAAGGTTGTGAAAGACTCCGACTTCTTTTTCTTCAGATACAGAGCAGCTGTATGTTTGTTTAGGAAGGCAGGCGACATTGTGATCATTGCTATGGCAACTAAGGTCAGAGGATAGATAGGTACATAATACAGAAGCCGAAGCCGTGTCTGAGCACAGAGGGTAAACATATTCCCCTGTTTGTACACTAATGACCCTTATAGTTCAGTTCCATTTAGTGCTGCAGAGACTTTCCAGTGAGCCAACACGCAGCACGGCAGACTCTGTCTGACCTGAATGGAAGGCTGGGTGGCGGCTGTGGTTCAGATAGAGTGGGCCGTCCACTAATCAGATGATTGGTGGTTGGATCCCAGGCTCCAGGCTGCACCATTACAGTGTGAATGCAATTTAGACTCACCAATTAACCTAATGGGTTAATTGAAGCTGGAGTAACTCCACACAGGAAAGCTGCACCACTGCACCGCCCTATACGAGCACAGTCCAACCTTAATTAGCACTGGTAACTGGTAACACCTGTGTTCACCCTACTACTGTCAATATGGCTGCTGTGAAACAGCTTTATTGACTAATAACTTATACTGTACATGCATTGAGCACTTCCCCTCCACATGCAGCATGTGTGTTATATTACGGCATGTATTTAGCTTGTATACCTTCAGCTGTCACTTAAAAATACCGACATGTTCATGTAAACAGGCTGCTGGAGCTCAGACTAGTTGCTGGTTGCTATGGGCGCATAGCAACCACAGCTTTACCTTGACCCTTCACTGAGCTAACCGGCTAACGCTAACCGGCTAAATATTCACCCCCACAACAACTTGACTGTGACATTAAGTAGACAAAACTCTAAAAACTATGACAGTTAAAAAAAAATAAATAACAAAGAAAAGGTGTCAAAACTGATCTTACCAGGGTTCACGGGCATACTCCTCCATGTTTGTTGTCGTCACCAGCACAGGAGCAAGTGCTACGTCATCATCCCGCGCCGTGTCTGTGTGCTGTTTTGGGGAGTCGCAAACGTTGCGCTCGTCTCCAGGCTCAAAGAGGCGATTTGTATATAAAACAGGTAATGTTTAATCGGTTTTTATTCGTTCTTTCGTTATAAAGGGGTAGTTTTTAATTTAAGTGAGGTTTCGCTGTATTTAAGAATTGCATGGGTGTGTTTGAGGCTTAAATCGGCCGCTTGCTGCGACAGAGCTGCCGAGCAGGCGGTGCAAGTGAATGTTTTGTTGCACGTAAAGCCAATTATTTTAAATACAGGCTGTCTTCCTTTTTTTAAAAAGATGACTTGTCTGTATACGAGAAGCTAAAAGTGGCACAAAAACACGAGCTAACGTTTCACCTGGAGCCACAAAGGTACAAAAACCCTACGCAGAGGATAAAGACCTAACACGAGTCTGAAAGACTGAAGAGACCGATACAACATTTAAACACCATCAGTGAAATTTCTCCAGCCAGTGAGGCTTTAATCCTGATTCAACAACATTTATTTACATCTGTTTATGTCTCCAGACAGTCAATAGTAATACACAACAATACAGACTTTGTTGCACTGGTGTTGCTTTGTTATTTGTGCATAGAATCAGTTTCAGATGGGAAGTATATTATTAATTCTTCCACTATTTTCACACAAATAGGCCCAACGTACAACAACACATACAAAGGGTTGTGTTTGTATTTTGTATTACATTAAATGATTGGGTAAGGACAGAGGCCATTGTCTGCGTATCTCTGTTCCAGCTGTTGAAGTCAGTGCCGGTTGCATCATGACTTTAATCCTCCCTTCTCTCTGTTGCAGGATGCCTCTACCTCCGGCGCTGCTGGCCCGCTTGGCCAAGAGAGGGATTGTTAAACCGTCAGAGCAAGGTAGTAGAAAATATAGATATAGAGTCCATAGCATTCAGATGTATTTCTTCATGTGTCATCTAACAACCTTTTTTCTTCTCCAATTCATCCAGAGGCAGACGAGGAGATTATTGCTGAAGATTACGATGACAATAATGTAGATTATGAATCCACCAGACTGGAGAATCTACCCCCGAACTGGTACAAAGTGTTTGACCCTGCTTGGTACGTATAGAAACAGGTTTCTGTTCAGGAATTCAAGCTGACAGAGGAACATCAGTCTCATTTTAAAAAAAAAAAAAAGGTCATAATGGGTCTGTATTTTTGTGGTCAGTAAATCTAGATTATCTTGATGTAAGAGCACTGTTGGTCTAAAAAAATCTGGTTTCTGCCTGATTTAAGCCTGATTTATATTATGAAAGAAGTTGCTTTTGGTTGTTTCCGTGTTTATCTTGATTCACAAAGACTTTTGTGATGAAATAAAAACTTTGGCAGGTTGCCATTTTGCAATAAAAGATGCTGGAATTAAAATCAAATTAAATCAAAAATGAACTGCAATAAACTTACTTGGAAACATTTCATGATGAGCTGAGTTTTAGTTTATTGATTTAAAGGTACCCATGTTTCACTCTCTCCTTCCTAACATGACAGAGAACCTAATATGGTAGCCATGCAAAAAACACTACTACTGCTATGTTGTGTATTTTAGATTCAGATTTTATATTATATTATATTTGTATAATATGTTGATTGTTTGCATTTTATATTATTGTTTTCTTTCGATCCACAGCGGTCTTCCTTATTACTGGAATGTGGAGACAGATTTGGTGGCCTGGTTGTCCCCAACTGACCCAAATGCAGTGGTAACAAAACCTGCCAAGAAAGTTAGAGGTATGGCATCAACACAGTGCTGATCATTGCAGTCATGTCACCATGGACATCTGTTATCACATATTAGTCATGTATGACTCAAGTCCTAGCTGGTCTGATCATCATTTGGCAAATAATCTCAGAATGCAGTTTTTCTGGCGGTGGTTTATTTTGTGATTTTATTTTTCAGCTGACACCGGAGATGAAAGAATCGAAAGGCAGTTTGAGAAACCAGACAGAGAGCGAGAGCGCGAAAGAGACAAAGATCGGGAAAGGGATCGGGAACGAGACCGGGAGAGGGATGAAGGCAGGGAGAGAGACAGGAGAAAGCAGCGAAGAGACGACATAGCGCCGTACAGCAAGAGCAAAAGAGGTAACGTTTACATCAGTATAGTACAAAAAAAACTTTTTCAAATAAGTCATGCTTTTTACATGAACGGATGTTACATGTTTATTTTCCTCTCAGGGAGAAAAGACGATGAGATGGACCCCATGGATCCAAGTGCTTATTCTGATGCCCCGAGGTACAGTATTTACAGACACGATAAGCGAACAAGCCCTTGGTCCTTTCTTTTAAAAGGAGGAGTCCAAAATTGGTGGATTGCCCCTTTACGGTGTGAGCAGAATATATACAACCAAACTTATTTATCTTTACAGGGGCACGTGGTCAAGTGGCCTGCCCAAGCGTAATGAAGCAAAGACGGGTGCAGACACCACAGCGGCGGGGCCTCTGTTCCAGCAGCGACCGTACCCGAGCCCAGGAGCCGTGCTTCGGGCTAACGCAGCAAACCAAATACCCAAGGAGTAAGCCGAGCCCCCGGGAAACAGGACACAGCTGTACAGTTCGTCTTCCCTTTGCTCACATCCTAACATCTGCATTACATTACAGACTGACATGTCTTTAAGTTAATTTTCATTCTGTACATGTCTGAAGTTAGAGTGCTATGCTTTCATACCACCGGTGCATTCATACTCCTGTTAAACATGTAGAACAGTTGTAAATATGTTTTTATATGACCTAAAGATTGACCTTCTTGTTGTTACTAGGGCAATTAGTGGACATCATTTGCTAATAAACTGAAAGATTACTGTGGCTGCAGCTTTTCTTTGTGGTGTGGTGGTAGATCTATCAATAACATCTGTACAAATCAAATTCTTTACAACGTTTTATTACAAAATTGCACTGTTTAAAATCTTAAATCTGAGTACAAAATGTTTCAGCTGGGATGAAAAAAAAAAAAAGTGAATCAGTGGTCTGCTGCTCCTACATAGTGACAAATACAGTCATAGTCCAGTGTGAACACTTTCTCCTCGTATCTGTCGAGCTGGACCATCGCTCTGCACTTATTCTTGTCCCGTTGGAGAATGCGTCCGACCTGAACGGACAAACGTAAATACTGTGATTAGTGACGGTACAAAGGGGGACACGCATCGTTAAGGAAAGATGATCCTTTGCTTACCTGTCCTCTGTGCTCGCCCAGTACGACCATTATAGAATCGTATTCGCTTTTCGGAACAATCGTTTCCAGCATGTCCTGCTTCACATCTGCCAGCGAAAGAAGAAACAGCAGGTTATTCAAGACTTTCTGTAACGGATACCAGATATTAAATGCCACTAATGTATCTGTGTCAGCAAAATCCAAGCCAATAAGGCACCGATCGCTTCTTCATAAGCAATCCCTGAATGTGTGGAGGTTAACAGTTACACTGTCAACTGTCTACAAGATTTAAAGGAATGGAAGGACTGCAACACCCAATGTTAGTTTGCAAGTCACCATTAAATCATACCAATATCCACAAAGAATAAGCTCCTTCAGTTGGTTGTGTATTCCTTACACCAACCAGCCAGGAAGTTTTTTTGGTTTGTTTACTCCCATTATTGTCCAGTGTACATATCTGGAAAGCCTTCTCCGTATAGGCACATATACAATATGTGTGTAGAAAGAAGTCCTCTACACATATTGTATATGTGCAGGCTTTTAACACCAAAGCTAGCGAGATGTATTATGGAAATGAACACACATGGTTACACTTTAGCACATTTCCTGTGGAACTCTAATTCGGGGATTTAAAAAAGAAACACCAGAGAGTGATGACACTCATGACTCACCGTCTAACAGTCTTCCCTCTTCGGTTCGGCACACACAGGTAGACGGCGTCAGGACATCCTCCACACTCATCTAGGAGAAAACAAGACTGATGTTAACAGATGTGTAAAAAAGAACACATTCATAATTATTATTGTAACGCTGCAGCTTCTTCAACAATGGCGTGTGATATCTATGTGTGTTCGTACCTTTGAGTTGTAGTACCTGCCCCCTTTGAAAGCTTTGTCTATGAAGCGAACTTTCAAGTCCCTCTGGAGCCAGGACGGGGGGGCCTTTGGTCGCCTCGCCTCTTTCACTGGAGGCTTTTCTCTGCAGAGGAAACAGAATTAAATGGAAGAAAGAAACATTGCAGTGCAATCAAATGTATTAAATCATAACATTTAAAATACCGGTCAGTAAAAACATGACAAAGGTAAAGTACCTGTCTTGACTTGAATCTCTGTGCTTCCTCTTCCTCTCTTCTTTTCCTCCATCTCTTTCTGAAGACTTGTGTTTTACCTTGTCGCCGTTAGCACTCCTTTCTCTCTCCTCCCGTCTCTCTCGCTCTCTCTCCTTCTCTTTCTCCTTCTCTTTGTCTTTGTGGGCTTTGCTCAGACGACCTGGTTGGTGGGAAAAAAAGTCTGGTTAGCTAGGCATGAGGTAAAATGAGGTAAACAAACAGACACTGCAGTGCAGTGAGGGCGTGCGATTCCGAGTGGCGGAGTTTTAATTCTCGGAAGAAGGCGGCTTAGATTACTGAAAATAAAAGCTGTGTTTTGTGTTGTTTTTTTCCACATGAAGGCCGAGATGTCACGCGACCAGAAGATAAACCTGTTCAGCCCACACAGTGTCTCACATTAATCAGAGCTTCACCTATCACCTATTTTTATTATAGGTTGATGTAAATTATAGTATAAAATCAGTCAGGAGATTGTGGGCAGTTTTTCCAAAGCCCAAACTGACATAAAAGATACATGTTTTGTCTGACCAACAGTCAAACCCCCCCAAAATATTCAATTTACTTACATAGAATAATAAGAACAGTCATATTTGTGCATGTTTGGGTGTTTTTAAGATAAAATTAATTATAATTTATATAAGTTTTTCTGTCAAACAGATAAACTCATCTTAACACACCACAGCAGGCTGCTTTAGATTTGTTCCTTCAACTGTAAAATGTCAGACATCAGTTCATTACTGGTCATTTCTGTCTGATAAAACTGAATCACTTCAAACTGTATAACTGTTTATATGTAATAAAACACATCATAATTGCTTAAAATGAAAAGTGGGCAAACAACATTCAGGCATTTGCTGTCCTCAAAATGAAATATCATCTCATTTGGCACGCAGGAGCATAAAATCAAAGTTCATTAGCATCCAGATCAAATTTCATGAATGTTAACCTTTTCCATTTCATTTGCTCACAGTTACTCACTGAGGTCTTTGCTGTATTTCTCGTATTCCTTTTGCCCGACCAGTTTTATAGAGTACTGGCTGACTGTGACAGTCTTGCTGCCAATAGCGAGCTTCACCATAACTCGAGCGTTGTCTGGATCGACGCCTTCAATCTGCGGCACATGAATCAAAGTTAGGGAAAAAAAATAACACATCAATAAAACAGGTAGCTGTGCATGCCAACAGCTGAGGAATAGATCAACTCTACCTTGCCATAGAGGTCTTTATGTGCCCCGGACTCCACCAGCACACAGCCACCTGGACCCATCACAAGTTCCTCCTCCTTCGCTCGCTCCTCGCCTGGCTTGGGGGGACGCTTATGTTTGTTGGGCTCCAGGTCTTTTATGGCGGAACGATCAGCTCCGAGACCCAAACCTTTAGGACGGAGCTGGTGTTCGATTGGCTTCACGTCTCTGCAGCAGACAGGGAAGAACAGCGTTAAATCAATGAGCAAAGAGATGGATATGTGCAGGATGTAATGCAGGCTGGAGGTGGAGACAGCTTGAGCTTGATCATTAGATTGATCGTCAGATTTAAGAGCGGGAATTAAAGAATGGTTAGCATATTTGTTTGATTAAATGACTCAAGCAACTAATCAATTAGCAAAATTGCTGCGATTTAGTGCTTTGTCGATCAACTAATCAATTATTTCAGGCCAAAACTAGGAAGAAAACGCTGAAACAAACGGGCCAGTTTATTGCTTACTGTTTAAAAGTGCGTCCAATGCCTTCTGCTTTACTCCAGCCCATCCCTTTAAGCATAGCAAGTCCATAAGCCTCAACAGGAATGCTTTCATAATCTGCTTCTGTTGACTGAAACATATAAACACACAGTTATGCTTCTGAGGTCAAAGAGACATACATTAAACCTCATAACCAAAGAAACACAGTCAGTCTGCATTAAAAAATGTGTAATCAAGGCTAAACGAGGCGCTTATGTAATCTCTGAGTTATGAAACACAAAAATCTGTCCGTGGCGACTGTCAGGGGGAAGCAGTTTGTGATGACGGTCTTAGTCAGCCTTTTGGCTCCAGGCTGTCAGACTCAGCTCGGGCTGACTACAGTCACCAGGCAGCAGCCACAGCAGCCTCCATCAGTGCAATGGCCCGGCTCATCTCTGTCTCCGCTGAAAGGCTTTCCTCTGAGTGAAGCTGGGAGCCAACTCTCACAGAGGAGACTGCATTAAAATGCGCTCTGGGGTGCGATGAGAACTTTCCCCTGACTCTCATGTTCTGACAGTGATTGAGAGCGGACACGGGATGACAGTGACGAGACGTGAGGCCTTTGATGAAAGGAAACGGAAAGATATGCGATTGGTTGGGCGCACATCTCTGGGGGAGATCTGTTGACGGCTGTCTGCCACCCGGGTTTTACTGTACTGACCAAGTCATCCGTATTCATACACATGCGCACCACTGTGTATGCACGCAGAGGTGTTATTCTGCTCAGTTGACCGTCAGCACTTTTGCACACTCAAATTTCAATGTGAGTCAAAGTAGCCTGACATTTTGTACCATCAGGCATTTTTTGTATGTTCGCTGAAATGCCTCTCCGGCAGATTATATTGTGATCTTCACGTCTGATGCGATTTGAAGAAATCATAATTTACTAAGAGCCTGAGAGTAATCGCCCTCCTCAAATAACTATCATGCAAATGCTCTTGAAGAAGGTAGCAAGCAACCAGGTTGCTGAAATAAAAACATAACGCCCAGGTGTAAGTGTTTTTAGATTAATGATGTCATTCAATTCAACACGCTACCCAGCTCCCGATACAGGCTGTGGTCATCTCACGGCTCAGTTACTGTAACGCCGTCCTGAAGGGCCTCCCAGCCTGCACAGTGAAACCCTTTCAGATGATCCAGAACGTGGCAGCACGCCTGGTCTTCAATAAATCCAAAACAGCACGTTACCCCGCTGCTCATCGAGCTCCGCTGGGTACCTCCTGACTGTTGCACTCCTCCAATGAACGTCGCCTCAATCCGCACTCTTCTTATCTGTTGCTCCCCGTTGGTGGAATGTCCTACCACATCAGCCGCGTCCCTCTCTCCTTAGAGGAGCTCCTCTCCAACACTACCAACAACTGGACATGCTAAATCTATCCCCCTCTACAATTGTCACATTATTCTATGAGAGTAGTACTTACTGCTGCACTAACATGTCCTTGTTGCACTGTACCTTGATTGTTTCCCTTTTGTGTAGGTCGCTTTGGATAACAGCATCAGCGAAATGACTAAATGTATTAATCTAAATGTATCCATATGACCTCACTGTTTTTTTTTTTCTGTGACATCTTTTCGTGTCCCAATCATCCAATCTCTGTCACCTCTTCAAAATGTATCTAATGTTTGGGCGTACTTTCTGACAGGACTGCGCTCTCTACTTCACCTAACAATATCACAATAATGCTGAATATGCTGAGTCTGATGTGATCTCACTGGAGTAAGGACACAGGTATATTTCCAACACTTCATCCAGATGATCACATCAACAGACTGGCTCTTTTGTTGTGTGTCTCTGGTTCAGATTAGAGTATCTATGTCACACAGTTGGCATCCATACTTACAGATTCAGGCCGTAGATCCACCTTCACCTGGTCTCCATCCTCGTAGCCATCAGGCACTTTGTTTTGCATCAGCAGAGGGATGCTGAGATTCAGGTTTCTTTCTGACTGAGGGCCATTCTGCCACTGCTCAAGCTGTCTCCTGGAGTCTAAAAGCACAAATTGGAGATGCAGAAGAGTTAATGATACCCTCAGCCTTCCCACCAAGCATAAAAACACAGTTAATAGTGATGTGCCGGTCGTGAACGAACCGGTTCAAAGAGCCGGCCTTTTAAGTGATTGATGGGAGCCGACTCCAGTACGTGAGCCGTTGAGTGATAGTAGAAAAATATTGATATTAGAAAATGTAATTTTTACTTTTGAATACGTCAGTACAAAGGGTGTATTGAATATATACATGATATAAACAAATCACAAGTTAAATCAGTGCTAAATTTGTCTGAATTATGAAAAGGTATAAGTGGTAACACGAGGCTCTTCTTGGTGAGTCAAATGATCGGACTCCCTAAAAAGAGCCGAACTTCCCACCACTAAGTCAGTTAAACCACATCAATCTAGATGTACACACACCTTCAATAAGTTCTTTGATTGCCTGAGAGTCCACAGAGTCATTGTCTTGGGCGGTTTCTTGTGTTTTGCCTCCACTCTTCTCACTCTGGCCCGCACGGTCTGTCTTCTGCCAGCGGTTCTTCTGGATCAGAGGGATGATGAGCTCCTTGGGCTTCTCAGATGGTTTTGTACTGCAGCGGCAGCACAGGGAGAAGTTAGCGGTCTTGGAGGCAGAGCAACTTCAAAAACTAGATTTAAATAACGCCCTAAATACAGTTTATCGCCAACAGTTACCCCCACATTTGCCAGTGACGCTTACTAGTTACATTACCAGCTGATAGTTAATTAGTAAACGTGACCGTTACGCCGAAGCTATGATATGCTACTTAGCATTAGCCTACCTTTGCAGTTCATTTCTGTCGATTCCGGTCAGGTAATCTCTTTCGTCTCTCTTGGTCGCGTCGCCAGTCGAGGGTTTAAATTTACTAACTGTCTTCGTGAAACCAAACGACACCGCCGCGTTTTTTCTCTCCCCTTGGTCCCCAGATGTGACAGTCTTAGCGGCACCTGTATCGTCCCCCCCGTGCGACGCCATTATTGTTTGTAACCGGACAGAAGAAGTAGGGGACAGGGGAATTCTGGGAGTTGTAGTTTAAGATTGCTTTACCGGTTTCGTTGTAGTCGACGCGTTGTACTACAATTCCCACGATGCAACTGAATTAAAGGTACAACCAACGGTTAGCAGTGCGAAGTAGAGATTTTTATAAGAAGTGTTTGTATATATTTATAAATAAAATACAATAATATGCTTTTTTTTTTACAAGTATTTATTAAAACATTGAATGTAATTAATTGTGGTAGTCTTATTACATCTAAAAATACTACATGTAAAAATCATTTTACATTGTTGAAGAGTGTTATTTGTATTTTTGTTTCTTATTTTATTGTTGTTTATGTCATTTTCATTATGTTTTTATGCATTACTTAACCTTTTAAAGTTACTTTCTAAACTTTTTTATTATTACATTTACATAACATCATTTATTCTCGTCTTAAACTCATTTCTGATTCTATAAGAGCTATATTAAATCAGAATTATTGGCGGTTTCAGGCTGATATGAGTTATATATACATATTACTTTTTACACAGGACCGATTTTCCCTGTTAGACTCTTTAAAGTGGTATCTAAACTAAACTCGCAGCTTTACAAACTTAACATTGGTTCGTGTAACCAAATGCCACTGGATAAATATTGCAAATCGTGCCTGAAAAGCTCGTGTTTTTAAGCTGGTTCTCACGCCTTTAAATCCTGATTATAACTCGTAAGCGAAAAGTGATGCTGCTGATGCAGGTACAGAGACACTGAGAATAATAAGGGGCGGTACTTTTAACTCTTTTTATTCCCTCCCCTCCCTCGCTCCTTAACTTCCCACAAAGATAACCCCTCTCATTTGCCTGTTTTATGATCATTGTTTCTTTACTCCAAAAGTGCCAATTTGGATGCAGGGACATCAACCTGAACATACTTTCTACCGGACATGATCCTTTTTTTTTATCTGATCTAATCTTCTGCAATTGACGCTCCGCGCCCTGTTTGCACCGCGCATGCAGTTCAATGACACCTCCACCCTACACTACCGACGTATGTCTTTTATTTGATTACTATTTGAATCCACCAGCACGTGTATGCGTGATCAATTAACCTGCACGATCTGCCAAACGGGGACTGGAAAGGAAGGATTTGACGAGGAGAAAGCGAACATGAAGGTAAGAGTCAAATACTTATTATTCAATAGCACAAGTTAAACAGCACGTTTGTGACCATGACATTTATCCATCCTGCACGTTGTTTTGCCTATAGCAGTGCAGCAGCTGCTTGATTTTGCCCGACAGTGTGTGTGTGTGTAGCCACTGTGTGTGAGTGTGCATGTGTATATATGTGTGTGTGGTTTTCCTTCTCTCTCTCTCTCTCTCTCCTCTATCCGCTCTCCTCTCTCTCGCTCTCTCTCTACAAGATCACCACATCCTCTTAGAGCATCACTGTCCAAATATCCCGTCAGCCGTGCACATCGCCTCTGACTTTCTCTGGGATACGGTGGTACCACATACTCATCACTGCCTTTTCCACATACATACACACCCGCTAGGCTTTTTAAATTTTAAATCCAAGCAACTCGTATTTATTTAAAGTGCAGACTTGCTCTTGAAACCTCAGTCGGGTCAATGTATATAGACGCGTTCAAACGGATCCTCTTTGAAAGGCTGAACTGCTTGAAAAGAATGTGTGTGTGTCAGCGACAAGGCAGGTCAGTATTTTTCCCTAAATATGAGAAATTTGAGAATCTGTTGTGTGTAATCCAAGTGTCTGTGTGTGTGTGTGTGTGTGTGTGTGTGTGTGTGTGTGTGTGTGTGAGAGAGAGAGACAGAGAGAGAGAGGATGAGTGAGAGAGGAGTGAGTGTGTGTGCATGTAAACTAGTCTAGTGAGAGAGTGTGTGTGTAAGACAGAGTGAAGAATGTGGGTTTGTGATGATGGTGGCAGATCTCAGGGATAAGATGGAATTTACGTTGGTTAACAGCAGGTGTGTGTGTGTGTGTGTGTGCATGTGAACTCATGATTAGGTTTTGAAAAGTTTGTTCACACCTCCTCTTTTCTCCAAATGTGTGATGTTGTCACTTTTACTGAGCTCGCCTTAATTAAATGTACACATAAGCCTATATTCATTGCACCTGCAATATATACTCAGCCAGGTGTGTGCGCATGTAAATGTGTCTTTCTGAGTGTGTATGTGTGTTGTTGCTGTTTGTTTAGGGTGTGTCCCTGCCCGACACAGGGAGCTTGTTTGGAAGTGATGGATGCGTGACCCTGACTTAATAGTGTGCATTGCTGCGGGTTTGGAGAGCAGTCAAGGTTACGCTGTTATTATGAATCATTAATTTGTCGGAGAAGACATGTGGTGTTTAACTGTCCATACATGCACCCATGCTGCTCCGCTCCTCCCACTTGTTTGTGTGTATGTACGTAACTCAGCCTGATAACACCTGTTTATGCACCATGGTTTTATTCATCATGTGTCCTCCTTTTTTGGAGTCTCGGCCCAAGTTTGAAGTGGAAAATGCATGTTGCCGTACAAACATGACTCCGCTGCTCTCACTGCTAACAAGAGGGGAGGATGTGAAGTGAGGAGGTGCCCCCCCCCCCTCCTCTGTCGTAGTAATGGATGTCATCTGGGAGTTGTTGATTGTCTAATTATGTACCTCCTGTGTCCTTCGGCATCATGCATATTCATGCTGCTGTTTTTAAGGTGTGGCGCAAACAAAGTGTGCATGTGTGAGCGTGTGTGGGTTGTGTGTTACGTGTGTGTGTGTGTGTGTGTGTGTGTGTGTGTGTGTGTATACAAGGCAGTTTACCCTTGACAGGGCAGGGCTACGCAGGCATATTCTCCCATCTGTGGTCCAAACCTTTGCTCCCAGCCACTGCATTTGGATTCTGCAGTTGTATCCTGCTCTATTCTTAGGTCCCAACAGTTCATGTGGAGTCTGATATGAAATTACAACAACAACAACAACGACAACATCGCCATGCTGTAACTATACCACTTGTGCCCCATTGCGTATATACATTGAGATTCAATTTGGATCAGATAAGCTGCCGTTAAGTGGGTAGACTCTGACTAGAGGTGGCAAATCAATAACCAATCAATGCTAGTGTGTGGAGTTACAATTTACACAGTGCCATATTTGAAATGTCAAGAAGGCAATGAATCCATGTATCCTTGAGTCAGATCTGAGTTGGACAACTGGGATCAATATCAGGTGGTGAGACAGGCAGGAGGAGCAGGCGAGGGTCACCTTCACCCATCCCTACTGAATCAGCAGTATCTCGCTCTTACACACTCACTCACACACACACTTGAAAGCCTGCTTAGGTTACCAAGCTGCGACCTCACAAAAATGCTCATTATAGTGGACTGAACCTCCCCCTCCATTTCCTAATGAATAATTCATTTTGTTATTATGATTTCAGCCATTCTTTCATAAGGTTGCAGCACCCTCCTCGGTGTTGATTCTACTATTTTATTCTATTTTTCTTCCAGGCTCTACTTTCTCTGTTTTTAATTTCCCTAATTTCTCCCATCTTATTTCCCATTTTCTCTCGCTCCCTCTCCCTGCCTTATCCATCATCTTTGTTGAGAAGCTGATCTCCTCTGTTTAATTAAACTACCCCCTCTCTCCTCCTGATGAGAGCTCATCTCTGATCGCAGCGAGGGGTGAAATGCATCCTGGCACACTGAGAGTAAGAGGACCTGTTGTTACAGTGGTGTTCCTCAGAAGAGCAGAGTGTACACAACATGCCCCACTTATGCACGCCTTCCCTGCCTTGACCTTGATCCTGAGACGTTTAAGATACTGTTTTCTCCGAAGGAACATCAATGAGCCCGCCGTGTTATCCTGTCAGGTGTGTGTGTGTTTGTGGGTGTCACTCAATGCTCAACTATGTTTAATCTTACACTAAGTCCCTTTCTACACGGTCAACGCAGCAGCAGCTTTGGACTGGAATAGATTGTGGATTTATTGATGACGTGCAGAGAATAGCAAATGTACTTTTCATTCAATGATTTCTTATCAGCTTTTTGATGTATTGAGTTTGTACTGGGTGTATAAGACCGAGAAATATTTCCCTCTGTGTGTGTGTGTGTGTGTGTGTGCCCCGACGTGTTTGACAGAAGGAGATATTTTGTGTTTTTTTTCCGACCCACACGCATTTAATCTTTTATTTTTAAATCTCCCACTGCTGTCTGTTTTGTGTTGAGCACTCCCGTGCCCTAGATTTGAAAGTGTGTGTGAGCTTTAGTGCACCCCACGTTGCTCGCACAGTTCGGTGTAAAATGTTCGGCGGGAGAGGTCAGGGCACAGATGTCGGATAAGACGGAGAGAAAGTCGTAGCCGCCAGGACGCTCTTGTGGCACTGGCTTCCACTTCCACCAGTGTGTTCGTTCAGATGAGTTTAAGGTCACCGGTTATTTAAGATGCCTTACTTGTCTGACCTCCAACACCACCCATGGGAGGATGCTGAAAGATAGGAGCCGTGTGCATCACTATAGGTTAGAGTGAAGAGGCGATGATGCGGGATGGGTTTGTTTTCCTCACCTGCACTTTGCACAAAATACCTCCTCTGCTACCAGACGGACTCAGACAGTCCAAGATTTTCATTATGTAATTTTATGTAATAATATCAAAGAAAGCTAAATATTTTGGCGCTTTCAAGATTCATCATAGACATTTTTCACATATAAGCTCTTTTTTTTTTTTTTTTAATTAATCAATTATTCAAAGAAAGAATTGACAAGTGAATCAATAATGAAAATTATGGTTAGTTGCAGCCTTAGTTTAATTCTTTCCTATCAAATAATGTATCTGCTCATGAAGCTTTCACAAATTATTAGTCAATAAAATCTCAATCAATTTGACTTGTAGTATAATTTTTCTTTTCAAATTTTCTATAGATATTCAAATAATATCGTTACCTTGAGTTCTTCTGACCTCAATAACGTATGTGGTGAAAGATAACCATAACTAATGATTTTTTCACCAGCAGTTATCAGTTATTTTTTTTCTTTAAATTGATTCGTTAAGTCTGTAAATTGTAGCCCCGACTTCTGACATCATCAAATTGCTAGTTTCATCTGATCACCAGGCCAATTAAAAGCACATTCAGTTTGGAGCTGAAATGAATAATCATTAATCAATTGAATCATCAATTAGTCAATCAACAAGTAGAACTACTTTAATAATCAATTTGTCATTTTCCTTTCATGCTGAATAGCTGCAAGTGTCGGCTTGCCAACTGAGGATTTGTCATACATGGTAGTTAGATGAAACTAAACATTTAAACATATTATAGACTTAACATTTAAAGTGATTAACTAAAAACATAATCCACACATTAATTGATAATGAAAATAATCAGCACTGATTCGATTTATAATGATGTCCAGAAAAAGGAGCAGCAAGTTTCACATTTAAGAAACTCAAACCAGAAAGTTTTTTTTCTTTATGAATGATTCATTTTCTGTGGATCAGCTAATCACAATGAATTATTTCAGCTCCAGCTTTAGCCACACTGACAGCTTTGTGTTGACGATTGCTCTCTTAAAGTCCGTCATGAGTGCAGTAACAGTGCACGTGGTCAGTAATAACTATTATGTAACCATCGGTCATGTTGTCTTTCCACTGGCTTATGCAGACTTACAAAGAACCTCGAGTCTTGTCAGTTGTCTGGTGCTTGCACAGATACCAACAAATGCAGCCGTTAGGCATTCTGGTCACATTTTAGCTGACAAACCACACAGTCAGTCCATCAATATTCTCAGAAATCCTCATTTATAGCAAAGACAACTATTTGCTGCGTTGAACTTTCACCGTGCATGCATAAAATGCCAAACAGGCTTGCATAAATGCATAGAGCATTCTAGCCGAGCTAATTGAAGAAGCTAATTTCATTATCGTAGACCTCATTTAGAGCGGAAACAGAATGTGGACAACAGAGCGAGCATGGCTCCACCGAGTCAAACCAAGGGAAGCGTTTATGAGCGTGCTCACGCAGTGCAGAGAAACTGCTCGGCGGCATGAACATTTAGACTTAGATTAGAGCAACGTCTCACTGTGATTGTGTAAAAGTTTCTCATCTTTGCAGAAGTTTGCTGTGGTCAAAGCCGATTATGTCAGAGAGCGATCCAAGCAGCTGAGAGACGGCTTTGATGGGGATGAAGGCCGGCATCTAGATTGACATCAGGAACACGGGAAGAATCACGAGAGCTGACAGACGCTGCTTTCACTATAAAGCCTCTCGCTAATGTTATTGATACAGGGGGAGGGTATGAGAATAGGTGTTGAGCTGCCAAAATGAAGGTTAAAGTCACGGCTAACGGTTGTGGGGTTGATTCATTCTTTTTAATGTGCTGCTTCAAATGGAAGTGCGTGCACTGGGTTTCACCCTGCTGGATAAATCCGTCAAGACAAGCTGATGTTGTTTCCTTAGCTACTTTTTAACCAAGCAATTCAATTATTCACTTGTCTTAATTGATGTGTTTTGCTTACATCCCTTTTTTTTTCCACGAAGGTCTTTCAAGATGCTCTTCACCCCAATGTCAGTGCTATTCCCTCATGCCCTTGATTCGTTGCTTCAAGTTGACTTTGAATTATTGAGCTCCGTGGCAAAGCTCATCTTTGTAACTTAAATAAATTAGCACCCTCGAGATCCAACCTGAAATAACTGCTTAGTTAATTTGTCCCATAATAAAGATATTTCACTCATGACTACGAGCTGCCAGGCGTTTTTTTTTTAAGACTAATCACCGGGAAGAATTAAATAGCGTAGGACCTGAAATCTTAGCATTAGCGCTGCCGCACCGTAAGGTATTATTACAGTGCAGCAATTGGGATGTTAAGTTTGTCAAGATGAAGCTTAAATTACAGTTTGACTCTCTTTTGGTGAAAAAAATATATTGTGGTTAATTAACTAAGAACACTGAATGTTCTCTAGATAATACAAGCATGGGTATTTATGCACTTCAGGGCTAAAAGGCATATTTGAACCAGAAGACACTGTGTGTGTGTGTGTGTGTGTGTGTGTGTGTGTGTGTGTGTGTGTGTGGCACAGCTGTTTATACTATAGTCATAATAGCCTTGAGCATTTGCTTTATACTGTCTTATTTAAACAAATACGGTAAGAAAATAATAAAAAAAAAAACAACGGCTAAGAATAGCCTCGAAGTCAAGAGGATGTGTGTTTTTGCCATTGGCAAATTGCTGTGGTTTGAAATTACACTGGAAGGCCGGAGTTGCAAGCTGTAGAGAGCCCGGCCAGGTCGCCGGTGGAGAGGAAGTCAGTGAAACAGGATATGTACTGGTCAGCTCTTTCCTGACCTAAAGGTCAGAAATCTCAATTGAGCATTCTTTTTATAGGGCTAGATATCCTTGAATCCATATAATGTGTCCTCTATATATTTCATCGGAGTAATACGCTGTTGGTTTAGCCATGTTAGCGCCATGGCTCCAGGGATGTTGGTCGGTCCCACCACTTGGGTCCAGACTGAATTAACTCAACTGGATTGACATGACATTGTATACAGACGTTTATGTCTCCTTCAGGAGGACTTGTGAAATTACTTTGGTGACCCTTTGACATTTCATCCTGTACCATCATCAGGTCAAGTATGTGCAAACAAATGACTCCCATTGGACAGCAAATGTAACACGTTAAGGACACTCACAGTGCATGGTTGTAGACTCGTAGCCTTGTTTTCAAACCGTGCGAGTAAATGGAGAACAAGTCATCATTTTACCTTCTAACTGATTTACTGTCACATAGTCATTTAGAAAGCATAGCAGGGCATTGAAATTGTAGTAGTGCATTGCATTGAAAATAATATTCAAGGGGCCCTCTAGTTCACCTGGTCGAGCGTGCACCCCTTGTAGCAAGGCTGAGTCTTTACTGCAGCAGCTCAGGTTCAGTACCAACCTGTGGCCCTTTGCTGCAGTCATCACCCTTCGCTATCTCTCTGTCTCTCTCTCTCTCTCCCCACTTCGCTGTCTGTCTGCAGCTGTACTATCAAATAGTCAAACAGTGCAGCCCTTTTCATTGAAAATGACTGATTACTTAATATAATCCACTGCTGCTCTGGTCCTGCTTGACCCCTACCACAAATACTACTGATATTATTATCGTTACTACAATTAGTCATATTGCTATTATAGTTGTAGTTATCCTTACTATTATTTTAGCTGTGCATCTTTGTCTCTCTCCCTCAAATGGCCGTGTTCTGCACGAGGTTTCCGACTCTTAAAGGACGTTTTTCATTGTCACTTTCACTGCTTGCTCGTGGTGGGAATTGTTGAGTTGCTGTAAATAACACTATCTAATTAAGCAAAAAATGCCAAAAAAGATCTATATAAAAAAATATAGATTGTGTAGATCATCATGGACTGTAGTTGGCTGCCTATTATGAACGGGTTTCTGCCCCTGATGGAAGTTTTTCTTTGTGCTTGCCCATGGTGGGGATTGTTGGGTCTCTGTAAATGCCATTATAAAGAGTCACGATAACTTCTGGTATGATTTGGCGCTATATAAATAAACCTGAACTGAGTTACGCAGAATTACACGACTGTCTTCGATGTCACAAACACAGCACATTCCTCCCCAGCCTTGATGGCAACCTAGCGCCGTGTTTTAAGTGAGCACAATGAGACGAGCGCGTGCACGACCAGTTTGAAGCATCAACACCATCAGCAGAGCGAGAGCAAAGCAGTGTCAGGGCGTGTCTGCGGCGGGACGTGTCCAGGCTTCAGCGGACCTGACAGGCTGTGGCTCATTAAACCCCCATCAGACGCGGGAGGTCAAGACAACATCTTCAGCTTCCGGCGACACACACACACACACACACACGCCTCCATGTGTGTAATGTAGACACACAATGTGACTGTGTTGGCCCAACAGGAAAGGATAATACCCAAGACCTATTAGATGTTTTATTTTTAGCATTTTAATCATTACTGCCAACCGCTTTGAAATTCTGAGAAATCTTTCGATAAAGCTTGAAGCAACTAACGGCTTATAGATTTATTCTACAGGATTGGCGCACGTGGAAATGCATTGCGTATGATTGGATGTAAAAAGTTGATGCCTCTGTGTTTATTCTCCTCTCACGACGGTCTTAATTCCGCGTATTTCTGTGTGGGTGGAGGGCTGGCTGGCTTTTGGGGAAGCAGGTCGAAAATGTTGCTGCAGAAGGTTTCACAGTGGGGTAGAGAAAGAGAGGGACTGGGGGCACTGCTTGGCAAGGATGAAGCGATAAACATAATTTCAGGTTGAAACATGCAGGCGTAAACAGCACTTCTTGCTTGATCGTGTTTATTCAAATGTGTTAGGAGAACAGTCACGGTCGTTGGCTCGAAACCAAGACTGAAATGCAAGTTGTGTGTTTTTGGGTTCTCGATGTTTTGGCAACCAGCTCAACCGTTTCCCAAACTCTGACTCATGTCGCCCGAGCTCTAGTCCTCTAAGGTCAAATAAGTGAGTCCTATGCCAACCTCAGGCTGTGTGGCGCCTCACGAATCTCTGTCTGACCTCTGTGCTTTCTGTTTTTTCTCCCATCTCTCTACAATCCGTGTGTATTTTATTTTCTAATCTTTGCCGAAGCCGTGCCTTCCTTCCTCATTTGTCCATCTCTCTATATCTATACATTAAAAACACTAGGGACCCTTTCTCTTGGCCCAGTCAGGAGAGAGAATAGAAGAGGAGGATCTCTGTCAGATCTGCCTGTCGAATGACCAGTCAGCTGGAAGGATTAGTTCAGTCCTGCCCTTCTCTCACTCTTTAAAGCAGTCTCATTAGGCCTGCTGGACTAAAGGTCCCAGGGTGCCCCTGCTGGGCCCGGGCTTGGTGTTGTACTCAGGGAAGCCCTGGCCTGTGTTATCCCCACCCAAGCTGACAGTCATCGTAGTCACACAGTCACTTAAGAGGATTGGAGCTCGGTGAAGTGATGTGTAACTGCTAATGGAACTGCAGACCATTAAGAAATATTGCCTTTGAGCATGTCTGCATTAGCGTATGTGTTCTCAAGTATGTTTAAAGGAATCATTTGATATTTGTCTGTTTGTTAAATATGAAGATACAGACAGGAGGATAGTTAGCTTGGCTTAATATGAAGACCTGAGGCAGGGGGTGAAACAGCTAGCTTAATCAGCATCCCTGAAGCTCACTGATGTACAGCTAAAATGTACAAGGATCTCAGGTTGTATCAGTGACAGATTTGTTTTTTCAAATGGTGACGCTGTCTCTAGATTACTTAGCGGCAAACCTCCGTGTCTGTAAGGGAAGACCAATGTGGAAGTGGCAAAACTTCAGTTCCTCAAACGTCCACTTGAGGCTGGCTACAGAACGAGTCTCCATAAGCCCCTATGTTAAAATGTCCAACTTCGTCCATCCGTTTTTAGGTTAGCCACGAGGCTGCCAAGATGGCGACACCTTGAGCCACTATTGGTGACATCACGGATACGGCATCCATGTTTTATACTGTCTATGGCTACAACCTGCTTTGGCGTTTCTTCATTGTAATTGGTTTATCTATTTGCATTGGGTGCTGGTAAACAGACAGTGCCATGCTAGATGTTTCTGTTGGTTTCTACTCTTTATAAAATTTTAAGCAAACAGTCTAGCTTCATATTTAACGGACAGACCTGAGAGTGCTATTGACTTCCTTATAAAATTCTCATCGGAAAGAATGTGAAAAATAATATTTCCCAAAATGTCAAACTGTTGCTGCTTTCTCCGTTATAAAATCTCCATGTCATGTTTATCGCTTCCGATCCCGTTAACCTACCTTGTATATATCTCTGTTGTCCTGCGTGACAAGGTGACAGCGCTGCTCTGATAATGGAGGAAGTAAGATCGTCCCCTCTTTCCGGAAAACACAGCTGTCAAGTCACTTTGGACTCAAACAAATCCTCACCATGTCAGCTACATCCTGAGCTCCGCGACACGCACAGCTGCTCCCCACGAAACATGTTCAGGCAAAACACATTAGTTTCAATACAGCTTTGTGAGACTTTGTCACCTTGGATGCAACTAGAGCTGCCGTTAGTCGACAAAAAATGTAATTACTGTGACGAGCAGAAAATGGGAGAATCTGTCCTGCAGAATACTGCATGCAAACCAACCGGGCAATTAGTCAATGTCCTGGAAAATCGATAAAAATCTATATTTGTCTGAAAGCGTGATGCATCACCGTGGATGCAGAAATCATTCTGCACTGATACTCCAGGATTCGACTGCAGCTACAGGTTCTTAACTTGCCTGTCAAACTGTGTGTGCATCCATTGACCCGTACCTTCATTGAACACAAACTAGATTTTCCCATGTGACTGGAGATGTGCTGGAATGTGCATTATCTTTTGTGTTTACATGAAAACATAACGTCAGCCTGCAGCAAGCGTAAATGAACATGAGGGAGTGACTCTCTGTGTCATTCAGTTGGACCGTCGTGTACTGTGCTGTAGTATGTTTGCATAAAACAAAGACACTGTTCCCATGTTGTGTTATTCCTGACTTGACTTTTCGACGTGCCTGACTTATGAAGCTGGAATTATTCATGACTTTTACGCATTCTTGATGTAAAACACTGCAACTCCCTAGACCTCAGACATCGACCACTGACAAAGGTTAAATAACAAAGCAACCTTCTTCTGCCAGAAGTCACAGGATCTTTCTCGAGCTTGTTATGTAATTGACACTTTCTTTCTCATCTCACACCTTCTGTTCCACCTCCAATTATGGCCCCCCCTCTCCTCCCCCCTGCAGCTCATTTGCCATGTCTAAGACAGCGGTGAAGAAGCTGCACTGGCGCTCCAAGGTGCAGGACAGCTTCGTCCCCTTGCTGGGCTCGTCGGGGGAGCTGGGGATCGCCATTGGAGGAGGAGCAGATTATGGAGAGTTCCCCTTTGTCACGTCGGCGCCGGGGGGCGGACTCACAGTGGGCGATATCATCCTAGAGATTGGGGGAACACCCGTACTAGGGATGACGCTCGGAGATGTCCGTGGTGTCCTCAACTCCTGCCCTCATCCCATCCGCATCAAAACTGTGTCACCAGGTATGACTCAGCACGATAACTCAACCTGCTATAAATTAGTCTGCGGCTCTTCTTTGTTTCGGCGGGTGTGTAAATAATCACCACACAGTCAGTCAAGGTGTGACGACAACAGACTGCAAGGCCTTTCCCTCTGCTAATGGCATTTATGTATTACACACTGCCCATAACTAATGCATTCAATCTTTAATTCCCTCGCTAACACTGCAGGCAGTTGAACTTGTTGCTGTTTATGTTGCACTTACTGCATCAGACAACTCAATCTGTTACGCTCGCGTCCAAGCTGTCGTCCGTAATATTCTTGCTCAGTAACCCTCCTCTGACTCTCTCAAGCCAAATCGGCAGCCAGTGGCTTCCTGATGCCGATTTGCACTTGTCAATTAGTCTGGATTTGTCAAGGCAATTGGTCAATATTTGAGTAGGAGGTCAAAACTGCTGATGACACATGACAAGAGCGTGGGGATATAGTTGTCCGTCACCAGCCAAGGGGCCTTGATATTTAGAACAGGGGGTTGCGGTAACGGATGTCTCTGTTGGCTCTGAACAGAGCAATATGTCACTGAGGTGTCACCTGACTGTGGCTCCCGATGGCCTTGCTGGCTAGATTGATAGCTGATTTGGCCGCAGGGGTGTAAATGGGGACCTTTGCTCCCAGTCCCTCTGCTGCTGGTAGATCTATTATCATTTCTGAAGTCTGCCCGGCCCTCCCCGGGCAGCTTGACTGCATGTAGTGTGGACAGTGATGGATGAGCTTATGCGACGGCTTGCTGTAGCACACCTCCTCCTACTCCTACTACCACTACAACTCCCTCTGCTCTAGCCCTCAAATACAGGACACGGGGCTACAAACCTCAGAGGGGAAGCAGCGGTTTAAAGGTTTTAGCACTATTACTGGTGCTCTGAGGGTATAAGCAAAGAGAAGTGATATGATCTATCCATCAAATGTTCACAGATTTCCCTTCAGCGGTGTCTGACCTTGACATCTGACCTCCTTAATTCTAGCCTATACGTGCTATATACACAATGTGCAGCAGATCAGCTCGTTCTGCTGTTGTTCTGGGCTCTTCAACAGACTAGAGAGCAGCAGCTGTTTCACAACATGATGAGCAAAAGCCCATCATTTCCCCCCAAAAGGCAGCTGCCTTAGATTCATCTCCCCTTTTACAAGCAGCAGCCATATGCGGCCAGTCATATGTACGTGCAGTTGACTGCCTCCACTAATAAAGTTATACCGCTGTGACGTTTTTTAATAGCGCGCAGCAAATTCAGCCTGCTACTGGGTGGAACCAGCGTAACAGACGGCGGTGGGGCGGGGGTAGCGGGGCGGGCGGATAACTGGGCGGCAGCAACCGACAGACTGGTCGTCTGTCAGAGTGACAGGCTGGAGATGCTCTCAGCCAATCCATATCAGCAAGTGACCTGTCATGAGAGGCCGTAAAGGACTTGAGATGATATTAAGAGATCAGGGAGAAGGGACCCGAGCCCTGATAGGCAACTCTGCCTCCCCCCGGTGACAACTATTATGTCTGGAGCCTTTAAACTCGGCAGGTTGTTATATATGCATGAGGGACTCGAGAAAACACATTTTATACTCAGGATCTACGCAGAGTGATAGAGACAGATCAGTAGGCGTGATTGTGAACATCTAGGTTGTAAAATGATGGTGTTAAATCAAGGCGCCAGTAGCGGTAAAGATTAGTACTTTAAATAAATTCCTGTCTCTATTTGATGGGCTACAAACAAATCTTCTGTTTGTGCTTACTGAGCTGATTTCTTTATGTCTCTCCCCGTCTCTCTCTCTCTCTCTATCCCTCTGCTTCTTCTTCCTCTCCCTGCCATACTTGTATCTTTGCCCTTCCCTCAGGCTCATCATTGTGCAAGGATCTCAGGTTGTATCTGAGTAAGTGCTTCACACCCGGCTCAGTGGACAGCCAACTCCAGCAGGTCATCCGGGAGAATCTCTACCTCCGTGCTGTACCTTGTAAGTCCCGTTGTTGTGCTTTCTCTTCTTGTCTTTATAATTCTTTGTCCTTTAATCTTCACCTGCATATCACATCGTCCTGTTGCTGCCGTTTGCTCGCACACTATATTGTATTTTTCCACGTTTGTTCTCATCGTGCTCACAATATTAATCTACCTAGGCATACCTCTCTTAAGTTACTGACCTCATTAATTCTCTGTTAACACGTCTCATAGTTGCTACCATGTGAATATCTTGGTGTTAATTGGTGTTTAAGACTGCAGAACTGTTTTCACACACTTCCTCGTGTCAATGCATGCGAGCAGAACTGAGGTGATTTAATGAAATAACGAAAAAGGGAGACACGTTATCGAGACGAAGATAGTTTAAATCAAGTTTGCGTGAGACAGGAAATGCCACAAGTGCAATCGGTTCGGACATTTCCATAGCAACAGTCTGTATTGTCACAACATTGGGTTTATCCTCAGTGGCAGTCACCCCCCCCCCCACTACCACCACTGCCACCCTCCCCTCGTGCTCCAGGGTATTACTTTGTTTGGTGGTGGTAAGATGGAATTAAATGTGATGGTAGCTGTGTTTGACAGCTTATTTTTATTAGTAGTTTTTGCATGATCCCCTCTATAGAAAAAAGAGAGGCACTAAACAAGCGGTTTCATGTTGATGCTTCCGATTCAAATCAAGCACAATGGCAGCCAAAGGCAGCTAGTTGTAGTACATCTGTTGCTATCTTAATCCTCTGTAATGTGACGTCAGCAGGAGTGGCAGGAGGATACAGCGGCCGTGCAGGTCTCTCTGAGGGAAGTCTGTGTTTTTCATTTAATTTTCTGACCTGCGTTGGCCTGCTTTGCTTTTATTTATCGAGATTGTATGCAAGGGGACAGACCACCTAGTGCGTCTGTAGTCTTAACCTTGCCGTGGCTGTGTGGAGTTGCAGCTAATCTCTCCTTTAGTCCATGAAGTAGGTCATGTGGGACAGTCTGCCACCGCGGTGCCACACAACCCAGTCGTTGACAGAGCAAGGCACAGGTCAAAACTCCCAGGATGGTGCAAGAAAAACAAAACTGTCTCTCTCTTGGTATACAACATGCATATTTATATTGTGATATAATTGGAGATTTATTCATATCAAGCTTTCTCATTACTTAGCCAGGCATGCGTGCATCCTATTATATCAACGAGCAGCTGCTCAGGGAGTGAATTACCCAAATAAAGAGAAGTGCTTTTAGCTATTTCAGAAAACGGATAAAGAGAATGGGATGGATAAAAGAGGCATATACAAAATTAGACAAATTTGATGCTTGGTCAGGGAAGGTTGCTCTGATTTATTGGGAGAACATACACAAAATAAAGCAGTGCAGCATTTCCCTGCTCAGTGGTGTGAAACTTTTGAAACACCTTCCTATATCTTGTGTGTTTTCTTTAAGTAAGAGGGACAACACGGCAGGCTGAGCCCCCGGGGTGTGTAATCCTCTGATCAGCTGGAGATGACACAGTAAGATGCCGTTGTTCTCATGCCGATAGCGAACACACGCCTGCTCTCCTGATCCCAAGGAGCGGCTCCGAAAGCATCATGTCTTATTTCTCCTATTTATGCAGGAGCAGATTTTTTCCCCCTTTTGTTTCCTGTTTTTTTCCATCGAGGAGGCATCTGTCGTTGATGTAACAGGAACTTAAAGCTGAGGAGTTTTTCCATCGGTGGCTCATTGTGGCCCCCTTCAGGACCATATGTATGTTTCCTCCTGATTCACGTGACTCTTTGCTGTAGTGTTTTGTTATTGTGCCAACTTTGTAGTACCTAAGATTTTAATGAACTTTAAACATTTTTACTGTAAAGATAGAATGACCTCAGGCTGCAGTTTTGATTTATCTATGAATCTGTGGCTTAGCACCGCTGTGCTATTTACAGAGTATCTCAGTCCCGGAATCCTTTTGATGAGACAATGCTCTGTGATGTTGCTAGCTGGCTCTGATGCAAGAAATATCATTACAAAGGCTCAGTCAGGAGGGCAGTGCATAAAAATGGAAATGAATGACAGAATTAAGTAAATGCAAGACTACTGTATCACTGTATCAATAATCTAGAGGGAGGAGGGGGGGATTAAATTAAGAGCAAATGCCCTGAGGTGGAGGAGGGGCGTGACTGCAGTCTAATGGCTCTGTTTGCTCATACTGATGCAGACGGGATGCTTACTGTGTATCTTTTGGGGGGTAGGTAAATGTGCGTTCATTTTATTTTAACACAGCTCTCTGTTCAGTATGAAAACTTCCCTTTTTGTTTGCTCATTAATTCCATTTTGCTCTGTCTGCAGGTTTTTTTTGCAGACCTCAAATTAACCCCCCTGAACTTTCCCATCCATATTTGTATAATCGCGGTAACCATTTGCACATATGCCCTTGGATGATTCAGAGCCAATGTCTGGGTTTCATGGCAGGCCGTGTCTCTGTCTCCTTCATAAAAGACTTTTCTAATTGTCTTCAGAGTGAGTCGGAGATAAGAAACATCATCATTTAGTTATTATAATATGCTCACTCCAGCGTTGTCAGGCGGGCGGCCCCCGTCTGTGGCCTTTTTCAGCTATAGGATTCATTGTTTGCTATTTGTGTGCAATGATCTTGACAGACAGCTCTCTCTTGGTGTTGATACAGAGTTCTGTGTAATTACCTCTTCAATCCCTATCTCACCCCTCTCTCAAGGGGATCAGTGTGCATCGCCTACAGGGACAGGCGGGGAAGAAGAAGATGTCAATAATCCATCCTGCCCCCCCGCTGACATGTCACATATATTTCCTAGGAGGGTGCATAGATAATGAATCCCTGCCTCATGCCATATCAGCTGGAGAGATACTGTTTGTCCTGAGGGGAGGAGAAGAATTACCGACACGTCAGATGTCATCAAGAGATTTGCTATCAGATCTTTAATTAGACGCAGAAACCTCTAATTTCCTTTAAATGAGCGAAAGCACAAACTGGTGGCGCGTCATTTTGATGGTTTTTGGTGACCAGAGATGAAAATACAACCCCGATTCAGCATGGCACACAGTGGAAGAACGGCTGGACTCAAATAATACATTATACACTATCAGCAGGTGGAGCCTGGGCTAGGTATAATGACCAATCACATCAGCCGTAATCATCTCCTTTTAAGAGCAACAGTGTTACAATGAGCCCGGGAGGTGAGGGTCAAACCTCTCTGGGGAAAAACCGAGCGGCACAACATATGAAAGCTCAACTACAGTAGAGCTGAAACCATCAGTCAGTCAACAGAAAATGAGTCAGCAACAATTTTGATAATGAACATAAAGTGTTTATGTCACATTTTTCATCCAGTGATTCCAGCAAATTGTGACAAATTGTCACCATTTTCTGATTTATTTTATAAAGAATCTATGAACAAATCAAAAGCTACAGCCTGTAACCAAACGTGTATAACGTGTTTTTGGGTGATTTTTGACAGATCTGAGAGCGATCTTTGTCACCCAAAGCCACTAAAAGCACTTTTTCATTGGCATCTGTGATTAAAACGTAGTCAGAGCAGGTGGAAATATAAAAACTGGCGTTGCAGACTGCAGGAATAATTTAGAGGCCAGCGCCTCATCCTCTGCAGCTGATCGGGACACAGACTGTACATTAAACACACTTTGTGCTGCAGAGAGAAGAGGTCATGCTGATGAAGATGCCTCATGCTCTCTAATGTGCATGTGTGTGTGTGTGTCCACTTCTTTATGTCTGTTAGCGTGTGAGCTGTGCATGCTCCTGCATGTGTCATTGTGGCTGGGAGAGCTGCTCCCAGGACAGCAGTGCATTAATCACAGGTTTTATAGGGTAGCTGGGTGTGACTCCCTCCTGCCGGCCCCACACTGACATCACATGTGGTCCTCCAGGAGAAGGACAGAGATTCGTCCTCAGTTTGGACTTGGCGTGATTACGTCTTGGGAGAGGAATCGCTCGTCTGAAGGTCACAGTGGACGTCCTGTAGTTCAATTTGCAAATTAAAATTCGTCCACCAGATTTGACTTAATGAGATAACATTGTGATATATTTCACACGACATGCCTGCACATGTATTTAGCGGTTACAGCAAACACCGACTGAGGCTTACCTCACTGATTCTGTAATGATGCTTTTTCCGCCTTTGGTTTGCTCTCTTCCAATCCAAGGTCAGTGTGAATCAATTACGATGACAGACCATTGATCATCTGAGTGCTCCGTCTTTGCAATGGTGATAGAAAGACTTTAAGAGTTTCACAGTGCCTCATTAATGTTTAATTCTGTGAATATTGATCTGTTCATAACAAAGAAGCTCTGGTTAATGCCTAACATCGCCATCATCATCGTCATGCTCTTCACTGCGAAGGGTAGATTTTGGTTTGTGACCTGAGACTGACTTAACATCAAGAATGAGATCCTGTAATCAGAAAGGTCACCTGTTAATTGTTATTATCCATTAATGTAATCTAATTACATTTGTTCACTCCTTTTAAGATAATTTAAAGCTTTAAATACAACCAAAACCCATCAGGTTATTAGCTTTGTGGGACTAGTTCTATATAATTTGTCAAACTAATGTGAGGCTATTTGTAGTTTTGCTGAATTGTTGTTTTCTTTAAACACTGAACTCTGGATTTATGACCCCCGATGAGAGGAAAAGGCTTTGATTAATTGACACATCATCCACGTTAGAGCTGGCAGTATTTCTAGTCTCATGGCTCTGATGCATGGTCCAATATTTCCTGCTGTCTCCCCCCTCTCTCTCTCAGGTACAACCAGACAGCCCAGAGACGGGGAAATATCAGGGGTAGACTACAACTTTGTCTCCATTGAGGAGTTCTTCTCTTTGGAGGAGTCGGGAGCACTGCTCGAGAGTGGAAAGTTAAAAGGTGAGGTTAAACTAGTCCATCATTTCAGCTTACCGTCTGCGTGGTGATTCATCATGCAGTGTAGATTGTGGTAATTATAGCACAGCTTGTAAATTTTCTTTTCTTAATTACTTGTGCTCAAATAAATGTAACTCTATTTTAAAGGTCCGGTGTGTACGATTTCTGGGCCTCTACAGAATATGGAATAAAAAACATGAACTAGTTTTCACTAGCGTATAATCACCTGAAAATATTTAGAATGAGACCCTTATATCCATAAAGATATTTTAGTCGACCATGTTGAATTGCCCTGTGTCTACAGTATCCCAGAGAGGACAAAGCAGACACACTTTGAACGGTATAGAGAGCCGAGAGGTGTTCAGTTGGTTGCAATCTGCAACTTCAGCACTAGATGCCACTAAATGCTAGAATCCAGACCTTTCAAACATTGTAGAAATGACATAAACGTGTAATTATTTAACTTAAAAATGTGTCACAATTGAATGCATAGGTGAAAATATACATTGCATGAATAATAACACAGTATTTTTATGTTATTAGCAAGTCATATAACGGATGTACCATCACAGTCTTTGTGTTGTAAAAAAAACTTCTCAGCAAGTGTGTTTGTTACTTTCTTGCAGTTGAATGAGGCGTTCATACTTGTACACGTCTGGCTACAGCCAGAAGCCACTTAGCTTAGCTTAGCACTGGTCATATCTCATTTTGTACACATGTACAAAAGCTGAAGTGTAAAAATGACAGGTCTTGGTTTTATGGGGGTTATTAGTGTTTTAATTAGTGAGCATTAGGGGTGAGGGTGGGCAGTATTTGTCACCTTTAGACAAGAAGTGGGAGGTGGGGCTCTCCAGGAGGGCTCCAAACTGTTTCAGGGGAGATTTAGTGGGTGGAAGTGAAAAAATATTACATTAGTTATCAGACGGAAATCACATAGAATGGTGATTTTACTGTTTTTCCTGAAGTCATAAACTAATAAATACTTCAGCACAGTCATTTTTATGTGTTTGGTTTAGTCTGAAGTTCTATCAGAGAGCAGGATGAGGCTATCTTGGCTCAATCTGTGTGATCAAATACCATAATCATGATCAAATAGACATCCAGTAATTGAAACTAAGCAAGTGAGGGGGTTAGTGTCACCTTTATCCAGGCCTTGTCTGAGCAGAGGTCTGTTTCAGTCTTTTGTCTTTGTGCACAGCTAAGCTAACTGCCTCCTGTAGCTGTACAGACAGACAGACAGTATCTTCTCATTTAACTGGAAATAGTATATTTTCCAAAATGTCAAACTATTCCCTTAATTTCCCCCCTTGTTATATACCCTCTACCAAACATTTATTGTCAGTTTTTTGTTGTGATAAATATGGTTTGAGCATATAATAGGACAATCCGTTAGAAAGCCACCTCTCTATGCATATTAATGCCATCAGGTGTTGCCCAGCTGCAGACTCCTCCCCCCGGTAAGGGTCAGAGTGCTGCCTCTGATTAAAAAAAAACCTCTCCATACATTAGCATCCATAATTTATTAGAGTTTAATGAGAGCAATAAATGTCATCCTTGCTTGCCTTACATGTGACATTGACAGACACACAAAGCAATCTGGAGTCGCAGCAGCGTTGTGCGCGCAGCCGCCTTCAGAATCTGCAGTAAATGGCGACGTCTGGTGACCTTGTTGTTGAGTTCAGTAATCTAATGTTTCCCCCCTAAACCCATTTGGATCTCCATGAGCCAAATGGAGGGGGTGGTGGTAATTTAATTTCTTCTTTAGCAGTTGGAACAGATGGTTGAGAATATAGAACATATACAGTAGAGGATCTCGGGGGATACATAATGCACATACCGACATGTAATATGGCTTATATGTACACAATAGCATGCACTCTGCTGCTGAATATGTGAATATGGATTTTGTTTACCTCTTGAGCGCATATCAAGTTGTAGCACATGTTAAAGCAGACTGTGCTCTTACTCACAAACGTCATATTTACAGCAGTAGATTCTTTTTTTTTTCATTCATCTTGAGCAAATAATAAATATTCCACTTTGATACGGCCGCTACGACATCATTCCTCAAGGCAGGACACCTTTCTCCTCTCCCTCTCTGTCTCAGGGAATTACTACGGCACGCCTCGTCCCGTTCACATCAGCGCAGAGAGCCCTCCCATCACCTACCAGGAGCACCGCAACCTGCTCAGAAACTTCCGCACACGCAGCAAATCCCTCAGCAACCTAGAGAAGGCTGCAGAGGACGGTGAGAACAGCGAGGAAGACTCGGGCCTGTCAGGCAAGTATCGCTAAAGCCTGGTCTGTATGACGGCATGTGCGGGCAAGGATATGAATCTGAAGGAAAACAGGGAGGCAATCAGCTGTTAATAGTATCATAACAGTGACTGGAGCCCCCTTTTAATAGTTTTACAGACATATCGACTGTAGAAAACGTATCTCTTAAGCCCTGCACAGCAGCCTGCAGCTAAATACTGCATTGTCCCTCTATCTATAGCTCCAGTCTCTGATACCCAAATGAATCAATCATTAGCACAATTAGTATGCCCTAAACTCTCAGTGGGGGCTGTGGCCTCATCGATTGCTGGATCACCTCCAAAACAAGGTCAGGCTGCTTTAGGTCGAGGCACCAAGGAGGTAAGCAGATAGGCAAGTATGCACACAGAGAGGTGAGGGGGGAAGAAATTGAGGAAATAAAGTGACAAGAAGCAGAATCTGTTTAAATTCACCGAGCAGTGGAATAGCAAGTACACTGCTGTTATGGATTTTTTTCCTTTAATAAGACAAAAGCATTTTGTTTCACTGTAGAGGTGATGGATGACTCATGGTGTATTATGTTAAATAGAAGGCTTATTAATCACCAGTGGTGGAGTAAGTGTACAGATACTTTATCCAAGGAGTCAAAATACTCAATTATGAGTACATTTCCTGCATTAATAATGCCACTTAAGTAAAAGCACAGCAAAATACACTTACGCATCCAAGTAAAAGTAGCCAGGTTGCAGAAAAAGACAGATATGTGAGTAGTTTAGTCCGCTGGACCCCAACTCATATTTATAGTCATACTTGTAGAATGGACTTGTAACTCAGACGGGCTCAGGCAGGTGCTCAGAGTCCAGGGTCTCATGCAGAATCAGGAATCAGGTAACAATGCTGGAAAGCCTTGGCACGGTGCAAGAGACAATCTGGTAATTGGCTGGAGCAACTGCAATCAGAGGGAATAGGGTGAAGGCAGACCAGGTTTTTTGTCTTCCTAGGATGGCGAGGTCAAGTTATGAATAGTTAATGAGTGGGAAACATTGTCCATCCAATCATAATGAACAAACGCTGACCCCGAGGAGGGTTAGGAGTTAGGGGTAGGGTGGACGTTAAAGGGTCTGAGGTGAAGAACGTGACTTGACTTCGCCATTGTAGGAGAAAAATATTGCTTACCGGAGAACAAGAGGGTGTGGCAGGTACAGGAATAACATGAGAGTTATTAAAGAGGACAAGCACATGAGTGTGTGACTGAATGAATAAATGTATTCAAGGATGAGAGATGAGGCAGGATTCATGAGAAATATTCAATTTTTTTTTTTTTACTTTTACATCTGAAACGTGACAAAAGGCCTCAACTAGAGCCAGCCAAATCATTTGGGGACCAATGAAATACATTGTTGGTAATGCATGGTATTTTAGGATATGATATGTTTTTGTATTTATATGTTTTTATGTAATATTTTAGTCGTCAAAGTATGCAAGAACGATAGCAGTCGGATAAATGTAGTGGAGGCAGATGTAGAACATTTCATAAAATGGAAATGCTCCTTCAAAGTGCCTCAAAATTCAGTAATCGCATCATCTATGCAGATAAAATCATGAAGACAGTGCTGGGGAGTGTTGGCGACAAGAAACTATAAAATCAGAGCTGAACAGGAAGCAAAATGAGATTAGATGCTTTGGGCGAGGGAGCACGGCAGCGACATAGGGTGGTGCTGGAGGCAGGTAGGGAGGCTGAGTGTTAACAAAGGTGTAGGCAGGGAGCCAGAATGGTACAGAAGATAAGAGAGAGACGAGTGAGAGTGGGAGGTGAGAAACGCAGCCAGGCAGAGATCCAGATATCCAGAGATGTGCTCCAAACAGGCAGGTAGGGCAGCAGGCAGCCTGGACTGGAGAGGGGAGGGGGGGGGGGGGGTAAATGCAGGATGCAGGCAGGATAGAGTTTGAGAGAGCCATCCAACACTCTGACCTCTGCTGAGTCATCTTCTGAAGTGATACTGTGTGTGGGTGGATGGGCTCGGTAACACTTGTCGTGTGCAGCAGGACTCAGGAAGCCCATGCTATGTCCGACATCTCTCAGATCCATGCTGGAGCTCACAGCTGAAGGACAGCAACAAGGACAGCTAGGCAAAAAAAATATGCTTATTTTTTCTTCCGCTGGTGGTGTGACATGCATGGTCACATACTCACTGCCTCCTTACAGGGAGGACAAAGCCGGCTGAGGAGCTGACCTCAGGTGTTTTCGCCTGACAGTTCCCGGCGGAATCGCCAAATGAGTCCGTCAGGTCTTTAAAGTATGCAGGAAAACTTTTTCACCTCCTCTTTCTTCCTGGGTAATGACATATTTGACACTGTTCAGTTACAGGAGGCTCTGCAGCCGTGAGCAACAGCGTCCCTCACATCCATCGGTCCCCTGGTCGGCCCCGGGCGTCCAGCAGCGGGAATGGTCGCCCCATAGAGAACGGCCTCATCGGCAGCAGAAGCAGTGCCAGGGTCAGAGGAGCGATGTCTGATCACTGGGAGATGGCCTTCAGTGACCCGGGAGACTCTCACTATATAGAGTGAGTATCTACTACCTGTTAAAGGAGGAGTTCAAGATTCTGTGAACACACTTACTAAGGTTCTCTTAGGAGTTAGATGAGAAGATCAATGCCACTCTAACATCTGTTTGCTAAGTATTAAGCCAGAGTCGGTATAGTGGTTTGCTTAGCTCAGCATAAAGAATAGAAACTGTGGGAAACAGCTAGCCTGGCTCTGAAGGTAAAACCTACCAGCACCTCTAAAACTCACTGATTTAACACGTTAAACCTTGTTTGTTTAATCCGCAACAAGTCCTAACCCTAACGCAAGTTTACTGTATGCCAACCGTGCAGAAACAGAATCAACAGAATCTAGTGTTTGCACTTCTTTCTATAAAACAACATATACAGATATCTAGTTATCCAGTTATTTAATAAGGTTACAGGTGCAGGCAGGCAGAGAGAGAGAGAGCCGTTGTCTCCCTTGTTTCATGTGTTCATGCTAAGCTTACTGTCTCCCGGCTCCAGCTTTGACAGACATGACAGTGCTATTGATCTTATCGTCTCAACTCTTAGCAAGAAAGTGAATATGCATGTTTCCCGAAATGTCAAACTCTTCCTTTAAACATGCTGTGAATACAGCTGAAGTTGTCATCACTATCAACGGCAGGCATCTCTGTTCTGAGCGTATTGAATTGCTGTCATATTATATCCAGTACTATTACGTTTCTGAAGACGGCGGCTTTTCTTTTTCCCTTTGCTTCTCCCTCCTTTTGTCTCTCCAAGTCGTAGCCCAAAGAGGACCAGCTGGCAGAGTCCTCGAGCATCGAGCAGGGAAACTGTCTACAAAAACGAATGTGAGTCTCTTTGTCTCTTTCTTTCTTTACCGTCTCTCTCTCTCTCTCTCTCTCTCTCTCTCTCTCTCTCTCTCTCTCTCTCTCTCTCTCTCTATCTGGATGCAATTATTGAAACACTGGTGACACGTTTAAACGTCGAACAGCCTAAATTAAGCTACATGTTTGTAAAGAACGGAAGTAACAGACAGGCAGCTTGTTAGAGTCAAATGAGATGGGATGGGCTTTCGGTACTGAACACAGACATGTAAGTGATTAAGGCCTTAAAGCTCGGAGCTGCTGGCAAAGAGCCAGGCTCGCTGCTGAAGCTGGCAGGGTCGACACGTGGATGTCATGTGACCGGCGACTTTGGTCACGTGATTTGGTGATAAGAGAACAAGGGCATAATCTAGATTTTTGGATGTTTGTGCGACGTGGCTGACTGCAAACTGTAAGAAACCCATCTGCTCTGGTGCTGCGATGCCAGCCTGTGTCAGTGAAGTGCAGTACACTTCTCTCACCAGCAGAAGGTGACATAAACTCTGCTACGGCCAGAATTACCTGCACGTTAAAGGAATAGTGTAACATTTGGTACAAATGGAAGCCAAACTGACTTAACGTGCCCGGGTGGAGGAATATTTAACTTTATGTAACTGGAAATGATTGCTGCTCCACTTTACAAACACAGGCCCTGAAATAAGAAGTGAAAGTGGGTTGAAAATAAAATCTGTAATGACATTTTTAGAGACTTGGTGATGCAAGAGGAAACTGTAAATAAAAAAGACCCAGATTACAGCACTGAGTCGGGTCAATCTGATGGATTATGTTGCTTATTTAGCAAGGAGGTAGTCTGTAATGGATTCTGCTTTTAATGCAAGTTTGTGTGCGTGTCCGTGTATTTCGAAGTATTTTTTGTTAAGTGCCATCTGGTGATTGGTTTGCAGTATCTTTACACACTCTCTCTCTCTCTCTCTCTCTCTTCCCCTCACTCCTAAAACCTCTCACTTCGGACTGTTTAGTCGTGTAAACACACAGGAGAGGAATGTTGTCACTCCACTCGTTTTTTTTAAGACTTTTCCTCGGAGGTAAGCATCATCGCTGTCGCATCTTCTCTCTCTGCCAGGGTTCACAGACCAGCCTGCGGAGCTCAGGGGTTTCCCTGTGCACACACACTTGACCAAAGGCTCCAGAGGGTTTGGATTCAACATCGTCGGGGGCAGCAGGCCGAGAGAGTTCCTCCAGGTCTACAGTGTGACTGCAAGTGGACCCTCAGCACTCAAGACAGGTAAAAATACAATGATCCACGCTCGATTGCGGCATGAGAAAACTAGCTGTAATGTGTTGTTATTAAAGATTTGTGAGGTGACACGTTCACAGACACTCACAGCTCTTATTGGTCATACCTGCAGACCGAGAGCTGTAACTAGGTTGCTGAAATCTTACAAAACACATTTAAATCAGTGCGTTGTAACAGCCGATCTCTCTGCTTCTCTGTCTCCGCTCTTTGGGGATTATACATCTGGAATTTTGATCTCCCACAGCAAGTGTATATCACAATCAGTCCTTAATCCTCGGGGCTAGCGCACCATAATCAAGCTATCATAACACACGCATATGCAACAGTGTGCATCCACTTCTACAGATACACACAGACACATGCACGCACACGTACAGACAGACATTACTACTTCAGGAAGCCACGGGACAGGCTGTCTCTGCAGGGCTTGATCTAGTTCATATCGCTTAATAGGCTGGTTTAGAGGGATTTGTCGGTTGGATTAGTCAACACCCACACAAAACACATTTTCATTTGCAAACTACACTTATCTGCACACTCAAGCATATGAGAACGGTTCAAAAAGTGTGTCATAAAGTATCCTAAATGTGTTGTAATGATATCTTTTTCTTTGTGTGTGTTATTAGCGGACATCCTGGTGTACATCAATGACGTTTGTGTGTTGGGCGTGTCTCACAAAGAGGTGGTAGAGATGCTCAAGTCTGTGCCTGTGGGCCACAGCGTGGATGTAGAGGTTAGGAGAGGGTATCCAATGCTCTACAACCATGACGGCTGTCCCAAGCAGCCCCCGCCGAGACAGCTGGACAGCGGGGAGCCCATCATACCACCCACCACCACCCAGCCTCAGCCTCTTCACCAACTACCTCGCCTCCCAACGCCCACTCCCCAGACCCAGCACTTTAACTTTAACGGGGTTCACGGTGACGGGAGCTACATGGAACCAGGGGTGGCTCTAGACTCTAACGGGAATGCCACACCTTTCGGCAGACGTCCGCCCTCATACAGGCGTTCCAGCACGAGCAACGCCGCCTCCTCGCCCCCCGCGCGTCCACCTCGTTCCCTGAAAAGTTTAGCCAGGCTGCAGTCGTTCGACCCAACACTTGCCAGCCAGAGTGACAGTGAAGTTGTTTCAGCCATCGGGTCACACAGGTAACACCTACACGTCTGGCACAAAGGAGGGTGTATTTTTGAGGTGCATTTATTATTTATTGACTTTGGGTTTTGGTTGGACCAAACAATTTAAAGACATCACTTTGAGTTCTAGAAAATAATGATCAATTTCTATTCTTTTTCATCAGGGCATCAATGATCCGTAATCACAACAACAACTCCCTCTCGACGCCACCTCATCCTTTTCGTTACGGCACCTCCAAGTCATCTGAGAGTGACCTGTCCACCTGCACCCTGTCAGGGTCCCGGCTGCCCCTACCTCAGTCACCAAGGAGGCCCATGTCGTCCCCCGGCGGTCCCCGCAGCGCTCACTCCCGCCTCTTCAGACCGCAGACCTCACACCTGAGACCTCCTCCCACCCCTGACAGCCCCCACCACCACCACGCCTTCAACGGTTTCCAGAACAACACCAGCCCCACTGCAAGTCCCAGCAGCGTGTCCTCTCCTGGGGCGATGAGCATGGGAAGTGGAGTTGGCAGCTTGAGCGGCGGGGAGCTGGTGCCAGTCGTCTTGGGCCAGTGTGAAGGAGGACTCGGCTTCAGCGTGACGGCTGGCGGCCCAGGAGGCCGGATGAGTATAGTGAAAAGAGTCTGGGACAGGAAGCAGTGCCACTCCCTGCAGCCAGGGGATGCTATTGTTAAAATCAACGGAGCAGATGTCCAGACTCTTAGCTTTGCACAAGTAAGGACTCAAATGGGAGGGAAGTTGATGTGAAGTAAACACAGTTTATAGTTGATGTGTTAAAACAGTGATTCCCAACCTTTTTTTGCTCACAGGACGTATGAGTTGTGAGTTATTCTAACTTCACAGATTGTTCATTTGAATATTTTGAGTGGCCTGATCATTACAGTAGTTTATTAAAAAGAATAAATCTGAGAAAAGTCTGAAAAATAGTCAGAATTTGAAGTAAAATAGGTTCTCTCTACTTTCTTTACCAATAATTCATCCCATCTCATCTCCCTACTCGCAGGTTGGGAATCACTGGAATAAAACATGCTAAATCACCAGTTTAACTCAGTTTGAGTTAAATATAATCATAACCAAAGCATCTCAAAATGAGTCTGATATGCAATTATATGTTTGTTGACAGGTACAAAGAATTCTCCAGGAACACACCAAACAGGCAGAAGTCATCTTGTTGGTTTACAGAGGAGGTAAATGACTCATCTGTTGTCTGTGATTTTATAACAAACAAGTCTTTTCACAGCTATTTTCTCTCTCATTATCAGGCATCTATCATTCAGCCGTCTCCCCAGGCTCTGTGCGAAGACTCCCTCCGCCTCTCCTCCGCCCTCCTCCTCCGCCTGAATCGGACAACACCTCTCTGCTCCCAGAAATACTGCCCTTGCCCCGCACCACCATTAGCACCCCTCCCTCCAAGCGCTCCTCGCTGATCCAGAGCACCAGTTTCTTGGAGTCCATTCCAGTGACCCTCACCATGGAGCCCAAAGACTGGATAAACACGGGCCTGGAGGACGAGGCGGGCGGCGTCGCAGTGCCCGATTCAGGTCTGGACAGGCAGGGCGGTGAACGGATGCGTCCTCTCCGAGGGTTCGATGTGGAGTTGAGGAGAAAGCCAGGAGAGGGCTTTGGGTTCGTCATCGCCTCTCAGGATGTTGAGAACGGCAAAGGTGAGAGACAAGTGCACATGTTTTGGTTTGTAGTTTTTCCTCTAATGATCAGAAGCAGAACTGGATCGGCATTACGCTGCATGAGTTGAACTTTTCTGACCCGGTAGGATCATTTGGTTACCTGCCCGGGGAAACAGGTTTCACTTGGACGCCCTTGTGTACAGACACACCATTAGGTAATTACAGATTAAAAAGTGGTCACCATGGCTACATGCCACCAGATGAGTCATGATGCTTCAGCAACCCTTTTCTTGTAAAGTAAAGCTAGTTTTGGGATCCACTATTGTGCTAAATTTCCCCAGCACAATTACCTAAGTGTATATTTTATGTCTTTATGCATGAAAATCTAAATGCCAACGTACTGACCATGAAATGTTTGCGTATTTGTCTGGCTACAAGAAAGTTGTACATCTCCCCATTTCACTTCTCCACAATGAAGAAGTATTTTATTAGTACACAAACACACAAACACATGCACAAACAGGGCCTATACACATTAAGTAGGCATTGTGGAGAGGTGTGAGAGTGATGGGGTGAACTGGCACCTCTCCAACTATCACTCCACCCTCCAAGGATTGAGCTATTGCTGCCCCCATGGCAGCATGGCGGCATAACATCATGTCGGGTTGATTAATGTACTTCAATAAGCTGTCTCTGTAACCAAAAAACCATAAAAAATGATCATATTGCATGCAGGCACACCCACAGCTCGCGTAGTAATGTAGAAAACCTCATTTCACGAAGACCTTTTTCCAGTTTTTATAGGATCTTGCAAAGCCACACGTTTCGCTTTGCACACACAAACACGTTTATGTCTTTCTTCCTGCTCTCACGGGCTTTTATTTTCTTTGTGCGTGGTTGCGTGTCAGCTCTGTGTGCTCCTGAGGGGATAGGTTGATATTGTTGCTGTTATTGGGATCAATATTCAGAATCTCACGCGTGGCGCCTGACGGACGGGCTTATCAAAGGAATAGTCGAATGTTTTGAGAACGCGCTCGTTCATTTTCTTGCTGACAGTTAAAGATCAGGAAGATCATTAAAGTCTGTGCTGTAAAAGTGAAGGTAGAGCCAGCAGCTGATTAGCTTAGCTTAGCATAAACTGCAAAAATAATAATAATACCTCACTGTGACATCAAAACTCCAGGAAGTCTGTGCATATCATCTCCTATAAAACCACACCACATCATTTTAACACTCCATTAACCAAAATATATGTCTAAAAAGTGCTAATTGGCCAGGTTTAAAGGAGCTGGTTGTCCCTTCTGTTTTCCTATGCTAATCACAAGTGGTATTGATCTTCTCATCCAACTCTCAGCTAAGCAGATAAATATATTTCAGCATGTTTACGGCCTTCATATGCAGCCTTTTTAGTTAATTTGTCAGCTCGAGTGAGGCTGCAGCAAAGTATCATATCTCTCGTATCTCCCTCTGCGTTTCTCTATCCTCTCTGACCTGACAGGACGTTGAGGCTTGTTTATGTTCTGTCTGGGAAGCGGACACATCCTGAACCTTATTAGCTTTTAGTGTAGTGCTTATGAATAGCAGTTTAACCGCAGCATCGCCGTGATGTATTGCCCACTCTCCCCTTCCTTTGTCTTATATTGGCTGCCCTCTGTTCCCGCGTGATGCGGTTCAATTTGCTTTATGGCTCTGGCGAACACACATCTATGTTTGCATGGTTGAGATTAAGGTTGTAGGTGCACCTGTCTCTGCGGTCTCCGAGGCTCTCCGTCCTCCCTCAAGCCTCCATCTCCACCGTGTCCTCATTCTCCCCTTCATTTCTCTCCCGTCATGTCACAGAAAGAACCCCCCTCTGTCTCTCCATATCTGCCTTCACCCTCTATCATTACCTCTTCCCATCTCTCTCCTCCTCTTCCCCTCATCAGCCTCCCTCGCTCTCCATCACAAGCTCACGCCCACTCTCTCCCCCCCTCTCTCTATCCCTCTCACCTCTTTTACTCTGCAGTAAAAGCGTCCAGTCTGGTTTTTCAGAAGATTAAAACTCTCCCTCTCTCCCTCTCTCTCTCTCTCCCTCCCTCTCTCTCTCTGTATCTCTCCCTCCCTCCACCTCCCACCTCTCCACCGCTCTCTGAATGCTTAAGAGAAATGCCACACTGAGCATTTCCCTCGCAGAGGAGCAACAGAGGGGGGACAGCAAACCTTTGTTTTAGCTCCTGTTACATGTGAATCTCAAGCTGCCTGACACGGATTTCAGGACATATATGTATATGTTTTTTTTCTGTTTTGTTTTTCTGCGCATGCTAATCAAAGAGCCATGCTGGAGAGACTACAGTCTGCTTTGAAAACTGTGAAGGAGTCTAAACGTAATTATTCCCTCCACTTATCGTTTTTTTTCGTGTTTACTGGGGGGAAAAGAAGAAATGGGAGGTGTGCTGGTTTGCTGCAGTGTTTCATGTTTAGCTTTGTGCATGGTGACTTTAGAGGGCATGATGCTGTGTTTGCACACTAAAGTTTGCTCAGTCAGATGATGTGGCGACTTTAGCAGGATGAAAGTTAGATCCACAGGCTCGCACAGTTGATCAAACTGATGCTGTGATCCATATGTATTAGGGTTGTTTGTTTACAGTTTACAGTGATACTGGTTGATGCGATGTTTCGCAGCAATGACACGATGTGGCTACGCTCCGTTTGTCATTTGTCATTTGTGAGCCACGCGTGCAGCAAAATGTATGAAGTTAAACAGATAGCTCAGCGTAGCGCACACGACCGCACGAATGAAGCTCAAGATCAGCAGTACTTTCTCCGGTCTCCGTCACGCACGAAGCATCTGCAGGCTAATGTGGGGATGTCTGCACCGGCTGATGCATCTGAGCTGCAGAGGGGGGGATTTTTACGATGGCAGCGGAGGAATGGAGGGAGGGATGGAGGGATGGAGGGAGGGGGGCTGCTACCATTCCTGAGCGGTGATCAGTGCAGCGCGTCAGAGGCTGGCTGGCTGCTGGGCATACCGCAGTGGGATTACTCTGGACAGGAGAACATGGAGAGCCAGAGGAAAAGACACTAATATAAAGCAGTCCATTTGGATGCGTCTGTGTGTGTAGTTTAAGTGTGTTTGTGTGTGAGTACATCTGTCCCAATCCCTCTGCTTGTGAGTCACTTTGTGTATGTGTGTGTGTGTGTGTGTGTGTGTGCACAATGGTGCTAGGTGCGTGTGATGGCTGTTGCATGTGCATTCATGTGTTTGGCGACTGTTGATGTCAGGCCGATGTATTATGCATGATAAGAAGACTATTTGCAAAGCTGCATTGGCTTTGATTTGACCTGATTGCTGTTTCTGCCTGGGTCACCCAGATTAGTGCCAGATTGAAGATGTGTCTCTGGACTCTGAATTATAAGCTGAACCTTTTAATGGGATCATCATTCTGATGTGACATACACTTCACCTCATATTCTTATCCCCCCCCCCCCGCAAGTACAATTTTAAGCTGCTGGCAGTCATTTTGTGGCGCTCTATAGGACAATTTGAACAAGCTATTTTTATCCTGAAGGGATATAGACGATGTACCTCAGCTGAACGAGAGTCGCAAAATGTTTATGCTGCCTGATGGGTTACATAAGGCCACTGGCAAGACTCTAGAGGGACCAGCTGTCACCAAAGCACAGCATAGCCTCAAAGAGGGGTCAGAGAGAGAGTAATGGGGAGTTTACAAAAATACAGAAAGAGGAATAGAAGATTGAATTAAAGATCTAAGCAGACGGTCAGCTCAAAACTGTAAGAGGCTTTTTAGTTGGTGCAGGAGATTAATGGACACGCGTTTATTTTTAGGCTGCTCAATACTTTTTTCATCATCCTTAGACACTGACCAGAGTTAGGTTTAATTATGAGCGATTTCATCTCCGTGCAAATAAGACAAATGAAGTTCTTGCTTCGTGAAGCTTATCGTCCCCCCTCGCATCAATCCAGAGGTCGGTCGAAAGCAAAAAAAAGACATTTCGCACGTCATCTCTCCTGTGTGTAACACCTTGATCGTGATAAAGAGGTGTGTTTGAGGAGTGTACGGGCGGTACGAGACGAGAAAGACATTTTTGTGGTACCAGCAGAAGCCAGTTTTTTGCTGCGTTTGTTTCTATGTTTTGTATGCTAGCAGCATACTAATGCAGACAGATTGCAAGTTTGGACATCTAAGAAAAGCTGAGCCTAAGACTCACTCATGCTGTAAAACCCCCCCCCCAAAAACTCAAGTGTAAATATCCAAAGCTTGTTGTTATGTGCAGCTTGACAGATTCAGGACAGGGAAACGTTGCTGGAAAGCTTGTGCTCCACGACGGTCTGTTCTTGAGGAGGCAGACAAATCATTGATCAGCGAAAAACAGTTCCCCCGTGTGTCAGCAGATGGGGAGATCGGTTGATAGATGGGAAGATGAAGGAGAAGAGGAGTGTGTTTCAAGGAGATAGTAGGGGGGAGGTGTTAAGAGAGTCTCCTGTGGGTCGTAATTTATAAAGTAAACCCTGCCAAAAAATGATCCAAAGCTTAATCACAGCTTGTTTTAGGGAATTCTGGCGAAGAGGCTGTTGAAATAAATCTTCCCGCTCTTAAATTCCTCTGCATTTGACCCCTCTTTTTACTCACTGCCTTCTGTTAAAAGGGGCTTATACCTGTGTATGAATTACTCAAAAAGCCGTTTTCTGTTCTCTCTTTAGCTGCTTCACTTCTCCCTCACCGGTTTGTGACAGTCCGTCGGGGCAGTCCAGCGTCCAAGAGTGGTCAGATCCGGCCTGGAGATCGATTAGAGGCAGTGGAGGGACGCTCGGTGGTGACTCTGCCTCATCGGGAGCTTTCTCAGATCCTCCGCCGAGCGGGAAATACTCTCCGCCTCACCATTATCCCGCGTCCCAGCACCTGTAAGCATACCTGAAACACAAATACGCCTCCTGGTTGTAAATTCACGATCTGACTTCTTCTGCGGTCTTCCTCAGATTCTTCAAGCCTTTCAGAAACCACTGAGTATGACCCTGGTCACAGAAGCAGAAAGGGTCAAAGGTCACGTCCAAAGGTGAGGGCAGCTCATGCCGGTGTCAATCCTTCTCACAGTGACAAATATCAGTGCTCCTGCTTACCCTCTCTGCCCTCGTCTCCCAGCGTGACTCCAGGTATTACAGTGTAGACTTGGATCGTGGCCCGTCAGGCTTCGGCTTCAGCCTGCGAGGGGGCAGCGAGTACAACATGGGCCTCTACGTCCTGGGACTGATGGAGGGGGGTCCAGCCTCACGGAGCCAAAAAATGCAGGTCTGTTTCACAATGTTCACTACACTTTATACTCTTTACTCTAGAGTGAGGGTTGATATATATATTTCAAGATATTTTATTTAATTGTGCAGATAAGAAAAGGTATATTTTATCCACATCATGTCATTATAGTATGACATTTTTCACTTTAGCTGCTCGATTCTGAGCATCCTGGTATTGTGCACGCTAGAGCCGTTGTTAATGTTTTTAGTGACACCTAATTTAACGAGACAATAGATGCAGTGTGTAAAGTAACGCCGTGGATGTTGTGCCCGTGCGTTGGGGCTGCAGGTCAGCGATCAGCTTGTGGAGATCAATGGGGACAGCACGGCAGGGATGACCCACAGTCAGGCGGTCGAGCAGATCCGCAGAGGAGGCCACCGCATCCACCTGGTGCTCAAGAGGGGAAACGGCTACGTGCCGGATTATGGTGAGTCACAGTCGGAGGATTTAGGAACGTCTCAGGATGTGCAGATTTACAATATAAGACATTAAAAAGCAGGGAATGTTACGTCTTCTGATGCATTTGTTTTGGGTGTATAAACTCCTTTCTTCTTTTTCTGTGGGGATGATTCTAACTAAAATACTTCTACTCTTTTTCCCTGTGGTGTTTCCCGCCTTTTAACCCATTCATAAATCATTTGATCCTTATTCCCGCACCACATTTTCCCTCTGGATTTCCACACATTTCTTTCCTTTCTTGCTCCGCTCCTTCCTTCCTTTCTTCCTTCCTTCCTTGTCCTTTGTCCTCCTTTCTTCTCGGCCTCTCAGTGGAGCTCTCCAGTTTGTCTCTATGTATGACCAACTCCAAGCTAGGCGAGCCTTGCTTCTATGTCATTGGACGGACAGAGAATACGCGGTTGGTAATGGTTCCTGTTAGTTCTCCCATTTTCTGTCTCTCTACATTCCTCTTCCTCAGTCACAACTGCTGTCTTCACTTCCAGTTAAAGAAACCTCACAGCTTGTGTGTTGGTAGTAGTAGTAGTAGTAGTAGTAGTAGTGTGTTGACATTCACAATATTATACTGATTTCTTGCCCAATTTAGTTCCCCTCAAACCTACCTCTGAACAGACTTCGCAAGCTTCGTTTTTTTGTAAGCACACTGAATTATTTAAAGAAGAGAATGCCTTAACGCTATCATAGAGCATACTGATAATCAGATGTGTGTCGTATTTCTATTAAAGCTTAATCTGAAGGTTTCACTCAAATATAAAAGCAGCTGTTGCTGTGCAGGCTGACCTAATGCAAAAAAAAAAAAAAACCCACAAAAAACAAGCAACAAAAAACACTTTCTGGATTTCAGAGCTCTAATAACAGATTACATAATGCTCACTGCCAAAGATTTTGCTCTTCCTCTATTTTATCCACCTGTTCACTCTGTTTTCTCCTCCTCCTCTCTCCCGTGAAATGTGTGTCCAGGCCGTGAACACAGAGTCACCTCCCCCTCCCACCTGCATCACCCCAAGGAGCAGGGTTTGGCTGCAGTAAACTCCACCGGACGGAAGGGGCACAGCTCCAAGCATAAGAGGAGAAGCAGGTCTGCAAATGGACGCGAGCGAGGCAGAGAGACGGAAAGGAGGAGAAGAGGGGGCTCAGAGGGAGGAGGGCGCTCGGGTTTACAGAGCCCCGTCTCTGAGCTGGGTGAGGAGTCTCGCGAAGAGAGGAAGAGGAGAAAGAGAAAAACTCAGAGTTTACCCAGAGACGCCTTCAGGAATCATGATGATAGTGAGACGGAAAGAGGGACAGTGAGGGGAAGGAAAAGGGGGAGGGAGAGATGGACGGGGAGGAGTAAAAGCAGGGAGAGGAAAAGCAAAAGTAAGGAGAGGAGAGCGAGGAAGGCAGAGGTCGAAGGGCAGGAGCAAGAGGAAGAGCAGGAGGCGCCTGCTGTTAAGGAAACGGTGGCAGAAAGGATGGAGGAGGTAGAGGAGAGGGTTAATTTAGAGAGGGAAGATAGAGAAGAGAGACAAGAAAGAGAAGAGAGACAAGAAAGAGAAGAGAGACAAGAGAGACAAGAAAGAGAAGAGAGACAAGAAAGAGAAGAAAGAGAAGAGAGACAAGAAAGAGAAGAGAGACAGGCGAGACAAGAGAGACAGGCGAGAGACGAGATTGAAGACGATGTTTTCCTCCCCATTCCAAGTCCTACCCCAAATCTTCCCAGACCCAAAGAATACTGGGAGGAGGAGAATGATGAAAACTGGCACGTTGCAGCAGAGTACAGGGAGCTGAGGAAGGAGAAGGAGGAGCAGGAGAGGTCGTGGGATGACGACAGGGGTGATAATAGTGAGACAGAACTGAACGGGGATCAGAAAGATGACGATGCACAGAGGGAGAGGCCTTTACCAAGTGTTGCTGTGATAGATCCGGTGTCACAGAGAAAGCCCTTCTCCTTCCTCACCTCCACACTGTCCGTCGAACAGCTGGGGGACGATGAGTCAGACTCTGGGGCCAGCCAATCTGACGGCACCATGTCTGCCGCTGCCAGCATCTCAGGCCTTTCTCTGGCCGCCACAGAAGCCGGCGGGCGCAGGGCCGAGGTGCTGCCAGGCCCCTGGCTCACACCCAGCCAGCAGAGGATGGCTCAGGTCGTAGAGGGGAACAGACTCTCCAGGAGGCGGACAGGACAGGGAGGAGGAAGAAGCGCTGTCTCTTGACTTTCAACGGGAAGTAGAGCATGCAGCAGCTGAATGATACTGTATCATATTCTGCCAGTCTCACACTGTTAGACCTCGACTTGTTTTCTGCAGCTACCCACACTACCAACATTTTCTCTCAGTCACTTTGATATCTACAGTAGTACGAAGTCATATTCTTTGTGCCTTTTTACAGCTGACCTCTGGCTGACGTTAAATGTCGACAACACATCTGAACTTGTAAATGACGGTTTGTGGTTTTTTTTGTTTTGCCGGTGAAACAACACAGACGTTGTCTTTTTCGCCCTCTTTATGTTTCACCGCTCTCTTTACATTCGCAGCATTTGTGATAAATGTTTCCAGGACAACAAGGTATTACAGACACCTTGGCGTATCCTCACTCCCCTCTCTGCATCTCTGTCTTCGAGCTACTTTTCACGGCGTCCTCTCCGATGTACCCTCCCACTGTACAAAGACTGCATAGACGTTCACTTATACCTCATGAAGAAACCAAGCAATAATAATGCAACTGTACAAGACTATCAGCCATCCATTTCCACCGCAACACGCCGATCTGGTCTGAGAGGAAACAGTGTAAACACGTTTGTACAATATCCTCTTTGTCTTTTGTGGACGTGTAACTGGATATTTGATTGTGATAATGCAAATCCCCTTTGCTAGCAGGTGTGAAATCTATATTCTGTAAATATTTGTATAGGAATAAATGACAGAACCTATTGTAAATACTATACTAACTGGAGCCAAGCCCTGTTTTGTATTACTGTATTGTAATACATCATGATAAGTCTAAATACATATATATATATATATAAAAATATATGCAGTATATCTATATATTACATACAACAGATACCCGTGCATATTATTTATTATTGTGTGATGAGAAATGACGTGAAAATTGGTATATTATAGCTTTCGTGAAAGGCTCAAAATGTAAACACAGAACTATATTGTACCTGCCCTATTCATAAATGAATGTTTTGTAATATGCTGCTTGGGTGTGGATAACTCTGGATATTCTGCTATGTTGTACCCTACTTCAAAAAGTCAGCAAAAGATGCCAAAAATATGCATCCGGTGTGTGCATATTTCTCGTACTGTTATAATATTGTGTATGTGGGGTCAGAACAAAAACCACTATCTAGATTCTAGATAGCACCGTGCCCATCGTGCCACGTACAGTTGCCTTGGTAACATAAAACCACTTTATCCTAGCCACTGATTTTTCTTACTGTGAAAAACCCCTTTTGCTCTGAGGTCTTTAATACAAGAGAGAGAGAGAGAGAGAGAGAGGTGGGCGCGCCGTTTAGTAAGTCATGCCAAAAAAAAAAAAAAATGCATAGGCCCTTACTGCAAACCCACAAACGAATAATAATCACAAGCCTCTGCAGAATCTGAGCTCAGTGTGGCGTCTAAAGATGGCAAAATAGCACATCATTTTGTTTTGCTTTCTTTCTTTTTTTTTTTAAAGAGTTCTGTTGTAGCGGGGGGTGGGGCGGGGGGAAGCTGAATGGATACTGTGAGATGTTATTTTTATATGAAATCTTTTTGGAAAAACTCAGGTTTTCAGATACTTTGCTCTAGATAAGCCATTAGGAAGAAAAAGCTGCAAAGTGACTTCACGCCCCTTTTCATAACTCACACGACATTATTTAAATGTTAAAGCACTGTTATGTTGATTCTTTCAGGCAGCATTAGGAGACACAGACTGTTACAGCTGTTTAGTTACCGCCCTATAATTATCTGAAAGGTTGATGCTATTCGTGTGTACCTGAACTGAAATGAATTGCTCGGTGTGCCCTGCCCATTTGTTTGCATCACTGCTAGTACAGTGACCAAACCAACATACTGTACCCCCCCCCCCCTCCCCACTACAGAGTAGCTTATACATGTGAGACTTCTTTTATAACGTTTGCTAATGTTCTTTTTTTAGACATTCATTTCCTAAGGGGGGATTATAAGGCTGGACTGTAAACACGTTCTAATAAAACTCCAAATAAACTGCTGAACCAATTTCCTCAGTGGTCATGCATGTCTTTCTTTTTATTGCTTCTTTTTTTTTTTTTTTGACATGAGAGGAGGAGACACAGTCAGTCATGGACAGCAGATGGCAGCAAAATTATAGGGTATAGTATATTTTGGAGAGCTAGAGATGGGATTTGATACAATGAAAGCGTGTGTGCAAGAGAGAGATTTTACTTTAAGGATGATGTGAAATAGATTATGTGTTCAGAAAGAGGGTGCGATGTGGGCCTGAGAATAAAAATAAAGATTCCTTTAAGTGAGTCCTTAAGAGGGCTCGAAATTGATCGTTTCCCACAGATCAAATATTAAACCAGCTTTTTGCAAGAACAGGGATTTTACATTTTCCATGCACACTCACCCCTCAGTCTAATATTAGTGTGTTGTACTGTACAGCAGAGCAGCATCACCTGCGAGCTCACAGGAGCTGTCTCAGTTCAGATATGAGCACTTAAGCACCGCCACTAAAAATAACATCGCTTTGAGGCCTGTCTTTCTCTCATGTTGTCCTAAGCCGCATCCTTCTGTTCAAGTCAGCACACACACACACACAAAAATAAAAAAATAAAATCACCGCAGCAATAACAGCCCTTGCACTCAGATGGACTTAAGTGAGCACAGCTTATAATATTAATATCTAAAAGACCTCAAATCAAACCTTTAATCTCAGTGACTGGGGATACAGAGTATAACGTGACATTTACAGTGTGTGTACAGGCGTTACATTACAGTGTACAGTATTGTTTTCTACATGTGGGCTCCGGATTTATGGGCGCTCAACAGGGTTCCTGATATGTAAAGTCACAAAGATGCAAAATGAGGAGCTGATTGCACCTTCAAAATAAAATGCCCACTGTTCCACCTCGTGTTTATTGTGCAGCCCACCAATAACATGGACGATAATTTACAATATAGAATGATGAAACTGTGCAGTCTTTGTTGGAAAACTCCCTCATGATGTGATGAGTGATTTATGGGAGAATATAATGGAGATTGAGACTCATTTTCTTTCTTAATGTACATACTGTTAATGACTGTTAATGATATGGCTCACAAATACACAAAAATGTTATATACGCCATGCACATTTCACGTAGAATAACATCTTTCGTATTGTACATTATATAATTATTTAAAAATGTTATATTTTATATTCTGGTGTACAGTGTATGATCGCCTATCCTTGTCTCTCAATGGTAGTCAGGGTGGACTAAGATGAGATACGTTAAGCTAGACTTTGTTGATCACACCAGGGGAATGTGCTTGTCACAGCAGCGTATAAAGCAGAGGGATGATAAAGAAAGAAGACTATTACAATATTAGAAATAAAAAGTTCTATAGCCTGTGTGCAACTTTCAAGTGCATCATCGTTGGACAGAAATATCTGCACTGTACATGCAGAGAGTCCTAGCTCATGTATATCTGCATATAACAGGAAATGTTATCTCATTTCTACACGTTTGTCACCAGTTCATCCATTTTATTGTAGACATAAATGCAGGTATGACAATCCCTCTATTTGGTTAATTCATTTGTTTGTTTTGTTCTGATCGATCTGTATCATTCATTATTCAGTCATGAAGTCAATACGGCCAGTCTAACTTTCATTCACTATTTGGGTTCCCATTAATATTTTCTTTACAGTCATTTACCCTCCTGTAACGCTCACGCAGTTACTCTCTTATTTTGAAACTCCCACCTGGAAGTCCCGCATCATTGCGGCTGACTTGACCGTGATGCGCTCAGATGGAAAAGCCGCACGCATCGCTGCAGTTCAGACGCTCAAGGAGCGGAAAAACCTCTCTCTCGTGTTTCTGCGCCAACCCGCAAAGAAGACTCACCGCGGCGCACCTGCGTGGATTAACCGACCCCGACGCAGCCGAAACTCTGCTCAGATAAGTAGGAAATAACTCGTTTAAACCGATTTCAGATCACCGCAATAAGCAGCGAAACACCAAAGTAGAGTTTAAAGATTCGGCACAGCCTATTGAGACTTTGTCAGGAAATACTCCGGATAGTTGTTTGCCCTTAAAATGTTTTTTAAATTAAATATATCCGACACTGAATGCGTGATGTGGGAATAAACTCTGCGTTATTCTCGGATGAAAAAAAAAAGCCCAGACACACACACACACACACACAGTTTTGGGAACTAATTTGAATTTAAAGCGCTAGGATGTAGTTTTTGTCGGACCAGAGGGGAGGATTTGGACCTCGACAATGAACTTAGTAAGCCACATCTGCTTACTTTCTGTGCTGTAAAGACACACCAAGCCATGGGTTGAAAGCGACGATGATAGACTGCGGGGATACTCAACGTGGGAGGGAGCAGAATTTTCTGTGTTATGTAATGATTGACAGCGCCTGATAATTAGTGGTAGATCATAAATAGCATCACCCCCTCCCATTACCCCCCTATCCCCCCCTTTCCCCCCTGCATGTCGAGGAGGCTAAAGAGTGGTTGATGTGCATGAGATGCTTTTATAATGAACTCATATCAGAGCTCTTAAGTGTTAATGAGCAGGATATGTCTCAGGTCAGGGGAGGCTCGTTCCTCTGCGTATTTATGAGCTCCATCAGAGCAAGCTGGAGTTCATCACTGATGTCTGATCAGCCTCATTTAGATGACACTTCGCTTTGTCACTCCCTCCTGCAGCCAGTCTCAGTCTGTTTTTGAAAATATTTCCATCATGTTGCCCCAAACTCTTGACCTGCTCCATGCTGATTTGGCGTGGTCTTTCAAAATGACTTCAAGAAATCAGACAATCGACAGCTTCTTTTTGAGCTTTGAACTCTTTTCTCGCCACTGCAACGTTTCTAACGGCTACTAAGATGCTATAATGCTCATTTCTGCCCTCAGATTTGGGGATATGTAGTCATGCTGAACTTCTCACCCTCTTAATCTCTGTGACTTCCTGTTTCTGAAGATCTGAAGACATTAGTTAATCTTCACTAGAGCCTTCGTTGGTCCCTCCCTCCCCCCAACTCATCAGGGCTGGTGGGGGGGGTGGATCTCGGACCCCCACGGGGTCAAAACTTTGGTGGTGGCTGGCGGTGGTGGTGATACCCCCTAGAGGCCCACCATGGAGACCAGCCCAGAGAGCCCCAACCGGGCAGTGGAGTACCTCCTGGAGCTCAACAACATCATCGAGAGCCAGGCCAAGCTCCTGGAGACCCAGCGCCGGCGCATCGAGGAGCTGGAGGGCCAGCTGGACCGGGTCAGCCAGGAGAACCAGGACCTGAGGCAGGAACGCAGCCCACGGACGCCTGGCTCAGACACCCCAGAGCAGAACCACAACCACAACCAGCCTCTATCCCTCCCCATCCATCATGGCAGCGGTGGTGGTTGGTGGTGGTGGCGGTGGTGCAGGTGGCAGCAGCAGCGGGAACGCCAGCGCCTCAGCTGCTCAGGCCACAGCTGGATCAGCCACGACCCAGGGGCCCGGCAGGGAGAGGAGGAGCCACACCAGGCTGACCAGAGGTCTCTCCTGCGGCTCCTCCACCACCGAGCGAGACCGGCTGGAGCGCACTGACAGCACAGACACCAACACCAGTTCAACCATCCGTAGAAAGTAAGTCTAACACATGAGCCTTCATGTCATACAGCAGGACACCAGGTGGCTCTAAATAGCGATGACCACGGTGCGCATCATGTACATTTATATATGCTAATCCCTCATAATGACAGGCTGTATGGAGCTGCAGCTTTTCTGGTCATCAGAGGTAATCCTGTGAGACCTTCAAAGGTGTTTTTTTTTTTAAATACACCACCATGAGGAAATGTGCTGGAGGATTATGGGTAGAGTGATAAGTGCTCAAGGTGTCCATTTCTTCATGCTGTGTGTAATTATGCCTGCAGAGGGTTTGATTTGTGTAATGATCCCAGTCTATTATGCGAGGTGTGTAGGCGCTGCATAGTAGTATGCTGAGGAAAAACGTCCAGGCAGGCAGGAGGGGTCTTTTTCTCTCTCTCTCTCTCTCTCTCTCTCTCTCTCTCTCTCTCTCTCTCTCTCTCTCTCTCTCTCTCTCTCTCTCCCTCAACTTTTTAAGACCACTGCATGAAAAAAAAAAATCCACCCACTGTTTGCTAAAAGTGTATTTTTCTTTTCATACTTCACTCTGAACTGTAGGCTGGTTGTCTTTCCCCCCCATCCAAACTCAAGGCTGACCTGAAGTTAGAGCGCTGCAAACACAGCTTTGGCAAACAGCAAGTGCATCTGTCTTCGCTTTTTTTACTCTTTTTTTTAACCACGCACACACACACTCACACACACTCGCATAGAGAGAGAGAGAGAGAGAGAGAGAGAGAGACGGCTTCTGTTTTCCGGAAGCATTAAGCTTCGTGAGTAGGCAGCAATTCATGTGAAAAAAAAAACACACAGTGAAATATACTGTTGCAGCCTTAGTGACAGAAACCATTTATCTTTGTGCATATCATAACATTTCTTCACACGCAATCATCTCGGCAATTATCCCTGGATTTTTTTTTTGCACGCTAGCTGTTTCTCTTCTTCGTCTTCTTCTCGTCCCAATCCTCTTATCACCGACTGTTTCAGCCCTGACCAAATCCCTTATCGATTAGAGTTGTCTTTTCCTCCGCTTGTCTGCCTCTCTGGTCCCCCCCCCCCACCCTCTCCTCCCCTCATCCCTTAGGTTGACTTAGTCATTAGATTGGAGCACATATTAGTTATTTATGTAGGTGTTAAATCCAGTGATGAATTGCAAATGTAGATCTTGCTGATCCTCCCTTGTTAATCGCCTGTAACGGCTGTAGCTGACTTTGGATTCAGGCTCAGACAAGCGTATCATATGACGTGTCACATTTAATAAAAAGTCACCCGCACAGTGGAGCCATATTGTCCCTGTCTGGCTGTGACTCAGCCTAACCCCCAAAACCAAGCCTATTAGCTCAGGTCAGCGGCAAAATTCCCCTCGTCGTCTGATAACGGATCAGATATGAACATGAATTATCATCAGCGTCGGTGCCCGCGATGCTCCAAACATGACTCAAATCAGAGGCAGAGACAGAAGGAAGATGTGGGAGAGAGGGATGAGGAGAGGAAAGATGACAAGGGGGAGGAAAGTGACTGAGCGACCTCACTCAGCGTGCCCCAGTCTAAAAGAGAAAAGGTGGAACACACACACTGACTTGCCATCTGTCAACAGAGTGTGTAAGAGAGGGAGGGAGATAGGAAAGGGGAGTCTGGGCCAGAGATGGCAAGGCTCAGAGAGTCTTCCTTTGGTTGTGTCCAATTAGTTTTTGTTCCCTCAGCAGCAGGCCCTGTGCTCTCTGTCCCTCACGGAAAAATCCCTTTTGATTCTGGACAAGCAAACAAACCTCCTCCTCCTTTTTTTATTTTTCCTTAGCCATGCGTTCAACAACCGCATCAAAACAAAGTCACTCCTCTCCTCTTCGTCCTCCCAGCGGCACGCTGTAAACATCTGTCCCAAATTGCTATCCTGTTTTGTTCCTCTCCTCCTCCTGTTAATGGCAGTGTGAACAATGTGAGTCTGAAGCCTCGGGGCGAAATGATATTTGACGTCAAGTTCCTCCTCCAAGAAACAGCGGGGTCGAGGGCATCGCCACAGCTCGCTACGAGCCCGGCAGATGTTTTTTTTTTCGGCTTGTTGTTATTTTGGGAGAGGTCATGCAAGTGTATTTTGTATCATCCTATGCGTGTGTGCGTGTATCTTTACGTCATGTATGTGCTGGTTGCACAAAAATGTGTGAAAGAGGGGAGGTAGGTCCACACAGAGTGCATGAGAGATTAATTAATGTGACCAGAGTATAATTACCACTAGCCCAGGGGTGATAATTACCGCTGTGTGAATATATATGTGTGTCTTTCTTTAAAAAAATTGAGTTAGTGTGCACTGTAGGATACAACCCGGGACATTATTAGACAGCTAATGTGATCGTGCAGTCTGCCACACAGCCTGTCATGTTGTGACGATGTGACAGTTCTCGCTGCATGGGTGAGAGATTACATCCTTCGTTATGTGCTACATACATGCAGCCCGGCCTCAGCAGCTCATAGGAAGAGATGCAGGGGGCAGCTAGAGGTCTTGGTGACAGCCTCTGTATTATTATTATATAATGATGGGAAGAAGAAAAAAAAAACAGGGAACCCAAGCTATCTTTTCTTCCTTACGTGCCTCTCACTATCACAGTGGGAGACTTCACAAGCTGCAAAGAGCCCTGTGATGGTGCTCGTGTCTCCGTTCCATCAACCCTCCATCCATCCATCCATCCATCGCCGTGCGCGCAGGGGCACCGTGGGCATGTGCTCGACCCTCCCTGAGGCTGACGTTAGGGGGACGTTAGTGACGACTTTTGTTTCAGGAGGAGCTCAATTTGCTAATTTTGCGAGGCTCTACTCCCCATTCCCACGTCACCCTCATCCCCTTTACGGCCCCCTCTCCACCCCTTCTCTCCATCTCTCTCCATCTATCTCTTTCTTTCTCTCACATACCCACACACACACACACACACTCACTCTCTCCCCCTCGCTGTTTCTCTTTCCCACTGCTGCAGATATGACTCAGAGAAGCTGCACAAATTACTTTTGTGCTATTCTCTTTCCCTCTCTGCTCGCTCACTCTTTTCCCTGCTGTTAACAGAAGCACATTTTTTATTTTTTTTCTGTTCCCGTTTAGATCGGTTGAATATCTTTTCTTCCGCGCTAATAAAGCGCTCACGATACGTGGTAATTTGGGGAGTTTTTCGGCTGTGCTTTACTTCCTATAGTAGCTAAGACAGCGCGGATATAACTTAGAGAAATGAGCTGGCTCCAGGCAAATGTGTGGGTAAGCTCAGCTGAGCCTGTGCTGACCTGCTCCAAACAGTCTGTGTGAAGTGATGTGAGTTAATCTATTCTCTCCGGACTCACCGAGAGTTTCTAGAAGAAATACAGTGAAGCTGCAGCTGCTGTTTTTCTCCTCGAGAATCTCACTCTCCCCTCTTTTTTTTTTTTTTTGTCTTCATATTTTCTATTTCAGGACACATAGTGAATTAAACAACATTTAATTTTGGCCCGAATAAAATATCGCAGCAGTGTTAATGATTGCTGTGATGCAGTTTAAGCCTGACGTAAATTTAAATGATGGATGTGTGTGTGTGTGTGTGTGTGTGTGTGTGGTGTGTGTGGTGTGTGTGTGTGTGTGTGTGTGTGTGTGTGGGAGGTAAGTGTACGTGGGTGGTATTTTTTTTGCCTTCTCCTCACCATTTCTGTGTGCAGCGAGTGTTCAAGGCTTTCATACACTGTGAGCAAATCAAAAATCATACTCCTTTTTTTTTTCTCTCCATTTATATTCAGTCACGTGTCACTTAGGATTCACGAGGATACATATTTTCAAGTATGAGTGGCCCAGTGAAGGGTAAATTCCTGCTTATCATCACCGGAATAGCCCAGCCGATGACCTTGGCAGCCTTCGCAGATGGTCATCAAACCTCTTTCTGCTCGTTTCTTATCCATATTTTACGAAAAGATGGGAAAAAAAATTCACAGGTTTTACAGTTGGATTTTGATATGGCGGTTTCACCTCAACGTGGCGACAGAAAGTTATCACGTCTGCGGACAGACAGATTGGCTTTGTGACAGGATAAAAACTCCTGGTGAATGGTTCAGTTGGTCAGTCACAACATGTTGTACTTCACAGGCAGCATATGACCTTGTATCCTGAAATTCCTCCTTTCCTGTTCATCTACAATAATGTTTTTTTCTCACACTCTGTCTGTGCTCTTTCTTGAAATGTTAAGGAGACGAGTGAATAGCTGTGATGTAAAGTTTTTCACAGGAAGTGAAATGTCCTTGGACGGGGAGCGCTGTGAGAGATATAGTTGCTGTGGAAACTGTGAAGCTGTCCTCAAGGCGGTTACAATATTGTATTTCCGTCCGCAAGCTCTCCCTCCTTCCACCTCCAACTCAACTCACCTATCCAAGGGTGGGAGGAGAGGTGAGGCCAAGAGGAGGGCGGATAAATATCCTCCGTGATGATGACACAACCTCCTCTCCTCATCCTCACGCGATTGCCCTCCTAGTTTGGAGCTGCCTCTTTCGCTTTGCAGCTGCGTACAGATAACAGTCCGAACAACAGGCGTGCTAAATTGGCGCAGAGATTAGCAGTCTTGCTTTGTTATTAGTGAGGAGGGGAGAGCGCTAAACGTCCTGTTCATTCATCAGCGGGTTAAACATCACTCTGATGACCCCCCGTGGATCCGTAGAGGTCAGCATTTGTTTAACACAGGTGCACCTCCTTTCTCCCCAGCTGCTACCGCCGCTGTGACTTTTATTCACCGCTTTTTTGCCGTTCAAACGCAGATAAGTGGCACTTTTGAGGCGGGATGTTTGTCAAACACTCGTTGCACACGTTCTGTGGAGCAGAATAGGGAGACTGGTTACCGTGGGAACGCTGTGAGCTCTTCTGTGAAGAACTCTGTGGGCGAGAGACACAGAATAGAGAGATGGAGAGAAGTGAGGAGAAGAGAGGGTAGGAGTGGGAGCAGGAGCAGGGCGAAAGACAGAAGCAGGATTGAATGACGGCTCGATGGGGATGGAGGAGACGTGTTGAAGACAGATGACTGCTGCGACGTTTATTATTTATCCCAGGCTGCAGGTTGTCTTTCATTGAAAAGTTTGGATGTGCTTTCTCTGGCTGACAATTCGTCATGACCGAGATTCAGACTTTGCAGAATGTCCCTCCGGTGATCTGCGGGGATATCGCTTTCTTTAATTACTCCTTCGCCGTCTCCCACATCCCCGTTTAAACAAAGTCTAATTGTTTGGGTGAATCAAACCCACACACCTTATACACAAGCGCTCAGACACATGTGCATGCAAAGTGGCAGGGTACAGCAGGTGCCTGGTGTGCGTAGTTCAATCGTAACTGTAACTGTGCCCCTCCTTGTCAGTGCTTTCGCACGCCAAACGCCCACACAGGCAGTCCACACTGTTGCCAAGCAGCAGGAGACTCAAGCTCACAGTTGGAAGTGAAGGTGGTGGTGGTGGTGGTGGGGGGGTTTGTGGAAGAGCTGGTGGAAGGGATTGGGGTGTGGGGGGTTTCGCTGTACATAAAAACACACATAACTTTAAGCTACAACCCAGCGTGTGTGGTTATCAAACGTCTCTGTTTGTCAGCAGGAGTCAGGCGGGTCACGCGCTGGAGGAGGGATGACGCAGTGTGCTCCCACATGCCTTATTTCATAGACAATGGCGTGAAAGCACAATTTGAAGTGGGTTGTACCATGGTTGGATTGGACGGGCAGATTATCCCCCAGAAAAGCCACGTGGATGGAAATGAAAGTGCTCACTGACTGTGGGCTGGAAAACATTTGTTGTGGTGTGTAAGCGTACAAAAAAAACGGCGCTGGTGATGTCTCCTTGTGATCGCTGCATGTGAGCTTATCGTTCCCACTCTCCTCGCTCATCTATACATAGACACACCTACACGCTGACGCCCCCGTGCCACGGCACAGGTTCGAGGAAACGCTGAATCCAGCAGCATGCATCGCTCCACATCCTGTTTCCATTTCGCATTCCTCCTCCCCTCCTCAATCATTCGTCCCTCCTTTCCTGCTCCCTTGATTATTTTCACCCTTGCCCTCCTCCGTATTCAACCTCTCCCACTCTCATGTAGCTCGCTCTCCTCCCACTCTTCTTTCTGCCTCCAGCCTCTGTCACCGCACCGCTTGAAATACACGCCACCTCACACATTCCCCCGGTGTACCACTTTTTCTTTTAGCCTGCACTTCCTGTGTCGTCTCACTAATATCTTTTGACCTGTGTGGATTCATATCTTGATCTCTTTAGAATTTTCTGATTCTGCGAGCACCTGCTAATGACAGAAAGCGAGATGTACACACACTCAGAGTGTGTGGGTAGTTTGTGTGTTTATTTTATTATGGAGGAGTAGAAGAAGAAGAAGGAGGAGGAGGAGGATGATTGGGGCATTGTGTGTCTTTTTTTTTTTTTTTTTGATGGCACCCAGGGATTCAGGCATAACTGCTCATGAAGCAAAAAATCACATCCTAGATGAGCCTGTCAACACTTGCCACACTGGGGATACTCTAACAGGAGGCATTAGTTACCTCTGGTGTAATACAAATCTTGGCAGTGCAAGACCGCACAGTGTGTACAAGCATGGCTCAGGCTTACATAACGACAACCTCTGCCTCCCTTCACGTCTCCATCCAAAGCTGAACAGGTCAACGGGTTCATTTGTTTATAATATTTCACTCCCGTGCGTCACAGAGATGTCCGTGAGGAGAAATTAAAAGCATGGATATTCTGCAACATAGACTCTGTCCGTGTAGATTAAGCCTAAAACTCTTATCAAGCTGCTGACTTGTCTAATCTTTATAAATAGGAATGAACAAGGCGCTCCTGTGCTGCGCTCAAATAGCCACTGACAGCTTATTCTCATTTAATTGGAACTTTTTTATCATTTGCACTAAGCAAACGAGCACTCCGCCTACATGATTATAACCTTACCTCTTATTTTTACCACTCTTGTTCCTCTCTGATTAGAAACCCCCTCTAACTGCCGCTAACAGCCACGTTAAGTGTCCTAGACTCGTGGCTTCTTTGAACCTGCCAGCATTCAAGGCAAGAAAGACAGAGTCAATTTGAAATCCTGTCAAACAGTTTGTGCGATCAGGAGGATTAAAGGATTAAAGCTGGTGATATTCTATACTTTTGTTATTGCTTACAAATCCCATGAAAAGACCAGCCTGTCTCAATATTTCTTAAGTCCTCTATCCTGCCTGTGGCTATAAGCCTGAGTCCATCACAGAAGATGAATCTTGCCACATGGGGGCAGCGAAAAAAAAACAAAAGTTAGAGCAACATCATACATTCGGAGTCGTGTTTGTGTCTACCTGTTGAATATAAGTCCAAGCTTTGCTCTCTTTTAGCTCTGTTTTTGGTCTCCCACCAACTCCTGAGGGAAATATCTGACTCTTTAGCTGCTAAATGCTCCACTGTGTTCACCAGCTAATTGCTAACTGTGCCCATCTGCTGTTTAATGCTAAGATGGTAGTGTACAGTGGGGTTTTCCAGCCTGCTGCAGCAGAAAACGATGCCGTAAGAGCTGCGAGAGTGAACCAAAACAGTAACGATGTAGCCCGGCAATGAAGTAAACTAAACTATACACTATAAAACTACATAAATCAAGAATCAAGAGATAATTGCCTTGTGATTTTGACCCCTTTATCATTGTTGTAATACATTATTATAAAGAAATATTGATAATAACAGCTGGGTACTGTAGTTTTTTAGCAGATGTTAATCAAACACTATTTGTTGGGGACTATTTTCAGCTGCATATTCTGTGTGATAGCGTTTACAGCAGCAGCAGGAGGAGGAGGGTGTATGTGCAAATATATATATATATATATATAAAATAAACGACAGTGTAATGAAGCAACATATCACCCACTTCAAGTATGACTCAGTGGTGTGTTTGTAATTGTTTATGAACAACACTGGAGCTCTACTGCACAGATTACATGAGACTTTTGCCTGATCCTTCCGTTAGTACACCTCTGTGTCGCTCACTCGTCGTGCATACCCTTATTGCAAACAGAGCATTAGAGCTTTTATATAAAGCATATGTGCAACTTAGATTTGCTGCCATTTTCGCCATTCCAGGTGGTCGATCCTTTTCTGCTATGTAGCCTAAATGGCGACCAGTGAGGGCGAAAAATGTTCAGCTCAACTTTTCCGGGTACTCACAGTGCGCTGCCTTTTTACTCCCAACGTGAACGTACTTATGCACTCATAACAGCAAGTGTGAGTATGGAAGAATGTGAATTGACACAGGCAACACTTCAGTCAATTCATTGCTGATTTGTCTTTTTATGGGATTTGCTCGCACTGAAGAAATGAGCAAATATCGCTGAAAATATCCTCTAACAGAATTGCACGACGCTTCTAATAAAATTAGGTTTCTTTGTTGAGTAACTGAATTCACTTTGGTCGCCTTGTCCTGCGCAGCTGGCCACGAAACTACAGTGAGCTGCTCAAGCGTTGCAGTATCTCACTTCCTTTCAGGCTCCCTTTGCTGCATCTTGTCTCCGTCCCCGTGTTTCTCTGAGAGTGTTTCCATGCTAAAATGACAGGGACTGCGTGTCCTTGACAGCAGCTGGCCACAGTGAGAAACCAGCCATTTACATGCTAATCTCAACCACTGCTCACTCACAATCTGCAGATGGAACATCTCTAATTCCTGCCAGAGTAGAGAGGTAGCGGAGAGGCTTTTGTGTTGTATGTGCACTTTTGCATACATTACAGAAAGTGGTTTCAGATTTTCATACAGGATGATCCACAGAGGAACCCTGTGATAGACCACTATAGAGCTTTATGTAATCCATCAGAGCGGTCGGGAGTTTCTTGCACAAAACTCTCATCGAACAACTCCAGCTATGAGGATTTCTATGTTTCCTCTTAAACTGTGTCAGTGACTCTAGTCTCTTTCACTTAAAGACACCTGCAGACTGTCTGCCGGGAGCTGATTTCAACAAAGACCCGTGGTGTTTGCGAGGGTGGCGTCTCTCGAAGATGTTAGTCACCTTGCCGGCTGTACAAATTGTCACACGTCTCCTTTTTTCTCCTTTTTAAATGTGTCATTCTTGTACTACCATCGTCACTCTATGATTTGTCACTAGAAATGTGCAGCTTCAAATCAATGCTCTTTCTTCCTCTCTGTTTCTGTCTCTCTTTCCGCCTCGTTGCTGACTGTTTGTGTGTCTGTTTCTCTGCTTTCTCCGTGTCTCTGTGTGTCTCATCCGTCTCTGGTTTTCTCTGTCAAGTGTCCGGCCTTCGTCTATCTCAGGGCAGCCCGTCTCGGCTCCCACAACTCCTACGGCAGTGTCCAGCGCTGCTTTTGCTACTCTGTTCCCCACCAGTATGACTGTTCACAGCTTCGTCAGTCTCCATCAATACTGCTGCCCCTCTACTGACCAAAGCTTACAGCAGGATGACAGGTAAGGGCCACTGCAGGGCCTGAGTACAGTGAGTACGACACGCTAAGAATAAAAACCCCTTCAACCCCCGTAAGAAGTCTTGCAACAGTCCCAAAAGCCTGTCAACAACCTCCAGCTCGCTCTCTCACACAGTGTCCCCATCCCCATCACTTTCTTGTACACGTCTGTCTCTGCCTTCCTGCATCACCTTTCTGCAACCCTCCCTCCTCTCCACCTCTTAATCCTAACCGGGAGCCTGTGCTTCAGTCTCCTACCACTCTCAGATGTGAGTTAGGCCCTTATACCGCCTTGAAAAACGCACATCTCCTCACAGCAAGCGAGAGGGAGTCATTTTTCAGTAAGCAATGGGACCGAGGTGGACTGAGTCACAAGTGAACCTGGTGAATTCTCACCCTATTTTCTTTCCTTCCCTCACTTATCCTCCACCTGATGCTGTTCTCAGACACATCAGCGCATGATGCTCCAACACTGCCATCTAAAGGCGTTAGACAGCTGTGACATGCATCTTCTAAGTGTACGGTAAACAGTTTTTTTTAAATAGAGATGCCTGTTTTGACTAAAGCTGCAGCTCGCTTCAGGCTTTTCTTGTTTCCACCTGTTTGCTTTCTCTGCTTTTTTTGTGTGTGTGTGTGTGTGTCTCATGCTGGTTTTCGCTCTGTCTTCCTCTTTCTTCTTTTCTCTCTCTGTCTTGTCCGTCTGCTTTCCTCTGTGTTTTGTTTTTGTCCCGTCCCGTGCTGCTTTCCAAGAGAGGAGGGTGAGGATGAGGGTGCCCATCAGTTCTGTTGCTCTGCCTCAGGCTGCAGCAGCCCCTCCTCTCGCTGAGCTGACCGCGCGACGACTCACTCGCCCATTTAACCTGTGAAAAGACTATCACAGTTTATGCTGCCAGAAAAACGGAGACCTCACTGTGTACCATAACAAACAATCAAAAAAACCCGGAAATGCATGCAACTTGTAGTCTTTGTGACAGTTGTTGTATGTGCTCTCATTTTTTTTATTCATGTATGATGTGTTGTGCATTATATTTTTTTACATCTTAATGAATCTTGATGTTGTCTTTTCTCTGCATCGTTTGCTATTTGTTTCTTTTCTTGCAGCCATATCAGGCTGTCGGAGCGCATCACCACTGTGTGCTCATTACTGTCGCACTCATGCCTATCTTGGATCCACTAGTTGAGTCACGTCAGTTCGGATGTGCTCAGTCGTCACCATTTGTTATCTGTGCAAATCCCCATACAGTCCTGTGCGACGTCAAAGAAGCGAGCCTCCTATATGTTCTAAAAACATTAATCATGTGTTTGTTTGTTCCTACACGTCGGATTATTATTGTCTCATCTATTATCCTGTTTATTCATGACCATGAACAGATTTAGCTTGCCGATTCCTGAACCGAAATAAAAGATCACTGCTTCCCGAGGGCGCTTCTCTTTCACTTTAAAATGTCTGAAGGTGAAATATGTGTCGCTGTAATTGCTCTGTGTTGTTTCAGTCATGCTGGAATGTTGCTCGTACACACCCACCTCGCTCATCTCCACCTCGAGCACTGTGTACTCATCCCTGCACGCGAAAATGAATTACAAGGAATTCTATTTTTAAGTCATGTATTGGTTGTGTGGTGCGCATAATCCCTGTGTATTAATGGTTTCCCCTGCAGAACACACAGTATGTACCCTATTATTGTTGGGAACGTGATTAGCATATCCCTGTAGCTGGTGGAAAAACCTGGTGTCTCCACTAGTGTCACTTTTTTTTTTTTTTTAAACAGCCAAAAGTTTTACAATTTTCTAAATGTACAAAGGAGTGTGTACTCTTGCATTTGACGGTAAATCATAAAAACTTTTGCAGTTGTTTCTCAGGACATTTATTATCTGTGCACACTGCAGCAATATGAAACTACTGAACCTCAGAGAGCAGACATATTTATATATAGAATATAAAAATTAAGAAGATTTGATTCACACGTCTCACTTTCTGACTGCGTCGTCCATCTCAGCTGCTTCAGCACTCTCATATGTCTTCACCTGCTTTCATGCACAGACACCAAACACCAATGTGTCCTGTCGTACATTGTATCTCAAAAGTGAGATGAAAACAAACATATTTGAATATTTTCCTTCCCTGTCTTTTTTTTTTTTCAATAAATGAATGCACTTCTTCTACCGTGCGTGTCTCTTCGTCTGTTACTATGTGTTGTGTTTTTGCTTCGTTTGGTGTTGTGTAATTAAAAACAAAAGTGACTGTGCATGAGTCTGTGACGCGTGTGCAGGGAGGGTGGAGGGGAGGGAAAAAGCTGGGCAGGGTGAGAGAAGTTCAGAGCTGTCAAAAGACTCAAGAATGCAGCCTGTACGGCTTTTCAGGGCAAGCAAGAGCCAATGTTAAAGTGTGTGTGTGTGTGAAGGAGTGGGAGAGTGAGAGAGAGAGAGAGAGAGAGAGAGAGAGAGAGAGTGAGAAATAGAGAGAGAGGGTGTGTTTGTTTTTACGCTACGCTGCTCCAGTTAGTGTGGGACAGTTCTCTGACAGTAGCAGCATGGTAAGAACTCAGCTTTTTCTTTCACTTATAAATCACAAAAGAGCTTTTAGTTTGGCACCGGTGAGATACGGTGTTACCTGTTACACTGGTGTTTGTATGGTGGTCTGCACTGCAGTGATGTAGTGTCTGTGACATGTGGTTTGTGCTGTAGATCACCAGTCTGTGTCCCGTGCTGTGGCTGAACCGTCACAGACAAAGGGGGGCAAAAGAGAGGTAAACTGGTGAAATACAAAAGTGTGTGTTGAGCGCTGAGGGCTTTTTCGGCTGCACAGAAAGAAATGTTTTGAGGAGGATCTGACACATAAATGGAAGGAGATGGGGTGATAAATGGGCTAGTGAGAGGTGCCTGTGTGTACATGCCGTTCAGATGACAGATCACATACCCTTCAAAGTTTGGATAATCTGCCTGTCAACCGTGTCACTCCTGAGGAAGTGCACATGCAGCACATCGCTGGAGACAAAACTGACATAATTGCTTCTTGAAAAATGACTTCAAGGTGAAGTTAGTTACAATAACAGTACTGCAGTGCTTTGTCATGGACGTTTGAATGCCTGCTGGGAGGATTTGTCAAGCACAATGGAGGTCTGCAGTCAGCACTTTGATATGTGAGCACAAGCTCAAATCAGCTGTGCCCAATCTGGAAGTGGATCAGTTCAAAAAGATGACAAGTATGCAGTCTGTCATTGTCAAAAAGAAATGGTGGGTGCCAGATAAAGACAAGCTACCAGTACAGTTAGAAAGCTACTTTTCTTAATGAAAGTTTACATTATTTTGCCTGCCCGCGTGTATATACAAGCCTTCATACTTTCTTGCTTCAGCGCCAGTGAGATTTATATGATAGGTTTATGCTTACAAAGCACTGCCAATTTTTTTTTTTTAGCAGCATCACTCTGTAGCCCTGCAAGCAGTTGCACAGGGTTGCCATCTCTTGATACACTACCTGGATTGAACATGAAGTTGCATCCACTGCTGACAAAACTATAGAGCCCTAGTTTGAGCTTTTGAACCGGAGGATCTGGGTCGGTAAAAGACGTGGACACTATGTGTGTGTGTGTGTGTGTGTGTGTGTGTGTGTGTGTGTGTGTGTGTGTGTGTGTGTGTGTGTGTGTGTGTGTGTGTGTGTGTGTTTGTATGTGTGTGTGTGTGATGTGAAGCTCACAGCTTGAGACAGCGAAGTGGCAGAAGAGTGTTGGCGGTGGAGGAATGCTCCGCTCTGACCCATGAATGATTCGATTGTTTCCTTTTCAGTTTGTTCACTTGAAAGAACGGGATCACATGTGACAGAGAGAACGCAGATCGTTGGATTATTTTCAGAATGGAAAACATTACTAACCCCCTTATTTTAATCTCTTTGAGTTCTGACTTCGATGGTAAACATTGTCACATCACCAAAGTAATTATTTGGGATCCATATTCCACATCTGAGTCGCAGTGGCTGATTGACACAGAAGTAGAACACCTTAAAGATTCGAGAGGATGAGCTAACCACTGTGAGTCAGGTGGAAATGAGTCAACAGACAGATCGATGCAATTATTGGCACCTCCATGACAGGCAGCAGAGAGGTTAATCCCCCAGCCTCCATGTCCTGCTGTGGGTTCGATGGCACAGTCGGTCGACCCACTGCTGCTCGTCCATACACACCACATACACAAACACACGCATTGTCAGCACATCAATATTATATGAGCAGGAGACAGGAGGCAGGGGACTGCATGGAGTTGACGTTGCACTTTACTGCATGCACCCCTATTCACTCTACAGTTTCCCTCATTAGTGCCGTTGACAATTTCTGCCCACGTGTTTAACTCTTTTAACACTATCAGCGGCCACTCTCCTCTTTATCAGATTCCAGCCATCTGTTTCAGCTGCAATTAAGTGATTGGAGGTAGTGAAACTACCTGGCCTGGTCTTTATATCGGCAGCCTCTAGAGAGAACCTTTCTGGCACTGTAACAGGAATACAGGGTTTCTTACATAAGTAATGAGGTGCAGATGCCAGCTGCGATATGGCCACGCTCATGTTTTATACAACAAACTTTTTTGCTCGTATATCATCCTCACCTTGTCTCTCACCACATATTACTGCTTGGCTCTTGCTGCAGGCAAAACTAAATGAAAAGTCTTGTTTAATGCATGGACACTCGGAGGTGGATTGCAAGGCCTTGCATAGGGAAAAAAAAAAAAAAATCAATGGCGAAGCAGAATTCATTTATTTTTACTTCAAATATTGCACCAAACTTGGAGACTTTTAATAGGTACCTCTCTCAGCCTGAAAATCTTCCTCTTAATGCTCAGAGGAAGAATCAGATCTGTAATACTTGTGCAGTCTTGCTGCATAAAGACTGCTGAGATGAAAATCACTGTCACATAATCGATACACTTGGTAGAAAGAAAGCACCACTCTTGACCCTTTGGTATTTCATGATCTCACTTTCGTTATGATAACAGCTAAAGTTTACAAGGATTTGGAGGTCAAGTAAATCCAAGAACCAGCCATGAATATTCAGAGACTGATTTATGAAACCAGGCTTGTGGCACGTTGTTGAATGTATTTTAGGTTTCTGTGACTCAGTTGAATGAAAATACCATCTGCTCCTGCTGATGTGCATGGCAGGAAGTTACGGTGAAGCCCCTGCTTGTGTCTACCTGTTGGCACCGTGCAGAGGCACTCATGTGGCTAGTTTCCATTCCTTAAAAGGAGCAGTTATGGGCAGCTCTGAAGAAGTCAGATTTGTTCTCTTCACACAGTTTATACAAGACAATATGTAAATACTGTATTGAAGTTAGGTTATTAAATTGAGACTTTCGTAAACTAAAGTTTAGGCAATCTTGTATCTGCACGCTTCGGCCTGCTTTAATGCGTTTTCATAACAAGACAAATATTATGTAGACTGTCATTCACAACCTGTGGAGCATCTTCAACACCCACCTCAGCGGTGATAACAGTCAATACATAGTCATGGCAACTACGCTTCTCATCCTAACAACTGCCTCACCGCCCACAAAGGTCCCACAGCAACCGTCACCAAGCAACCCCCTCCCTCTTCTCAGTTTCTCTATTTAAGGAGCAGAGGAGGAGGAATGATAAATGATGCTGCACAGAAGAAGAAAAAAAAAAAGAAACAGTTTGAAGTGGAGATGGAGTTGTGTGAGTTCAGTCAAAACTGGTAATTTTGCAACAGTAAAAACAGAAATGTTGAGTTGCTGTTAAATATCTACATCTTAGCTTTGAAGCTGTGGTTATATGTGTTTTCCTGTAGATGTCAGACTTGTCTTTTCATCGCTGGCCTCTTGTGTTATGCAACATAATGGAGTTGTCCTCAGCGTTGTTGTTGTTAGACTCAACAATAATTCAGCCGGGTCATGCATTTCTTGAAGGCACAGGATGTCCTGCCGAAAGCCCCTGCATTGTATAACATTTTCCGCTCTGTGCGCTCCTCACACTGGTCAGGTTTTGATATAGGAACTGGCATGTCGTGTTTGTATTTGACTCTTACTTACGAGATCAAACTAATTAAAATACCTACAAGTTATTTCCTTGTTTCCCAAGAAATCTTTTCCTTCTTGTCTTGTTTTTTACCGACTAAACGGTATCACAGGAAGTCTCTGCAATTAATGGCACAGTCACTCAAGGAGGGAGGGAGAGAGGACTGACCCACTCAAACCAAAAATGGTCAACAAGGCAGCGTTTCAGTCCTTTTTTGTCAGTTGCAGTGTGTGATGCAGAGTTGAAACCACACAAACCATGCTTCACCACAGAAATTTGCATAGTTCCTGTGCTGAATATAATACTCATATTTGACCCTGGCTCTCTACCCTTTCTTCCTTTGTATGGGCCATGGCACAGCTAACAGAAGGGGCAGGGTGGCTAACTGAAGGAGGAAACGAAGGCAGGGACATGTGACTGCAGTTGTTCTCCCAAACACAGGCTGACTAATTGACTTGGGTTGGATTTTGTCTGGGCAAAAGTGCATAACGGGACACTGGAGGATCTCTGGACTTACTTGAATGCTGATAAGTTTTGTGGTTACTTGCTATGCTCACAGCAAATAGGATTGAATCCAGCTAAACTTTATTTAATCTGTTTACGGATTTGGTTGCAAATGCTGCTTGCTATTAATTCTGTCTCACAGGCTGAGTGAGAGTAAATCTGGGAGGAGATGTTAACTGCATGTGTTTTGTCTCACGAGGTGCCTGTTTTATACCTGCTGCTAACGTAACAACCTGGTCTTTCCTGTCAGTATGGTGTTGCTGGTATGTGCCACTGAAGGAGTGTGTTGATGACTCCACAAAATGCGCTAGCACTGCTGCGTTTGTCAGACAAGAATACACTGAGAGAAAGAAAAAAGAAGATAATGAAAGAGGGAAGGTAAGGAGCAGAAAAAAGGCAGTAGGAAAGGTAGTAAAGGTAGTAGTATATTAACTCATCCTCTGGAGTCATTAAAAGAAGGAGCTAGAGGGCAGAGACCTTGTCCAGTGTCTATTGGATCATCAACTTGCAATGTAGACAAGGAATGTCATCAGATCTTGAAGGAATAATAGTTTTAAAGTGATACTAGTTCACCATGAGTTCCACTAAGAAATGGTTACCTTCTCGTCGCTCTAAACTTTACATGTAAGTCCTTATATGTAAGCTCTTGAGTACTATTCTGCATAATCTGAGGACTGCACTTAATCATTCATTGAGTCTCTAGTTCAAAGTGTTTGATGTAATGTGTTTTCAAGCCTTTATGACTCACTCTAAAAGCTCGTTTTCTCTTGTAGCGTGGAAGGGGAGTCCCAGTGTCCAGAGACGGGCACCCACAAAGACACCTCATTCAGCCAGACACCTTACCTGCGTGGCTCAGAACGCTACACGGACAGCAGTAGCAGCGCACCTTCCGGATCCAGGGACCCTTCATGCGTGGCTGCTTCCAGTTCAGCCAGCTTGGCGTGGGCATTGCGAACACGCCACCAACCTGCGAGTCTGGCTCTCCGCAAGCAAGAGGAAGAGGAGAATAAAAGATGCAAGGCCCTTTCAGACAGCTATGAACTCTCAACAGATCTGCAGGATAAGAAGGTATCAATGAGGATACTGTCTGTCAGAGGATTTCTGTTGCGCACCAGGAAACATTATGTCGATAATGGATTCTTTCATTGTGGGTTCATGGGTAAGAGGCGATCAGACGGTGATGCTGTGTTCTTTGTTTTTCTTTCCTCTCACCTTCTGCCAGGTGGAGATGCTCGAGAGAAAGTATGGTGGCTCCTTTGTAAGTCGCAGAGCAGCGAGGACCATTCAGACAGCCTTCAGACAGTATCGTATGAACAAGAACTTTGAGCGCCTCAGAAGTTCTGCTTCAGAGAGTCGCATGACACGCCGCATCATCCTGTCCAACATGAGACTGCAGTATTCTTTCGATGAGCGACAACCTCAGCAGCAGGCCCAGACACAGACGAACTTCACCCACAGTGTGGCCATCGGGCCTCCTCATTCCCCCGACACAGACCGACCAGGAGACTACACTCACTTAGAGGACTCCTTCTCCAAACAGGTAATCATGTTGTGGTTTTATTGTGTGTGATGAGCTTTAAAGTAATTAAGTTCTTTCAGGGTTATAACTCTTCATGTCCGGAAAGTCTCAAAGGTGTTTCCAGGAACAGAAAAAACAAACTTGCCAGGCATACCTGGTACACTTTTAGTTTAGTTTTTGGTTTTTACTTTTTCTTTCTTTCTTCTAGGTCAAGTCCTTGGCTGACTCCATAGACGATGCCCTTACCTGCCGCGCGGGTCGCGATGACTCCCAGGAGGGCAGCAGGGAGGGTGGAGGGATTAGTGAAGACTTTGGAGAGTGTGTGTGGAGCAGCAGCAGCAACCCCTCCTCCCAAAGAGGTTTGGGAGAACGAGCCAGGGGTGCTGGAGGAGGACTCAGTATGCATGGTGACAGTACCGCCACCTCATACAGTGACGTTACCCTTTACATGGATGATGGCATGCCGTCATCCCCGTTGTCCCTGGATCGGGCACCCAGCAGCACAGATACAGAGTACTGGGGCCCCGGTGGTGGTGTCGGAGGGCGTGAGGACAGCAGGGACACCGAAGGAGGGGGCAGCAGTAACAGTCGGCGCAGCACCCCATGTACTGAGTGCAGGGACTATCGTCTAAGGGGCGCACATCTGCCCCTACTCACTATTGAGCCGCCCAGTGACAGCTCAGTGGACATGAGTGACCGTTCAGATCGTGGCTCTCTTAGCAGACAGCTGGTCTATGAGCAGGAGCCTGGATTAGGGGCTGGCTCCCCTCAGGGAACCCTCAAACACTCCCCCAACACAGGCACCCGGCCTTCTTCCACAGCAGCTGCCCAGGGTCAGACCCGGGCGCCTGGCAGACCCATACCGACACACATCCCTCACCAGGTGGCAGCACACCACCACCATCACCACCACCCTATCCACCACCATCAGTACCCTGACACTCCCTCGTCTTCCTCCTCCCCGCAGCAGCCCCCGACCACCCCACTGTCCTCCTCCTCCTCTACAGCTTTGCCACCCGGTGGCCTGGAGCAGCCGTGCTGCTCGGACGGAGACAACGACTCACTCAACTCCACAACCAACTCCAACGAGACGGTCAACTGCAGCTCCGGCTCGTCATCTCAGGACAGCCTGCGTGAGCCTCTACCACCTCTTGGAAAGCAGACCTACCAGAGGGAAAGCCGGCACAGCTGGGACTCCCCGCCTTTCAACAGTGATGTGGTGCAGAGACGTCAGTACCGCATAGGCCTCAACCTCTTCAACAAGTAAGAGGCTTGTAGCACTTATAAACAGAAGTGCCCATGAGAGTCCATTTTCATTGTGATCATTCAATTAAACTGGTTAAGTTGTCGTGAGAAAGTTCTTTTTCATTGACTATAGGAAGCCAGAGAAAGGGATCCAGTACCTGATAGAGAGAGGTTTTGTATCGGACACTCCAGTTGGGATTGCTCGCTTCATCCTGGAGAGGAAGGGCCTCAGCAGGCAGATGATTGGAGAATTCCTGGGAAACCGCCAGAAACAATTCAACAAAGATGTTTTAGAGTGAGTATGGGAGTAGAAAGTATGGAAGCCGCAGGATATTTTGAGAAGGACAGTTGTAATAGACCAGAAAATGTAAGACAAACATATGGAAAAGATTTAGGTGAATGTGTATCTGTATCTTCAGAAGGGGGAAAAAAGTTCAGCATATGTGCGCACCACATTTCAGCTCACTCACATATTTCATGCCAAGTCTGCATGGATGCAAGCTGCCCTACATAAACATAGTGTGTAATAATGTATTACTTCTGTTGTGTGTGTTTTAGCTGTGTGGTGGATGAGATGGACTTCTCAGGTATGGACCTGGATGACGCTCTCAGGAAGTTCCAGGCTCAGATTAAAGTTCAAGGAGAAGCCCAAAAAGTGGAGAGGCTCATAGAGGCTTTTAGGTTTGTATGTGTTGGATACAGTGGGTTTTTAGGCCTGAGTGATGCTGGAGTATCAAAAATATAAACGTTCGGGCATGTTGTTTCTGTCTCTTATGCAGCCAGAGATATTGTGTGTGCAATCCGACCCTGGTTCGGCAGTTCCAGAACCCGGACACCATCTTCATCTTGGCCTTCGCCATAATCCTCCTCAACACAGACATGTACAGTCCCAACGTCAAAGCTGAGAGGAAAATGAAACTTGAGGATTTCATCAAGAATTTGAGAGGTGCTACCAGACCGAAAATACGCTTGATTGTTGATTTTATGGAGCAGATTATAGCAGTATTAATTATGTCTAACATATTGTATAAATGGGCACTCGAGCAAGAGACTTTTCAACATGTTAATGGATGTAGAAATTTACATTTTATATATTTTGTTTTCATGCCCTCGATCTTTGCACTAATTCGACAGCATACCATTCCAGTTTCCGTCTACGTAGATGAAGACCTTTTTCATTCAAATATCTGCATAAAGCAGTTACGTCAGCGTTATATCATGGGCAGAGCAGACGGTCACACTGAGCCAGACAGCAGCCTGCTACACAACACAAACGACTCAGAGCAACAACCCACATTAGCCTTCCTGCGAAAAACCTCCTCTTTATCTAACCTACAGACACGAACACACGTCTTATCCCTGCACCTTAGAGTCACCAAACAACCGCACTGATAATATCAGTTTGCAGGGTTGATAAGCTTCTCAGCTGCAGCACAGGAAATAACATTTCATGTGCTTGTCAGTGATGCTGACAGGACACATGCTCTTTAATAACAATGACAAGATGACATCTGCCTGTGACATGTAGGCCACAGCCCAAGTTTGTTTACTTTCTCTTGTTCCCTATGGTGTAGCACAAACATTTTAGCAGCCAGCTGCTGTCAATCAAATACAGACATGAACATGGCTCTACAGAGCTGAGATGAAATTGAGCATTTCTGATATTTCCCATTTCCCCCCTTCTTTTAAGTTCAATTTTAACAAAGAATCTAATCAATTTTTTACTACAAACAGGGATGACTAGTTGGATTATAAGTGGTGTTTAGCTTTTAGCGTGTACTGCAGCTTTGATAAACATCATTTCCTAATACCCTCCCTTTCCCTGTCTCCACCCAAGGCGTAGACAATGGTCAGGATATACCCAGGGACCTGCTCGTTGGGATCTACCAGCGGATACAGAAATGGGAACTACGGACCAATGATGACCATGTGTCCCAAGTGCAGGCCGTGGAAAGAGTCATTGTGGGCAAGAAGCCTGTTAGTTCTGTAATTCAATAAGGCAACATATGTGGCTTTGAAATATGTTGTCACTAGTTGAAGGTTTACTTGTTTGTAATGTATCTGTCTACATAGGTGCTGTCCCTCCCCCATCGTAGGCTGGTGTGTTGCTGCCAGCTTTACGAGGTTCCTGACCCCAATAGACCTCAGAGGACAGGAGTGCACCAACGAGAGGTCTTCCTCTTCAATGACCTTCTAGTGGTAAGACTCATGGTCATCACTTCTTAACACGTGGCAGTTAAGAAGTTTCATTTAGAAGGTGCTGTAATAAATATATCTCTGTCTATGTTGTGCATCAGGTGACCAAAATCTTCCAGAAGAAGAAAACCTCAGTAACTTATAGTTTCAGACAATCTTTCCCTTTGGTTGAGATGCAAGTGCACATGTTCCAGAACTCATGTAAGACACCATTTCTTTTCCCTTTTAGAGATTTCAACCATTTTTAATTACCCCCTGTGATTATTAAGTATTTTATTTCTCTCTGTTTGCATCTCTCAGACTACCCTCATGGTATCCGCCTGACCTCAGCAGTCCTGGGTGGAGAGAGAAAGGTTCTTATCGTCTTTATGGCACCCAGTCAGCAAGACCGCACCCGCTTTGTTAGCGACCTCAGGGAGAGTATTGCTGAAGTGCAAGAGATGGAGAAATATAGAGTTCGAATGCAAGTACCCCATCTACTGGTCATTACTGTGAACTGTCTCTTTCGTGGGCATGATGATCTGCACAGGTGGTCTCAGTATATGGCTTGTCGTTCGCTGTGCTCTCTCATTTTAACTTGCACTGTGTCCTTTGTGCTTGTTTACAGCGGAGTTGGAGAAGCAGAAAGGTGTGATGCGGCCCAGCTTGCTCTCTGGAGGTGTGGTAGGAGGTGGCGTAGGTGTGAAAAGCGATGTTGTGAATGGCACCTTGGGAAGGACAAGTTTTGATGACAACTGCTCAGTGGGTGAGGGTCTCAAACGCACAGCACTCAGCTCGTCTCTCAGGGACCTATCGGACACAGGTGAGACAACAGCGCCTCAGAGACAGGGTCAATTCCATTTCTTTCTTGTCAGCTGGGTTGAATTGGGTAGCACAGCTTCTTAAATGGTTTTGTATTCTGTTTCTATTACTATCCTGTTCTTCTTTCTCGCTGAAATTCAGACACAGCTTATGCCATTCAAATCTTTTTTTCCAAAAAATCGTGCAAACAAACATTTCAATCTTCCACTCTTTGCTAACCTGACTCTTCCTGGTGGGGTGCAGGGAAACGTGGTCGCAGGAACAGTGTTGGTTCTCTGGACAGTACCATGGAAGTAAGTCTGAAAGACTAGATGTTGACCTGTAACCTTAAAAAAAAACCTGCATTTCCCCTCACTGGTGCTTCGTCTTCCTGCGCACGCTGAGCAGTGTGTGTACAGTGTACATATAGATGGTGTGCCCGTGTACATGCATGCGTGTGTTCACATGTACATGTACTTGCATTGACACCCTTTGCATGGCTGTGTGTGTCCATACTTGATCAAGCATGTCCTTCACCTCCAGATACAAATATCTTCTGTGTGTGATGATGTAAGTGGGAACAGGGGCTGTAGTGCAATCCTCCAGTGGTTTTTCTAAAGCGTGATGGTGCTTTATCCTCCCAGGGGTCCATCATTAGCAGCCCACAGCCTCACCAGCGCTATCCAGTGCCAGGCGTGGTGCCTGGCTGCTACGGAACAGAAGACTTCCGGCCTCACCGCCCCATCCTGAGCCCCGGAACGGGGGTGGGGGGTGGGCCGGGGCAGCAACATACCACTGCTGGGACAGGAGTTGGGGGAGTCTCCAGCAGTGTAGAGCGACCAGGAGCAGGGAGCGGCCCTGGGGGGAGCAGCAACAACAACAGCGGCTCCTTCCTGGGGTCCCTATTCGGCAGCAAACGCGCCAAACCACCAGGGCCCCTTATTCCACCGGGGCCACCCTTCCCCGCACCTGTACCCCCACCGACTACGGGAGGGCCCCCTCCTCACTCCCCTTCATCGCTGTGCCAGTTGGACGGGGGGCCTTCCAAGATTCAGGCACTACACGCACAGTACTGTCATGCGGGCACCGTGCAGCCCCCACCACCTTACTACCATCACCATCGCTACCACATCCAAACTGTCCCTCCTCCTTTGCAAGGTATGCCCCCACATACTATACAGAGAGGCCCACTACCCTGTCGTCCACCCCTTGGCCCACCACACGCCCAGCACCCGCAGCTGGCCCATCTCTCCCAGCTCTCCCAGCATGGGCTTCCGGGTCGTTACGCCAACATGGTGGTGGGATGTCCCCCCCCCCTTTCTCCTCTCTCCCAACACTCCCAGAACCCACAGTTCGCCCTTTACCACGTGCAGCCCACACACTCAATCAGAGGGGGCGGCGGACCTGGTACCAAACTTCCACTAACGTTGTCTCACTCCCACCCGCACCCCCACGCACACTCCCAAACCCATCCCGGACACGTGCACACACCACACCCAGCCAGCCACTCTACACACCAAACACACTTCATATTCGGCACTCTGCCCCACAATCTACCATCCGCGTCCGTCAATGCGCATCACGCAGCCTCCGCCGGCCCGTATCTGCCCCAGTACCCTCCTCTCTCTTCCATCCCCCCTCCCCCACCACACTCCCCTTTACCCCCCCCTTCGTCCCCCCTTACCCCTCTTACACCTCTCTCCCCTCACCCCCCCCAGCACCCAGGGCAGCCTCAGCAGGGGCCGCAGGTGACGGGGGCTGGAGCGACAGGCACAGGGGGCAGCTCCAAATCCAAACCTATCAACCGGATAAGTACCGTGGTGTGAGCAGGATGTGGGTCCCGAGGGGTCAGAGGTCAGATTATAGAGTGGAGGAGGTCGGCAGAACTAGGACTAGGTCCAAGTCTGCCAGGACAGAAAGTAACAGCAGCAGCGCTAGTGACAAGAGGAAACGCAGTTTGCTTCGTCTCTGTTACTTTCACCTCCGTTTCCCACATATGTAGGTGGAGATAAAAAGCACATCACGTGCGCACATCTTTGAAACCTGCACACCAAAACACATGAACAAACACTCCTCATATTTCCACGTACAATATCAGAAAAGTCTATAGCCATATAATTTAAGATGAAACTAAATCTAAATATATTGCCTCTTTGTTAGAAGTCTAGTTGAGTCTGTATGAGACTATTTAAATGTACAGTACCTGAGATGTGATAATGTGACACTGGAAAAACAGAGACCATATATATCCAGCTGCTTACATGGGGATGTAAATAAAGACTAAACCACCAAATGCATTCAGAGTGGAGTTTGGAGAAAAAAAAATGTCCCTTGACTTTGCAATAATTTACCTGGCTTCATGATGTCCCCATCCATTCTTGCAGGTTCCGCTTCGCTGACAGGCATCTTTTTTTCTAAAGGAAGACCTCAGATATGTTGCTTTGTCTTAAACTTCTAAAAACCAGTGCACGGTTTCCTGACAGTCTTTTGCTTAATGGTCTTTTACATGTCAACAGGAGCCACCTGGCTTTATAAATGCATTCCTTGTGGGGTAGGGGAATTAATGATACAATCAATAATATATTTTGAATGTTTCTGAAGCTTCTTGCTGTTTTATCGATATTATAATATACCTGCTATGAGTATGATGAATATTGTCCAATAATTGTTTTGATCAGTGATTAATTATATCAGCAGATGTTTGTACATGGTTATAGAGAGTATATGCACATATAAATTCCCTCAATTCGCCATAGCCACTAGAGGGTGTTCTGATATGTGAAGTGTGATTTATTTCCATTGTACCATGGTTTCCATTGAGTTCATTTTTTTTTTTTACTAATTAGTATTATTGGTTGTTGAAAATAATGAATGAGGTTTAGTTTCGTTCCAAATGATTTGAACACCAACAATATTCTTCCTTTTCCGTTTTGTTTGACATGAGCAAACAGGTGAACGATTTCTCAAATAGGGTGACTAACAAAACTTGAACTTGGTGAATGGATCTGAGTTAATGTTTCTTTTTTTTTTTAATTTATTTATGAGGCTCCCGGTATTGGAGAAAAGAAAGAGGCTCAAACAGAGTTGGGGATATTGGAAAAAGACTTTTGGGGGATGCCATTCGTTCATAATTATACAGGGCACCTATGCTCACTTTCTCACAGTCATTGTGTGTTTTTCTATGTTTTGAAGAAGCACGCTTTTACATGAGGTTTTGTGGTTTTGCACACGTGATGTCTTAAGTCAGAAATGGCCTTCTTCTAATTCTCCCTCTTCTGCCACTTTTCAAAATCTCTTATTACATTTTATGATGCCATGGCATCCTGCTGAGGGCTTCTTGTTTAAAAAAAAAGAAAAAGAAGAACACAACAAGAGTCAAGAATGTAAAATAGCCTACAGGTACATACTGTATGCCCCCCCTCTTTTTTTTTCTGTGGGCTTCGTGTAAGTTTTGCCCCCTTTTTGCTACTGCATTTTTAGAGGTGGTAATTAAGCACTGATATGGTTTACCTTCAGTGCCATTGATTACAAGAGGAAAACTACATATATTCTAAGTTAGGAGAGAGTGAACGGGTGAGGACAAAGTTTAAAAAAAAAAAGTCTATGGAACAAGCTAATGAAACTGATAACGAAGTTCAAGTAGATCTGCATCCTAAAGAACAGGATTTAATGGAGGCTGGAAGAGAGTCAAGAATGTCAGATGAAGATTTTATAAGTATGTGTTGGCTAGCCTTTTCTTTTCATGGTGTCCTTTTTGACTCTTCTTGCATGAATATATCTGCACTTATTGAATAGATTGTACTGTATAAACCTGAATGTACATATTATATTATACATAGGCTTCTTATCATAACTATGGGATGAACTACTCCCATTCTGTATTCAGGTGCGTGCATGTGAGTGCCATTAAGTATGTACATAACAAAGAGGGGCAGGGATGGGAGATGTTGGCCAAAAGGAACGTTGACTTCTTTTTCTTTTTCTTATTATTTCAGACTGAAGGTGAGAGAATGAGTTACTGTGATTGAAATCGAAGCCTAAAAAAGTTTATGTCAGTGCACTTATTGATATCATTTTAAACAAATGATTTCAATTTTTTTTCTTTGTGTATGTATTACGTGTACTGAAAGAATAGAGATTTGAGATGTGAATATTTATTGCTTCTGATAAATTAAAGTGTCCTTGCAGTGAACTGGTTTGTGTGTACTTTTTATGTGACCTCATAAATCAACTTTAAATTGCTCTGTTTAATGTCAGTTAACTACCAAATAAAGAGGAATATATATATATAGTACACAACATATACAAAAATACAATGTCTTTAATATATTACTTTAACATATTAAAGATTTAAGATAACATATTCACAGAATATAAAGAAAAAAGTGGCAGTAGTTCAGTCTGTAGAGACTTGGATTGGGAACCAGAGGCTGGTTCAAGTCCTGTATGGAATAAAGTATGTTGGTGGACTGGTAGCTGGAGTTCACCTCCTGAGCACTGCCAAAAAAGACCAATTAATAATTAACATTAAAGTGACTTATCAAATTTGGGTTGACAACAAAATGTCTGTCAGCTTTAAAACAGACATCATCAGACATTGTCAGTTACTCACGCAGTGTCAATTACACTATAAGGTGCAATTTAGAGGCTGGCTGAATACTTAAATAAAATTCACAGAAGCCCTAAGAAGTCACACATTTTCTTGTGATAATGTGTTTTCTCTAGATCTTGACTTATATATGTCGTTATGTCGAAATAACAAGTCCTCTAACCCAGTTAGACGAGCAGGAGACTTTTGGAATTGCAGTGATATGACAACCATGTCACTTTTCATTCTAATTTAGTATATTTTATATTTTGTATTTTTAGATGATTCTTTTTTTTACCTTCAATTTTATTGTTTTGTTTTGTATTTTTACCCTTTGTGCTCTTATTGCTGAGCTGACCTGTCCTCTTGTCCAACATAGTTAATTGTATTATTGACTGTTAACCTACATATTATTATTATTATTCTTATTATTTATTAATTTATTATTATTTTATTAGATATAATAACATCAATAACTAATGATCGCGAGAAAGGAGAGTCTTTATTACGAGAAAACAGGTGAAATAAAAATATATGAATGCATGACCACTTGGGGCTTCCATAGCAATGAATAAACATTTATTAAATTAATAAAACGAATTAATCAATAATTAATTTACATTAAATTCATTGTGTTTAAGTTGTTGAATTCACCCGTGTTATTTATGTAAATACTAAATACAGCACGTCTTCCTTAACAGTGGTTAATTTGCCTTCAGTGGCGTACGTGCGTACTACTTTCAGGGAGTAAACGTGACGGACGTGGTGTGAAGATGAAGAGGTTGTGCTTCGGTCGTGAGAAAAAAAACTAAGATGGCGTCTCGTCAAGAAAGATAGGATGGCCTGAAGAGAGTGATGATGTTGGTCGGAAAATGATTGATAACGACATAATTCACAAAGTTTGAGACTCTCGGTTGCCATTAAACGAACCTCCGCCGTCAATGTTCTGAGCCGGTGTGTTCGACAGAACCGAGTTTATGGAGTACCGAGCCTGAAAAAAACGGTCAACTTTGCTAGCAGCGAACAGGCTAGCCAACTGGACCGAGCACAGCTGGCCAACGTTAGTAGCTAACCACCAGTCATCACAACAACAGAGGAAGGAGAGCGGCCACCAGCCCTTATCATACCCCGGGACATCGAGGTGTCTTCGGTCAGTATTTGGGGGAATACAACGAGGCACTGTAGTTGTTTAAAGGGACCAAGTGATAAACTGTACACATAAATGTAATGTTATATGCCTTGACGTGAACTAGCCTGTTTGTTAGCGCCGATTTAGCTTGATTGCGGTTATATTGTTGACTTCCACCCAGTAACCGTGAGCTAACTAATGCTAGTTAACCTAAACCCGTGGGAGGCGATGAGGACTGGGCTTGAAAAAGTGGAGGCCTCGATGCTAACGTTAGCTGTTAAGCGGCGTTATCGCCTCTGATAGCTGAACAATAGACACAAATGGACTTGTCCGGAGAAGAGAAATGAATGACACCTAGCCGTCACAATGTAAACGATTACATTTGAAAGATTTTTTATTTCCTGGTTTCTCTTGTTGTGGCTGTTCGTGGGAGGTACGCTTAGTTTTAACACCAGTTCTCCCAAGTTTAGGAGCTAGGAGCTAACAGTTGTCAGCTAACCATTATATATGTGTTATTGAGTATTGTGAAAGCAGATATCGGTGTTTAATTGTGATTATTCGGCGTCTGTCATCGAGTAATTGTGTCATTTGTATCGTCAAAAGCGTATTAATCAATTTAGTCTCCAGCCCACTGGCCAGTAGTGATGCCTTCATGGCCTTCCTATACCTTTAGGGTTCATGGCCTCCACGCCATTGTTTGTCTGAAGGCCCATGAAGAATCAGGTAGATGGGATACATGCCTGAAGTCCCAGCATCAAGTTATGCTTATTTTAATATTTATTTAACAGGGAATGAGCCAGTAGAAAGATGTAGACTCCCTTTTATGCCTACAAATTACAAGAGGCAGTGTTTATTTCTCAGGTGCACAGACAAATGTTGCCATCACCTTTTGCTTTGAAATCATTTGCTCCTTGTTTATTACTACAAATGTTACAGCATCACATAAAAAAAAAAATAAAAATTAAAAAGTTTTGCCCCTTTCCACACACTCGGCCTTGTTGATTCACCAGAGCATGGCGTTTGTTTTGTTGTGTCTCATGTTGGGGGAGGGGTTTTTAACAAGGACCACTTTGAGGACCAAAAAAAACCAAAAACCTAAATCTTCACCCTGTGATTCCCCATTTCTCTTCTTTGTGACCTTTTATTGTTGTAGCTTTCTGGGAAATTATAAACTATGGAATATACAGAGGAACTAACTGTCGTATATTAAAGGCTGACAGTCTTACAATGCCCTGCTGGGCCAGGAAGTAGTAATTTAGCAAGAGTAAACAAAGACAAGTCAATGTGAAGTAATCGTAATATACTTTTGTCTGTGTGTGTTACTGATGCACTGGTCCATTTTGCTCATTTGTTTCAGTTTACTGTCATTTGGAACATAACTTGAGATGTGTGTGTTATGTAAATGTCATTTCTGAAGACAAAAAAGTGTCAGTTTCTCCTTGACTTTGCACCACTTTTACGTTCCCAGCGTGAGCAACTCTAAAAGTTGTAGCGTCGTTCAATAACACCCCCCCCCCCATTGTCAATCTTCCTGTTGTCAGGGCAATGGAAGTGGAAGAGTTTGTACCTCCTCCGGAGTGTCCAGTATTTGAGCCGTCATGGGAGGAGTTTCAGGATCCCCTGGGCTACATCGCCAAGATACGTCCGATTGCAGAGAAGTCTGGAATCTGCAAGATTCGACCTCCACCAGTAAATATTTGCTTATGCTTATTCATGTCGAAGAAATGCTCCCCGAGTTGTGTGGCATGTAGCATACACCGGGTTAAACTAGGAAATACGAAATCAAAAGCTCTTTAACTTACTGTTCCCGTGTCATCATCTGAGAGGATGGCGTAGATTTATATTTCTCATTATTTTGATTAGTCAGGCTGTCATTAAGTTAGCAGACACATACCATAGCACTGATAATCTTGCATAACCAGTCAGACAAAGTTGGTTATCAAGTAGTTCTGTCAACCGTTCCCAGTCCTGCTCTGGACGACAATCAATCGTTATTTTTAACATTAATTTGGTTCTTCGTGTCATCAACCAAAAAATCAGCATGTTTAAATTCAGCTGAGATGATTCATGATCATTTATTCCCATGGATGTTTGTGTTGCTGCAAAGACAAAAACCATGATTCAGCAGTGGTAAATATGTGGAATATTGACACAAAACAAGCCATAAAATAAGCATAAAAACTGCCATAGGAAGTCATTTTCTATTCACGTTCAACTCCAAAACAAGATTTACACTTATGTCGAGTTGCATTTATGCACCATAAATTACATTTTGTGCTTCTCTCATGAACACTATAATTATATAATGCTTGTAACAACTGCTAGAGCAATACACTACATTGTTCCCTGACAGAATAAACATTTTAACAGATGTAAAGCTGTTTTTGCAGCAGAGGACAGAGAGGAATCCTGCAGGAACACTGCGAATCAAGTGTGGAAATTAAAGGCTTTCTCACCAGTCATCTTAAGGGCGTTGTGGGCTTAATCATACAGTTACACATAAGTAGTTGCTCTGCTAAATGTTCTCCTTACCGACAGCACAGTATTGTTTCTATAACAAGATTTTGTAGGAATTATGAATCCATGTCCTTTGTGGTTAATGTTGAGCCAAGTTCTTGAGCCTGAAAGCCGGAGTTAAACCGGGGTTAAGCCTAAACTAAGCCCATTGTCTCATTAATCTCTCATTTCCATGTCAATTTGTTGCTTTTAGTAAGTTCCATGAATGATCGAGGTCAGAATTAAAGCAGAAATGACACATTTTTGTTTTAGCACCCAGGCTTACATGTTTAATTGTATGCCTTTGCTCCTAATAGGACTGGCAACCACCGTTTTCAGTGGAGCTGGATAGCTTCCGCTTCACACCCCGCATCCAGAGGCTTAATGAGTTGGAGGTGAGTTATTTTTATTTTAAGTTGTACATTGTAGACAGAAATTGAAGGTGTTTGTGGAACTGGCTGTAATAATCATGGTGGTGCCTCCTGTATCTCGTTTTAGGCGGAGACCAGAGTGAAGCTTAATTATTTGGACCGCATCGCCAGGTTTTGGGAGATCCAGGCATCGTCCTTGAAAATCCCACATATTGAAAGGCGCATCCTCGATCTGTTCAGCCTCTCAAAGGTAGATATTGATTGAATTTTGGGTACATGATTTTTATTCCATATTGTCAATTGTTAAAATGCTCAAAAATGCTTCCCTGTTCCAGATTGTGACAGATGAAGGAGGTTTTGAGATGGTCTGTAAGGAACGGCGCTGGGCTCGCGTGGCCCAAAGACTTGGCTATCCTCCAGGCAAAAACATCGGCTCTCTGCTGCGCTCGCACTACGAGAGGATCGTCTACCCTTTCGAAATGTTCCAGTCTGGTGCCAGCCTGCCGGTATCTCTAAACATTCTTCTCTCTCCATTTTGTGTTACCAGAGGTGATGAGTTAATAGATAGAAGAGAAGCTTAGTCGCTATGTGATGAATTGTATACATTCTTTAAGCTAGAATCAAAAGACTGGGCATGTTTTTAATGTACGCTCTCTCTCTGTCTCTCTGTCTCAATGTAGCATTGCAAGCCAAAGCATTATGATGGTGAGGATGTGGATAAAGAGTACAAGCCCCACTCCATCCCCCTGAGACAGTCTGTGCAACCCTCCAAAACTAGCAGTTACGGTCGCAGAGCGAACCGCTGCCAGCCTGATGTGAGTGAGAGTACCTGTTTTTACCTGTTCAATAAATTTGCATACCTCTGTGATCAGTAACTCTAGGCATAATCTAACATTTTTATGTATGAACCTTTTGCTGCCTCAAAAACAATCCCAGACAATGATTAATTATCAGTATAGCCACTTCTCAAGACCATAAAAATGTTGTGGGCTTTGTGCAGCTGATTTGTCAAGGAGGAAGTTGTTTCAGCTGTGACATCTTATTAAAGGTGTGACTTTCAGTCTGAAATATTAGCTGCCAGGAATTGAAGCTATTCTGATCAGGTGGTTTCTCAGAGGACGTAAACCACAAATCACAATCCTTGTAACGAGTGATAACTGTATCCGAGGTCTCAAGTTTAATTTCATCTTAACATACAGGTGGTGTTCCCCTAATAAATGTGCAAACTACAGTGTGTTTTTATGTTGTGATTGGGGGGAAAAATGCAGATTTCTTTCCAGGACTTTAAACCCCAGTAGGTATATATTTGATGAACAGCAATCATAGATTGTCTTGTCTTGTTTGTTACCGTTTTATTGTTCACTATCGACTGCCAGCTGATCAGCCGAATGAATGAAAACGACCAAGCTTCCATCATTAAAGGCTAACCAAAAGGCCAAGCCAACAATCTGCTCAAGTGGTTGTTGGACGAGGCTCCAGTGTGCTCTAGTGTGTACCATGCTGTCATATTATTAACTGTTTTTTCTGTGCTTATCCATGTGACCCTGTGCATCGGTTACACTGTATTATCTGGACGATGTGATAAAGCACTCAGAGCGCATCCCAGCTTGCTTACCCCTCCATCTCACTTCTCACTCTGCTGTGCTTTAACGCTGCTGTCTTTTTTATCTCTTATTTTTAGTTATTTACTTTTTGCTTTCTGCTCCATGGCTTCATTTTGTTCTCTGCTTTTTGTTTCTTCCACTTCTTTTTCATTTCACAAGCCACATTAATGTTACCAAAAACACAGCACAACCCCTGGACCAGTCTGCATTCTATTATCTCATGCTTGGTACATGCAAGCTAATGACGCTTCATTTTTTTCTACCCCAAACATCCTCCTTGTTGGTAGAGCATATCAACAGTAGATTTTCATTTATTATGCTCGACTACATCTCTTTTTTTTTGCGTGTTTAGTTACATATTGATTTAATAAGACAAAACAAAGTTTGATGCAGGTTTTTAGATATTTCATTGGATCAGTGAGGCAATAACTGATTCTTAGAGAATTATAAGCAGTAGGCTTTTTAATGAAACACAGTCCTTGGTATTGCTTCATTTTTTTGGGCAGTATCTTGAGGTTTAGCACATTTTGGTATTGTATTTCATAGCCACTTAAAGTATCCAACTGAAGATCCAGTAGATTTGTTATTTTATTATTTGCCACTTGCTGGGCTTCATTATTCTTAAGTATGCCAGTTATCGTGCATGATGACAGACCTGTCGACACGCAATTCCCACACCCAAACACCTTCCCGAACCCATTTCTGTTTGGTGCCAAAGCTGCCCCATCGAGAATAAATCATGTCGGTGCTAAATCACCTGTCAGATGTTGGCAGCAGCTCGTAAGGTCAGAGTTGAGATAACTGTCTCGGATAGTATGCAAATGTATCTGAAGAGCTCAGCTTTTATTAAAAAGAAAAGAACTTTTCCCACAATGGTCTGCCAACATACGGGTCTATAAGACTGTAAACTGAACAGGACAGACCTTAAATGATGCAGCCCTAACTCAAGCATGACTTGATGTACAGATAATGCAATAAATAATCTTGAATTTGAGCAAAATTTCCTGTTGGACCTTTATCGGTCCTCCATCCAATGTGACCCATGTCTAATAATGTGCCAAGTGATATTTTTCCTACAACTACTGGCTCTGTTCTTTCCAGACTCTCTCCCCTTCCTCTCTCATCTTCTTTTTTTCCTCTTGTCTTAGTTTATTGTTGCTGTTATTGTCTCCCTTTGCAGGGTCCAGAGGATCTGGCCCCCCATCCTCTCACCACTGGCTCTCAACTCATCTCTGCGGTACTGCCTCTTGAGCATATGAGCTCACCCTCTGCCCCTGCTCTCCTTCCGCCTCTTTTCTTAGACCACCTCACCCTTTCTGAAGTTGTCTAGATGTTTTTTTTAATTTTAACTAACCACTAAAACATTTTCATTAACACGCATTCATGCGCCTCGAGTACTCAATGTAGGGGTGGCAACCCATAATAGGGTCACGTGACTGCTTTTAAAAACATGTCATTACCATAACAGTTGATCCATGTTAGTAAAATCAGTCTAGACCAGACAGTGAACACAGAGAGAGGAAGCTTTCCTGAGGCAGTTTCTTCTATTTTTATTTAAGCAGTTTGTCCTTCATGAACACGCTCAAGGACTTTTATTAAAATTGAGACCACATAGTCTCGTGTGTTCAGAGGTGCTTTCCGTGTTGTCAGTATATTTTTAGGGATTATATCACAGTTTTCTTTTTTTAACCAAAAGCTTGATGAATTTTTGAATATATGCAAATATGGATCTTGGTGCCAGTATTATTATGAACTAATGTTTCATATCTTCTAGATGACACAGTTCACCGTAGGCTCTCGGAGAATCTGTCATTTAAAAAAAAAAACACAACACACTGTTCTAGTCGAGTTGTTGGGCGTTTTCTCTTTCACCCATGCTCGTTCTCGTGGTTGCACTTGGCTTGAGATGCTTTTCCGCCGGGCTGTCTGTGTGCCTTTGCCTTGCTGTCTACTCGCTACAAAAGCTAACATGCGTTCTCCTTTGAGTGCAATCACACAGAAGAACCCAGTCTTATTGGGTTTCACTTACAGAGCATCATAGTCTGATGATTGGCAGGAAAATATTGGAGTCCTGGAGAATATTGGAGTCTCATACCTAATTGTTGGTCTTTAAGTCTCTCTAGGTTTACCATAGTTTGAATTCCACCCAAATGTTAAGCACTTCTGGTTGTCTCCTGCTTTCAATCCCCGTCCCACATCAGAGTCCTTTGGTCGACAAAGACAGTCTGCGTGCCAGGAAAAAGGGGTCTGTTTTTATGTATGCATAAAATATAGAACAGTGTATGAGCAGCCAGTGTTATATCTGCACAACTGTGAAAGGAGTGTGAAATGTGTAGAAAGCTTCTCCAGTCACCCTCCTTGGAATAAAGTCTTCAGTGAAGTCTTTTATTGCATTGTGTCTGTTCACGTTTTGTGGTATGAATGGCACAAACAATGCTGTCATGACATGTTTGTTAATTGTCTTGTTGTGGGAATACAGGTTTGTCTATTACTTTGTGCATACCTGAGAGGAGAAGGTGTTCGTGTCAGGTTTTCAGGATGAAAGATGAGGACTAAACTGCCACTCTGAAGGTCTTTTAAATGGATGTTTAAGGAATTCTGACTTGGAACTGGGAATTTTGTCAAGTCCTGTCTTTATGCGCTTTTTAGATTTGCTGAAAGTGGCATCAGGACCTTCTGTGTTTCTGCCTACGTTGCTGAATGCACATGACTTGTGTGTACTGTTTGCAATCGTATGGCAGATTGGAACTAACAGCTGAAAGTATAGCCAAACGTCTGATGTTGATAGTAAAGTAAGCACTGCACAAAAATAATTTAACGTGAAGGAGGAAGTCTGCAACATTACGTCTCATTCATTTTTTTTTTTTAACCGAGCAGATTACTTCACAGATTTTCATGTCATAACATACAAAAAGCTCCCTGCTACAAGAAGACAAGGTCCGCCATAGTTCACTGTAAACCAGACCTCCTTCGTATGAGCTCAGAATATGGCTACTTTAATAGAAAGCAAGAAAGAGAAATATGGATAATGATCTTTAATCATGGTATCAAGAATCGAGCTGTGTCAGAGCAAAGTCGAGCTTCAGATGTGCTCAAGTTAGCAGTTTTAAAATGGAGTTGACGTGGAGGGGGGGGCAAGTCTGAGTCAAGACTTTTAAAGTGAAGTTTGGCGTCTTTCCACACTCTTGCTTAGAAAGTGCATGTCTGAAATGAGGAAGCTGCTTGTTTGCTTGTGTCTGCGGGGAACTGACAGCAGATCAGCCTCTGCATTCTGTCGTGTGAGCAGCCAGGGATGCCAGGAGCACAAAAGGCACAAAAAACACTGCAATAGTGAAGAACCTAAAAAAAATAAGAACAGTATTGCAGCAGTAGATACTGAACATGTGCATAGGATGACTGGTATAGCTTTCTCTTTGTTACCAAACATAGTTTCTTCAGTTATGACAAATCTAACCCTTTTTTTTGTTTCTTATCAAAATAATACATCAACCAACGATTGAATAAAAACTGAATAATAAGTAACAAAATCTAGATGCTACTCTTAACTATATGGTTGCAGATGTTGCTGGTGGTGGGTCTTAATCTTTAAGTTTTCGCTGTGATGTAGGCTAACTCTTCCTTACTTTCTAACCAAGCATAATCCCTTCTCGTGATGCATTGCTATGCTCATGTTTTTACTGTTTGTTCTGCATTTGGCCTAGACCCTTGCTTTGCTCTGTGTGCTTTGAGGGAGTGCTTGTTATCTGTCCATGTCTTCATGACGGAAATGTACTTTTGTCTACAGCCTGAACCCACAGAGGAAGATATCGAGAAGAACCCAGAACTGAAGAAGCTTCAGATCTATGGCGCCGGACCTAAGATGATGGGACTTGGACTGGTGGCGAGGGACAAAGGCATCAGGAAGAAAGGTAAGCGCTATGACCACAATGTTCTCAGGCACATACAGTTAAACCTATGAGGTCATTAATGTTTGGCAGTAATAATAACCATAAATAAATATGGACATGGTTTCCATGACGTCACCCAAAGATTTCTAAAGAGCCTTTATGATCTGGCTGTCACCATCTTGGCAGTTCTGACTCCTCCGGTTCCTGGCGAAGATGAGGAGTGTGGGTGCAGCTAAGGCGAGCCAAATTAAGCCTCGTTGCTCAGACCAGTAACCTGTGATGCCACCCACCTGTCAATCAAAGTGCCCCCGCTCTTAATTATACATAACTTTAAACTTAACTTTAAAACAGTTTTTATTCCAGGCGGTAAATGTTTATTCTCCTGGAAATTGACTCATTTTGTAGCCGTTCGAGAAACAGCAGCCATGGAGGTTGCTTTTTGTTAGAAACCTGGAAATTTGGATGCAGCAAACAGTCTGCGCAGTTGCTTTGATTCAGCTGTCTCTGATATTTGACCTTAACTGCTGATAAATGCTCTTGTTTTTTTTTAGATGAGCTGCCTCAGACGGTCACCATCAAGGAGAGCGTTTCTCCCGCTCCTGGTGACGCCTCCGTCAAAGCAGAGCCACTGGAGTCTCAAGAGAGGCAGAGTGACGGGAGCACGTCTAACCCTCAGCCGCCTCCCCCGAGCGTCACAGTTAAGACAGGAAGTGAAGAAAGAAGAGGAGGTGGACGTGAAGGAGAGAGATGAGGAGGAAGATGATACAGAGGGACCATGTACCAAAATGACCATGAGGCTTAGACGCAACATCAGCAACCCGCAGTGTGTAAGTAGACTGAAAGATGTTGATAGAACATAACTACTGTAAGAAGTCAACTGATTAGACAGCGCTGTACACAAAGCATTGCACTCTTTAATACCTACCTACCAATGAGAGATACTCATCTGGCTCCACGCTGTATAGTTAATTGTGCTGTTTGTTCTCACTGTTTCAAAGGTGGATTCGTTTGTGTGTCGGATGTGTGGTCGGGGAGATGACGACGAGAAACTCTTACTGTGTGATGGCTGCGACGATAACTATCACACCTACTGTCTACTCCCCCCACTCACTGATCCTCCTAAAGGAAACTGGCGATGCCCAAAGTGTGTGGCAGAGGTAGATGAAAATATTTCACTCGTTTGTGTCTGTAGTACTCATGTGGCATGTGTCGTTTGCTTAATCCACGAGACTAATCTTTGTTTTGAATTTCACGCTTTCTTCAGGAGTGTAAGAAACCTGCCGAAGCATTCGGCTTCGAGCAGGCTACACGAGAGTATAATCTGCAGAGTTTTGGGGAGATGGCGGACACCTTCAAGGCAGATTACTTCAACATGCCTGTCCACGTAAGCAGCAGGCACACAAGACACCTCCCATTCATCGAGTAGTGAAGCGTGACTGCGCCCTGACAGGTGATTATGTCAGAGACTAATCTCCAGCCTGTGTGTTGTTGTTGGTGTAGATGGTTCCCACTGAGCTCGTGGAGAGAGAGTTCTGGAGGTTAGTGAGTAGCATCGAGGAAGACGTGACCGTTGAGTACGGGGCGGACATACACTCCAAAGAGTTCGGCAGTGGCTTCCCAATGAACAATGGCAAGAGGAAGCTCACGAAGGAAGAGGAGGTATGCACGTTGTTATTTTCTTTTGTAACCTCAGTGGTATTTATGAAATCTTTGCTTAGTTAGTTATCAAGGTTAAGATGAGGACTGCGGCATCCTGCTCGAGGTTACACGTTGAAAAAAATCTACCAGAAGAAAGTTTTTATTACAATATCATGAGCGCAGAAGGCCAGTGTGTTATTATAATTGTAACCATTACAATATGAATGCGGTCTTCAAACTAATCCCATCTCAAATCAGTGATGCTCCTTTTTAAAGTAGCGTTGCATTCATAGAAACTTCAACTGCACAGCTTTGATTTACAGTCCTAAAGGTAGATGAGAGTTTGCTACCTGTCCTGTTGTTGTCTGGTTGTTTTGCAGAATGTCTTAAATTTATGATAAATGAGCGTTTAGTGCAGTTAAATCTGCTGAAAACAAATCAGGATTTGCTCAAATATGTCAAATTTTAATCAGAATTTATCTGGATTGATTAAAAAAACAAACTCAAATCTAAACAAACTCAGAAATTGTCTTCAAAATGAACCTGAGCTAACACAACAAACTCCACTGTGCTACTCTGTGGTCAAGCAAAATATTTGACTGTCTAAAAAGTGGTCGTGTTTCAAACCTTTGCATGATCGTAGTGTCGTGTTTATTCTCAGTGCACACTGTTTTCTTTGTTGGACAGGAATACGCCCGCAGCGGCTGGAACTTGAACGTGATGCCTGTGCTGGAGCAGTCCCTCCTGTGCCACATCAACGGAGACATCTCTGGGATGAAGGTGCCCTGGCTTTATGTAGGCATGGTGTTCTCAGCTTTCTGCTGGCACATCGAGGATCACTGGAGCTACTCCATCAACTACCTGCACTGGTACAGAACGCTTTCTGTGTATTGTTGTAGCTTTGCCGTTGCATCAGAGTGATTAAACAATCGCAGCTATTAAGGCAGAGAATATGATAATGTCACCTGAAAGGGTATTTTGAGTCAATGAATATAACTTCTCTGTTCCTCACGTCCCGCTTATCTGTCATCTCCAGGGGTGAACCCAAGACATGGTATGGTGTTCCCTCTGTGGCAGCTGAGCGGCTTGAGGAGGTGATGAAGAAGCTGACGCCAGAGCTGTTTGAGTATCAGCCTGACCTCCTGCACCAGCTGGTCACCATCATGAACCCCAATATCCTCATGTCTCATGGTGTACCGGTATGTCTCACATGAACACACAGGCACGCAGTTTAAATCTGGTCGTGTCTAAAAGTTCTCTTTGATTGAGCTCGTTGTTTCTGATTGGCAGGTCGTTCGTACCAACCAGTGTGCCGGAGAGTTCGTCATCACCTTCCCCAGGGCCTACCACAGCGGCTTCAATCAGGGATATAACTTTGCTGAAGCGGTTAACTTCTGCACTGCAGACTGGGTACGTTTGTTTACACCGCCTGTGATATGTCACTCACAGAACCACATACTCAACATCACTCTTCCTCTCTCGCTCTCAGCTTCCTGCCGGTCGTTCCTGTATTGAGCACTACCGGCGTCTGAGGAGGTATTGTGTGTTCTCCCACGAGGAGCTCACCTGTAAAATGGCAGCCAGCCCGGAGAAACTGGACCTCAACCTGGCTGCTGCGACACACCGGGAAATGTTCATTTTTGTTCAGGAGGAGAGGAAGTTACGGAAGAGTCTGATGGAAAGGGTGAGACTCAATAAGTCGTGCAGACTGTTTCTGTTTACACTTATTAATTATATAAATGTGTGATGAAATTGTCTGATTGTTTTTTGCTAATTAAATCTGCGCGTTTTACCTGCAGGGCATTACTGAAGCGGAGCGCGAAGCGTTCGAGTTGCTGCCTGATGACGAGAGACAGTGCGATAAGTGTAAGACAACATGCTTCCTTTCTGCTCTGGCTTGTACGAACTGTCCCGAGCGTCTGGTGTGTCTCTATCACACTCAGGATCTGTGCAACTGCCCCACTGAAAAACTCTACCTCAGGTATGAATCTCTAAGGCAGCCGAGAGTGTGAACCACGATATGAGTGATAGTGACAAGTCATTGTTATATTTCTTGCTAATTTTCTGTTCTCCCTTCACTTCATAGGTACAGATATACCCTGGATGAGTTGTTAGCCATGTTACACCGATTAAAGGTTCGGTCCGAGTCCTTTGATTCCTGGGCCAACAGAGTAAAAGAGGCACTTGAGCAGGAAGAGGGAAACAAGATAGGTGAGAAATTGACATAAATCAAACCTTTCCCAACAGAAAAGTATCTTTAAAAGGAGCTAGCAACATCGAATGGTTATTAAATTTCAGGTATTGGTGACCTGGAGTTGCTGAAGACGGAAGCAGCAGACAAAAAGTTCCCCGACAACGAACTTCTGCGGAAGCTCAACACTGTTCTCAAAGATATTGAACACTGCCAAAAGACAAGCACTGAACTCCTCAGTGACTCACAGAAGAGGTATGATGGAGAACACGCTTAACATTCACCCTGACTGTTACTGTTACATGTACTAACATACGGCTGTCTTTTAGTGAAAGTAAGATGACACTGGCAGAGCTGAAAACGTTGGTAGAGACGATGCAAAACCTGCCCTGTGTGATGACGCAGTTGGAGGAAGTGCAGGTGAGAAGTCTCACTGAGCAAATTAGCTAAAATCTAACTTAATTTTCTTTGCAAAATTAATCAAATGTATCCATAAAATCTTGAAAGTTGTTCACTTATCTAGTGCACTTAGGTTTAACCTTTGTACTGTCTCATTTTCAAGGCGGTTCTGCAGACGGTGGAGGAATTCCAGGGCCGAGCTCAAGAACTGGTCAATGACAGGGACTGGAGGCGGGACTCTCCACCACCTGAGCAGTTGCAGACTTTGTTGGAGCAGGGCGGCAAGCTGCCTGTTGTGGTACCGGAGTGCAGTTTACTCCAAGGCCTAAAGGAGCAGGGCCACTGGCTGGCAGAGGTGAGGCGCACCCTGGGCACAGAAGGAGGAGAGAGGCAGGAGGTGACGTTGGACGTGTTGAGGAACCTGATGGAAGCGGGCTGCAACGTGCCTCAGAGTGTGTCAGTGGAGACGGCCATGGCAGAGCTTCAGGAGCTGCTCACGATTGCAGAACGTTGGGAGGAGAAAGCACAGATCTGCCTCGAACAAAGGTGAGGCAAAAAAAGTCAAACCATATACTTCACCTGCTGCAGGGGTTCACCTCATTTTACAACTGGTTTATCCTGTTGCAGAGACTAAAGTTCTTTGTCATCGTTTTGTTCCTCTAGGCAAAAGCATCCACTTTCTACCCTGGAGGCAATCGTAAACGAGGCCCAGCTCATTCCAGTCAAGCTGCCTAACATTCTGGCTTTACAGGGCTGTCTCACACGAGCACGGGCCTGGGTAACAGACCTGGAGGAAATCCAGGTAAAAAACAGAACATTTGAGGCCTTATTGGCTTACTTTGTAATGATGTCATTTATAATTAAATTGAATAATTGTTTGTTTGTTGTAGAACGGGGAGCATTACCCCTGTCTGGATGACCTCGAGGGTCTGGTGGCTATCGGAAGGGACTTGCCGGTCTTCATGGCGGAGCTCAGACAGTTGGAGCTGCAGGTAGCCAGCGCTCACTCCTGGAGGGACAAGGCCAGCAAGACCTTCCTGAAGAAGAGCAGTCCACACAGTCTGCTAGAGGTAGGCAACTCGACGGGAGAATGAAAAAGTTTTTTTTTATATATAGATAAGGTAAGAGAGCATGTGTTAAACCCCAGTGTTGCCCTGCAGGTATTATGTCCGTGTGCAAAAAGGCGAGAGAGGCGAGAAGAGGCAGAGCTGTTGGACGAACCTTTGGATGATTCTGACACCAACACTCTGGGCCTCTCTGCCCAGGACCTGAGGGATCCTGCAGCTATTGTGAGTTCATTGAAAGAGTTCTGTCTTTTGCGGTTTGTATGTTTTATTCATAAGCACTTGTCGTGTACACAAGCTTGAATCTGTGTGTCTTGTTTCTAGGTGATGGCATTCAAAGAAGGAGAGCACCAGGAGAAGGAGGCACTACTGAGGTTACAGAAAGTGAACATGTGTAAAACTGGACTTAACGCTACGAGTTGCAAGGAGGACAAGGAGAACGGGAGGTGGGACGACAGCATGGAGACGGACTCATCCAGCCACTCAGAGAACTCTGTAAAAGAGAACGGTAACCACACCTGCACCGCCCCTCCTCAGTCGGTGTGTGTGTGCGCCAGTCAGCCTCGTACCCCTCAGCTCCGCTGCCATCTGTGTAAGGACTGGTTCCACGGTGGCTGCGTTCCGTTTCCCTCCCTGCTCCCTTCCTCTGGACCACCGGTGAACCCCCTCTGTTGGTGGGACTGGGACTCGCGCTTCTTGTGTCCGCGTTGCCAGCGGTCGCGGCGCCCGCGCCTGGAGACTATTCTGGCATTGCTCGTTGCTCTGCAGCGGCTACCGGTGCGTCTGCCCGAAGGAGAAGCCCTGCAGTGTCTCACAGAGAGGGCCATCACCTGGCAGGGCCGAGCCAAGGAGGCACTGGAGACACCGGAGCTGCAGAAGGCGCTCGAGAGGCTGCAAGAACTCAAAGAGACTCTCCATTATGAAAAGGAGAAAGAGGAAGACGCGAAAAAGGGGACAGAAGTGAGCTCGGTGATTGTTTTATCGGACTCCGAGGGAGGGGAAGGAGAGGAAGGAGTCATCGATCTGACGGATTCTCCTAAAAAGAATACCAAGGAAAGCAACGGCACTCGGGTGAATATTTTATTCTGATTCTCTTCTCTGACTCCAAATATAGAAAACTAACTTTAAAACTTGTACTGTATCATGTTTTATACTGTGCTTGTTCTCCCACAGGCTGGATGTGAAAATGGCATCAGCAAGAAGTCAAATGTTACAGGTAAGATGGCGCGTTGCTATCAAATGTTGAGTTGTGCAACTCGTCCCACAGACACCAGCCCTGACGATGTTTCCTTCTGCTCATATCTCAGGTGTGGGGACTCTGCTGCCCGTGCTACCTTTGCTAAAAGGCCAGGTAGTGGAGCTTTCACCAGCCACCAGGCTCCAGCTGGAGGAGCTGCAGCTCGAAGGAGATCTGCTGGAGGTGTCCCTGGACCAGACACTCCTCATCCACAGAGTCCTGCAGGCTGCCTCTGTTCCATCCAGAGATACGTTGCACACGCTCATTCAGGTCAGGACAAGTAAATAAGAAACAGAGTGACACGGCAGACACTTTGACTTGACACAGCAGGGAAAGCTTAATAACTGCAGTGATGGCTCAGTTCCACTGTGCCCCAATCACAGCGACAGTTAACCAGCACACACAGTAGCACGGCCTCCCCTGAGTGGAATGCAGCAATAATTAATAGACTGAGTGAGTTTCCTGCCATGATCAGTCAAAATGTCTGCTGTGCAGCCGGTTCATAGCTCCGTGTGCGTCACTGTTGGATACTGGTATGAAAGCACCCGCGTGCTTGCCTAATCGAAGGTGCCCCGAGCGGTTTTCTTGTAGACTTTGTTTACGCTCACCAAAACACACCCTGTGTGCGCGGCATGACAATGTGTCGCGTACTTTCCCTTTCTCAGGAAACACTTGCGGTGTTTACATCCACGTTTACCTGGTAGCAGTCTTCCTCTCCTCAGCCGTTCGCTCGCATATTGCTGCATTTCTTACCACACGTGAAAGGTGTAGACGGGTGGATTAGTCTGAAACCACTGGCACAGACGTGTCACGTCACTTGCAGGGCATGAGATCAAACAGACCACACACGCACACAAACGCTGCTCCGTCGTGCTACACAGATAATGCAGGATCCTATCTCCATTTATGCTACATAATCTTAGCATCTTAGCTTGAATTGAACTGGAAGGAAATTGTATTTCCTGTTTTCTTAAATGCTTTTCTGTTGTATCAAGAAGCCTTGTTCGATTATCATTGAGGTTTGTCCACCTCCTCTCTAATATTCTTCTCCCCTCTCCCTCTCTCAGATTGAGCTTGAAGAGCAGAGGCGGACCGGCCGCGGACGAGCTAAAGACTCCAAAAGGAAGAGGAAGAGCCACCGAGGTGGTGGCAGCGGTGGGGAAGGGGCAGGAGAAAGGTCACTGGATGCCTCAGAGTCGAAGAAAACCTGTCCCCTCAGCCACAGCCCCTCCCCTTACTTACCTGTCCAGACCAACCCAGAGGTGACAGTCCCCCCAAGTGTTGCTTTTGCTTGAAATATGTCATCTTTTTTTAATTTTCTTGAAATCGGAGGTGAACATTTTGTCTCTCTTTCTGCAGGTTTTGTGATATAGTCAACGCGGAGCTCTGTTTGAGTGGATTATTCGGAGGAAACGAAGGGACAGAGCGTTCTGTGCCAGAAGACAGTGTCAAGTTATAGAAAGATGCAGGACATCCCCACACCTCCTCGATACCCTACGTCCCTTCTCATCCCTCATTCATGCATTCAGACACTAACAGAGCGATGACTCTTCTTCTACACTCCACTGTCTCATCCGAAACTCAGCCATATCTCACCTCATGGGTTGTTTTGTTTTGTTTTTTTTTTTTCCTTCAGACTCACTGTCTTACCCCAAACTTTATTGACCACCTTCCCTGGACCCATTTTTCCTGTGAACATGTTAAGACTGTGTTGGACCGGAGTGTCTTTTGGTCTAGAGTTGTCTCTGAGGTCAGTCAGTATGCTATGTTATCCCAACTGTATTAAATGCTAGTTCAGCCGAAGCCCCTCTCGGCAGCTGCAGTTTCATTTCACTTGAGCCCGCTCTCATCGAAGTTGGATAAGCTATGGGTTTTTACTTAAGACAGTTCTGTTTTGGACATGAATCCCGAAGCTGAGGTACAGCCGAAAAGTTTTGAACAGCTGATCTTAGACAACAGCACCGTGGTTACACGTGTATTTTTTTAGTTGTATTTGGATCTTGTGTTTTGATGCTGTTTTGAGGGGACATGCATTTTGACTAAACTGAGAACATTTCGGGAAGTGTTAAAAACAGGCATTAATGTTTTTGGTGCTACTTTCCCAAAATGGATATCTGTACCTCTTGGCTTTGTCTTTCCTCTTTTCTTTCCCTCCCCATGATTTTTTTTTTTGTTTGTTTTAAAGCACCATCCTTTGGACTCCGTTTTATTCCTTTCAGTTCAGTTTGACCTCTCTTTCTCTCGCCCTCCTTCTCTTTGAAAATTAAGGTAACTTCACTGTAACTCACTTTGTCACAATTTATTTTGTTTCCTGGGTTAAAATTATATTATTATTATTATTATTATTATTATTATTATTGATATTGCAGACACGCAGTTGTCGTGAGTTTGTGTATAAACTTTTCATTTTAATGTTGCCTTTGTTTCTTTTCACTCTTGTTAGAAAAATAAAGGTTTAGAATTGTTTAGGACACGTCGACTCATTATTTCAAAGCGCCGAAATCAATAACGGATTATGTCGCGGTTAATTAAAAAACAGCCCGACACACAGCAGCAAATGGTACCAAAATAAGTTCTCATGATCACAGCGTTTATTTTAGAAAAGCTTTCACTGTGAAATGGCAGACACGGGACATCACAATATTGAACAAGTACACCATGTTTTCTTCTTCTATGCTAGAATTTTAAGCAAGTTCATAGAAAGACACAACCACAATTACAGAATGTTAAAAGGCTTTCTTAGTCTTTAAGTACATGAAAAAAAAATCATTTGTCTCAATATCAAACATGCATGTAAGCCAAATGGAAAAAAAATCAGCTTTAGTTCACAGGTTTTTTTGTAAATTAGGCACCCCGTTCTTGGCTTTTATTTTCATTATAGGTACTTTATGCTGGATAATTATCCAAAGGCTCGTTCTGAAAGCACAGAATTAAAAAGCGAAGACGTCTGAATCGAGTCTGCGATTGACACATCAGACAGGAATGACAGGAAACGTAGAAAAAAAATCCACATTTGATAGAGCTACAATTGTCAGGGATTTCTAATTTTGTTTTGTAATATCTTCGTTCACAGTCGGCGTTTAAATTAATTATATTGCATACTGACCAAAGCCCATCGCTCTGGAATGGCAAATTGAGGAGAAAGGATTTGATGCTTGATGGTGTGCTTCTTTTTAAATGACACGACGTGCCTTTCTGTGCTTCAGTGTTTACCCTCTCAGCGACAGCATTTCAGCCTTTTTGTGTCACTTTGAAAATTGTGCTATACAGTGAAGTCTGCCTGAAAGGAAGGCACCGCTCAGCTCCTCATCATCAAAAAAGTGTCTGTGGTCTGAAAATGATGTTGCATTTCCTGTGTGAAAACAAAGGAGCATTTGTACATGAACGCAGCAACAAAACAAATGTGACTACATTAACTGGTACACGATGTTCTTTTTTTTTTTTGTGGAAAATATCCTTAATCAAAAGTCCTTTATGGACACGAAATGTACAGTTTTTATGGCACAGAAGTGGCTTTTTTTTATTTCAATATTTTCACAGCTGCATGGTTCTTCGCCCCATGTTTGATTTTCCTCTTATTCTGTCATTTGTGAAACTGTAGAGGCCTGCAAAGATTACTTTTAAAGTGTGCCACTACTTCTCTAATGGCTAAACAGCAGGTGGTGCGATCTCTCCTTTATGTAACAAGGGGGAATGTATCTTCCTTTGAACATGTTTTTTTTGTTTCTGTGCTCTGTTTGCTTGGTCTGTCCGCCCTACACACTTACTGTTTGTGTTATGCATCGACTGTGATATCCAGACTTCAAACCTGACGAGCTGGTACAGGTTTAGACTAGAGGTAAAGCATCATGGGAATAGCTCTGACTGGTTTAGGTGTATTCAGCCAGACAAAACTGAAGAGGAAAACAGTGTCTGTGGTATATTTGTGAAATTTCTGACTCTCATGACATGAAATGCAGCTTCAATTTGATAATATTGTAAAAGTGTGTACTGTTTTTCTGTTTGGGGTGATTACTGAACCCAAACCTTGGCAGTCTCAGTCATGAGCTCTCCTCCAGTTTTAGGTTGGAGCTTAATTTATGCTACTTTATATGACCGTCATGGACTTTGTGTTTCAGAATATTTGTGCCGAGTTTTACTGAAGCAGCTTGTGTTCGTCCTATAGGCCCCATCTAAACACTTTGGCACTTTCTTATCTCTCCGTAACTCCCTCCCTCCTTGTCTCAGACTGTAGTGACAGACAGGAGGGGGTTATAGACTTTCTTCCCATCAGCAGACCTGGTCCCATGGGCCAGTAGCTCCTGTATAGTGATCCAGTTGTCCAGGATTCTGCGACTGCGCTTCTTCATGCTCCTGCGGTGGCACAGCTCCAGGATGGTGGTGGCTTCCTGCTGGTGTGTCGTCCCCTGCTGCCCTCCTCCGCTACTGTTGCCCTGCTCCCTCTCGCGCTCTCTCAAATAGTCGAGCCGGCTCTGCATCATGAACTCCCTGCGCCGCCGCTGCTCTCGAGCCTTAAGCAGATGCTGCTTGCGCTCCTCTTTGCTCCAGTACCGGCCCATCTTCATTTCGCTCACAGCGTCGTCATCCGTCGTCATGCCGCTGCGCTCCTCTCTGATCTTCATGGCACGTGCCTTCAGGAGGCGATCCCTCACGGGCCGTTTGGCCACGTAGCGTGAGCCATCGCTGCGGATCTTCACCTTCCACTCCATACGAGGGGAGGCCGGCAGCAGTGGAGGTGACAAGGGTAAAGGTACAGCACCTGGAGCCTGGGCGACGTCTTTACATGTGCTACCCAAGCTCATTGGGCTGGCGTCCCCCACAGTTTCCATGCTGCCCTCTCTGGCAGTGTCTCTGAATCCACCAAGGCGATCAGAGGTAGAAGGAGACCTCAGTTGCATGCAGCTCATGTAGCGCTGGGGTGGCTTTGTTTCAGTCTGACGACGAGACAGGTAAGGGCTGTTCTCTGCGCTGCAACCACCGGCCCTCTCTTTGGGGTTACGTCTTACCCCTCCATCTGAGCCACGCCTGGTTCCTGCATCCCGGGACAGGGACCTAACCTTTACTCCAGGGCTGGATGTCTTTGCTTCAGCTGCTCTCCTTTGAGTATGGGGAGAGTAGGGTTGGTTGAGGTTTGCTTGTATCCCTTCCCCTCTTTCAGCCCTTGTTCCTCTCTCTCTTTGCCTAGTGGAGGCTGGAAGTTGCATACCTGCTGAGAGAAGAGGCTCTCCTCCCTCCAGGCTCTGTGTAGAGGGCGAAGGGTACTGTTCATTGACCAGAGGGGTGCTCCTGCAGCTTTCCCCTCCAGTGTTGTAGGCACTCGTACTGTCCTTATCTGAGCGCTCCCTCTCTGGGAGTTCATTGATATCTGACAAAGCATGGTGGCAGGATTCCTCACTGACCAAAGCACCGCTAATGTCCAAGCATCCAGCTCCTATTCCGGCTCCTGCACTTGCTCCATTCTTGTCCTCAAGAGGCCAAGCCTTCAGGCAACGCTCCCTTAGCTGCTGCATCTTCTGCGCCCTCAAGATGTTACGACACTTGAACTCCAAGTGACGCAGTTCCTCTTCCAGAAGAGCCATCTCATGCTGCGTCAGACTCTCATTCCTGTTGACATCCAGCGGGATACCCCCTTCCTCTTGTGTCGGCCCCTGACCTCCCAGTAGCATCAGATCGTTGCAGTTCTTCTCATAGTAACACTTGATTTCCAGGAGTTCTTTGTACCTCTCACACTCCTCCTCAGTCAGCCCAGGCATCATCATCCTCACAGGATCTGCCATGTAGGCTCTCTCCAATCTCTCCACCTGTTCCAACCCTCCTCCATTAACACAGTCCAGCCCTAAGAGAGAGTCAGTGCTGAACTGGAGGTCCTGGGAGTGTAGCAAGGGTGGAGTGTCCCCCTGACTGGATACAAACTTGCGCATACTGCCAGGCGTATTTGTGGCATTTGTATTGGAGGCACTAGTGTGGTCGTCTCCCAGAAGGTCATGTTCTGAAGACTCCTCATAGCGTGTGCTTTCATCTGTACGGCCCACCCCACTGTCCAGCTCCTGGCTATTGCTGAGCACCGTCTGAAGCAAGTCAGGTGAATCCCTGTTTATTGAGCGACCATGGTTACCTAGTACACCTCCATCAGCAACACTGCCTGGTCCAGTACCGAGGATGAAGGTGTTGTTCCTCACTCTGTGGGTGCTGGGCAGATGAACTGCATTGTCCAGTGGTTCCAGGTCCAGCTCCTCTGGGTCCAGCTGGTTGTCGTTCTGAGGTGCAGTGGAGGCGTTTGGTTCATTGTTGAAGAGACAAACAAGAGACAAAGGAAAAGTATAGAAGGTTGTTATACATCTGAACGTTAAAAAATGGGTTTTGCATGTTGCTACTTTGCATGTCTGAGCTTCACTTCGCAGAATTAGAACACTAGAAAGACATTTTCACATTCATTGGCTGAAGGTGTGCTCCAGTATGTTCACCAGCTAGTCTTTAAATGTGTCTGTCTTTCATAGTGTACAGCTGCATTTTAGAGCTACTGCTGAAAACCATGTCGATGAATGTGGTGAGAGTGTGAAGTTTTAGGAGAGGAACCAAAAACTATGAACTATAAAAGACACTAAAATGCCTCACAGGGTTGAGGGGAAGTGTAGCGACCTCATTTGATCCATTGTTGGTAAAAATATTGCAGCTTTAATGTTGAGGGCACCACATTACTGAACTGTCACTAGATGGAGCCAGTGCTGCTCTGCACGAAGGTAATCTGTCTGCAGAACAAAACATTTGGATCTAAAAAGAACTACATCGAAACATGAGCTACATAATAGAGTGGAGATTGATTTTCTAGAGGGTAAAATCTCCGATCTTTAGACATAATACTTAATATTTCATAAGAACTGTTGTTGTTTCTGCTCTCTTTAGTTTTTTATTTTGATTGGCATCCACTCAAAATCCGATCTGTAATGCAAATACTTACTTAAATTAGTAAACAGTTTAGTCCACAGAGCTTAGTTGATCTTGGCTAATTGCGTGCAGACTGCGTGCTGAGTATTGATCATCTTTATCTTCATTCTTATTCTTTGACTACGCCTTCAGTCCTGTCTCCGTCTCCCCCAAGACAACAGATCAAGCTTTAATCTCTGCTCGTGCATTTTCCTCTGATGATTCTCCGTCCAGGCCTCTCTCACTTGAATCTTAATGTGGGACCGTGCCTTAGCAATATAAATCTTGTCAGCCTTGCACAGGAAGCACTTGTGCACATCTCTACCAAACACAAGGACGCATTTAAACAGAGGAGAGGTTATTTGTGTGTGTGTGTGTGTGTGTGTGTTAGGCCATTTTAATGAGCACTTTTTAAATCTACCCTTTAGCTCCTTCTGTACAGACGCAGCCAGCATGCAGATTTTTTTGTATTCTCACATTTGTGCTCTCTCTGCTTTTTACAATGGTGTGCAGTGAAATTTAATTTGGTTGGGTCAAGTCGCCCGTTTTTTGTGTCATTTGGTAGAGATGCCTTATTGGGGGGGGCTTCTGATGTGTTTTACCATGCCCTCATATCTGCTAGAAGAGTGACCTTGAGGGGAAACAAAGCAGTACCACATTAGCACTGCGAGTACAAGCGCTATTTGTCTTTGCCTCTCTCTCTTCACGCTATCTGTGTTATCACCATGTTTTTGCACCTCTTTGCCTTTCTACCTCAAACAAATCAGTTGCGGGTTAGGACAAAGCAGAGCGCGTGCTCTTCCTCATGTCGCCAATTCCTTTCCATTCCTGTCCCCCACCCAATCTCACGATAAAATGTCCACACACCCAAGCATGTAAACTAATTTCTTGCTACATAGAGAGGGTGATAAAGGGAGAAGAATGCAGTTTTTAGGTCAGTGTTTAGACTCAGCTCTCCCCGAAGACTCCCCATATCCAATTTCCTCACCTCTATCTCGGGTCGTGCAAGGAGCAGGGAGACATTAGTGCTGTCCTCTCTGGTGAGAATAGCTACCGCCTCCTCCCTGTCCTGGATGTCCACTCCATTAATCTGACAGAGAAAGAGGAGAATAAAATTGGGCTAATGTCAGATAATGAAAGACCCTTTACATCAAGGCTATATTCAATTATACGACTTGACTAAGGAAATAATTTTTCTTTAGGATTACAAAAGAAGTCTCTCTTCAGCTCGATAGCACGAGAAATGATATTCCTTTTATAACCTTGTATGAAAGAATGCCGCTCCTAATAGCGCTGTCCTTTAATTTGTGAATAACACTGGATTAAAAGTGACTTCAGTGCACCAGGGGTTATCTAAGACTTCAGTTTCATGCATTACATAACCGAACAAAAAGTTTTTTAAAGCTCTAAAAGGAGGCTTGCTTCATTTAACCTGTAGTGAAGAGTTACACAACCTTTCATCCGTGCACTAACAGCATATAAATGAGTTCTAGCAACAATACGGGAGGCCTGCACCTGTAGTATTCTGTCTCCTTTGCGGATGCGTCCGTCTATTGCAGCTATGCTGTTTGGGTTCACCTGCAAAAACATAGAGGGTTTGTCAAGGGGTATAAAGAAATGCAGGTTTTATTGAATATTTGAGTTCATAGCAGCATCCTCACCTCTCCCACATATATCCCCAGGTCCTCCTCATCATCAGTTCTGTAACACACTGTCAGGCCAAGTTTATCCTGCTGGCGAGACTTGTACAGCTCCACCTCCTAGAGCAGTCAAGGAAAGTTTTGAGGATGTCAGACAGAGAGCAGCGGGGCATCTTTCTGTAGCTAGAGTTTGAGTAGCTAATGGGCTCTCACCTCATATTCCAGCTCGTCCTGTCTGTCCACTTCATGCTGAGTGATATCGAAGTAGTCAGTGGGGTCATAGTATACAGGCTCTATAAAGCTGAGAACGACAATATTCAGGGAATAATATTTCAGTAATTGGGGCAGCTTCAAACGTCAAATGTGTGAGCACAATGGCATGGACTAGAACCAAGACGGGAGATGAGTTCTGGTCTGACAGTTGGATATGCTGCAGAGGCCTATTATACTACTCCTACTCACAGTTCATTGAATAGATATGGCTCCAGTAGCGGTGGGAGTGGAGGGGATGGCGGAGGGTCGGGCGGGGGCGGAGCACCACAGGGATGCTGGCTACTCTTGCCCAAAGTCAACATATGCTGGAAGCTGATGTCTGTTTGAGTGCAGCTGTCCACACAGTCGGCCATGCCCATGGTCACTGGCACTAACCCTCCAGGAGCTCCCGCAAGGCCTGCCCGTCTGCGGGCCCCCCGCCTCAGTATGTTGGACAGCACGGGGTCCCGTATGTCCAGGGTGGGATCCCCAGAAAGGCGGGAGAGCTCCTTTCCATTCACCTAAGGAGATACAAAGACAATCAAGATCAAACGGCTGGAGGAGTAGAAAAAGAGAGGAGGGGTCAGATTTAATTAAAGGAGAATCGGTGCAAGGATAAAGAAGAATAAAATGTGTAGAATGTGTCAATTTCTAAATTTAGTTTCACCAACGTATGACAGAGAAACTGCACAATGCACGGGAAACAAACAAAGATTTGGAAAGTGGGCCGCAAACTGGGTTGTATATAGTGAAAGCATGAGCTAGATAGATGCTGACATGAATAACGGGAAGGGAGGAAGACAGGACAGAATCATCTCAGCAGTTTTCATCAAACAGACAAGGTTAGTTCACAGAAGGAAAGCTGCCTAATAAAAACACAGGGGAACAGGACAAGAAACTACAGCTACACACACCTAAAATAAAGAAAGACGACGGTCGTGTTAGTTAACAGAAAACTAGAAAAACACACTTCAGCAAACACAGAGTGTGTATTCAAACTGATGGCGTTTCTACAGGCAGGCAGAGACCAAATAATAAAAATAAAAAGACTACTGCGTATCTTAAAGGTTTCACATCACACCAAGCAGCAGAGCAGAAAGCTGTATACTGAGACCTTTAATCGACCGTCAGCTTCAAAAGAGCACAACATGTTGCTTATGTGACCCTTCTGTGGAGAGAAAGAGGGGGGGAAAAGCAGGGAAACGGTGCAGTTAGAAAATAATTACCACTGTGAACAGTTTGTTCTGCAAAGAGCTTTGTGAGAAGCAGGGGTAGAGATAAAAATGAGTTTCCTCAGTGCGTTTTGTGCACCTTAAGTCGGGCTGAGCGCTCTTCTAAACACAGTTATCTTTCTTTTGTGTGAATAAGAAGTGGTTCCGCTCTGCAAACATATTTAAATAATAAAACTTATTTATATTCTGGGGAAAGTATTGCACAGTTTACACAAAACTTCGACAAATTTTCTATTCTTTTTTTTTAAAGCTCCACTTAAAATTATAATTTAATTTGTGCTGGAACATCGCAATTTAAATTGGGTAAATAAATAAATCTCTAGTCACACACGAGTATGTTTAATCATTCCTTTTCTTTTCAGAGCTCTCTCCCTTTATTTGTGCCCCACTGACAGTTCATTAAAAATACTCCTCATACAGTATAAATTGTCGTCAAATATACAGTAACAAAACAAGAATACAGTGTCCTGACTCTCTGGCACTGTTGAAATCATAAGATGTACATCTGCTATCTCCCACTGCTGCTTGCTCATACAGCAAGAAGGAGAGAAAAAGGCATTAATTATTAAAGGTTATTGAAAATAAATCTGGAGAAGGAGTCAAAACAGTATGGATTTTACTTCAGGACGGCTGAACAAAACAATCTTGGTCAGTCAAGTATGACTTCCCATAAACCTTATGATTCAGTATTTATAACTTTTTAGCTTTTCTGTGGATGAGAATTTTGGTCTTTCTGTCGGTCACCCAGGTTGACCTGGTCCAGGCTGAAATATCTCAACTATAGCTCAGATTGCCGTAAAATATGATACAGATCTTCAGTGGTCCCCAGAGGATGAATCCTAATGACTTTGCTGATCCCCTGGCTTTCCCTCTAGCAACACCAGCAAGATTTGCTTTAACCCAGTGAAATATGTCAACATTTACCAGATGCACTGGCCCCAAATATTTTACACATATTTATAAATTGTAACAACATTAATTCTTCCAATGCCACCAGTAGTTAAAATTTTTAATTTGTCCTTTATTTTGATTGGTTTATGATTAGGTGTATGATGAGGTGTAATCAGGTGAATGGTATCTCATCATTTACACTCTGCACCCTGTATGTCTTATGTAACTTTGTGCTCCGGGTACGATCACCCACGAGTCACACACCACCAACTATTTCACTGACTTTGGCGAAACTGGAGTTTTCTGATGGACAGTGAAGTAAACTGCTGCCAACTGTAGCTGCTGTTAGCTAATGTTAGCTCAGTTTTTAGCTGCCCAGACTGTGAGCACTGGGGGGACTGTTAATGTTTATATCAAGAAAGATTTGGGATTTTTCAGGTCCAGGGTGCGGGCGAATGCTGACGGGGAGTGAAGATGGTGTCGTGCCAGAACAGGAGCCGGGCAAGCGAGCAATGTAACCGAGCTTAACCGCCTCTATGGACATATTGCTAGAGGTGAAAAGACTGAAGAAGACGTTGGTGGAGGAAGCTAAGAAGAGAAAACGAGAGTGCAACCAATAGAAAATAAAAGGCTAAAGGACAGACGCCGAGCTGGGCTTCTTGCTGTTGGACATGTAAGTAATATTAGCTGGTTGCCATGTCTTATGTTGTTGGACTTGCTTGATGTTTGGCTGTTAGTAAAGCTGTTGATTTTTTGATCATAAGTAATATAATCATAACGAATACACGTATCCAGTAGTATCACACTCCGAAACTGGGGGAGTTCAATTGCAATTTCTACACAGTGTTGCTTTTATAATCAATCATCATTGATCGTTCATTTAAATTAAAATAAATTCTCTACATTTTTCAATGTATGAAGACAAATTCATTTTTCTTAACTTCATTACACGAGACAGACAGTTACATGATGATGTTTGTGTACGGGCGAGTGTCGCAGGCATTTACCGAACCAGACAGCCTTTGTGGAGGCTCATTCATGTTGCACACACTCACTGACCTTGGCCGTCTGCGACTCTCCACATCTTTACCAACCCTGCTTCATTCTCCCTCTCCTCTCTCTTCTCTTGTCCCCTTCCAGTAATTGCATGTCAAATCAATGTTCCCGTGTGCAGCCATGCACAAAAACTTTCTTGCCACATTCAGCCCCTGCTCCCCCCTTTTTTTTGTTGTTGATTTGGTTCCTTCTAATACCGCTACACCACCACCACCAGCAGCTCTGGTCTATCTTTCCTCCCTGTGCTGTTCCATTTCCATTCATTTCCTTTTCTCTAGCCATGTCCACTCCTGCGTCTTCTCTCTCCTGTTCTCTCCAGTCCCTGGTTTTCTTACGCTGTGTGTGCTGCCTCAGCAGTTCTGTCTGCTGTGTCCCTTCCCTGGAGAGAGGGAGAGACAGCTCCTCTATTTCTATCTATTTCAGCCGGTGTGTGTTTGTCCTTCCTCGCACTAATGTTCCTTCATAAATCTTGCTGTCTCTCTTAATGAGCCTTTTCACTCGGAAACAAGATGCTTCCTCCCTACGTGGCCTATTGGTGATGAAACAATGTGCAGTTTGCATGTTGGATGAGAGAAGAAATGGCACCGTAACATCACCAAAATGCATTTTTGTTTCAGCTCTAACCTCACGGTCTTGTTCTATCTACTGTCTCGGTGACCACACGGCCCTGCTCTCCGGCATCAGAGAAAGAGGCTATTAGGAGACAGCGCCGTGGTCGTGAGTGACAGGTATGAATACTGAGAAAGCATAGCGAGCGGGGGATTTCTCATTCATTATCAATGAGAGGTGCTGAGATTGCTTTGAAGATGACTTCATCCAGGGTAATGGTTGTTGTGTGTTAGACAGCTTTTTGGCCCTGACTTGATGGAGAATCTATTACACTCTTACCATGCGCTGTTCTCTATTATCTCTGGGTTAGTAGGTCATTACATACACCTACTTTTTCCTTTTTCTTTTTACAAGCAACACAAGCTATGCAAAATAACGAAGCCACGGGTGTGCATACATCCCCGCACTCCACCCGTGATTCTGGATATTTGTGTTAAGAAAAGGATTTGAAATTCAGAAATACAGCCAAGCCTCCAGAACTCACAGTAGGGGGTGAGCGATGCTGGTGGTGGTGGTGGTGAAGGAACGAGCGGCGGCTGCGGAGCTGAGCGTGGGGATGGGGGGGGATGATGTGGGTCGAGATGAAAGAGATGCAAAGAGTTCAAAGTGTGGAGAGAGAAAGCAAAGGAGGAAAGACGCTGATGGAGTGCACGGGGAGCAAGGAGGAAGGGAGGTGAAGAGAGGGTAATGATGCAGGAGAAATGTAGAAAACAAGCTTTCAAGGAACCACGGCGTGAATGTAAATAGTCTGTAAACCTGGCTCGGGGTTCAGTACTTGTATATAAACACAAGAACAATGGGAGCTCTTGGGAAATTATTAACGGGGTGATGCATAATTAGTTTTTATCTGAACGCCTTTTAAAGAGCAAATGAAGATGAAGAAAGAGGGGGGGAAGGCGATGACTCCACAGTAACACACATTATCACACATATAGCCCTCAGTGAGTGGAAAAATACACAAACAATCACAGTGTTAATCTGAAATGTTACATTTTTTTAGTTCCCCCAAAGCTGAATTTCTCTACATTTCCACCTTGGTCATGCAAAACCTCCTGCCTGACCGACACCCCCACATACTGACTCGCACTTGTACGGTAATTGATTTTTCTCATCTCGCATGCTTTGAAGACTGGAGCAGTCACCTCCTCAGAAAATCAATTAATCTGAAGACGGAGTTGACCTACTCCGGCTGTAACCCCTGTTGTTTGATATCGCTGAGCTAATTTAAATGGACAAGAAGGAAGAGAGTGGTAGGCCTATTACAAACTGATAACAGTGAGATGATATTGATTTAAAAAAAAACAAAAAAAACCAGCTCAGACGTTGTTTGAAATGATGGCGATGGAGTTAACAAGCCTCAGTGGGAGTGTGGAGTATATGAATATACACAATATATCAATATAACAAATCAATACATTCATCACTTAGAACAAAGGATGAATTACGGACAGAGTTTTTTTTTCTTTCATACTGTGTGTGCAAAGACAGATATTATGCACACCAGTCTGCACACAAAAACCACACACTCCTGGCATAAAAACAAGCTGACTGGCCAAAAGTAATGAGCTGAGTCTGTCAGGTGATCTAATTATCCAGCATTAACTGTGTTTTTTTTTTTGCACCATTTTAAATTAAGTTAAACAGAAGACATGTGACACTTCATGCTTTGATAGATATAAATAGAGTTGTCCCGTGGCTAAGTAATAAAAGCTTTTTTTAAAATGAAGCTTTTATAAGCAGTTACGCATGTTTAATACATGGTTTATAACACAATTTGCTGTAGTTGTGTCACATTTTCTTTTAGTTTTGACATCATATGTTTGAATTTCTTGTCATTTTATTCACATAGCACCAAATCATAACAGGCACTTACAGACATATAGAGAAGGTCTAGAGTAGACTGTACTCTATAATATTATTTACAGAGACCCAACAATTACTCCTCCTGTGAAGCCTCCTTAATGCCACGATGGTGTATAAACAGACAATGAATGACAATGTAAGATAACACAGTTCTAACTATATGAAACGCGTCTTCATAGAATAAGTCATAGTTGTTGAAAATACTACATTAACAAACATATAAAATGTCGTTATATGTGCTTATAGCTACATTATGATGCGATATAAAAGATTTATATGCTCATAAATGCTAAGCAGGGGCAGTTATAGTGATACTGGTGGGACTAATGGAATAAAAGGAAACAATATTTGAGAGTATTGAATCATAAATAAAGAGTGCATTGACAACGCTAGAAAATACTGGAGGACAACATTATTGAGTATTAGTGTGTCCACCTCCAGTGTGCATGTTTATGTGTGGGACAACACACACACACTGACACACACACACATGCACAAACCCGCAGTGTGGCCGTGCACTTATCCAGCGTTAATGCCAGCCGGTCATTGGTATGTATTGATTCTCATCCGTTTGCCTCTTGTGACTGTCAGCATGTTTCTTCATGTCATTGTGAATGAAAGCACATTATGTTTGTTTAATGACGCCGGTTGCCATGGAAACAGACTCCTGCTTTACAGTGACAGGGGAGGGGAGAGAGAGAGAGAGAGAGAGAGGGAGGGAGAGAGAGAGAAAAGAAGGGAGTGGCTGAAGGGGGGCAGAGGTTTGCTGAGTGTGGTGTGTATGCGGGTCAGGTACAATATAAAATGTACGTAAAATACAGTATCCTCCTCCAAATGGTTCATATGCACGTGAGCTGACAACTGAGTCTGTAATTCAGCAACTAAACAACAATATGCCGTCTTACTCGAGGCCATAGGAAGCAAAAATTGATCAGAAAACATGCCAATGGGCGTGTACCAACCACCAGTGTGCAGCGTATGTGTAGCAGAGGTCCGATGTATAATGCATGAATTTTATTCCTTTGGCAAGAGAGGCAAGTGTTTTGATATAGTCAAATTTAACAACCTGGTTTCCCAGCCTGATGTAGCCATGCGCTGTTTAATACTGTATTTATTGTCTAAAGACAGTTACTCAGTAGACTGCATCTAATTTGAAGGTGTAATTATACACGTTAGTTAAGGAAAACAGCTCAAAGCGGCAAAACCTCTAAAGGGGAAAGCCATGAAATGTGTAATTATGTTTCCTCTTTTATGATGTTTTTATGATTGGATGCAGTATACCTCCATCTTTTGCTAGGCGTGATCTCTGGATTAATCAGCCATCTGCACAGCAAGACTTGCTGTGTTTTGTAATCATTGCGTGTTAATAACTGTGATTGAATTTTATGGAAGGAAGCAGCATGCAGTCTGCGATTACATGGCTGACTTTTATGGTTTTTTTTTTTTTTTTTACTTCTTTTGCAGTTCATATAAGAAGCAGCAGCACATGCTTCTTATATGAGACTTCAGCCTGAGACTGTGGCTCTGATTCAGGTCTCCATCTGCGTTTTGTTCTCTCCATCTCATGCTCCTCTGCTTCCAGCCAGCAATGTCGTTTCAGGCTCACCAGACCACAATATATGCAGCCTCCACCACCCCAAAGTATCTGCTCTACTTACATGACCGCCATTCACACAATAGCTGTGCATACAACTCCTCTGCATGTGCTCCTGTCATACAGCGACGCATCTCCTGCCGCTAGCAGTCACTGCACTCGTCACCACACCCCGTCCGGAAAAACCACGTGCTGCAAGTGTTTCTGGGATGACAGACTTCTAGGGACACAACCTTCAGGCACAGGTGACCTCACGTTGCCAGATCAGTGGAATTATTTGATTTCCACATTCAGAGACTTTAACCTGCATGCGGTCGGTGTCATTACTGCTAACCCCTGTTAGATAAGGTCACTGATTATGGAGTGCACCGGCCCCGCTCTGGTTCTATGATCACATCCCAGACTGCACACATCGCTTCACTCCTCCATTATTTTTTTTTTAGCACCTCACCCCGGGGACTTAAAGTCTTTCTATTCACCCTTGCTCCATGAAGGGCTCGAATCAATTAGGTCTGACATCTGAGGGCAAACAGCAGGAATAAAGAAAAACAGTCTGACTTTCTCTGCCTCTTTCATTTGCCTATTTTGACTCTATTTCTCTCCTTGACTTTATCGTGCCTCGGTTTGGACTCAGTCCGTCTCCATGTGTTCCTCTGTCTTGGCATTGCCTCTGGCACCAGATGCAGCCCAGTTATCTGGCCCAGACCCCCCCAACTCCCAACATGCTATGAGACCCAGCTGGGGCTTCTGATGCCACAGATACTGTGAGTGTTGCGCTGCATACCCATGAGCACAGAGCATTTTTCATGCTTAGTAAGCAGGGGGCTTTATTTTGGTCACCGCATGTATCATCGAGTGGCCGAGCAGGAGCTTCCTAGGCACTGCTCAGCCAGATGAGCTTACTCACATACAGTCTGTGGTCCCGGTTGGCAGGTGGTGCTGAGGCTGTAACCGTGGCAACCCCTCTCTCCCATAACACTTTAGCCCAGCTTTAACAGCCCATCCATCCTGCTGCTGCCTCTGTGGCTCTGCACCACTCTACTTTCCCCACACCAGCGTACCTCTCTATCTTATGCAATTTAGCTCCGCTCTCTCCTGATCATAATCATTGTAATCACAGTGAAGTATCATTATCATAATTAGCAGTATTACCGGCACTGAATGACTATTTCAATACAGCAATTAATAGCTTTGCTCAAGAGGTACAATGTGATAGCCACTTCCTTTTTCTGGGCTAATTTACATACATGAAATCTACACAAAAAAAAAAAAAAGTGAGATATGTCACGTGACCTGGACCTTATATTGAATCCATTAGTCATGTTTGATGTATTCGCTGTTTTAATTCACCTGATGAATTTTGTTAATTGCTCAGTATAATGTGATTCTCGTGGTTGGTTTACATGATATGACGCTGCTAATGTTTGATTTGGACTTGTTAATAATTTATCAGTTGATGCTGTACCTGACATTTCCATCACTACAAATAACTGATTGATACATGCAATGTTAAATTGGGATTCAAACTTGTTTGTGATGAAATGAGTTTGTTGACACAGTGTGTTGTCGGCCTGCAGCGTCACTGTGAAAGAGGGCCGAGAATAACAATGAAAACTTTACGGAGGAAACACAAAGGAGTCCTTTTGCTTGAGGAGTGAAAGAAAGAAATAAAAGCAAGGCAGACAGAGAGAGAGAGGAGAAAGAAGACAGAGCGCTCACCTGGAACATGACCCTGTATTGTTCCTCAGGCTTTTGAACCACACACATGTTGCACCCCATTGTGACTTTTGACACGGTGCTGGACTGTGCAGCTCCACAACTGCCCCGGATTGACCACTTCTTACACCGGGACTCTCTCTATTAAGGTCTTTGTCTGTGGCAGTGGGAGAGCCCCACCCTCATTCGCAGGGGTTGTGGTATATTACACTGCTCCTCCTCAGAGTAACACACAACACATCCCTGCGCGAGGACAAATGTACAGTTTCTATGGGTGTGTCACTGTTCTTCTCTTCTCCTTCTTCTTCACAATTCAAGTGATATAATCCAGAGGAAATTTCAATGTGGAGATTGTTTCAGAGCTGCAAGAACAAATGTTTGTTTCTGTCTCCATTGCAGGCACACACAAAAAAGCTTGGCTCTGGAGAAGAGATGTATTTAAGAGTCCTGCTGGTTTGTGCTTATGTCATTAAATAGATGAGGCAGACAAATCAATGCTTATCCTGTGACTTGTCGAACGTGATCACACAGTTTGCCTGCTGCGCCCTGCCTTGTTTGCTCTTTAATGATGAAAACTGCAGTACAGAGCAGCTTTTCCCAGAAGAACTCCAGCTGAACTCCCCCACGCTGTTCCTGAGTTCCACCCCCCCCACCCCCCTCGCAGCACTAAAGCAATGCTCTTTGAACAAGATAGATACAAACAATGCAGCTATCAAACAACTTGCCTCAGTCCTGTTTTTCCTCCCGCTTTCCTCACACCCACTCTAAAGCTTCCCACCTACCAAAAACCCTCCGCTTTCCAGGATCGCTGAAGGGTTGCTGAGTGTGGCTGCTGAGATAAGTTCTCCTGAGAGCCCTATCAGGATTCGCTTCCCTTACTCTAGTCGTCCACTTCAGAATCAGTGCATTGTCAAAAGATTTTTCACAATTTAGCTTAAAATTGGGAAGACTGGGTGGTGCAAGGGTGGTTCTCATTACACTGTTACCCAGGATCTTTAAGCCCCTGCTGTGCGGCTAAGATAAGCTGTATGGCAGGGATACAAGCCCGGAAAAACACACACACACACCTGCACACGCATCAAGACAGGAACCTCTTTCAACTACAAGCCTAACTACACATGCAAGCTGCCAAATTCGCTGTAACTGTCAGCAGAACTGCCATCAGTGGAGAAGCCTTTTCTTTTTTTCCCCCTTTCTTTACTGCCTCTCCAAATAATACAAGACAACACAAGAAACAACACACGCTGAAACTGTAAGACCGCTATAGAAGACTGCAGCAGGAAAGCATTGTGTTTATCTGATCCGTTGTCAGATATCATGACAAATATTAGATCATTGATTCTCGAAGCTACAGCATACTCAGCACTCTGGCTTGACAGCTCTTGGGTGAGACCGAATGACGGATTATAATTAAATTAGTGACCTCTTAAGCGGAGACGAGACAAGACTCTATCCTGACTGTGTGGAGAAATCAATATCAAACCAACTCGTGAATCAATTGGATTTTGTGCTTGCTGGTTTTATTGGGTAAAAATCAAGATTGTTTATCACAAATACCATCAATGTCTGCCTTTTATAAATCCAATGATTTCACTCGCTGACTCCCAAACACGTTCTCCCATGCTTCAATATTTTAAATTGTCCTTGTCTGGCTGCTATAAATGGCCTCATTCGATTGATATGGAACTCCCACTCGCTCTAATATTAGCCTCAGTCTGCATCTCTCAAGGATGACCAGAATCAGAAGGTTAACTTCCTCGACTGTCCCCTCCCTTGCCCTCTGAGTCTCATCATGGTGGTTAAACCTTTATCTTTAATCCTTCAGTGAGAACCGAGTCTTGTCTAGAAAGGTCCGTCGCCCTGTGTGCTGCCAGCGACAAGGTGTTAGAGCTGCTAATCCTCATTCAAGGCTCCACTACACCTGTATCCTTTCCGGAGGCAATGTAATCCCAAACTCTGGCTCCTAACGCAAACCACACACGCTCATAGTTATATACTCATACACACAAGCACACAGAGGAGAGCTATCTCCGCTCAGTGAGAAGCATGATAACTTCGGGGCAAAGACAGCCTGATAGTCAAACTCTGCAGAGCGAGAGCTAATCAAGCTACAGCGAGGTGTCAGACATGCTCAGCAGGCAGGTGTGCTCCAACTGTCAGCACCTCTCTCCATCTCCATTTCCTGCCCATCACCATATACCTCTATCTACCTGAGAATCACACCTACATGATTATAGCAGAGGAGTGTTTAGGATCATCCCCTGCTTGCCATGCTTTCAGAATAAAATATGGCATGAAAATGACAAGAAATTATTCTGAAAACGTTCTGTTAAAGAGTGCAAAATGTTGTCCTCATATGGCACAAATGCACCTGTAAAAGTTAGTCCATCTTCAGTCTGCAGCTGGCAAAAAAAGGAAATTCAAGAATCAGTAAGTCCATTTTAATCCTCCTTTTGTCCTCTGGCCATTCTAGTCGAAATATCCACAGGAGGGTGTTTGTGCTTAAGAAAAGAAATAAAAACCATGGTGAGAATTCCAGGTGGTTAGTGTTGAGCAGAGTGCTGCGCCTGTCTCAGGTCAGTGATAAATCACCGTCAGCAGCCTCACAAGATGAGAGAAATCACTAACGGCTGATTGGAGGATACTTCTTGGCTTCTCCCCTTGGGCGCGACGGTAAATGCACTCCCCCACTGCAGCGGGGGGAAACACAAAAGGCGGTTGTTCCCCAGCGGAGAAGGAGCCTGCTGATCTGTATCCTGCACTTCTACTAAAGCTGAATTCGTCTGGATTTCACACTGTATAGTCTCTCCCTCTCCCTCTCTCTCTCTCTGTCTCTCCCCCCACCATCTTTCTCTCTTTTTCCAGGGCTGGGCTTCTGCTCTCTTTTCTAGTCCCCTATAATTTTTACCCACACCTCATTTGCTACCCTCTCCCTCCTCCTTACTTTCTCCTCTCCCCTGCCCCTCTCTCCCCCTCTCTCTCTCTCTCTCTCTCTCTCTCTCTCTCTCTCTCTCTCTGCTTGTCTGCAGGCAAGGGAGAGCAAGCACTGGAAAGCCTATGCATACTGTTTGAGCAGGACAGGACGATATAACCACCAGAGCTACATAAAAGTGAATGAAATATCAAGGTATAGCGCGCATTGCACTATCAAGACATGCAGACGAGCGGGGGGAATAGTTGCATTCATCATGTGGCAATCTGTGTCACCTTGAGTCGTTATGAGATGGCATTAAAAAACAGAAGATGCCCAAAGCAGGTAGAGAGCTCATGACTGGCTGTGCATTTAGATGAGGTTCTGCACACTGCCACAAAGAAAGAGAGTGAAGAAACAGGAGGGGGGGAAAGAAAGAGGAAAAACAAGTGAATAACAGGTGTGACAGGATGAATTGAAAGATGTGGAAGAAAGGCAAGAGAGAAAAATGCAAATGACTGTGTGGGAGAGCAGCAGAGAAGTGGAGATGGGGTGGAACAACGGTTTTTCTGCAGTAATCAAAATGACCATGCTTGGGGGGTGGGGGGGGTGGTGGGGGGGGGGGGGGGTGGGAGGCGCTGGAGACATTTCATTTTACGTATCAGGGCTATTTATGAGTGAGATATCCTTTCTCTTGTTCTCCCAGTGAAATTATACACACAAGCAGCTAATTTTCAATTTAAAAGAGGCTTTACTGGCAAATTTACTGCAGTGCTGCTGCCAAGTACCTGAGGGCCAGAGAGAAGGGAGACGGCCCACAGGGTGGAAAAGATTAGAGTCTGTGAGAAGAATTGTGTTTACAGTATATAAGGGTTGGCTTTTCTAGCGATACTTCCATTTTCTACCTGTCAGTTCCCCATTTGTCCATCTTTATGTGCTTAAACTCTCTGTCTGCCACACCAGAAGTTTATTTATCAGCTGCCAGGCAACTTCTGTAAGCATGCACTGCTGTGTCACTTATTTTGTGTGTTTATCTGCTGGCCCTCTCTCTCTCTCATCTCTGTCACACACACACACACACACACACACACAACAGACAAACACATTTTCAACCTCCCCATTTGCTGTAAGCCAGTCTGAAACAGGATTTCACGGTGCCTGTGTCTGGTTCAACAGGCTTACACGTATTTTAGCCCATCTCAGAATGCTGCAGAGCCACTAATACTGAATGCACCCCGCATGGTTAACGCTTACTCACACGAGCACACACACACACACACATACACAGACATCCCCTTGTCTCATTGTGTGTTGCGCTCGAGCATCACTCAGCACCGCAATCTGTCTACTTCAGATCTTCATCTCGACACAAAAGGTCAGCGCGTTATGTGGAAATTCTCTGAAATATCAACTGCCCGCTCGGCAACTGCTGAGAAAATCAGAGATCATCATATTTAATCAGACAGATCCACCTTGTACAGCTCATGTCATGATATGTTTCCAGCTTAAATACCAGCACTTGTCATCTCAAATTATCCACGACTGATTCTTTTTTTTACCGAACAAAGGGCGAGTAGCCTGAAGAGTGCTGCCCTTCGATTTCTCCACTGAACTCCATACCTTTGATCTGACATCAGTGTACCTCCATAGATCTGAACTCTACATGAGCAACGAACACAAATTCAGAGCAAAAGCTGTGCGACATTTGCGTCTTAGTGTCCCTGTAACATTCCACGAGACAGTGTGTCACATTCTGCGAGTTGTGAGCTTCTGTCTCGTAAAAAAAAAAAAAAAAAAAAAAAAAAAACGGTAGCTGAAAATATTATGCATGCGTGAGTAGAAGAAGGTAGAAAGAGGAGCTTTTGACAGAGAAGAGCAGAGCAGGGAAGTTTTTCAAGGGGAAAAGGAGAAGTAAAGGAGCCGGAGAGAGGGAGAGACTAAAGCAAAGTCAAAGAAAAAATATGTTAAAAGAAAAACAGCTTCTCTCTTTCCAGCAAGGCCTTCCTTTTTCTTTAGCAAGAGGCAGAGGGCTGATACCAGTGTTGGACTACTGGCAGAATTTTAACAGTGTTCTCATTATTTATTTACTGCTCTGAGGAAAAGACTGCCAGTACATAATACACTGCTGCACAAAACGTAGTTTGTGTTTGTGTTTGCATATATGTGTGTGTGTGCATGCATGAGTGTGGATTGCCATATCATAGTCAGGGTTATGACTGACAGGTAGTATAAAAAACGACCCTTCGCAGCAGCTTCATTCACATTCTGGAGAAGTCACCATGTGTGGAAGCTATTTCACGGAGGAAGTGATCAGGGCCAGCTACCTCAAAACGCCGCTGAGATGGCATGAGATGGAGACTTGTAGACTGTGGAGAGACGGATAAATGAAAGATTGGAAGAAAGCGAAAGCCAGTGTGCGGACTTGGAGGGAAGGTAACTGTGTCTAATCATAGCTGAATGGAGGAAACGTCAGCAGAGGCATAGACCTGTTAATTAACTAGCTGAAGAAAACACTGATTTACACCAAGAGAATACATGAGGGCAGACACTGAGCTCATTCTTGCATAAGCAGTTATCTTTAATATGTTCTTAATTGGGTTGTTGTGGATGACGATTGAAAAGCATTGATGATTAATTTGCTTGATGAAAAGCAACATTGTGCTACACTCTTTGATTCATCCGAGGCTTTTGATGCTGTTGATCATAATTTGTTCAATAAACTGTTTTTGGTTTTAATAAACAGCAAATTCAAATAATATCTGTGATCTGGAAGAGTTCAGACTTTTGTTGCCACTGGCGTCCTGGTGATAAAGGTGTCCCACAAGGTTCAATATTAGGGCCCCTGACATTTGTGCTATACATAAATACGATGTCCTGGTTGCTCATCTGGCACCTGATTAGGTGCCCCATGTACCAAGGCTAAGCCCTTACTGCAGTGACCTGGGATCAATTCCAACCTGAGGCTTTGTTGAAAGGGGAAAAAAAGCCCCCAATACATTTATAAAAAAAATATTATTTTCCAACTGAGAACTGCAATGTCCACATTTATGCTGATGATACCATGTTGTATACATTCTGCTAAAGTTCATTCTAATCTCCAAAAAGACAAGCCTTTGGTATTTCTACTCAACTCAGTCCCCTCAGTGGCAATCTAATAGATACAATACAGTATAATATGCAGTTAGAAATTTGGTCTGATAGCAGATTGTCCTAAACACCTAAAAAACTTATCGGATTCTTACAGTGGGACAAAAGTTGTTCCTCCCTTCAAAACAAACATTTCACGGTTCACAGTCATATCTACACTGGATAATTATCCTGCACAATATTTCCCATGAGTGCCATTTGATTCATTACTCAAGATAGCTATGGCATAAACTATATTACAGCGATACTGATAGCTATAATGCCATTCCATCTAAGCTGCAGAGATATTTAACATCCTAGCTGAGTTCAAACTGAACCCTGACACCAGATCACAGCTTTAGCTATAAAAGTTAAACTTTGAACTAGTTTCTGACCCGACAGAATGCACCTTATTACTGGAATACACTACAAAACATGCAGAAGTCGCAGACAGTACTCTGAAGGACTTTAATTTCTTCTGACTTTTTAAATAATATTTGTTTTGGTTTTAATTAGTTTGTCTGTGTGGGTGTGATGATCGCTTTGTGCAACTGAGTCATCTTCTTATGATCTTTTGTTCTCAGTGCTCTGTTGCATAAACAAAACAAAAGAAAATCTTTATCTCAGGAACGTTTCCTGAATAAATCAAGTTTAACTAATGTAAAAAAGACAGCATACCGGAGGATTTCTACTTCAAGCACTGTGTTTTAAAGAAAGCTCCAGCCAAAAAGGAAGATGTTGTAACATTGTGTAAATACCATTATGAAAGAGGAGAGAAGTGAGACAGAGACAAGCTGACACACTTGAGAGTTGCTGAGCAGTGTAAAGAATTGAATTATCTGTCTATCACAAGAGGTTGACTGGCAAGTGGGACATGTAAGTCTTCTTATACAAATTAATGGCATTTCATCGTAGTCGGGGAGATGGGGCAGGGATGGAGGGGCTTTATTCCCTCATGTCAACCCATCACCGTTCTCAAATCTTCACTCATCACAACTCTCTACCCTCTATTCCCAATTCTCATCTCGCTCTGCTGGCGTGTCACAACAGACTCAACACGGAGCAGGGATGGGGCCGAGAGAGGAGCAGAGGGAACTAAAGGAGGGATCTTAGGGGTAAAGAGGGGAGAGGAGAAACAGAAGGAGCGATGTGAGGGTGAAGGAAGCATGAGCGAGTTGGGTGAGAAGGAGGAGCAGGAGAGGATTTGACTGAAGCAGCAGGTTGAGAAACAAAGGGATTTGAGACAGGAAAACACAAAACAAGTGCAGTGGGCGTTAATTTGAATTTTCCAAAGGGAAAGGTGATTACCACGGCACCTAAGGGAGGAGGAAGGCTTAGTGAGAGTGGACTAATTAATTTGAGTGCTAATACAGAGACACAGTATGGAGTCTTCATCTCCTACACCCAGATGACTGTTCGCTCACATCTCTGTCTCGGCCTGGATTCATATACACTGGGATGGACAGAAACTAGGTCCCGCATTAATATAATAGCACAGCACCATCAGCTGGGTAAAATATTGATTTAATAAAGGCTCAGTGAGAGACAAATTAATATTCTCAATTAACAGATCAGATTTTAACATGCTGTGGTTGTGGGATGACTCCAGCTGTGAGATTCCAGGTTATTCCCAAGCAGTTTTCCTATCGTGATGCTTCATCTTCTTTGACTCTCCAGATCAATATGGACTGTATCGTTCACCCAGCAATGTATTTAATGATCAATATCAACATCTTTCACTCACTTGCCTACAGGCACACATGTGTATGGACACACACACACACACACAACACACCTTGATGCATTATGAGGAGAGACAAAATCCATTAATTCCACTCCATCCCTCCACCTCCCCCCCTTAGTGATTTCACCTAATGCGATCCCAGATGACTGTCCGCTGTCTAAATGCCTGCTTTTATAACCAGAAGCTTTGATATTATTCCGGTCCAGCTCAAGGCTCTGGTTGACAGCTGAGGTATCATTTTTCTAACATAAAAAGCAATTAAAATTCCCTCCAAAGAGCTCTTCAGACGCAAGCACAGCAATGCAACGCTGACATATAAATGCTGTTGCTGTAAACAGGCGCAAGCCGCGCTCAGATACTCGAAAACGTTCTCTTCTCCCTTCAGTATGAGCTCAAGAAAAACAAAACTTATCCCACCCAGGTGTTTTAAGACAGCTGCAAGCTGTGGTTCTCCCCCTCCCACACACTCCTACTTATTTGCCCCAGGCTCAGCCAAATCAATATATCATTAGCTAGTCTCTCCACTCAACCCCTCCTGTTCTCCATCCAGCAAACCATACCTCCCTCCCACTCCCCTCTCGCTCTGTCCTCCCCTCGCATTTCACACGATTTCATGCTGTTTTTCTCTCTTTACCCCGTCTCTCATCCTCAGTCCTTTGGCCTCCATCTCCCCAGTCTCGTTCCAGCTCTGCCTCTGTCCTTTGTGTATTTATCTGAACCTGCCGCTGATGTGAGAGAAAGTGTGAAAGAGGGGTAAACATAGGAGAGAGGCGGGGGTTAAAGGTTTAAATGGAGGGGGTTTAATTTGAGCCACATCAGGTAGAGATGGAGATGCAGAAGGTGGGCGAGGGAGAGGGTGCATTGAAATATGAAGGGAGGGGAGTGAGAGCATCGCAAAGCAGGGAGGAGATGGGGAGCAATGAGGGGGAGGGGAGCTTTGGCTGGCTGGCTGGCTCTGTGGGTGAAATGAATGTGTAATTGCGCTGTAGTGGCTCAACCCTTCGCAAGACAACTGAGTGATGGCAGGAGCGACAGCCACAACACGCTGCGGTGCAGGCGGCTGAGCCAGTGGGCTGCTGCCGCTGCTGTCGGGTGAACAGGAAAGGTTGTCAGTATCAGTGTACAGGCACCGACACCACCAGGTAGCGACACGCCCATACCTTCACCGCAAAGTGTCAAACATGGCAAGTGATGAGCATACATGGGTCAGGAAGGGTTGATCATTTTGAAGTGTACAGAAAGGGGGTGTGGACAAAAACAGTGAGGGATTGGCTCGCATCGCCCCCCTCGCTGTTTCGTCTATCTCCTCTCTTCACCTAAAACAGGCCACCCATTCACTCGCAACCTACCCCATCCTCCTTTACAGTTTTCTTTTTAATATTCTCTCCTCGATCTCCTCTTCATTTTCCTTCGCCCTCCTCCTTCTCTCCACTTAGGAAAGACACGAGGAGGGGTGAAGAAGAGGGTAATTAAAATGTGGATGCTGTGTGGTGAAATGAAGCCAGTACAAAGACACACCTCATGCCTGAGAGATGAAAAATATGAATGGAATAAAACCAACTGAGCGTGATGTAAGGCTACAGAGTAAAGGAGTAAACAATGTATAGTGTTATTTTTATCAAATGTTTTTTTTTATTTTTTATATAGCCCACTAGACATACCTACCTACCGCCCTCTCGCTCACACTGACACGAGTGAAGCAACAGTGCAGAGCATTGATTGATGTGCATAGCTCCGGGCAACTGAGGAAACAGGTGAGATTGTGACAGTTCAAGAAAAGAAGAGGGGATTCAGATCCCGGTATCTGTACCATGGTGACTGCAGAGAGAGGCATTGGCAAGACCAGGGAGGTGCAGATGGAGGAGTCACCTTGAGGGAGAAGAGGGAAAGGAGGGAGGGAAGGGACACAGTGGCAATGCCAATTTATTTCTTTTCAGGTCATAAGCGTGTAGTTATTGAGAAACACACTTGATGAGCAATTAAACTGTTTCCTGGAGTGGAGTGTGGGATTCTTGATTATACAAAAAGGTTATAGTGTCCAACTACGAGAGTAAATCCTGTAATCCGGAGAAAAGCTTCACAGGTGTCAGCCACAGTTTGCGTTGCATGTCGGTGTGTGGTACAAAGCACAGCCGGTCTGTTCAGTGGTGACTCAGTAGGATTGTGGTCTTTCTCTCAATGGAGGTTCAGGTGGAAATGAAATATTATTGATTTAACTCTCAGTCACAGCTTTACAGATTGATTTTTTAAATCCCAGAATATAAGTGTACTCCATGGGAAGTCGAAGTAACATTCATTCACAACAGTGTCCTCGTGCTCATGCGTTTTACTGATTATCACAGCTATAAAATCAGGTTGGAGCTCATTTTTATAAAGACTCAAATAAGCAAAGGACGTGGAGAGGATAAATAAAGTTTTATGAATTCAAATAAACTACATTTTGACATGAATTTCTAGAGTTTGTTTTAAATGGGTCTTTCTAAAATGGTGTCAGGTGTTGATGTTTTGTTTTTTTAACGTTATTGTGAGAACCAAAGAGAATACCATTCCTCCCTCATTAAACAACAGTGACATCTGTTGGTAGAGTACTGGCAGAGATGCAGGATGAATCTGGTGATATTCCACATTTTTCTTATTATTATCCCGCTCATCTTATTCCTCTGTGCCATAGACCTCCCAAAACAATTTACACCATAGCAGCGGGTGTCACAATAACAATGACACTATTTAGAGTCAGTCCTGTCCATCCTCCTGCAGTAAATGCTCACAAGAATGCCAAACCCACAAATGAAAATGTCCCAAACAAATACACTATTTACTTTTATTTGAGTAGCTTTTTCTAAAATCTAGCATGTCTGGTTATTTTAGCAAATTACTCATCCTTCAAGCCATTTTTTAAAGGTTTGAAATGAGCTCGAGGACAAGAGCCACAGGCAAGCTGTGGATGCCACAATGCACCGAGAGACAGACTGACACACTTTTGGTTATAGCAACAGATTTGTTAACAATAACAAAAATATATAATATCCCAAGCCTGATCCTTTTGCAAAATTGCCATATTGCATATAACCAGTGACTTGTATTATGTACATAGAAGTTGGAGATTTTACGAAGAATGTGTCATTATTTCATGATTATAGTCCATTCGTTATAACTGCATTACTTTGATCCTCCGTTCTGAGTAATTAAGAAGATAATTGTTTGCTGTTTCCCAATTATTTTCTGGTTTATTCCTTATTAATTAACCACAGAAGGGTAGGAAAGAGAAAGCTCAAAGCATCTTAATGCCAGTATGAGAAGGCCAATTTGTACAAACAATAACCAAGATGCTTGAAGCTTCTGAAAAAGGTTTCACTTTGGAAAGTAATTGTATATGCATAACAGGGTCCAGGGGAAATTGAGGTTTTTTTTTTATTTGTTTCTGAGTGACAACCACAATAAATCTGTTGCACATAAAGACAGAATAGGAAGAGTAATAGTACATGTGGGAGTATAAAAACAGGAAGACAGGTAAGAAATTTCTGGCAGGAATTTGGACAGGGATAAAGCAGCAGCCACAATATAATGGGCTACACAAAGACAAACCACGACAGCAGAGGAGGTATTAACATATGGCAAGGTATTACAAGCTGCAAGACAGAGCACTGCACCTCACACAGTATGAGCCTCTGTCCTAATTACTGCCAACCTCTGTGCGGTTTGCTAATGGTCACAAGCAGCTGTGGGAGTATTAGCGATGTGTTTTAGGTGTGGCACTGCAGAGGGAACACATTAATGTTGAAACGCTTCATGTTTTAAAGTGCCCTTGACTACATTTATGAAGATGCACTAGATTTTCTACACTGATTATTGGAAATTATGTCAGTAAAACCTTTGTTGAAAGGACCAAGGACAATCTCTTTTTTGAGTGCAGACAAATTTTAACTTAAAATATTCTATTAAACTGCTTCTGACAGAATCAGAATTATAGTTTAAAGTACAGTGTGCGTTCAAATAAAACAAATTTGGTCTACAAATTGTCACATAAAAGCATGTGTATTTGTTCAATTGTCACCACACTTATAATCCATCACAGTAGATAAAGGTGTGCATCTCCACTTGACATTATAATTTTGACAGCGTAAAAAAATTTGCTACAGCTTGTTAAATGAATATACAGCTGGTGTTATTGTTCTGTAAGTAAGCCATTAATAATCTACATTACATTTCCATATGTGAAACTCTGAGCAGGCCTTCATGAATTTTGAGTTAAAGTGTTCAATCTGTGCACAATCTACGCATTTGTCCTTTTTCCATTTAAACATATGTAGTCTGTATTTATAAGAGGAGGGAGGTGTGCAGATAAATGCGTTTTTATTTGTAAGCATGTAAAGTAGGATGTGTTTGACAGCTGGTAATACAGTAGTACAAGGCCTTTTTTGTCATGTTCGTTGTCATTTTTAACAAAGTGAATGGCTTTGTGATTAATTTGCTTGGTTGCTTTTTGTCAGGCTATTGTTTGCATGTTTTATTAAATGTGTATTTTATTGTGAGGTTTGATCTCTTCACAGCAGCCATTTTAATAAATAGATAGATAGATAGATAGATAGATAGATAGATAGATAGATAGATACTTTATTGATCCCGAAGGAAATTCAAGCATCCAGCAGCATGTGTTAACCTATAACACAGGAGCCATATGTTAAAATTAACCCGAGAGTGATCTAAATTTACATATATACAGAGAAATTAAACATTTGCAGCAAAATTAAACATTTTCAGAGAAGTTCAACTCTGAAACAAATTTTTAAAAAATGTGCAGGGGAATTGAACATTTGCATAGAAAATAAATACATAACTGTGTTAAGGAGTTAACCCGTGCTAAACATCTATACAAAAACTATTTTAAAAAAATAAAACAGACCGTAGAAATGAAAAATGTTTTATAAAAATATGAGAAAGAACTACAAATGGGGATAAATGAAAATCACAGTCACCGCATGTAGCACAGGTATGATACTATTAAGGTTACACCTTTATTGACCCTATTATTTTACATCAAAATGGCTGCTGTGGAAAAGGTCTATTGTTCCCTATGGCAGACAATAAAGTAACATTGTCGCACCGTTATATCATATTTGTTTCGTCCAGAGACTTTCATAACTTTAAAGACAAAAAAATGGACTCCATAGATCTAGTGAGAGTCGAACATGTTGACAGTGTAATCACACTTAACCCAAATCACAGCTATCAACATGTGCAGTTATTCAGGTCACTGAATTTAATGGATCACAAAATGACACGTAACACCGGCCAGCAGGCGTCCTCAGTGCGCCGTGTGCCTGACAGAAAGAAAGAGACACTCGTGGGGAGGATACAAAACTCTCCTCTTCACTTCATGGTTGTTTTGTTTGAGTGAACACGGCAACACAACCACCGCCGTTGTTTTACCGCGTTGAAAATAAAATACAATCGTCGACTTGTTGTGTTGTTGTTTCGAACCTACCTTGACGAGGATGCGCGCGCATCTTGGCAACGGAAGTCGAAGTTTTGTTGTTGTTGCTGCTGAGGGATAACTTCCTTTAAGCCGAAGCTAAGCCATTTAAAAGTTAACCAAAAAATTAAAAATTAAATTAGAAAATATGTCGTCTTGTTGCATAACCAGCTGTAAAAATCGACATGACACAAGCCGCAAACTCAAATTTTACAGAATACCGTGCGACTATCGGCCGTTTCAGGCCAACCGGAGACGTTTGTGGCTACGAGTGATACAACAAGCGAACGGCAGCGCGGAGCCACTCAAGGAAAATGCTCGTATTTGTGGCGCTCATTTTATATCAGGTAGGATAACGAAGCTCTCGGTTTAATACATGCCGTAACAGCTGAGTCATTTGGTTAAGTTGAAAAGATGTATTACTCTGGAGTTACCTTAAAAACGTGTTTTTTTAAAAAAAATATATGTTTTTATAGGGGAAGCTTCCATGGACCACGACAGTCCAGACTTCGTGCCTTCGGTGTTTACAAGCACTCCACTGAGCCCGAGCCCCAAGAAAAAAGGGAAATGGTAAGAAGTGTAAATTAATGTTTACTCTAGAGATAGTTAGCGTTTTTATATCTGCTAGGATATACTGTAAATTGTCATCAAATGTAGAGCGCTAGCTCCATTTTGGAAATCAGTGATTTGTGTCACAAACTGAAGCTAGCAGCATGTTGGCTAGATAAAATGTTACATTACACTATCACACACATGCAACCCTGATTTGAAAAAAGGCTGAGACACTATATAAACTTTAAATAAAAGCAAAATGTCTGCGGCTCAAGACAATGCAGCACTGCAAGCAACTGTAATTCCTCAAACGGCCACTTGGGGCTGGCTGCAGGATATTTCAGTCTCCATAAGCCCCCATGTTAAAATGTGCAACTTCACAGCAGAAATAAACATGTTTATAGCTGGTACAAAAAACAGTTTTGGTCTCTATAGCTATTTTCCTCGTTCATGGCAACTGTACTGAGTCTGAATTTTTATAGAACTCACCAGTTCAAATTATATTATGGTCTAAAGTTATGCATTGTAGGAGCCAATCTCAGTATTTGATTTATAAATGTATTGTTATATACCATGGAAAATACACTTGATGTGTGGACTAATTCCTGATCCAATCCAGTTGTATACTGAATTACACTTACCTCATGTATTGTTACCCCAGTCGTTCTCCAGGATCACTGAGGAGGTAATTGACTTCAAGACACTTTGTTTCATGTAGCACTGAAACAGTTAATTGATTAGTTTATTGCCAGTTTAATGTTTTAATAATTCATCATTCCAGTGTTTTTTCAAGCAAAAATGATACTTGGTCAAATGGTTAATAAATAGTTTCAGCTTCTCACATGAGAGCGTTTGCTGCCATGGAAATATTATGTTTCACAATTTCTGAAATTTTATTGCTGAAAAAGAACAAAAAACAGCCGGCTCGCCAAAAGAAATGGGCAGACCATTTGATAATGATAGGCCTGTGTCCTGGCAGTTGATGGTCCGTTCTGGGTATAGCATGTAATCAAGTAGAAATACTTGGAGCCATTATGTACATCTGGCCACCACAGTGTTCCCTATAAAACACTGTTACTATTTACAAGCTGTGCGTAGGTCTTACCATTACACTTGTGCCATTTTAAACATTTGGTGAGGAGACCAAACAGTTTATGGATAATTATGCAGTGCAGCAGCTGACTGCTTAAATTTTATAGTACCTCGCTGCACTAATGTCTCTCACACCGTAAAGTTGTTAATGACCACCATCTTTACTGTGTTTGAAAACTGTGGAATTTTTCCTACTCCGCTTTGGCCGATTTGATCAGTTAGTTTTCACTTCTTTTTTTTTTTTTTTTCAAAGGTTTTATGGTCGTAGGAAAAGACGGCGCCGTGCAGCACACACAGAAGCAGAAACGGCTCCCCCTACAGTTGATTCTCCTGTGGAACTTCGGTCTGCTTTGTTGGAAGAAACACAGACACTATCATCTCCATCAGAGCAGGTAACAGCCACTACTTGTTATATCTGCATTTATTTTGTGATTTTACATAAAATCAATTTATTTTGTCGTACGAACGTTCACTTGGCAGGGATCTTCTCTGTGTGTTTTTTTCTAGGAAGGAAAAGCAGTCAAAGAACAAAGAACACTAGAAGTGCCAACAGGCATCCCGAAACTAGACCATATGATGCCTGTTGTGCTCTTAAAATCTGTATTTGCACCGGGCAGTGGGTATTGGTGTGAGCTGTGCAACCAGCACTTCCCCATTGCATCACAGCTTGTAAAACACAAACAGCTGCATGAAGAAGAAGAAGAAGAAGAAGAAGAAGAAGAAGAAGAAGAAAGGTCCCTTTTATGTACAATTTGTGGAAAACTCTTCAGGAGTGAGGCAGATTTCATGGAGCACCAGCGTATCCATGAGCCTGCCTTCCCGTGCAACATGTGCGATCGATCTTTCACTACAAGTCAATACCTCAAGCGTCATAAACTACTGCATGTCAAAGATGGCAGGAAGTGCAAAAAGTGCGGCGTGCTCTTCTGTCAACGTCACAACCACGTTTTATTCCAGCCACAGCCGCAGACACAGGAGTCCAGTCCAGAGTCAGAAGAGGATTCCTCCATTGCCGAGCCTCAATATTTAGGCAGTAGTTTGTTGCCAGAAAACAATCAGCTGGTGAAGCCTGTGCCAAACCAGAAGGCTGACCTGTGTGATGATGCTCAGAGCACTATCACTGTAACACCTTCACTGGAAACTACTGCGCAGACTGCATCGTGTACATCCCCAAACCTCAAACCTGTACCCAAGACCCCTGAAGTCGAAAACTATCAGCTGGTGAAGCTTGTGCTAAACCAGACTGCTGACCTGTGTGACGATATTCAGAGCACCATGACTGTAATATCTTTGCAGGAAACTACTGCACAGCATGTGCAAGAGTGTGATCAATCTTTCACTACAAGTTATGGCCTCAGTCGTCTTAAACTGATGCAGAACTGTGAGGAGTCGTGTTCAGCGTCAGACCTGTGTGACGGTGCTCAGAACACCATCACTGTAACACCTTTGCAGGAAACTGCTGCGCCGACTGCATCATGTGCACCCCCAAACCCCAAACCTCCACCCAAGGCCGCTAAAGTTGAACCTCCAGCCTCACACACACAAGTCTCATCAGAAATCCCCACACCGGTCTTGATACAATCTTTCCCTGTGCCACGTCCACGCAGGCCACCCAGGCCCTCAACCTTGATCAGGCTCCAACACCCAAAACTCCCTCCGTCACTCAAGCTCTTTTCACCACAGTACCTCACCTCGACATTCATCGAGGTTAAAAGAAATTATGATTATATTTTAAGCAAATCAAGAGGTGTTAAGATGGAGGAGGATATTGTGCAGGAGGAGAACTGTCTTGTGAAGGAGGAGCCATGCGAGCTGCCTCTGAGTCCTCCAAAAGAGCTAAACATTGTGAACGTCAGGCAGATCAAAAAGTTTGATGTGCCCGTTCAGTCTGCCAAAAAGGAAAAAATCGCATATGATCTGGAGTTTGTGCTGTGATCTAAACAGTGGTGGGGTAATAATCATCTTTGAAAGCAAACAGTAATCGAGTCCTGCACATTGTTTTGCTTCAGTTTAACTGTCCCATTTGTGTTTTACATGTCACTACTGATAGCAAGACTGTATCCTAAAGCTAACAGGACTTTCTGTCAAACACATTAGTGTGTTTGTTCGATACTACAGCTGAAACGTAAGCTCATATTGGTTGGCTTGACCTAATCTGCTTCAGCCGGCCGATATATTTTAAGTGTTGGAACTTTTTGATTTTGTAAGACCTCTGTATTTAGAATACTTCTTAATCACTGATTTGTTGAAATTTGTTTGTCGACTGTTAAATAATACTTTACTGTAACTAAGAAGGATCTTTGACCGACCCGAATTGTGAAACTGTGCACCAGGTGGCATTTGGACCGCAGGCAGTAATCTGTACTGTATTGTTATTATGATTGATGGTGAAGTCTTTGTTGTTTTATATAATAGATGTCATGTTATGTATACACATGTATTGTAACTATTACAGTATTTGGGAGATGCAGATGTCATGTTACGTTGGCTTGCGTGAAAGCAGAGTAATGTATCGAGGGAAGAAACTACCTTTTAGAGACGTGTTTTTCCCACGACAGCGAACACCTACCCTGCTAAACAAAGTTAACCTACCTGCAGCAGGGCTGCTGTTCTGTAGCTGGCACTGACTCTGAAGACTGTTAAGGGAGACAAGTCAAACATTTTGCATTATATTTACAGTACTGCGTGCATCACTGACTGTTAAACTACAAGTTTACATATCAGCTGCTGGTAATCATGTTTTTGTGTGTACATCTCTGTTTGAGTCACTATTGGTTAACAGTTTTATACCATTAAACATTTCCTAAATGTTTTCTTTGCCTCGTGCTGAAGATCTCACAACACTGACGTTAAAGCTCTCCATACGCTTTTGGCTTCTTTGGCCAAAAGGTTCAGGATGTACAGGCCAAGATGATTTCAGATTTGTCCTGATGGTGGCACTAGAGTGATTGTTAAATTGACCCAGAACTGTCTGCCTGCTTGTCTTGGACAGACCTCGTATCAATGTGTCATATTGTATTAAAATGTCCACCTTCTTCTGTGAGCTACAATCCTATTGCAGAGAAATACAGCCAGTACAACAATAATATTTAACAAAAATCTCCACAATTTCATTTGTTGGGCTATTTATTCACTAAATTTGATTGTAGTTCCCAAATGATACTTTAGTTGCACAGGCCATAATTATTTTTATTTTGTTTTTTGAGAATATTGCAGCTTCTTAATGAATATAACTTCAATAAACCTTTTTGAAGAAAGAAAAGAAAAATCCACTTTATTAAAGACTTTTTATTAAACACATTTAAACAGGCTGTCACAGGCTGATCCACACCGCCAACCACACAATTTTTGTCAATCATTAACAAAGATAGAAGAAGCAACCAATAGAAAAAGGAACCAAGTTGAATTTTATTGAAATAAAAGTCAGCAGAATAGCAATAAAAAAAAGCTGTCATGTATGCCTGACTTGCAAATTCTCTGTGCCTCACAGTGTGAGAACCACTGTCTTATTAGAAAATGGGAAAACTCGTGACCATTAATCAGTGACTCTGTTAACAATTGTAATTGTAGAACTTTAATTATTAAGCAGAAAAACCCACTAACCTTTATTAATGAAAGGGAGGAGCAGCCAATAGGTTTTTGTTCAAACCAAATGTTACTCTTAATATTGATTTATAAATCATGAATACATTTGAGTCTGTTTATATTATTTTCTAACCATTTTTAAAGCCATTTGTTCACAACTTGTAAAACATTACTGCAGAACTTATTTTTTAAATTTAAATTTAGACTATTTTAGATTAATATATGGATAAGTTATGATGTTTTATATATTTTGTAACTTTAAATATCACAAAGGCATCAACATAAATTGGTTTCTGTTCTTAAATTTGCATGTATGGCTAAGGAATCTTCCCAATAGAGAAAGTAGGTTAAGTGTTTATTGATTTTTATTAGTCATACCAACAGTTCATCCCCCTGAAACCTCATGTACACGCACATCTCCGAGCCAGATGAGAGCTCCGTCTCCTGTCTGAGTCCATCTGCACGCTGTACACATCCCATTGGTCACAAAGCACCGGCAATGGTGGGAGATGATTCTGATTGGTCGCTTTGGCCGTCTCTCCAGCCCAACGAGGGCAACGATTGGCTGACGTGCCCGTTCCTAAGCAGCAGATTGGTCGATGCGTCTCCGCCTGGCTGCTTCGATGACAGGCCAAGTGGTGCTGATGCTGTGACAATGGGAGTCATCCAGATAAGCAGCATCTGGACCGAGTGTGTTTAAGCAACACAGCGGCAGCTCGCACGCAGGTAAACGGACGGGGTGAAGCAGCTGAGCACGGAGAGAAACTTCCAACTGCTGTGCTGAAAAGGGTAAGTTCACCCCTGGAAAAAAAAAAGACTGACATGCCTGGGGGCGTCCAGTTCGCTGCTTTTCCTTCGTGGGGGGCTGGGAAACAGCTCTCAAGTACGTCGGCTTGCAAAACTGTAAATCCAGCTGGCTAGGTGAGGAAAGGTTTGCAACATTTACCAGCTTTGAATCTTAAGCTGCTTCAAGCTTTGTGGCAAGTCAGCACACATACCGCGAGTGCAGCGGTTGTAGGAAGGCAGCTGTGAGTCAACTCATCCCCCCCCTTGGTCGACTGCATTGCGGAGAGAGCATGCCTTGCAGAATAGCATGTGTCTACTATTCTTTAACACAACCAGCATAGAAAATAGATTGCTCGGATCTGCTGTGGTCTTCATGCTTTCATCACAACATCATGCATTCCCATAGATCCGGTCTGTTACCAAATTAAAAGTCCAATTATCCTGTATTTACATTGCTGTGATTAGTACAAATATATGTCACTGACATCTGATGAAAGACGTGCAGCTGCTGCATGGATTTGCACAGATTTGTAGTGAGTTGCTGTGCATGCTGGGATTTGAAGTTTAAGTGATTACAAGTTTGCTCGTAACCATGCAAATACAGTACAGTGCTGACTCTACAGATAAAGCACTGTTTGGCTTCCCTCTGCTTTTTAAGTCTAGTGATGACGGGAGCGTTCAGCCGTCAGAAGTTTTTCCAGGAGCTTGCTCATGGCTGCCTGCTGCCTACAGCTGAGCAGGGCCTGGAGCAGGTATGGCAGCTGCTGGTTATCTGCCTGCTGTGTCGGCTTCTCTGGATGCTGGGTGAGAGTCCAAGAGTTATTTTGTGCCCACTCAAGTGTTATTTGCCCTTGATATAGCTTGAATCATCATAACCACTAGAAACTTTTTTTTCTTTCTTTTCTTTTTTTTTGCTACGTCAGGCCTCCCCTCTTTCGTAAAACACCTGGGCACAGTGGCGGGAGGTTTCTACACTCTCTACCTGTTCTTCGAGCTTCACATGATCTGGGTGGTCCTCCTCAGCCTTCTCTGCTACCTCTTCCTCTTCCTGTGCCGCCACTCCACCATCCGAGGCACCTTCCTCTCCATCACTGTGCTCATCTACCTGCTGCTGGGGTAAGACAGCCCTCCTCTTGTAAACTGACAGCTCAGCAGCGCACGTCAAGTCTGCGTTTGAAGCAAACACTTCTCAAAGTCAGTCGCTGCAGTGAAGCTGAATTTGCAAGTGAGAACTAGCGTCAAAACTGAAACTATTCTTATCAAAATTTTATCAGAGAGCTGCACATGATGGACACCACCAACTGGCACAAGATGAGAGGTAGGCATCTTCTCTGTAGGCAGCAACGTTTGACACATTTCTGCTGGATAAAAATCTTCATATTCAGCATCGACAATGTTTGAATCTAGTGACTGTTTACGTGCCGCTGCTGTTTTGCAGGTTCACAGATGGTGGTTGCCATGAAAGCCATCTCTCTGGCCTTCGATTTGGACAGAGGTGTTGTGACCAGCGTGCCCTCGCCCATTGAGTTCATGGGCTACATTTACTTTGTGGGCACAGTCATCTTCGGCCCCTGGATCAGCTTCAACAGCTACAAAGAAGCTTTGGAAGGACGTAAGCTGGTACGTGTGACACAGTATATCTTCAGCATTGAAGAAAGCGAGGGGTGAGGATTATTTAAAAGATTTATCCCGAGACAAATCTGTGGCTCTTTCTTCTCCTCAGAGCTTTTCGTGGCTTTTAAAAGTGTCTGTTAGCTGGATAAAGAGTCAGGTATGCCTTGTTATTTCCAACTGTGTGGCGCCCTACCTCTTCCCTTATTTCATACCTGTCTACGGAGACAAGCTACTACGAAGGTGAGCTGCTCGTGAAACAAATCAAAATCCCTGTTCACCCTCTGGCTTGAAATGTTTACGGCTTAATGCTCATCTCCCCTCTTACCTGCTTTGTTCACAGCAAAAAGAGGAGGAAGATCAGGTAATTGATTGTCCATCCTCAGTGGTTCTGAACATACTTAACATTTTAGGCACACCCTCCATTTGTTTTGTATTCTTTCACGCATTTCTTGCCGTCTACCGTTACCGTGCAACATCGCCATCACCTGCACGCACGTGTCCACATCGTACCCCTCTCTCTGTGCAGCTAGGGCGCCCATTTCACCCATTCTCGAAAAACGTGGCAAGACGTAGTTCATCACGTGGCAAGCGGATAAAACATTTCTATGAATTTAATCTTCTCTCTTTGTTCCGTTGCTTCTCAGAGGTACACCGGCAAGGTACGTATTGTAGTGTCTTGCATAGTAATTAATTCATTAAGTTAGCTTTTAATCTAAATTCAAATGTAATATGTTTCTTCCTCTTTTAATGTCGTTGCGTTAGGTGGCTGCTGGCGTACGAGAACACGCTGTCTTTCCACTTCAGCAATTATTTTGTTGGTTATTTGAGCGAGACCACGACCACTTTGGCTGGGGCGGGCTTCACGGAGGAGAAAGAAAACCTCAAATGGTTAGATTTGCACGTGCACTATTAACTACAAATGTGTTACTCTTTATTCACATCTTTTAAAAAGCCTTTACCTTTTGTATTTTGCAGGGATATGACTGTGTCCAAGCCGCTGAATATAGAGTTTCCTCGGTCGATGGTGGAGGTGGTAACATCATGGAATCTGCCCATGTCTTCCTTCCTGCACACCTGTGAGTTATAATGTTAACAGCGATTTCTTGATGGCAGCAGCTGGTTGTTGTTTTTTGGGGGGTTTTTTTGCATTTCATTCTCATCATGAACGGCGTCATAGTGACTCATTGAAACTGGCGCTCTCGTCCTCGCAGATGTTTTTAAGAGCGCACTCAAATTCGGGACGTTCTCTGCTGTCATGGTGACGTACACGGCCAGCGCTCTTCTGCACGTGAGTGCTACACGGACGTCTTACATAAGCAGTTATATCTCATTATCTGGATTGCTGTGTGTCTGTTTAAACACCTTGTTTAGATTCTCACTCTTCTGTCTGGCAGGGTTTGAGCTTTCATCTGGGTGCGGTGCTAATATCTCTTGGGTTCATCACGTATATTGAGCACGGTGAGAGTCTGCCTAATGTCGTCTCTTTTCCACATTAGAACATTTCCATCTAGAGAAGGTGCTTAGCTTTGCAGTAATGGTTAATTGCAGCAGCTATAACACACTGTTTCTGTTTCACTGCAGTGCCTGTAATTTACCTCTTAACATTTGGGAAGGTAACCCTTCATCTTGCTTCATTTTAACGCTTTGGTCTTGTTTTGTGTTTCAGTGTTGCGGAAGAGGCTCGCAGCCATTTTTAATGCCTGTGTGCTGTCAAAGAAATGTCAGCCAAACTGCAGTCACAGGAACAAAAAGGTAATGTGCTCCTTTCTCTTCACCCTCTTTGTTTTGCTTGAAAGGGGCCAGTCATTAAAATTAGCAGTGGGCGCTTCATATCTCTAAATATATACACTAAACGTCAAGCTAGAGCCAGCAGGCTGTTAGCTCAGCTCAGCATAAAAAGTATTTATTTCCATTTCTGTTTAGTTGCAGTTCATTTTTTTTTCTGTTTTTACTTTTTGTCTATGTTCAACCAAAGCTTCATGCTGCACAAATCTAAATCTCTATACTGACCACAGACCTCCATGCATGTTATGTGCATATTCTGGCTTCCTTCCAACTATTTTATGTGTGCAAATGGTCATTGCACTGGCATCGCTGGCACTTCCTTTCAGAGCAGGAGGTGCTCAAAGGGTGCCTACCTAGTGGCTCTGGCCTAGTTAGCATTCAGAAAAAAAACGTGTTCTCGATTTTGGCTTTATATATGACAGATAACCCCCTTTTATGTGTTTTCTCTCCTTGTTTTTGCCTATAAGAGGCCTACTAATTAACGTCCTCAGCATTCAAAGCGACTATCACATTAGGAAATGGACCAGTCTAATCATTAAAAAGATATACCTCATGTTCAGGTTTTAATGCCTGAAAAAAAACAAACACATCTGCGGCATTTAAAATACAGCAGCCCCAACGGTCTGCCTTGTGCTGTCAGTTGATATATTTTGGGAGTTTACTGGCAAGGCGCCCAGCAAAAATCCCTTATGTTAGATTGGTTACACACATCAAGAGCAGCGGGGGGGAGGGGAGGGGAGAATAATGATTTCTGCCAAGAAGAAGCAGCCTGCATGGACTGCAACATAGTGCTGATCATTCCTATCACACTTTAAGGCAATGATGCTAATGCTCCTGAAAATGTGGTTTCATATCTTGAATGTTTCTCTGCATTACTGAATATTCATTACTAAATGTGCAACAATGAAAGTTAAAGTTTGGTAGAAGAGTTTGTAAAGAGTTTAACAGCTTCAGCTTCATGAAGACTGAGTAGGGTTGAGACTATGTTTTCACAACACATATATAACAATGAATAAGATGTGGATAAAAGTGGCTGAAATAATGGTTTCTTTTCTTACGTGGTGCTTTGTTTCTCCCTCTGCAGGGGCTATGGGTTTATATGATTAATATAGCATTCAGCGCATTGGCAATACTCCACCTGACGTACCTCGGCTCTGTGTTCAACTCCAGCGTGGACTACATGGAGGAGGATGAGGTAAGGTAGCAACATGTTGAGAAGAGTATGGGCAACTTTATTATACGAGTCAGCTATATATTTATAGACCAATATTGCAAATAATGAATGTGCCTCGGGGGGATTTACAATCTGCACAGCATACGGCACCCTCTATTTTTAAACCCTCGATTTGGATCGGGACAAATTCCCTTGAAAAAAACCTCAATGGACGGGGGAAGAAAAGAGAAATAGATAGACACTTCAGAAATAGCAACGGAGGAGGGATCCCTCATCCAGAATAGACAGGCATGCGATCGATGTTGTGTGTTGTGTTGTGTGTACAGACACCGTGTACCCGTGTAACGTAGAGCACACTATGTGACATGTAACATGTGAAATGCTATATAGGAATGTAACCTCGCTCTGGTATTTATAGGCTCAAAGGAGAGCCGTGTGCTGACATTTAATTATTTTAAGGTGGAAGTGGTTTTAGATTGGTTAGATATCTGGTAAGAAAGTAACAACAAATGAATGATGAATGCATTTTTTTTTGTATGTTTTAATAAAAGTTTTACGCATTGAGCCCATGTCACATAGTGTGTACTGCCCCCTACAGGATGACATAACCCATCATACCATTCAGAAGTGGTCAGAGCTGAGCTGGACAAGCCACTGGGTCACGTTTGGATGCTGGATATTGTACCGCCTCATTCTCTAATAATAAGAGACAAAGAAGCAGAGAAGGTAAAGGAAGCAATAACAAGATTTGTAAGGCCGGTTCTCCACTTCTGTACTGTGACTTTATTCTGCATCAGACCGAAGAGAAGTGAATCAACCTGTACACAAACAATAAAACCGACACGCAGGGTTTCAGGTCGCGCCGCATGTTGGCTGGGTAATCTATTATCGTAACCTGCCGGGGGGCTAGTTTTGATATCCATGAAATGATAGCCCGCCTCTCCCTCCTCTCCCCCCGTATCGCATCCTTTTTATCTGAGCCGCAGTTGTCAAGCCCTCACGTTGTGACAGCAGTTACCGATGTCTCACTGCGAGTCACAATCAATACCTATCAGCATGGTGGAGATGGGCTGCTCCTTTTTCTGTGGACACACGATAGAGCCCGTTATCTAGGTTTCAGCATCAACTGCGGCAGATGTCCCCCAGATGTGGTTCCCCCCTCTGCCTCGAGTGTTTTACAATCGTATTTTTAGGTTTGACAGATAAGTCCGGTGATATTCAATGTTTTTTCTTTTTTTTTATCTCCAATAAATTCCAAAAAGGCCAAAAGCAACAACGCATTCCGTCCGTCTCTCTCTCAGTACTTTATGACTTCCCCGGCCTGTCTTGAGGCTCTCAGCCAAAATGCTTAACATTTTTTCAAAAGGCTGAAACGCTGTAGTCTTTTTAGCAGACGTTTGTTGGGAACTATTTTAAGCAGCAGATTAACACACATTTCATGCTCTAGTGAGCATGTACAGCGAGCGGGGCAGTGTATGTGGGACTGGCTCAAAATAAACAATGCCTACGTTCATTGTAATGAAGGAACATGTGATGGGAGACGGATCAGGCCTCGGCTACAGAGATAAAACTTGTTACTGAGTCAATTCCTTGTTGGTTTTGGTCTTTTTTTATGGGATTTGTTGGCATTAAGCAAAATAGCAAATATCACCAGGCTTCTCCTTTAACAGAGTTTGTCCTCTGAGCATGTGAAAGAGTTTACTTTTGAATGAGAAGAGCACAGGCAGCGATTACAATGTCGCCAGTAATTATCTCCCCTTTTGTGAATTTTAGATGAATCAGTGAGTCTATGAATTGATTTTTGTGGTGAACTTTCTTAACAGTGTTTCTATTTTTGTTTTGTGTTATTTTGATAATTTCCTTTTCGTTTTTTGTTCTTCTTAGAGACGGCCTCATTAGTATTTGTGAACACTCTCCAGTATTGAAAATTAAAGGTTTAGAATCAGGGTATTCCACACGTGTTACTGTAGAGAAAAATGTTTAAACTCTTCCAATTTCATATTAGGTGATATTACAGAGTGCACTATATTAAATATTTATCCTGAAGTACAGTTTTCACACTTCTGCTTTTAACGATGCATTTATGTAACCGTTACCCGATGAAAGATTCAAATGAGCGTCTGTATCAGATTGTGTTCACATTTCGTCGATATCTTTCTTAAATCTGGAACGTCAAAGGGATTTTGCTTCTTGACCAAGTACGTTGTGTTTTTAGATTAGAGTACGAATGTTCGTTCATGCCTGAGAACAAGTGCACAGTCTCTGCGGACCACACTGGTACCACCTCCAAGTACAAGTACAGTATTTTAAATATTATTCTGATGTTTACTTTATCTTTATCCTCCCTGTAAATGTGAAGGCACTGACACACCTGTGATATTTTTATAAAAATTTTACATGAAACCTGGATTGCCGTCTTTGTTTAATTCAATGAAAAAGGATGTGAGGTGTAAGCAGGAGTCAGATACACGAGGATTGCCGTAAGAAATTGTTGTTTATTTGAATGATTATTTACAAGAACGTTCAGACTGTTAGACAGTCTATAACGGTGTGAGGGTGTGTTAGGGAAGGATCGGAAAGGAGGGGGACAAACTTTTTTTTTTTTTTAGCTCAAAGCAGTGATCCGGTTTAACCTGGAGTTTTCCTTCTGAGCGTCCAATAAGCCAGAGAGGACAGTGAGGGGAAGGGGACAGAAAAAGGTTGGAAAGGAAGGAAGGAAGGAAGGAAGGAAGGAGGGGGAGGAACAGAGGTGGAACAACAGATGGTGATGGATGGAGATCAGGTTCACTTTCTGCCTACGTGAGAGGTGAGCAGATGCTGTATTGGAACCGGCCGCACAACAACCCAGTCTGCGGGCTCAGGAGGGGGAAAGTGTGGTGCATTCAGCCCTGTTTGCCCCGGGGGCCTCCATGTTTACGACGGCAGGACCCGAGCAGTGTCTCCAAAGCCATCTTCACAAATGCCTGGAAGTTATTGCTTCTCTCCCTTCGGCTGTCCTGCGAGGGGATGAAACACAGACAGATACCTTCACTGGGGACACGGCAATCACAGCATCTCATTCATACAGTTCTTGTGGTGTCCCAAACCACTAAAGGTCTATATCAATCCTGCCCCCCCCCCCCTCTGTTCTCTGTGCACAGATTTGATCCACCAAGCTGAAATAACACGCAGGCAACACGTAGGTTCATATAAATGTTTACCTCCTTGCTTCTTGTTATCATCTCCTTTCTGATCAGCTTTCTTCGGCTGCTCTTTAGGACTCTGAGGTTGCTGCAAAATGAAAGCAAATGTAGAGAAAGAGAATCAACAGAAATATACAGATTGAGTGGAAGAGAAGAGGATTTCATGCGAGTATTTTCATACCTTGGTAGCTGACTTCTTGTCCGACTTATTACCTAAAAAAAAACAAAGTGGAAACACTCAATCACTTTTGCTACATTTTTTAAAATCAGATTTATGTCACTGATTAAACAAAAAAAAAGAAGATATTTTTGTTTTCCACCTCTTACCTTTTGTTCCAGGCATTTTGGCTGTGCTCTAGTGTCACTGCTGATTTCTGAGAATGAGTGCTTAATGTGGCGTCCAACTCGGGTCATTTATGGCCCGTGCTTGTGAATGGCTCTGTCACTGGGGCCCCTTCGAGAAAGAGCACCATGAACAAGCAAAGAGCCCTGTCAGCTGAGCAGCATGCCCCACAGCTCTGCAGGTCTTTGCTGAGCCAGGCTAAACCTCAGAGCTGACCTTGTAATACTGCCATTGTGAAGCTACTGGAACTGTGTGTTCACCTATTGTCCATGACAAGAAAGCATTTTCATCATGTTACTGGCGACGTGACAGTGTTTTAAAAATAGTCCACTAGGTCAGGGATAACTTTGTTTCATGTTTGATCAGCCATATTAGACCCCGGATAGAGGATTAGAATTTTGTCCCCAGAAACCCGAAATGAGAAGATTTTGTTGTTATATGTGACTACACAGAATTAATCTTCAGTGTCAGCACTGTACGAGTGGATGGTAACAGCATGAATCATTAAGTGAGGCTCAAACTTGCCTCCCTTTGCAGTCTTCATTGTTGCACACAGGCTAGTAAAATATTGCTGATAATAACCAATTGATTACTCTGGCCCTGGAGGACTCGTGTGGTCCCTGAAGGCACCACTATACATGCAAATATAAAGTGGCACCATTGTTACAAGTTTATGCTTACGTGTAGGGGTGATGGGAGGACAGCAAACTGATTTAATTCATAACAATGTTGCACATTTTTTTATAGAGAAGCTGAATAAAATCAGAAAAAAATGTCTGTTTTTGTTTGTGGTTTGTTGCTCATCTGCTTCCAATCAAATTGGGGTTGGTTCATCATATTGTATCAAACAATAAATCATGTAAATGCTGTGAATCATGATCCAGATTCATGTAGCTCCACATTAGAAATGCAGTCCAAAGCCTCAGGTCACAAGAACAGTTTTTTCCCGGTCTGCCAGTGGCCTCATCATCAACAAGCCCCCTCTGACACAGACTGTTACTGTCACATTAATGTAGGATATACACACGCTACATTAACACACACCTCTAATTTAACATCTGTTGGACTATTGTGCACACTTTAAATATTCTGCACGCCTCTCAAGTCCAAAAGTTCACGGTATCTTTGTTGTCCCCAAGAGGTAATTTACGGTGCGGCAGCAGAACAACACAAACATAAATAACAAACAACCAGTAAATGAACAATAAATACATGCCACAAACAACTTCATATGGAGCATGAACAAACAAAGTTTTTATATGTTTGCCCTGCACCTTCAAGGTTCAAGGAGAGGCGGGGAGGGGAGTACATTTAAACAATACGACGTGACAAGAATAACAAACAAGGATGAAGTGTGCATGTTTTGTATGCACATGTACATGGTTGCAAATGAATATATACAGTATGGCTATACGAATATATTAGATTACAGTAGATTCAACTTTACTGTCATTTTACACAACGAAATGCAGTTTAGCATCTGACTAGAAGTGCAAATGAACAGGATATATGATACAGTGCAGATATAAATATGAACATGCTATGGGGTATGCACAGTATACAAATGTTATAGAATGCATATACAGCATTAGCAGCATGGACAAGTTGAGATGAATATACCAACATATATATTTATGTGTATATATACAGTTTGGTAGTAGCAGCAACAGCAGGTAGAGAAAAATATGTATGTATATTATGTGCAGTATGAACACTTATTATATAGTGCATGTGAAAGAGTTATTAAATGGTCAGCATTATACAAAAATAAAAAGATCTAAAGTAAATATAGGCATGAATGTACAGAATAAATGGTGTCATAGGATACATTTGTATATACATGATATATGTACATATGAATACATACAAATATATGCAGTTTGATATTGATAGATACGGTAGATATTGAATAAAAACCATATCTGTGTCCTGATGATGATGCTTAGGGGGTGACTTTTGCACATTACCTGGTGAATACGTTGCATATTCCTGCACAAACTGCACAGCTGTTTTAATTTAAAGTAAAAAAAAAAACACGTTTATATTCCATATATTTATATTTTTTTAACACTTGATTTTTGACGTGCTGTTCGTTATGCAGCAGACAAACCTCTCTGCGCGTCAAACACCTGCTCTGTCTTCCTCATTCAGGGAAGTGGGCCGTGCTTACAGCGGGGTCATGTGACTTGACAGAGCGAGAGCAGCGATGGAGAAAAGCTAAGGAAGGTGAGCCGCTTACACTCGTATTTCTCGGCGTTCCTCCGTCGCGTTGTCGCACTTTAACACCCCACAGCCCGTGTGAAAACCCCACCTGGCTGCCCGTGTGTGCGTGTTGGAGAAACGACTGGAAACGGACGCGTATGGGAGAGCAACGCCTAGGATGTTGTTGCTAGCCGGCTAAGCTAAGTTAGCTTTGCGACGTTAGCTGTCAAGAAAAAAAATAAAAAGAAGAGGCTCGACTGCTGTTGGTGCTTCTTGCAAAAATAAAAACCCAAATCGGTCATAGTTTATCCACATTTAAGTGTCACTGTTCACCTTAACAATTGTGCCAAAGGCTCAGTAACAGCAACAATCCCTGTGGTGCTGCATCATGTCTTGATTCAGCATTGTTGGATGGGAGGGTGGAGGTGATAGCTGCCTGCTCATGCACTGCTATTAGTGGAGGTAGCTAATGGTAGGTGCTGTGTGTTTTGACAGGGATCTGCCCAGGCTGTGGATTCCTCTCTACCCAGAGCGTTTGTGGAATGGCAGCAGTTTGGCAGCAGGTTTTGGCAGTGGACGCAAGGTGAGAGTCAATCATGCAGCAGGCTTTTAATAGTCCAAACTGATGAAGAAGCTATTCAGACGTGTAATTGCTTATGGATCAGTTGTGAGTTATTGTGTGTGTGTGTGTGTGTGTGTGTGTCACTCCTTTCCCTCCCTCCCTTCTCCCTCCCTTCTCCAGGTACAATGCTTACCGCACGCCTACGTTCCCACAGTTCCGAACTCAGTACATCCGCCGACGCAGCCAGCTGCTCAGAGAGAACGCCAAGTGTGGCTTTGAGCCGGGGCTGCGCAGGCAGTACCTGAGGCTGCGCAGTCAGCTGCTGGCCCTGCGCTACGGGCCCCTGTCCGAGCAGAGCAGCTTCAGGGCCAGCAGTGTGCGCAGCTCCCGCACCACACTGGACCGCATGGAGGTCAGACCCAAAGAAACAGAAAGGGCAGGGAAAAGTAGAGAGAGGGGAGGGGGGTGTATACTAATTTGGAGGTGGTATAAAAATATCTGAGAGTTGGAATGAAAGTATAGGATACAACATATGATGAGAGCCATCTGGATGGCTAGACCTTAGTTTTCTTCGATCAGCAGCAAAGCCAAACAACACTTTGGCTGCCCATGCATATTAAGCTGAGCAGCTTGGTTGAAATGGCTGGCATTGCCCGTGTATATGGGCAGTATCATTAACTTAAAAATGCATGGTAGTTTCAATAAGTTTTCATGAGTTATTGATGGTTATTTTTATGACAAATTCTGCCTTTACTTGCACTCACTCCTACGAGGTTCTGTCTCCCAATATGGCTCCCCTCCGTCTCCTCTCGGACAGGACTTTGAGGAGGACCCCCGCGCCCAAGGTGCTCGTGGTCACCGCCGGTCCGTCAGCAGAGGCTCCTACCAGCTACAGGCCCAGATGAACCGAGCCGTCTACGATGAGAGGTGCGCCACACGGAGCTCCTCAACTCGCATCCAGAAACTTGTCCGATTGCCTTGAGCAATTGAATTCTCTTTGATTTAGTTCTCCTTGGAGCTATTGGCTGTTGTTGGATTTACTGACTGTAATTCTGGTTTGGATGCATTGAGTAATGATTGGGTCTCTCATATTCAGTTGTCAGCTGCAGGCCCGGGTTGTGAGGTGTGTTGTATTGATTATATGCTTACGTGGTGGTTTGTATTTCTGGCTGCAGGCCTCCGGGCAGCTTGGTGCCCACCTCTGTGGCAGAGGCCAGTCGTGCCATGGCGGGAGACACAACTCTGAGCGAAAATTATGCTTTCGCTGGCATGCACCACATATTTGACCAACATGTAGACTCTGCTGGTGAGTAAATAGTTTTGAATTTAGCTTAATCCATTTGTATACACTCTGCTTCAACATTTATTCCACTCTTCATTTCCTTTCCTTGTTCTTTTAGTTCCACGCTTGCAGTTTGCCAATGACGACAAGCATCTCCTTGCTTGCTGCTCTCTGGATGGCACCCTGTCCATCATGACACTCTCCCCGTCTCCCCCGAGTGTTAAGGTGACCCTGAAAGGTCACGGAGGTCCCGTCACAGACTTCGCTTGGTCTCTGAGCAATGACATCATCGTGTCGACGTCACTAGACGGGACTCTGCGCATCTGGAACACGGAGGATGGTCGGTGCATCCGAGAGGTCAGAGACCCAGAATCCAGCGAGCTGCTCTGCTGCACTTTCCAGCCAATGAATAACAACCTTACTGTGGTGAGTCCCTGTGGAGACAGCTTGAGACAGACGTTGTGTTCTCTAGTACTAATTCCCTGGTATCACAAAGAGCTGAGCAACAGATTATAGTCAAGTACATGTAACAACATTGAAAAATGCCTAGAAAGAGTGTAAGGCTAGAAAATGGATGTTGCATCAGAACCAGCCACAATACTATGATTTAATAGATAATTATAATTTAATAGATAATAACTACAATTTAAAATTCCTTCTAAAATGTCATATTTTCAGTAATATTTATTTATCTGCTCAAAAGTAGAGCTGCATGCATTCTCTTACATATGACATAGACATATGACTCTTTCAAAATCTAACAATACATTACTAGTTTCTTTCATTTGAAAGTAATAAATTATTCTCTTTGTGTAGAGTAATGCATTGCTTTCATCAAAATAACGACAGAAGTACGACGAGACATTACATAATGGGTGTTTCAGAGCGTGTAACCAAAGCACAGAAACTCTAGTTAATTACGGTTTATTCTAAATTCAGTGGCTGTCGATGTTGTGTAGTCTGCAGCACAGATCAGGTCCATTCATGCATTTGCATGCAGACATTTCCACTTCTCATTAAAATCGGCCTCTTAAATTAGCAAAAGTGTGAAACTTCAATAGCCCAGAGAAAGCACGCTGGTGGAAGTTGGGAGTTGTGGATGAATTAATTAAACACTCTTATTATTTTCAACTCATGTAAAACAAACGACTGAATCAAATCCTCCACAAAACTGTCTTGGTTAGTCTTTTCTCCTAACGAACAATCAGCAACGAACAAAATAACTCCTTAATTTAAGACTTAATTTAAAAATGACAATCCTCCCAAAACCAACAACAAACTCAAGTTAATCCCCCAAGTGGTAACAAATTACTTCACATACTAAATGTGTTGTATTGCCTTGCTGCTGCTAAAAGTAATATATTACTGTGTTACTTTGACAATTCAAATGTCTGAATGCCGGACTGCACGCAGCTTCAAACTGTGTTTGCAGACTTTGCCTTACAAGAAGGAACCAGTGCAAATGATATTTGTGTCTGAGTATTAAGTTGTGTCAAATGGGGAAAGGAATATATTGTAGTGAACACAAGGTGAGGCACCTTAAAAATACCAGAATACCTTTCTCGTCATCTCATCGTGTTACATTTTCACGGTCCGGTTTTCTGACATATGGCGTTCAGTGTTTTGGAACACGGTACTTTTTCTGCTCTACCCAGAAAACAACTCCAAATCAGAAAAACCAATGACTTTAGCAGCTTTTGTTTCATCTTGAACAGCAATACAACAAGCTTAAAAATTAATGAATCCTTGTGCATCTTTAAACAACTATATTCACAAAACAATAATGCATGCAGAGGCCAGACCTTTCAATAATAGCTTTTCATCTCATTCCCAGTTACTTGATGCATATTTACGGTGCACAGACATTAATTATAATTCTGAATGTCCTCTTTTGTTTCCAAAACAAAAGGGACAAATGTCTTGGATAATGTTTTTACTCAGATATGACGAATACATTAATTGATGAGTGCAAAATGAAAACCGAGTTGTGCACAGCAAGTGTCCGTTTACGCCTTATTAAATGGAACATCAGGGAGATGGATGTTTTCAGCGATACAAACAACGACGAGCACGAACGTTAGAGGAGAGGAAAATGTGTGTTTGGTTCTGATACTTTCTCAGTTTTTAATGTTAGACCTCAAAGAAGTATTTTCATGTTTTTTTAGAAATCAACCTGCGCTAGTTTTCACTAGCTTACTGCACCAGCAATCCAGTAATTTTCTCAATGCAGCTCTGAGGACATAATGAAGGAGTCCTCACTCTCGGTTCTGTGTTGCAGGTGGGAAACAGCAAGCACCACCTGCAGGTGGTGAATATCTCCACTGGGAAGAAGGTGAAGGGGGGCTCCAGTAAGCTGACAGGTCGCGTGCTGTCTCTCTCCTTTGATGCTCCGGGTAGGATCCTTTGGGCCGGTGATGACAGGGGGAGCATCTTCTCCTTCCTCTTTGACATGGCCACAGGTAAAGCCACAACATTTCCATTTGGCAGAGGGCAAAATGTGCAGCGGCTCAATCACAAATTATAATTAGTTTTTGTATCGTGCACTGAATGTCGTCTCCTGGCTGAGAGGGAAAGCGGGTTGATGTGTCTCTGCCGGTCTCTGCTGTTTCTGCCTGCCCCCTCCCCCCCTAACACCCACAGGGAAGCTGACCAAAGCCAAGCGTCTGGTGGTGAGTGAAGGCAGCTCCATCTGCAGCATATCTGCTCGGTCCTGGATTAGCCGAGAGGCCAGAGACCCCTCCCTGCTGGTCAACGCCTGTGTCAATAAGCTGCTGCTGTACAGGTCAGTGTGTAAGGGCAAATCTGTGTTTATTAAAAGGCAGTTTGTCTCTGCTGTGCTGAGATGTATCATTTAAAGTTTCATGCACGTGACGATGTATTTACATTGCATTTCTGGCCCCTCTTGTGTCGGCAGGGTGGTGGACAACGATGGCACACTACAGCTGAAGAGAAGCTTCCCTATCCAGCATGGATCGCAGCTCGTTCATAGCATCTTCTGCCCCCTCATGTCTTTCAGACAGGGGGCCTGTGTGGGTAAGAAGTCTGACAGGGTTCCTGCTGTAGTATTTGAAGTGAAAATTAGACCACAGTTCATTAAATGCTGCAGGCTATCCAATGTGGAGGGAAAAAAATGATATGCAAAAAATAGCATACTCCAGCTTTTGGATAAAAAGAAAAGCCAAAATAGCAACCTTTCAGCGATTCAGTAACCTACGGTGTTGTAAGCTTTTATGTATTTTTGAGTGAATTAAATTGGTTTTCTAAAGTGTTTATCTACCAAAGGGTTGCAGAATGTTGTAGGAGTATAAAGCAGTTAGTTATACAGCATGTTGTGTACATGAGCGCAGTCATATTTGACACCGCTCTCCCTCAGAGCTTTACCTTACTTGACTTTCCTCACCTTTTAATTATTTCCCAGCAATCAACCGTTAATTTTATTCAAGGCTTGTCATTGTTTAAAGTGTTTAATGAGGTGTGTTTGCCTAATTAAGTAAGCGAGTATCGCACTTGCATAAAAATACCCTCAAGAAACTTTTGGTTAAAGATGTGTTGTCATTTCGCTGTTATGAAAGGAACAGATATTTTGTAACATGGTTGCTGACATTATTTCAAAATGGACATGAACTGACAAACTGGAGGACAGAGATAGTTTAAAGATGCAATTGTTTTAATAAGCCATCCATCATTTATTCATCATAGTTGTTCTCATAATTTGTCTTCAGCATTTCACTTCTCGACCGTCTTGTTTCCCTCTCTGACGCAGTGACTGGCAGCGAGGACGCCTGTGTCTACTTCTTCGATGTCGAACGCAACACCAAGGCAATAGTGAACAAGTTGCAGGGTCACGGGGGACCGGTGCTGGATGTCAGCTTCAACTGTGATGAGAGTTTGCTGGCGTCTGCCGATTCCACCGGCATGGTCATCATCTGGAGGCGGGAGCAAAAGTGACTGTACCACCAATAAAAACGCTTCCATCCACTGCATATAAAAGGCCTGCCCGCTCCGTAACCGTCCAATAACAACAAGTCTGTAGATTTTCACTGGAATGTAACAGGCCGCGTCGAACGTTTAACTTAATGATACTCAAGTGCAATCAGATAGAACACCATGTTGTGTAGGTGGTAGGGATGTCTTAGAAATTCAAGGGGGTGGGGGGATGGGTTGTGTGTGTGTGTGTGAGTGTGTGTGTGTGTGTATGACTGTGTGTGTGTGTACTCCTACAGCTGCAGCTGTGAAATTGCTTTTCAACAGAGAAAGAAAGAGCACTACTCCCATGCATGTGTCATGGCTTACCGCTCTGACTTGTATGACTGAATTCATGTGACGAGGATACAGTGTAATCTTCCAGAGAAACCAGATCCAGCACTTTGTATCACACTGACAGTCCCCCCTGGCATAGATCTAGTTCACTATTTATGTAACTGTTATTCAAGCAGTGTAATCAAGTGTAGTAAAATCCGCCTTATTTGCTGTCAGTTCTGCAATTGCCTGTTTGCATTTGACACCGTGTGCATGACATTGAACTCAGAACCAGTCGGTAGGCATATCAAATTGATTGTCACACAAAAGACAAGTGTGTTTTTAAGTATGTGTTTGTACTTAATCTGTGTGCGTGTATTCAATTCATGCTGGTTGGAGATGTCATATAATTTATTTAACGCGCATACAGAATAAACTACTGTAACTGTCGGCAGTCTTTGTTTCTTTTGTCTCAAATATGGCGATATTGAAACTATTAAAAAGCGAAATAATAACAGATGAGCTTGACGCAGTAGAGTGGTCAAACCTACAGAGTAGGAGTGTGTTAGTCATTGTGTGGGTCTTCAACATCTACACAGGATTCCCCCTACATCAGTGACTAAAGGAAGTGTAAAAATGTACTGTTCTGGTAATATATCTATAATACAGAGTTATAAAATAAGATATTGGGATTTCTGGTGGTTTTAACAGTCAAAGAGCTTCTATGTTGCCTTTTTATGGTCTTAAAGGCTTATGGTTCAATAATATTTGACCTTTTCAGCTGTGGAAAAAGTCAATTCTGATGCCTGTTGGGCCACCATTCATGATAATCACATTGATAGTGCTGTTTTTAGCCATGCTAACGGCATCAGTCACTGTCAGTACACCAATACTGGTTCATGACTAGTAATAAGGACATTCACAACAACCTCAACTGTACTTTGGAGAGCTAATAAGCAAGAATGTAGCACGCCATCACGCTACTAAGATGGTGGACATGGTAAACATCATGCCTGCTAAACAGCTGATTTCTTGTGTGTAGAAAGCACCAATAGTCAAACAAGTAAAAATAAAATGTCCTCACATTATCAATATTAACACTTTTAGTTAAATGCATAATAACACTTGATTTTGTCAACAGCCCAAAGGTGTAGTTGGTTGCAGGTATACAGTAAACATCCACAAACTATCAGGTAGGTCAGAGAGTCCCAACTTTTTGGATTTTTCTCGATTTTTTCCGATTTTTAGAGGCCAAAGAGGTGAAAGTATTTCATATTTAATAAGAAAAACAGCACAATCTGAAAAATATACATGATTTTGTTTAGCCGAGGAGATCTCAAATATTTATAATAAATGGGTACCCTCTGGCTGGTCCTGACCCCCAGTTTGGGAACCACTGACATGCAGTCAGTTTTCCAGGTCTAGAGAAAACAATAATGATTGAAACTATCCTGACGATGACTCTCACATTCTCATCTCCGCTCTAATTCCACTGTCTCGCTGTGAGAGAAAGAAATACACGATAAACTGCAAAAAACTGTGGAAACAGGTTGGCAAAAAGTCACAGCAAAGCACAGCATGCGTAGGAATCTGCGCTTTAATGTTTCAAACGCATTATGTATGATTTATGCATAAATGCAGCGCCCTCAGACTTGATTGTTTTTCTCTCAAGGTTGGTAAGGGTATAGTGACGTACTGTATAAATGTGGCTGTGTGGGAGTGAAAGCACAATGAATGGTTGCTGTCTGGGAAGGTCAGAACGGGGCTTTGTTTGAAGCAGGCAGGATAGGTGCTGATAAAAAAAACCCAACAAGAAATCGTATCCAAGCGAGAAACACAAAACTTCTCCCGTGTGTAGCTGAGACCTCTGATAGGACAATGCAACAAGGCCTCTGCACAACGCTGCATCTTCAGAACATACAGTGGGTGCGGATAAGTTTTCACAAATGAGTAAGACAGCCTTTGTTGTGGCGTATCTTGGAGAGAAGTGGGAAGAAAACTAAAAATAAGCGCTTCAGATGAATTTTCAACATCAGTTTATGTGACACAGAGAGGCACAGCATGATACAACCTGTAAAAGCTGGACCTTTTTAGAGGACATTGATGCTGCTCGCTATGGAAACGTATTTTTCATCAGCCACCGACTGAGTGCAGAAATATGGACAATGGAAATTATCTCTCATTCAAATTGATAATATAGGGTAATTGTTTATTGAGAGAATACACCATCGCACAGTGGTTGGACTTCAATGAGGCTCTCATTGAGACTGAAAAATATTATTTTCTCCTCATCCTTTCCATTTTATTTTATAACATCATAATTATGTAGTAGGGTTGGCTGCAGAAGGTTTGCCGTACATGTGAAGTGATTTATTTTAACACTAGAGAGAGAGATTCAGTATATGAAGTATTTTATGTGATTTACGTTCTTTATCATGCAGAGGAGTTAACCCTTAACCGCATTTAAAATGCTTTCTGTTAGCCGCAGTAGTATTTTTTACTTCTGTAATTAACTTTTATTCATCATACCAAGAGCATGTGTGAGCTTTAAAGGATGAAATGTGTTTTTCTGGTCCATTGAGTGACTGGAATAAACCCATTTCTAGGTTTATGTAAAAGTTTCCACAGCTGCCTGCTTGAAAAAAGCCTGGCAGAGAGGATTTTACAGAGTATTTCACAGTCACCATTCCTGGATTTGATGTGTCATTAAATGTTCTCCTCTCTGTCATATGATGTAAGAATAAAACATCAAATTAAAGGTTGTGCTTTGGAGCATCAATATCAGATGCTATTTTTAAGTCTAAATATTAATGACCATCATTTTTGGAGGTTGTTAATATTGTGCATGTCCTTCAGTACATTCATGAGTTTTATATAACGCCGAGCACCTTGCAATAAATTTATATTGGCTTCATTATTTAAAGTGAGACTAGGCAGCATTTGAAGGTAGAAATGACACATTCTTCCTCCTCCTTCAACAAATGAAAAGTGGAATTCATTAGAAATAAAATGCAGCCTTGCTCACTTCATTACAGTCTGGAGTTTTGCTGACACAGCCTCATTTGGTCTGGTATGACCAGCCGCTTATGGTGGCTAATGATAGCAAACTTTTGCTGTATAAAATTATATGACACTGCTTAGTCATATTCTTTGTGACTCTTCTCTGTTTGCTCTAGTGTTTTAGCACGTAACCATCATCCTGTAACTCTCATTCGTAGCCACGTTTGCAGCAAACATTACACAGTGTTAAGTTTCAGTGCAGGAAGGTTTAAGCATATTAGACCGCTACCTTAGTAATAAACCTCACAGAGTTATTCAGTTCAAACCTTGTATAACAACTCTAATTCTTAAATATCTCTTTGGGTTTTTACAGATTTTTAAACATTGGTATGTGAGGAAGAAATCAAAGAATTCTTTTGACTGCATAGCGGTTGTTAGTCAGTGCTTTTTCATTTCATGCAGTGAAGTGTACCAAAGTTAGACTAATGTGTCATTTTTTTGGTTGTATATTTTCAGGAACTAAAACACACAGGATGTAATTTGCGCTATATGCGCTGTTAAGGGGCCTATTTCCCCTGAAGTGTTCTCCACGGGGGAGCCAGTTAGGTCATGACTCAGAATGCATCAAAAGTAGAGTCTTTATTGATGAGTGGGCAAAAGAACCACCTCAGTTAAACTGTACAGTTACAGAATATCATCTCGCGAAGGAATGCCAGACGTAAAAATTATGGACCTCGGTTCACTTTTCACTTTTTGTCTTTCAACATCTGTACAAGTTGTAATCCACAGTCTTGAATCTATGAAATGCAGTGGAATGCATGCTAATACAGTATGCTGTGCAAGTGTCCACATTTAGAAAAGATTGACTGCACAAATATATCTATGCCTAACATACTGTAGGTCTGACATTTGTATTACATGAAACTTAATTTGGAAGAGACAACTTAATGTAGTCTACGCCGGTTTCCGTACACCAAACATCTCTGGGGTCGGATGTTTAGATTTTGAACTGACTGTGATCCAGGACGCTCAAAACTGCGACATTTACGTTGAGGGGGGAAATATAAGAGGGCCTGGTAACATTTGAGTTTCCTTCACACAAATAAGTGCCACTTCATTTCTTCATTTTTTTTTTGTATTCTGGTGAGAGCATAACAGTACTTTAAAAACATTCCCATGATCATCATTTGCAAATAAATGTTCATTTGCAAATGATTTTTTTTCTTTAAAACGACGCAATTTACATCATCATTCAAGTCATTAAATCCTATGGCCTGTCTGCAATGTACAAGTGTTGTTTTCTAATTATCCAGTCCCCCTTTTTCATTATCCATCTATAGTTCACATTTGCTTGTACATTACCATTAAAAATCAGAATACATTTTCAGTTACGGAAATCCATTTAAAGGATAAATTTCCATATGATGATTGTTCAATTTTGCATGATTTTGAGACACCAAAGATGAGGCTGCTTTCATACTGACTCAATATTACTGGAACCTATTCTATCGTCGGTATTTCTCCCGTCTTCCTCCCGTCTTCCTCCCTCCTCTCCTCTACTTTCCCTCTACCTCTTAACCTCTCACACACACATACACACGATTGCTATATAAAAACACACAAGCAGGAATATACATTCCTGTACAGTCTATACAATATGAAATCAAGTCATATTTCAAAATAGTGTCATCTGCTTAACATGTATAGTTTACAAATAAAGGAAAACAGGCAATTTTTTTTTTTTTTTTTATGATACAAAGAAACCTGACACGCCCTAAATCAAGTCCAAAAAATCAAGCATGTTAGGGGCTTCTTGGGTTCACAACAGCTATTTAAATGTATCCAAGGATATTTGGGTCCATTCGATATTCTGCAGTCTCCTTTGAATTACATGAAAAGGCGTCCGGGGTGGTCTATCAATCCGTTCAGACCCTTTGAGTTCCTTGATGTGTTTCAGAGTTAGTAACGCTCTGATCAACACTTTTCTATTCACAGTCCGCAGCACATTTCTTCAAGGATTTCAACCCTCTGCGTGTCTGTTTTGTGCCTCATGTGACACAGAAACTAATTCTCAGTTGAAAGCTCTGGGGCGTGTCCCACTGAAATAAGGCAACATTATTTTAAAATGGCATCTGTCACACTTAGTTGGAGTGGTGATTGTTGTGATCTTTCCTTACTTATTAATCATACAGTACATCATCAGAAATACAAACCATTTAAGGGTTACCAGGGCGTTTCTATCGCCCCGTTCAAGCCTTTGCACCTGACACATTTACTCAAATATCAACATTCTTAATGAAATGGCACTGTGCCTGAATTTGTTGGCAAAAATTGGATTTTGTTGTGCAAAAACAACAAAACAGACACTTAACCAAGGTGCATTACGTCACGTCTATTCTCCGAATTTCCCTTTTAAGACCTGAAACATTCTCTTCGTTAAGTTCATATCTTATCACATGATACAGTAGGCCTCATCCTGGGGCAGGTGTTGTTTAGTCCTCCAGTAGGTTGGCAGGTGAGCTCTCAGCACTTTCCTCAGGTCCTCGTTGAGCAGGAGACAGAAGATGGGGTTGACTCCGGCTTGGGCGAAGCTCATCCACACTGTGATGGAAAGGTACCTGTGCGGGATGGAGCAGGACTTGACGAACACCCTCCAGAAGCACGCCACGATGTAGGGAGCCCAGAGGACCAGGAAGAGCAGGGTGATGGTGTAGAACATCCTGCCCAGCCTCCTCTCTGACCTCACCTCTTCCATCCCGAGCAGCCGCCGGTGTTGATTGTGTAAATTCTGCCTGATGCCCAACAGAGTGGGTGGCATCGGACCACGACCGAACCCTGCAATCCAATTAGCTGCAGCTTGACCTGTGGCCCCAGGACCGTGGAAGGTCCAGTTCTGGCTGATAGCTGGCACTAGCTGGACAGGTTTCATCTTGCGGTGTCTGTACTCAAACAGCAGCAGCTTGGCGTAGAAACCGTGGGTGGCCAGGACCACCACAGCCAGCATGAGCATGAAGCCCAGGGTGTCGTTGGTCTTCAGGTAGCGGTGTTCAAAAATGCACTGATCCTCATCACGGATGAACTTGTATGTCCCCACGTCAAAGACGGGTGGGAACGCCATGGCGACGGCCAGAGTCCACACCATGCAAATAATGGCGGCGCAGGTCCAGATGGTCATGCGCTTGGCGTAGAATCGGTGGTGGGCAATGGCAAGGTAACGGGTGACAGCCACGCAAAACAGCATGAAGGCAGCATGAAAACAAAATAGCACAGCCATAAAAGCCACAACTTTACAACTCAAGGCACTGTAAGTCCAGGCCGAGCTGTTGTGGACAGAAACCAGCACAAAGGGGAAGCAGGCAGCAGAGCGAACTGCATCGGCCAGGCACAGGTCCAGGAGAAAGAAGTAGGGAGCCTTGTGAAGTGTCCTGTCTCGTAGGACCAGCAGGGACACCAAGAGGTTGCCTACGAGGCTGACACAGATGATCAAACCCAAGAAGACCAGCTTAAAGTAGGCAGACACATCTGTGGCAGAGATTCCTCCACTGTTGCTGCTGCTGTCACTGCTGCTACTGCTGCCGCCTCTCGCCAGTCCACTCTGCGAGGCCAGCACAGCCAGCAAACTGCCGGGACCATCGATGGCAAAGCTCTGGTTAGTCATTCTATCACCTTCCGCAAGAGCCTGCCTGGTTCGGGCCCTTTATAAACACTACTGATCCTCCTACAGCCGTCGTCTCCCACGGCTCTCTCGTCTTTACAAGGAGAGGCCGTAAGGATCTTTTCTACATGACAGACTCATCTTTCCTCTTTGTCCACAACCTCACCACCTGTGAACAGAGACACACATTTTTGAGACATGAAAAACAAGATGTCTGACACGCTTGTTAGATCTAAAGCGGCCCGCTAAACGGACACGAGACTCACATTTAACGGCATTGACATAGAAGTGCTGTGTTGGGCGACACAGTGGAAATCTCTGCCTTCCTGTTTCTCTATGGCTGGGATCAGATCAGCAGCTCTACAGCATGCCAGCTCCTTGGCTCTCTCAGTAATTACCTTGCCCGTTGCTAAGATACAACAGCTCACATACTTTGTGCAAGTGTGGGTGTTTGAGTGAATGCATGGGGGTGTACAGGGGGATGGAGCAGACACAGTACAACCAACACTGGGCATGTCCAACAAACAGAGATGTTGTTAAATGAGCAAAAGAACATTATATGCTTTCTCTTCCGCCGCCGCGTGCGTGTGGATGTGGCGGCCGGCAGTCAGTTAAAGAGCAGAGGGTGTAATCTGTACCATTAACAGCACATAACAAGCATGAAGATATAACGGAGGAGAGCGAGCAGCCATTTTTTTTTTGGTGTTTTTTTTTTTTTTGTGAGTGTGTGTGTGTGAATTGTGGATTTTTACTCAACAGGAGGAGGAAGTTATGACTGTGATTTTCACACTTAGGCCTCACTGTGTCTACAATCAGAAGACATGATTGAAAACATGAAAATCCAACAGCCCCCCCCAAAAAAATAAAAAATAAAAACACAAATTCAAGACGCAGCTCTCCCTCATTTATAAGCAGAAGATGACAATAAAACATAGCTGTGCTGGTCTGGGTGGGCCTTGTCTATGTAGGCCATGAAACACAATATGATACTGCTGTAACTGTGGGCTTATTTCTTCCCATACATAACAGCCCTCTGCCACCTTGACAAATATCATTTCACCTGATTAGATGGCTGCCATGTCAGCTAGGCCTGAAACACACAGGCTGGGGAAAAAAAAAAAAAAAAACCCAGATGAACAGGTGTCAAAATCACCTCTGCTGTGTGTGTGTGTGTGCGTGTGCATGCGTGCGTGTATGTATATATGTGTGTGTAGGGAAGAGAGATGATAACCTACCTTTCATCCTCTCTCTCTCTCTCTCTTCTTTTTTTTTTGGATGTGGTGGTGCTGCTGCTGCTGCTGCTGGTGGTGTTGGTGGTGGAGAGATCTGTTCCTTTCTCACGACAAAAACAGAAAAATGATCCCAGTCGTTTGGTTTCACTGTTTGTCAAATCGAGAGAAAAACACATAATAAAGCCTTCATGCTTCTTGCTGTGCTCTCGGGGCTCAAACAACACCTGTTATGCATAAATCCACCGCGAGGAAAATCGAAATTGAGCAACATATAATAAACATAAGACGACAGAGAGGGCTATCTAATAATCAACAGCTGATCAAACAGTCCGGGATGACGTTAAAGGATATGTATATTTATATATATATATATATGAAGAAAAAAATCCACTGCCACCCCTTTTACAGTTTCATGGAGATGGGATGTGTTCATTTGGTCTGTGTCTGAATATCATCCGAGAAAACAGATTTTATGTTGCATCACGTCGAAGATGGATTTCCAGTATAGCCTAGAAACAGACGTGATACATATACATATATATATATGTTTTAAAAAAACATATATCTTGCTCTTGTTCTTATATCCAAAATGATGTCAGATTTTCAATGCTTAATAATAACCCACCCACAAACGATAGAGAGGAGAAAAAAGATCGCGCATCCCCCTAAATGAATCGTCTTGGTATGTATATTGGGCTAGTGGCACCAGAACAATTAGTCCACACAGACAACAGCCTCGATACGTCTCTTTTTTCCATCTTTCAGTCACAAAGAACAACATGTATTTACCCTGAACCGTTAATATGCAGTCTTTGTTTTGCTGTCCAACGAAGGTGGACTACATCTCAATAATCCACAATAAAAAGCCTCCTCCATGACAGAACCAATACATTTTGGAGAAATCCAGCGATGTCACGAAGGGATTCACATCGCCAAACGCTGTCGAGATCACGATTTCATCATCAAAAAATAGAGATATGTTGGAGAAAAAAACAAGCAAACAAAAAAAACAAAAAGAGGAAAACAAAAACAACGCGGCTGGATTAGGCGAATTATTCCTGAATAATCCCAATTATGGCTGCTTGCAAGGAGGCAGCTCGCACATTCGCGGAAACCGTCGGTTTTATTCGGAGAGATGGAGAGAGAGAGAGGGAGAGAGAGGGGGGAGAGAGGGGAGAGACAGAGAGAGAGGCGGACCTGTGCAGTATTGTGAGCCATCAAGTTGAAAGTGATGTTTTATTCTAACAGTCTCTCTCTCTCTCTCTCGCTGGCATCATGTATGACGCGTCTGTTTTCCACAGCTGTCAACAAACCGGGTCTTCCATTGGTCTCCTCGCCTTGGTGACAGACTGGACCCCCAAAAATGACAAACAAGACGAGGCCTGACAGGGCAGCAGCAGTAGCGGCGGCAGGCAGCAGCAAGGAATTATAGGTCCTCTGGAAGAATATTAGGCCTCCTGCTTTTTCAGGAAAATTTCCATGTGAACTAAAAGTGTCACCAGAACTCTCATCCCATCCAGAATCTAGTTCATTTTTCAGTTTATATTTATGCTTTAATTTAATGTAATGCAATCTGTTACATAGATGTCTCTTTATGTGTATTGCTTTATTTATTCACCGTTATTTCTACCTTGAGCCTACCTCTATTATACTTTATCCTACTTTATTTAAAGCAGCATTGTGAAGATGTTAGCACTCTCATTTTCAGCAATACCACTGTTGTTGTTATGATTATAGTACTTAAGATACATTTTTAATATATATATTATTATTATTTTTGGCCTTTTCAAACCTTGGAGCAGCAAGGACTGAGCCTTTCCACGTGGGGCGGCTGCTCTACCGACTGAGCTAAATGCCGCCCCAAAGTTCAAGAACACAAAACGTAGCATCCAGCTAATGTTATTTTCTAGTCCAACAGCAGTCAGCTGAGCTCGGTGTCTGTTTTTCGGCCTTTTACTTCACAAAACTCTTGCAGCTGAAAGTCAGTCCTTGCTTTGTTACACCCACCTTTCTCCTCTTAGCATCCTCTTCACCTCTGTCATTATGTCCATAGAGGCTTCTCAGACTGGTTGTATTGCCTGCTTGCCTAGCTCCATTTCTGGCATGGCCAGCGGCTCTCCGCTTCCTGTCAGCATTCACCTGTGCCCCAGGCCCGAAACCTCCTCTTCACGGTCGTCCACAATGGCCATGGTCCAAAAACTAAGACTCAACCAAGCTCACAGTGTAGATAGCCTGGCTAACAAACTGAGCTGATAATAGCTAACAGCAGCTACAGTTAGCAGCAGTTTACTGTGCTACAGAGGATGAACCTGATAGATAGATAGATAGATAGATAGATAGATAGATAGATAGATAGATAGATAGATAGATAGATAGATAGATAGATAGATAGATTATACAAAGCTTAATAATTTCACTATGTATGTATATCAAGTATTTGGGGTATAAAACTGTTCTTCAGGATTAATACCCATTTATCTTTCCCCCCTCTGGAGATGGACATTTTTAATTGCAAAGGTCATTATCTTACTGCCTCGTCCTCAAACTTCAAGTAAAAACAGAGTTGCGTATAAAAAAGTTAAAAAAGGAGCAGGGATGTTCACCGACTACAGACGCCCCAAATGTGTTAGTGTTTCCAATATCGATGTGCAAACTAAAAGCATAAGGTAATGATCAATGACACTACCTTTAGGAATACAGTCTAAAAACAAGCATTAGAGAAACAGCACTGTACCTACAGTAACCTAAATACTGCATATGCCCGATAAGTTGATTGCCACTGTCAAGATGGGCAGATGGGCTGATCCGATAGGCAGCTGGCTGCTTACATTTACTTAAAAAATAAATAAATAAATAAAATAAATCTGCAAGGTTTAAAAGCTGTATTCAATATTAAAAGTGATATCTGTTCATATAATTCACCTCAGAATATGTAAAAATTTGAGATTGGACTAAACATGTTGAGATTTGAGCTGAAATAAGTATACAAAACAGTCAAATTTGGGCTAAATGATGGCTGTGCTGGACCAGACAAAGCCAATAAACATCCATGTATCATTGTTTATTCCTGACATGTTGAAGGAGGCCTTACTGTGAAATAAAGTGTTGTCTTCTATAGCTGTCAAAGATGTTGTTTAAGTGAAAGCCTCACTGTTTCAACAGTTTCTTGTGATGCAATAGCTCCATTTGAACAGATTAAACTTCCCCCTTAGAGCGATACCACACTGGGAATGAAACAAAAAAAATACCCAGTTAAACTGCAGTTTGGTAATAATGTCACAACACCCACAGAACCTATTTCAAAATCACTGCTTAACACGGCTTTTTGTGGTGTAGTGCTTAAAAAGGCATTAATTATTTCAAAGCGAATGTCTGTGGTAGAATTCACACTGATTATCCACCACGGGTCAGTTTTAAGTCTGCTTAAATTTTTAATACATTTCCACACTCAAGCTATGTGACCATCACACAAATTAATCACTCCCACCCTTTTTTTCCTCTGCACAAGTGTGCTCTGATTATTAATTTTGTTTTAAGGCCAAATACATAATCCACATAATCCAAAGGATGCCTGACATCCAAGGACGTTATTAAAGTTAATACAAGATACAGTGGATTGATTCAGCAGGAAGACGGTGAAGTAGTTTATGTAACTCTTCGAGTGTATAATGACTGTAATCAAAAATAGTCTGTGACATTTCATCATGCAGCATCTGAGGAGGTTTCCTGAGAATTGTCAGCCTTCAAAAATTGATCTCATCTTACAATGGCCAGTGTGCGCTCTACGTGACACTATGACTTCAGTGCAATGCGTGACCTTTGGCTTCTCTCTGCAGCTCAGGTTGCTGCCTGTGTATTTCCACTTTAAGCAAAGCTGAATGTGCTCCAGAGACAGAGGCGCTAAAGGCTCTGATGTTATTTTTGTGGTGTGTCAGTCAGTCTCTCCAAAATGTTCTGCTCTGCACTGCGGTGCCATTACCGTGCATGAAACTGTCATGCACACTACACATTTTTTTTTTTCCGCAGAGTGGATAAAAAGGAAAAGAAATAAAGAAAGACACATAGCAGTGCAGGGTATAGGACCACGTTTTAATGGCAATACACTGCAAAAACTTTCATCACTTCAAACATGTCATTCAGTGCTTCGGTCTGTCTGTGAGGTTCTCAAACTAGAGCTACAAAATTTTGTGTTGTGCAACAACAACAATAATACGGCGTTACTGGCAAAAAATTAACAGGAAGACTCTTGTGCAATAGTGACAAGGAGGCTGGTGTTAAATGTTAAATATCACTGTCCACTTGTCGCTCAAGTAACATCCATTTCAAACGGACGTTCACAGGTCATCGGGTTTTCCTTTTTTTTTATGGCAATAAAAATTTTTGTAAACAAAATACCATTTATATAACAAATCTCTTTAGTTTCCCACTATGGTAATGTTTTTTTTTGTCCTTCATTAAAGACATAATAACACATGGAATTCACAAAAGTTAAACTCGTGGCAGTCTGGTTGGACAGTAACCTCAGCTACATCAACAACAACAACCAAAAGAAACATTTTAACGTTGAACTGATCCAGAAGTAATCACAGACCACTTACAAAACATCCTGTGTATGTATGATAATACACTGTGCTTCGGTATTAAGGGTAGAAATGGGGTAATAATTGACCACTATTCTATTACATACACTTGTTTGACACAATGCATGAAAATATCACGAGTATTTCTATAATTACTTTGTCTGCTCTGCATGAAAATACTTACAAATTGTACCCAATGTGTCTATCCAATATAATCTATGTTAATCTAAAAAACTCACACAGTGACACACACGCAACTTCAACAGGAAACTTGTGTGGGTTTTTTTTTTTGTTTGTTGGCTTAATTTGGAATCACAAAAAGGCACTTGAGAACAGATCAGAATGGCGTAATCACAAGCAGTGCAAGACGTATAGGAGTCCAATGAAGAAGAGGGCGCTGGGTTCCTGCAACACTATCGAGAAGGAGACAACTCCACTGAGGAAGACGACGGATGGCATCAGATTCCGGTTCATGTCATACTCAGGCTGGAGCTCGGAAACCTCTGACAATCTATTTGGATTCTCTAATAATGTGTCAGGGGAAATCTGGAGAGCATCTTCATTCTCCTGCCAGGCTGAGGCAGAGTGAAGAGGTAAGTCTTGGCTCACCTCAGTGACACCTGTACTCACCGAGGGGTTCTCTGTGAGTTGGGGTGATGGTGGAGCTTCACCTTCTGCTCCCAGAGATGCCCTACTCTCTGCCACAGGAGACGAGAATGCAGGCGTACTGCCTTCGTAATGTGCTGCAGAGCCGGTGGAACCTTCTGATAATCCTGAAGCAAGTTCACTCAGACCCAGAGCAACCTCAAGCTCAGAGCCCCGAGTCACACTGGGATCAGAAGCACACTCAGCAGGCAGCTCAAGACAAGGATGACCGGCTGGGCCGTCGGTCGATTCATCTTCTCTCGTTTCTGGCCACAGATTCGTCTCTGCGGTTGGAAGACGCATGCACGGGGCCTCTGAGGGAGGGATTTCCTCTCCACCAGACTGGGAGCCGTCTGATCTCCGCCTTGACTCTTGTAGGGAAGGGGTTGAATCGGGCAGCAGTGCAGAGGGACTACTGTCTGTGGGCTGCTCTACCGTTTGGTTGCCTAATTCACTGCGGAGTCTGGGTAAGGGCTGTGACTTATTTGGTTGGACTGATTCGCTGGCACAGAGTACAAAGGATGAATTAGTCTGAAGTGTGGTTTCGGATGACATACAAGGGAATTGTTCACCTGGGGATACGGTGTGAGCGGACAGTGTGCCATCAACAGATGGAGGCTCTTGGTTGGGTGGGACAGAGGGACCAGATGGGTGTACTGCAATCTGTTAAAGTAAAACAGCGAGACAACGGTGACAGCTAGGAGAGTATAAAGACAAAGAGGAAAGATTTGTATGCCACATTGACAAATGCAAACAAAGAAAAGCATTTTACTGCATACTAATGCTTTTCTGTGAAATGGAACCCATGCTGACATTGTAATTGTGAGGAAATGCAAACAAAACAGGAGCAGTGTGATGAGATTGACATCTTTTCTTTTCTTTTTTTTAAAACATTGGCAAAAACATACTTTCTAATGCTTTGGCTTCACTTGTCATCAGTCTAAAGAGAGTAAGAGACAGTCTAAAGATACTTACATGCAGCACAGGAGCATCCAAGGAAGAAAAAGTCATTTTTGATGATTTTATCCTCAAGTTTACCCCTATGTACATATTTCCACATACTGAACTGGCGGGTGGTTGTTTTTCTTTTGAATCCAAAGAACCAGAGCTAAAACCATCAAATAAAGAGCCCTTATCTTTAAGTTCACTTGATCTCATTTAAAAAGGCTTTTTTTTTAAAAAATGGCTAATATACTAGAAAAGAGCTTTGCCTGCTGTGAGGCTTCTGTGACAAACAATTCAAGGTCGAACCAAGTTGAATTCAGAAGGATGTGAAACGAAAAGACATAACAAAAGCAGCACCCACAAGAACAGGAGGGACTGAGACGAAGCACGCATTAGATACAAATAAATAAGTTAAGACTGCTGTGAGCCGGTCTCCATTTTTCAAGAGCAAAACATCACAGAACTACAAAAACACAGTAAAACATACGTGTATAATTTTGTATGCTGCTTCGTGAATTTACGCCAAATCGTTCTCGAGTTTTCGGCTCACCCCTTGAGAGCAATTCGTGTAAATCTATTAAGAAACGACTTCCCACATAACCACACAAAATGAGAAGAACTAAACTTTTGCGCACGACTGAATGCTCAGCAAGTGAGCCATTAGAACATAACTTGAAAATTATGATACAAAACTTTAAAAACCCTGAATTAGAGTCTCTGAATATGACTGGATGACTGTGTGGATTAAGGGAAATGCTCGTACAGTAGATGACTGGTTCACCTCTACCAACGGGAAACAACATGCATGTGAATACTGATGTAAAACAAGCACTAAGATGAGCTGGATGAGTACATGCCTGACAGATGTACGTGTAGCATCGGTGAGACATTAATACCAGATCACACGTTATCGTGTTGTGTTGTTGTTGTAAGGTTTTTCTGTCTGGGCTGTCTGAGGTAGTTTAATCAGTGTTTTGCTGACCAACCAACAACTTCCTCTTTTTTTTTTTCCTGAAATACAAATTTCTCCCAGTCAGATGTTTTATGTATGGAGCTGTTCCAAAATCAACTTTTGCTTACCAAAATGCTAATGTAAGCCCCCCAGGTAATCCTAGTTTTAAGCAGCTCAACAGTTCTTTCTTCCACCATTTTACTGTAAAGAAACAAGATTTAAAAAAAAAAAAAAAGTTGCCTACACTGTAACACCGAGCATCACAGTGAAACTAATTTATTCGCATGTGGCAGCTCTATATTTAAAGATGAGCATTTCTGGGGGAAAGCGTTTATTTGCTTTCTTGCCAGGGGTTTGACGAGAAGACTGATACCGCTGCGGTGCCTGTTCATTAAATAGGAGTTAGCTTAGCTTAACATAAAGACTGAAAGTGAGATTTCAGGAAATAGCTGCTCTCAGCCAAGAAAAGGTCTGGCACATGAACCCCTGTAGGAAAACAAAGTGTAAGAAAAAAACTTTTGCACAAATGAACACAAACGAGTAAAGCGTTAATTAGCGCACTGCAGAGGTGTCAGTAGGTGTACTGTTTACCTTTGGAAAGACCTTTCCCTGCTTTGCTTCATATGTAACAGGCAGACATAACAGTGCTATCAGTCTCCTCAGGTAACTCTTGACTCTGTGTTTGGTAATAATATAGTAATAATTCAATATAAACACCTTGACAGCAGTGTTTGGGAATGAATATTAGTGTTTGAATCACTTAAAATTCAACTTAAATGGGGTGCAAACACATGAAGAGCATGCGTCGGGACATGAATACAATAAGAAGCTGACATGGAAAATAGCATACAGTGCTCGTGCTACAGCGGCAGCGGTGAGAAGCGAGACATTACCTAAGTTGTTGCTGAAGCTTCAATGAGCTGTGAACAATATAAACAACCAAGCCATCGATGATGAGCTTTAAGAAGTTGAACGGGAAATGTTTGTTATGTTTTATTAGACACATGAATCGCTTAAAGGGATAAAGCCTGCTGCTTACCTATTAAATGGGAATGTGTCAACAACTGCATGCAAATCAAGATAATTTGAACATAATCCAACAAGTCATTTGTTAAATGTGTGTCCTCTGTTGGCAAGTGGGTAAATGTGATGGACTAGTTTGACCTTTGCAGGTCATAGACAGTTCATAAACAAAGTTATAACCCAGATGAATCCTCTCTTTGCTTCCGTTCTCTCCCATTCTTCTTGTTTTACTCTTACCTCTATGTCGATCTCCGGCTGCACGATGACTGGGCACATGGCTGTAGGCCTGACAAGTCCCGACTCGGAGGTCCCTGCTTCTTCTGCGGATTTAAAATAGATAATTACACCGTGAGAGCTTGATTAGTCTGAACAGAGAACCTTATTCAATCCTCTTTTTTTTTTAAATCTACAGTATTTAAGCAATTAAAGGAGTTTTCCATGGATGAAAATGTTTGTGTAATGACTTCGTCTCTCTAAAGTTTGAGGAAAAATAATCCTAATGATGGCATCAAGGTGATCTCAGATTGGTTTTGAGACTTTGAGACTCAAAGGCTGCATACAAAGTCAGGAGGCAGGGGGTAGTCTAATGACAGACACCACTGAGTTGCACGATGGGGGATCCAGATCATATTAGACTTAAAATCAGGACATCTTGGACGCTGCTGCATCAATTTCTTCCCGTCTCTTGTGAATACCCGAACTTTATCGAAGTGCAACACTGCTTTAAGTAAACGGATCAAGTCTACATCCTCTGCAATACCAGGACGTATAATTACCTATTAAATGAATGTTTAATTATGTATGCCTTCTTTTTCTCAGATAGTGAATCATCATAGAGTACCTTCTTCCTTTTCCTGCTCATCCTCTGAATCAAAATCATCATTCATACTGAAACAAAAGAGAGACATTTGGGTTATAAGACAAGAAAGAGAACACAGTCACATGCCTACGTGGCTCTACAATGTCCACAGACACACACCGTGTGCTTAGAAAACAACACTATTGGCTGGAGATGATGTGGGCAGATGCAGAAATAAAAAGATTTGATCATCCTCAGCAAGACAAGAAAATGTCCATTTTTGGACTGTAATTCTGCTTTGTAGATTACTCAGAGAGTTTTCTATTGAAGACTCATCTTGAGCTTTTAAAGGCAGCTGACGAATGCACGTACGAGACGATAAGACTCCATTTTGGTGCTTTGTGATTGACTGTTGAAAATAATAGTTCATGCATAACAAAGTTACATTGGAAAAAAAAAAAAAGGCTGGTCATACACCATCACCAACACCTGTTCTGGATAATTATGCTTAATATTTGCTGATGCAGTTCAGCTGTTAATGTGCTGAATTAGCCATTTTAATTGAACACACGCAAAGTATCTCTTTGTGCTGTATCGTGGACAGTTTCTCTGTTTCTGGGCTGCTAAACCAGCGAAGCAGAGTGTACTCGAGCCGAAAGCGCCTCAGCGATGACCCATCTTATTCGACTGTTTGTTAAAATAGATGTCGAGCTGAGAACTGAGTGAGCTATTGTGGACTCAGGGTGAGGGTCACTGAAAAGTGCAAGGATAATATAAGCCAGTAGAAGTTATATTTTGCAGTTGATGTATCAATATCAATAATGCAACTGTGCTGACAGTAACTAACTGGATGAGACATCAATCTATTTCACCTAGATGTATTTCTTTGGATATTCCCAATAATCTGTGTCCTTCTAACAACTGTGACATGTGCAGGAAGCAGAAATGTTTTCTATAAGAAGACACGTGTGCTTAAGGAGAGCAGGGGGGTGTGCAACATTGCTAAGAGTCCTGCAGAGGATGCCAAATGAAATAAAGGTCAAGAAGTGTGATAAGCATGTGACAGGAGCTGCACAAATAGAGTGAGGGTAACCTGGCAAGCTGTTCATACTCCTTGTGCTTAGTGCACTTTCAGTTTAATATCTGAAAATCTGACAAAGATCTCTGCATTACACATTCCTGGTGATGTGAAGTCTTCAGTCGCTAAGCTCTTAAGTTTTTAAACAGGTTTCCAGGCTCTGGTGCAAAGAAGAAAAAGTTGACTCTTGAAAGGAAGCTTTTCATTATGTATTTGAAGGTTGACAGGCTTACTCAGGCACATCTGGTTCAAACGGTTTGGTTTGATTGTGTGGCCAGGTGTGTACGTTCAGTAGGTAGAGGCTGATTTATACCGTTTTTACATTATTTTTTTTTTGATAGCTCTACTCGAGCTGTGAGCCGTGCAGATGTGGCACTGTTTCGCCCGGGTCACGCTGCAAGAAACGCTTGACTGACTCAGCAGCGAGTTGATGCAAAAAAGATCAAGACTGAGGCAAACCTCAGCAATCACATGACGATCAAGACAGATTATACTGAAACAGAGGAACAGCATTGTTCCCGCTCTGGTCTCAGTGTTCACTATCAGCTCTGCTGCAGTACAGTATGATATCTATATTTACCAGAGGTGGATGCACTTTGTTTAAATATAAACTAAAGAAGAAGTAGGCTTACTGGACCTACTGTACGTGCGGTTCCCTCCCACTGGCTGCCTTATTAATGCTTTGAAATCCAATTATCAGTGAACTTCAGAGCACCTAATGAATCTATAATGGTTGCTATGGTGGGTGGGGGTACAGTTTCTGCTCCCCAAACTCCCCCCTTTTCAGTCAGTGACTCATCCCTAACAACCCATCTGGCCTCTTCCTACTTCCAAACAGCCACAGCTGAGAAAACCTACATGACGACTACATCAGTTTATACCGTGTTTGTTCCATTTATGGGTCCTTATAAGCATGGGGGATCTTTCATGCTGCCCTCTGTCTCTGTCACCACGCAGTGTGAGATTCATCGCACACTGTCATGTTGATGTAACAATAAACCAAGCATTTAAATCTTTCTCTCAGGGATTAGTTTGACTTTCGTGGAATAAAAAAAGGGAAGAGAAGTGTGCCAGTAGCTAACTTGCACGAGGCCAATCCTCTGCTCCCCAATGACTCTGATAGAAAAGGTCAGAGGTAAATTTAATGCAGGGAAGCGTCAGGCCTGAAAACGACACCTGCCCTTTGCCTATTTTGATCGTCCTCAAACACCACTGGATGATTGGCATTCTGAGGGGAGTGTATACTCTTCAAAACTCTTTCTGTGTCTCGCTGCAGGGCGAAGTGAAGACACCAGAGAACAAACTTCGAGAAGAGTTCACTACAGCTGCGATACTCACTCACGAGCTCTTGTTGTGCACCAAATTGTCTAATTGTGATGATTAATATCCGGCTTTACTTTTGACTTTGCAATCTACAGGCAGAATCACTGAATAAGCTGAATTGCAGCTGTTGCACAACCCCAATCACTTTTGTTATTTTGCACCACCTTTAAGCAGACTGAGTTTTACTAATCATAATGAAAGATGAACACACTGCGGAGGATGAACAGGTGATGGTGCCAAATGTGTACCCCTTGATGTGTGTCTGACAAATGAAAGCACGCGGGTGACAGCAGGTTTACCTGTAAGCTTTGGGAGGTTTCAGGATACCTCTCTTTTGCTGCACGCCGATGTTTGTCTGAGCTGAATCGTCTTCGTAGGACAGGAGCAGAGTTACCACATAATTCTTACAGGAGTTATTAGCCCAGTAGTCACCATCAGAGGTTTCATAGCGAACAACAAACTCAATGTGAGAGCCGTGTGTGATATAAGGTGGTGCAAATGACAGCTTGAAGCAGAACTTATCAGTGGCCCCATCGTGAGATCCCTGGACATACTCTGCTGGGTGGTCAAAGTAAGTGGCCCAGTTGTCCATGGTTGACCTGATGTAAACTGCTTTGTGGAAGGAGATGTTAAGGACTCGTATTACCCCACTGAAAGCAAGTGGCTCATTCTCAACTGGAGACATCTGCTCAACCTCCACTTTGTTACTGTGCACAGCCTGCAGCAGGGCACTGCCATCGGGTGCGTTAAACTCTGGTTGCACATGATATGTGGGTTCACGCTCTGGCTTTCGATACTTTGCTTCCTCTTCCTCCCATCTCGCAATGTCCTCTTCGTCGTCCGAATCAAACGCGACAAATTCCTTCACATCCACCAGATCTCCACCTGTTGTATCGGCGAACGACACTTTCTTTCCGGCAGAAAGCGCCTGGTGGATGCGCATGTACTCGGCCGTCTCATCGAAGATGGACGCGCCTCGCTTTCTGGGCACCGGGGAGCATCTCGGGATGAGGTGGACGTCCTCGGTGTCATCGTCTTCATCATCCTCATCATTATTATTATCCTCGTCGGGTATGGTGGACCTACTCTCTGCCTCCTCGGCCGACTTGCCAGTTTTAATCGTGGTAAAAAGGCCCTCTTGATTTGGTATGGTTAAAAAAGACATTTTTTGCCGAAGTGTACACTCATGGAAGCTGTGTGCTAAACAGAGTAGGCTACATATGACGTCTCCAAAAAGACAAAAACAAAACAAAACAAAAAAACCCACTAACACTACTCAATACTCATGTTTTGCGCAGCAGTGGCCAGTGTAGATCCAGCGCTGTCCCTGCGTTTACGCGCAGAGCCTCTCCACTCCGGTCAACGTGTGGCGTTAAATGTCACCCATGGAAAACGTGTCTTTATTGCCAGCCCTTGAGATAGTGTATCCCCTGGTTTACATGACTTTAAGCATCGCTATGAAGGAGCAGCCTCTAATTATAGCACTGACCTACCGGGCTTTCCATGCCCCAAATTTGTCTTTAAAGTTGGTATAATCCTGCGACTCCCCCTTGTTCTGTTTGGTTCGGGCTGGCTATACGCCCACTACTGGAAATGGAATATTAAAGCAATATCATTGCAGGTCATACTCGGGGATGACACCCTCTTTAAACTGATGTATGGGCACCACGAGTATATTAAAAGTGTTATTATTGCAGGATGAAGTCTCCAAAGTCCCAAAAGGAAAATTAATTTAATCCATAGTGTGTGTGTGTGTGTGTATTTATATTTATCAGTAATCACACATCCCTGCTGCAAGACCAGGCTATAATAAATGATTTATTTTAGGGTTTTTTGTGTGTGTGTGCTTCTTTTGTGGGGACCAGAAGTAAACCCCAGCCTCACGTAGCTTTTTGACACAATTTTTAGAAGGCCTAATTTTATTGCCAGAGAGGTATTTTCATACCTAAAGTAGGCTAACCTCATCCTGATGTTTCTATCCAAGAACTATGGTGCTCAAGTAGAAAAAACTTTCACAGTTTCATTTAATAAATTACACTATATAAAAAAAGTCTAATTTAAGCCCTTCAGTATTATTTTTAAAACAATGTATGAACTGTAAGAAGTTGCGAAGGAAAAGGAGATCTTAACAGGAGGCTATTGTGTGTGTGTGCACATTTCCTTCGGGGACAGACCTTCTGTTTACACCAGAGAAGTCTTTATTTACTTCTTGAGGTCGTAAACCATATGTGTGTTTAAGTGTGACTGTCCTACATTTTAATATCACATTTATAACATCTAGCCAGACGCATGTGAAGCTAAAATATGTGCTAATGTAATGTGCGGTGTGTTTATTATTATAGTGTATAAATGATTTTATATATATATATATTAACCGCGTTATTTTATCTCACGACAGCCGTCAAGCTGCTGCACTTCCTCGCTGCGCAGTTCTCCCACTGTTACGGATAGATTACAGCGTAAACACACCCTTGTCTCTGATTGGCGGAGACGTTTTAGCGCGGCGTGCCGTAGCCAATCAGAGGATTGTTTTTCTGTCACGTCGGTGCACAGATAGTAAGCTAACGGATAATGCAAACATAAAACTAACATAAAACAACGCGGATCGTCGCTAAGGGCAACGCGGCGCGGTGAGGTTTGATTATTTGCATTGAGTCTCTTGTGTTGGGGTTTTATCCGCGAGGATGTGGTGCAGCCGTCGCCGCGAGGACACGCGACTTGGGTAACGCGAGCTAACTGACGTTAGCACTAGCGCGCTAATTTGTAACCGTTCCTCGCGAAGGCCGCGAAGCTATGCTAACAGAGAGAGCGCGCCGCTGCTTCCTGTTTCAGCTTCATTGAGAATGTAGGTTACGTTACCATACAAGTTACACAATCACAACGGCTGTCCGAGGAGCGTATTCAGCGGTGTGACCGGCTGCTTTAAAGGTTTTCCTGTTTAGTTTGTGCTTCGAGGGCTACCTAGCTTGTTAGCTGCGTGGCTAGCTGGCTAGCATGAGTGAACTGACGGACTGCAAACAGTCCGCTGACTCTGCGTCGAGGAAACGCTGTCCGTCGCCGGACCACGATGAAGGCAGCGCGATCCCCAGCAAGTCCACAAAAGTAAGCGACGAGTCAAACGAAGCGACGGAAAGTTGTAAAAACAGCGAAGCCGAGAGTAGAGCTGGTGGCGAGGAGGGCCAGGTGAAAGAGGCAGCTGTCGTGCAGACGGAGCCGGGTTCAGACAGTCAACAACTGCCTGTCAACAACTCCAAGACTGATGGCAACACGGAGAAACCACACTCCTCAGGTGCACAGAGACCTGCTGACACAAAGAAGACAGCAGGGACTAAACCGGGTCCCTCAGCTCCCCTGGACCAGTCCGACTCAGCGGCCATAGCAGCTGCTGAAGCACTTGCCAGTCTCACGGGAGGAGACGGGGAAGACAGCCAAGAGACTCCTTGCTCATCTGAAAAGGCTAAACAGGTGAAACAGGGGAGCAGATTCAAACAGCGCGGGGCCCACCAGTCCTCCAAGGCAGGCTCCAAAACGCAGGCAGCTGCCGCCGACAGCTCCACATCTGTGCACAGCACTGACAGAGAAGATGCAGATGACATGCCAGAAGTGGACGAAGGCGATGAATCCATATCTGGATCGTCCTCCACTCCGAGCTCCTCTTTCCCGTCAGACAATGAGGACAATGACGACGGGGAGTGTGCCATTGTGTCAGTTAAGATGGCCCCGGAGATGAGGCAGTCGGTGGCTCTCTTGGCGCAGGTTCAAATGAGACTGGAAGCTCTGGAGAAGAAGAGCGCCCGGCTTCACCAACGGCTGGAGCTGAAGATCAGTCGTCAGCGGCGCCCACATCTGGATCAGCGCAGCTCCATCGCCAAAACTATCCCCGGTTTCTGGGTGACAGCTGTATCCTTTAAAACGAAAACATGTCTCTGTTCATATGTTGCGCTTGAGTATTTGCTATGAACACATGTTGGGCTTTTTCCTTAACTTTAATGTGCCAGCTGTTGAACCATCCACATCTCTCAGCTCACATTGACGAGACTGACGAAGACGCTCTTAGTTACATGACCGATCTTGAGGTAAGAAAAGCGTGTGTGCGTGCGCTTCTACAAAGTCTTGCTCTGGTTGTGTACGACTCGTAGTGAAATTCAGACATTCCTCCGTGTGCCTTGAACAGATCGAGTCCTTCAAGAATAATAAACTAGGCTACAGGATCCGTTTCCACTTCAGACGGAACCCGTACTTCCAGAACAACATCATCATGAAGGAGCTGCACCTCGGTATGGGAGGTAAGTCAAGACAGTTGTCACACAACATACAATAATGCTCCAAAGACTGGTGATGATGTATGTAATATTTCATATATAACAAGGAATTACACACCAAAACCAAAATTATTGTTATTTATCTTGTACGTTTTCTTTTGCAAACCCGTTTAAAACATAAAATTTGAACCAGTCATATTTTTGAATTAAAAAGACAAATAGCAACACTCTCTTTGGACTGCCAAAAAGTGACGAGCGCATAGCCGGAAAACCGCAGACAAAGTTCGACAGATGTGTCAACTACACAGCCACAATAACACGCACTGCAGTCAGGCAGTTAATGCTCCAATAACGCCTAATGTTATGATAATGTTAATCCCTATCTATGTAAATATGGATGGAGCGAGCATCTTCAGAAACTGCTATAAAGATAACATGTTGTAAACATTTATCTATTTAACAGATTTAGTATGGCAGTGCTGTCGAGCAGCGTCATGTCGAGCAACAATTTGTAACATCAAACAGTTCAGTTGTTGTTTACATGTTGAGCGGTTCAAAGAAATCCTGGTCTTCATCTCTCAGACTGACCGAGCGTTCTCTGATAGTACATAACATCTAAAGATCCGTATTGATCGCACTTTGAGGCTTTATCGCCGTTAAAATCCCGGCTCACCTTCTAATCCTGGCTGCTCGTGTTTTCCAAGGATCTCCCATGTCGTTCTCCAACCCCATCCTCTGGCACCGTGGACAGAACCTGACGGCCCACAGCGAACCCAGGAAGTCGTCGCGCGGCGTCTACCAGACCTTTTTCAGCTGGTTCAGTGACCATAGCAACCCAGGACAGGATGATGTAGCACAGGTACGGCCGATTGCGCCTTCGTACATGACAAAGGTTCATGCACAGAGCGATCGTAAAGATGAGCTCGGTGTGTTTGCACCGCCAGCTTTGGGAGATATGATTTGTTAAAATTTGCATTTGTTAACACGCACCACTGCGGTGAATTGTACTCGCACCGGCCAGCCTGCATCTGTTGTGCAGTTTTGTGATAAATTTTTAACATTTTATCCCGCCAGAGAACAAGTAATTGCAGCCATTATGTGCCAGATGTGTGCTGGAAGTCAGAAAGGTTTCATCAAATTAAAATTCTTTGTCAGTTATTCAACTCTCTTGCCTGTTTATGATTAAAATGATTGAGGGATATGCACACATTCAGAAATAATAGCTTGTTTATTAAGTAATAAAACCTGTGTTTGTTGTATTAAAAGCCTTTGTATCCAAACATATTGTATTCAAATCGTACTGAAATGACCTCTGTGCTCGTGTTTAGATACTTAAGGACGATCTGTACAGAGACCCTCTGAGATACTACCTCACTCCGCTCTGGGAACCGAGGGAGAACGGCAGGTAAAATATGTGTGTGTGTGTTCGAGCCGCAGACATAAACAGTGTAATGTGAACCCACTGGACAAACCACTTATTAAGCTATAAATTCTGGAAATCTTCTCAGCCTCTGGGCCTTGAAATTATAGTTCATGTGCAAACTGCACCAGTTTCCTGATTTCCTTTTTCCACTCTTAAGACCAGGTGGGATGCATACCAAAACAGTGAGTGTGTGTGTGTCTTTTTTTTTTTCTCTAGTGGTGGCAGTGGGGCCAGAGCAGCTGACAACGGTAATGGAGATGAGTGTGTGGTGATCTCCGATTCGGATGATGAGCCCGGCGAGGAAGCAGGCGAGGCCGAACAAGGCCACAGTAGGGAGGAAGAAGAGGAAGAGGAGGAGGAGGAGGAAGAGGAAGAAGAAGAAGGAGACGAAGAGAGGGGACCAAGTGCTGGTCAGTGCTAAAGTAGAGCTTTTAAAAGCAGCTAAAACCCCACTGGTCCACACAGCTGGTCGGGGTACAGTGGCCATTTATTTATAAATAATAAATAAGATTCACTTTTAACATTAGATTATATTATTTATAGATTTATTTGTATTTCTAAGCGTATTTTAGTGTACTTTGAGATGATTCTGTGAAAGGCTAAGGGCTTGACTGGCTTGTGTTACTGTAGCTGTAATATAAATGTCTGGGTAATGCAGGCTAAACTGAATAGACAGGAAATATCTCCTCCTCAGATGAGAGCCCAGAGGAGGAGGATGATGGTGGAGAAATTGTGATTGACGGTAAGACACCATTCTTAACAGCAAGTGTTCACTATCACAACAAACAGGCAATCAGTGTGGGGGTGGAAGTTCATCTAGTCTTTCCACATTTTCTACTCTTTACTTTAAAATCTGTCTACTCTGTGTTTGATGCTTCATCACATCAGCGAGGATCCCTTGAAATTACAATTTCCATTTTTTTTCGCCCTGTAGGTTCTGATGACAGCGAGCAGGAAGAGGAGGAGGGGGAAGAGGAGGAGGAGGCCTGAAAGGAAGAAGTGGAGGTGTGCTTCCATGAAGAAGACGTCGCGTCATCAAGGGACCAGAGACCAGGAAGATGAAGAGGATGCCCAGGTTGGCGAAGAGTACCAGAGCAATTTATTGTCATTTTTACGCACAGAATATCAGTTTTGGTTGTTTTGTACCTAAAATACATAGATTAAAAATAAATAAATAAAAAAATCAGGGTTAACTATAACAATAAAAGCCAAGGCAGCATGTCTCACTTTTTTGCAAAAATGTTTTTTTTTCTAAACCGGTTCATACAACAACAAGTGTTCTTCTTATTTAACGAGGAACACACAACAAGCTTCTTCTACGCGCACGTCGGTGAGATTTTTAGATTGCCGCTAACTCGTCAGCAGAAAATCTTTTGCATCGCAAATTCTCCAAATGCAGAAAACCGTCAGTGGCATTATTAGGTGGTCATTTCAAGGCAAAGTTTTGGCTTTTTTTTTTTTAATAAATAAATAAAAAAAGAATGACAAGTCACAAGTTCAATTAAAAAGAAAAAAAATGATGAGTACTGAACCAAAATTTGTTCTCAGGGATGATCATGGTGGTAGTTTTATTGAAAGAACATTACTGATTTTCAGACATTTCTACTCTCTGGTTATCGTTGGCTGTGTATAAGGAAACGTGTACTCTACTGTAGTAAATAGGAACAAATATTGTTTTAATATGCTACTTGTGTTTTTCCTTCTTCATCTGTCTGTTCAGTCTTGTTGCGCTCCCAACATCCACCCGTTAGCAACCTGTAAACCATCTCTGATGTTTAAAATCAAGGCGTAGTTTGACCAACGTTTCCGTGGTTTTCCTACATTTTTTTTCTTTTGTAACACTCTCTACGATAAGTACCTTTTGTGTTTTCTTTATAGATTTTAACTTAATTTGAAAGCTGGTATTTATTATTACAATGTTTGTTTTGTTTTTCTACACGTCCACATCACAGCATGCCTGTGAGCATGAAATGTAAGACATGATGATTACATTACTTACAAGGCTTTTTCTGTGCACAGTGTCGGTAAAAATGTTGTTTAAATCCACAGCAACGTTATGGGGTGCACTGTAACAAGGTTTAGTATTTGTATCTGCTTACTTTTTCTTAGCAATGACCTGTAAATAATATTTCAGCATTGTCTTTTGGACGAGACAAGTACACGTGTTTAATCCATGGATAAATTTATCAGATAATCTGGAGGTTTTTTCATAAACATGATCAGAAAGTTATATTTTGTGTGCTGTGTTTTATAGAACACTGTAGTTTAAAGATACCTACCTGTTTGTTGCTTTTGGTTAATTTTGTTTGCTTAAAGATAAATGTCCACCTTTTGACCTAATAAAATAGGCAGTTGTTTCACTTTGCTGTCTGCTGTGCTTCACATATCAGTAACTAAGGGGTGTCACGATAATATGGAAGTCTCATCCTCATCGGGGTCACGGACGGGCTGACAGCTGACTTTGGGGCGAGAGGCAGGGTACGCCCTGGACAAGTCGGCAGCTCATCGCAGGGCACATGGAGACAAACAACCATTCACACTCACATTCACACCTACAGGCAATTTAGTCACCAATTAACCTGTTGAGTGAACGTCTTTGTGCTGAACTAGGAGCCTTCTTGCTGTGTTCTTCCTCGTGGAATTGACAGTAACTACTAATATATTTAATATCTAAAAATCAAATTTTTTGTGTAAATAAATCTTGCATCTCTTGGATCATTTCTGCACTTTGTGGTGCACGCTGTACAGTCGTGGCTGCAGACTCTCTGCACCTCCCTACACTTGTATTTTGAGTTTAATTTAAAAACAACAGATTAGAGATTAATTTGACTTCTTTTAAAAGTTTTTTTTTTTTTTTTTAATGTTTTATTGGACAGTTACAGCTGGAGAGGTAGGCAGGAAATCCAGAGAAGAGAGGGGATGACATGCAGTTGAGGTCCCTCCGGTAAGGATTTCACCCTTGATATGTTTGGTGCACGCTCTGCCAGAGGGATGCCCCTTTTCTACAGATGTCACTGTGATATCATGAAACACGTTAAGCATGATTATGAAAACTATATTTCTGTTCTTGCTGCTGGGTGAGCTTGAGTTCGTGCATAGCAGAGCCACAAGGTGGCAGTGCAATTCAGGTGATTGTCTCTTGTTAGACTTATTTTGATTATAGGTGACTACAGTATATTATACAGCACTTTGATGTCAGTGTTTGAGCTTTTAAAGGCGTACGAATGAGAAATGGTGACGTCTTGCCTTCACACAACTCTCTCAAATCCGAAGGACTCCTCATAACAAAACATAAACGCGTGACTTGTTTCCACAATAGTCCCTTCTCTGATATGCACATGTTCTTGCTGAAGGGGAGAATCAAACGGATCCCACTGAGATACAGCTGTTCTTTAATGTAGTCCATCTTTGATGTGACGGCAGTGTGTAATATCTGACATTTTGAGTGTAGCACTGCAAATAGCCCCGGGTAAGACATTTTTGGACAGGCCCAGACAAAGGAGCAGCAGCGGTGTTGCAATAGTACACTTAAACCCTTGATTCCACTTTTAATGCACAGCTATAAATATTCCACCAGCAAAAACCTGTCCTGCTGTAGGCCCAGCAGCACCCAGGGTATGCAGTCTAGGATGGGCATATACTATTAATACTGATGATGGAAACACGTTATACCCCGTGAAATGATCCCATGTGAAACCCAGTGTTTGTCTCCTCTTTGAAGCAGCTTTATTCAGCCGCCCTCGGAGCAAAACATGTTTTTCATGACGATGAATTAATAATGTGGTTGGTTGCTACAATATTGATTGTGACAAACTAAGTACAGATTGCTGGGACAACAAAGCCATCCTCGGGCTGCTTTGTGGTCTGAGGGTTTGTCTGTGAAGCCTTTGTTGTGTATGGGGTGGTAAAGGCCTAAAAGGAATCCCCTAGTGTAAACTACACTCCTCTGGGTTGAGCCAGTGTTGCTACTGTACACAAATCATCTTGTCATGCTCTCACGTTTCACGGAGTAGGTTCGGCGGAATCTGCAGACTGATTCACTATAGACTGAGAAATGAAAAGATAACACACCGCGGCTCATTCTTCATCCGTGTGATTGATGTTTGGAAGGATATTTTCTTCTCCTGTAAAGTGTAGAAGAAGAAGAAAAAGCTTGTGCTGCTCTCTGAGGCACGTCTATAGTGAGTAATCTGATAGGTTGAGGTAAGGCCCTTGAATACCAACTACCTGTGTGCGTGTGCGCGCGTCTGCATACTTGCACGCTCGTTTGTGAAAGCTTGCATTCTTTCATGCACCTCCACGCACGCACGCACCTTCTTTGAAGCTGCATGCATCATGCATGCTTGCAGGTTTTCAACAGCAGCGCGCGCGCACGCACGCACGCCCGTACGTACGCGCGACGGTCCGCTTGTCGGGTAATCAAGATGAAGCGCGGCGTCTGAACCGTGCAAGGGGCTGGAAAACAAGAGAGGGATGAGAAGGGAGAATGGAGTGAGTATGATTGAGGGAAATGGATGAGTGCAGTGATAAGCGGAGCTGCCTGGGCCCTGACAGATACACACAGCAGATGGATGACTCTTATCTGGGATATCACAGAGTGCACACTCACGCCTAGGCCCCCGTTACAGAGAGCCTCGATCACACCAGACAGATGAATAGGCCAACCCACACACACACACACACACACACACACACACACAACCACTTGACAGAGTGAACAGATTGCGGCGCTCGCGTTTTACCTTCGCGTCTTTGACATTGACATTCACCTGGAGTCCGGCGTCTGAAGGATGTGCGTGAAAGAGGAAAGGGGGGGGGGGATAAGAGAAATCGTTTTCATTTTAATTGAAACAGCAGAGCAAGTGTGTGCGCGTGTGTGTGCATCCCATGTAGGCATGCACACACTGTATCCATGCGTGTGCATGAGAGACACACACACACATGCACTCTCTTCTCGCTTTTTTCCTCGAGCAGATTTTTTTCACCGAGTCTCTGAGCGCAAACAAAGAGGTTAAGACGCAGCTGAAGTTACACCAAACAAAAAAACATTCAGGGCTGTTTAACCGTTAAGCGGCTGTTATACCAAAAGGGTTTTTTTTTTTTTTTTGCAGAAGTGCTGACAGATTTACCTTTTAAGACACAAGCGCTGCACTTTCACTCATCAGCCTTACATCCTCACTATCCTCCTTTTCATGTACAGTAAACTCCCCTCCCTCCCTTAACACACACCCCTTGTTATTTGGAGGAAGAAGAAAAAAATCAGCTCTTCTTCGACAGCTGTTGATTCTCCCAGCTGCATTTTATAGCGAGGGAGAGTGCCAGTCTTGTCTTCGGGGCAGATGGTGGCTGGCTGGCCCCGCGGACACGTGGCATGTTGGAGTTGTGCAGACGGTGCTCCATCACGGAGAGGCTGCTGCAGCTTACAGAATGCCTGTACAGTGTGAAACACACACACACACACACACACACACACACACACACACACACACACACACTCACAAAAACCTGCAATCACCTCACATCCAGTACAGTGCGAGCCGAGCGGAGAGGCTGCGGCTGGAATGTGCGCCACGTACGCGCCCTTCATGTCAAAGATGTTTTCCAAAGTAGCTCTCCTTTGATAATCAATGATGTGTGAAGTTCATGGATGTCACACAGCACCTGCTCCCTTTATCTGGCATTGTGGTGTTTACATTTTTACCTGAACTGTAAGATGATAATTAGCAGACTTGCACAGCCTTGTGCAAAGTGTTGTGGTTGAATATAGAACCTGGAGACCATTGTATAATTATTTTCCCCAACCTTATAATTTCCTCTCAGGGTCATGGCTGTCTATCCCAGCATGCATTGGTGACGCCCTGGACTTGTCTTTCTGCAGCAGGCATGTTGAAACACTCAATTCAATTAATCAATATAGTCTTGGACAGACCATCAGTAGGTCAAATAATGGGTTGCTTTTCCTCGAGGGGACAATACTCATCCCCTAGAATTGTCTTGATTGATGTGTCTGCAGGCCTGGGATTTATCTAGAGCCTTTAGTCGGCCGGTAGGAATAAGCATCTACCTCTCATTTCACGCTACCTATCCATTAGACGAGAAGATCCTCCTGACAGAGCTTTTTGCGGACCAGCAAAACAGACTGGTTGTTGTCTAATCCACACAAAACAAGGTCCATCCATCATACTGGAGGTAACAGGCCAGTTTCCTGCTGCCTTCACTCACGTACACACAGGGCAGAAGAAAAAAAAAAACCCCATTCCACTGGTGAATGAAGGGCTGCTATCTTTTCAGCAAGTCCAGGCAGCGGTGGGTGCATGCTGGCCAGATAAGGCGACAGGATGGTGCAGTCAGAGATATGGGTGACGTTAAAAGGTGCTTAGGAAGCGGTGAGACGTGGTCAGTGTACCGGTGTTCATGGTCAAAGTTGAGTGCGCGCGGAAACCCGAACTCGACACACACTCGTGACTCATTTCCTTAGCTGGAAACAGAGGGATGCCTCCTGTGGGGCGGGAAATGAAGACTCCCCCCTCGGACACATCTTGACACACCATTGCTTGTAGATCACATTTGGCCGATACCCAACTGGAGATAAGGTGCTTACATACTCTCAACCCAAGAATGTGCATTAAAGATTAATAATAATAATAAAGTTCAAATTAAAGCTTTGTGTGGCTCACCAGGAACTGCCCTCCTTTGTGACCTTTTACACACTGACACACACCACATTTTACTGTCTTGCAGGGCCGTAGCTCAGAACGCATTCACCCTTTTTTTTCTCCCCCTTTTGTGCTTTTAGCGCTCCATACTGCGTCAGAGCTCACCACAAAGCCAGTAATGATGAGAGGCGCCCTGAAAGCTGTTTTAATTTCAAGCTCAAGGCTCTGTTAACAGGATGGATGTCCTTTACATCCAGAGCCCCCTTCCTCCACCACCCCTTTTTTGTTGCTTTGTCACCGTTGTCATGAGCGCTGGAGCCAGCCACGGAGGAATCCCAAGAATCTTTTTTTTATCGGCCGACCTGAAGCTGAGGAGTTATGGTGACATTGTCTAAGGAGCAGCCTCGGCTCCTCTTTAATAGTGAATTTCATCCCCCTGCATCATGTGTAAGAATAGACCGCGGCCCTCCTGGTGCATGAGAAAAACATTCAGATAAAAAAAACAAAAAAACAGCGGCTCTCTGCCAGTCAGTGTTTAACTGAATTATTCAGCTTTAATAAACTTTGCCAGGAGAGAACTACTGAGGTGACAATAGATGGATTGCAGTTTTACAGTAGAGTGGCGGCAGTGTGTTCAATTCACCAGCAGTGACAGGGTTAAATCATACCCATATGGTGTACCAAGAGGTTTGGTCCAATGCTGCTGTGGGCCAACAGGAGAGGGAAGGCTGGGTGGGGGCAGAACAGAAGGGAGAGGACAGCAGGGCAGACGCTCTCTCCACCAACACCTGCACCTGGTCACTTGATTCAAACTCCCGTGAAAGGATCCGTTTTAAAGGACCAACCTCTAGTTCCCACCTCGGTGATGGTTGCTGCCATCCAGGCTTAAACTTTTTCTTTTTTGCTGGGGGCAAAGAGTGAAACAAAAAGCGTTCAGGGATCTTTCTTTTTCTTATGAAATCGCTGGATAGCGACTGATCTAGGCAGGCAGCTCTCTTCTCCTCTCTCTCTCCTTTTCTCTTCAGGGGAATTTGCAAATCTATCGGATTGTTTTATTCCTGCGCAGCGCTGCTCAGAGAAACACAGAGACAGAGAAGAGAGAGAGAGAGAGAGAAACATGATTTTTCCAATCCCAGCTCCCGAGGCGCAAAAAGCGGGGAATGCAGCGGTAACATCCCGCAAGTTTTCTGGATCCTCACAGGCGTCGAGAGAAAGTGTGAATTGAAAAGGTAAAAGGACGTTTAACTTCCCTCCTGGTTTAACTTTTAACTCGTGTTTGGTTACTCTGTAGCGTGGTCTTAATGGTAGATGACTGAAGTACAACACATTTGTTCGGTTCCTATTTCTGGATGTTGAGTTCACAGGTAAGTGCGCACTCCTCCGCGGAAAAAAAGAACTAGGTTATTGAAATCCTATAATTATTTTTTTTTTAAAGGGGGAAACCATATGTTATTACAGCCGAACTTTAATCTGCCCTGCCGGTACCACCCAGCTCAGAAAACCAGTAGAAATACAGTCATTCATACAAACATTATGAAGTACAAGCAGAGCGTGAAACACGCAGCTCCACAGGCACATTTTTATTATATTTTAGCTCCTGGTAGATGATTTTAGAGCATTATTTTTTAAGTTCTTAATCCCATCCTCATCCTCAGGTTAAACTAGAATGTCTATCATGAATACATTTTAGCCCTGTAGCCTAAACATTTAAAAAATATATTCAAACAGGGACTTAAAATGTGCCCATTTTACATTTTTTGCACTGTTTGATCATTCATTTCTTTGTCGTAAAGTGATCCACCTGGATGATTATTTCTTTAGGTGACTCTTCATGACAATGTGTCATGTCATGTTGATTACACATCTTATGCTGAATATGTATTATTAACAGTGAATATCCAAAGATCAAGCTTCCCCTGGCGAGCAGATACATGGTAACTGTGTGATTATGCCAGGAATCCTCTCTGCGAGGCGTTCCCAGTGGCTTCTGTTTTTAATTTCCAAATGTTCAGCATGTCAGTCATTCATTCATCCATTCATCATTTATATTCTTAATGGGTACATATTTTTTTTGCATAATTTCCCCCCACACACAAATTAGTGCCGTGTTGTGAAATCTAATGAAGATTTTGTGAAATCCCACCAGTTTTTCGGGATGTCTACCTCTCCCTGAAAGCCTTCATTTCAAGGCCACTGGAGGCCCATGGCTACATGGATGCCATGAGAAAAAAGAAAAGCCCGTGGGATGGCTTATAGCCTGGGCAAAACACACCTTCAGGGAGACAATTTAATGGATGTTGTGGACTCAGCTTTTAGTATTCATAATTTATGTGGGATCCTCTCCAGCAAAGTGCAGATGCATAATGAATGCTTGAGTTAAGGTCTAACAGTTAGGCTACGTTTCAACACCCCTAAACTGTCAGAAATTGTTTGAGCGAGGGCTACCTGTGTCTTTGAACTGTCATGTATTTCACTCGTCAAATCCTGAAAGTACATTGACATGCTTTGTTGAAATACTGAGCGAGATAGAGAGAGATAGAGAGAGAGGCCGAGGGAATCACTGATGTGCGCCAGAGTCTTGTTTTCTAGGAAAATGTGGATCAAATATGTGTTTAAGAAAACCTACTATGCGTAATAACATGCGCAGGATGAAGACAAGGAGACTTTAATCTCCCTTTTCAGACTTTTTCCATGTGACTGTGCTTGCAAATAGCATTATACAGTCTTAACACATACCTCACTACATTTACACTTTAAATAAATAATAGGGCTGTCATATTTTCCAGAGCAGGTGTGAAGATTTGGACGTTGTTAACTCCTGCCAAACTATACGTCTTGCCTTGGAAGGCTGCAGGCCAAACTTCTGATCAGAGAGATCAGAGACAGAGAGAGGGAGAAGAGAGAGTGTGTCTTGCCTGTCCTTCCTTCTTTTTCTGTCTCATATTTCTCATGGGGCACTCTATAATAATAGTTCATTCCTTCTTTCTTTTTTCGTCCAGATTTAGATCTCTGTGGGCTACCTGCATGACTGTTACCATGACAGCATCTGGAGCCCAACTCCTCCTGTTGGCCCTATGTGTTTACAGAGGCTCAGGCCTGCAGCAGTCCGCTCCGCGGGTTCGCCTCTCCTTCAAAGGTGAGCTCGTACAGATTAACTCAACCTTTTGACAGGATTGTCATAATAGTTTCTTTTTACTCGCTTGTTATTTTGTTTTGTTTTTTTCTCCCACACAAAGTCACGCATGCACGCGCCCACGCACGCATCCACACGCGAGGCGGTTATGTTTCCTCTTTATACATATGTAAAGAACGCATTTCCTGCCACATGTCAAACAGTGCAACCCTGGAAACAAAAGGTGGATATTACGTGTGGTTAGTTACTGTTAGTGCCCTTCGACAAAGTTTCTACCCACACCCTTAATCCCCGTCCAGCAGGCACTAAAGTCTGACCTGTCAGTTCTTTGTTTTTGATGCCTGACACGATGACACAAGAAGGAAGGAAACACCTGAAATTTGATCATGAGCGCAAAATGATATTTCAGAACTTCAACATTTTGGCTGTGAGTTCAAAATGGAGGTGTAATCAGATAGTGGTTTCGAAGCCTCTCTCTTCTTTTTTTTTTGGAGGCATTTGGGATTTTCCCATGCAGTCTGCTGCTTCTTGCTCTCATTAACTCTTAACAGCAGAGATTCACGTTACAAATATGTGGATGACACCTTTGATCAAAACAATGGCGGATGATTACAGTCATTTTGACACCTCTATCATGTCACTAAAAGTGCACCTGCACATAGGGAATCAAACACACACACCACACACAGACACGTGTCACACCTGAGCTACCTGTAAGCAAGAATTAGAGGTGTGAATCATTTTTTTATAACGCGCTTTCATGTGGAGGCTTTGGTCCCGGGTCAGGCCTGGGCAGCGTTAACACGTTTTGCTGTCTTGTCTTGTTCAGCTGCAGCGAGCCGAGCGAGAAACTTTCTATGAATTTTGCACGATTTCAACACGACGCATCTGAATCAGATTAGAGGTGACCTAATCGTGAGTCGTGTGGTTGATGACAACGGGCAGTTGGAGCTCTTCATGCAGCGCTGTTTTAAATTCGACTGATTCTGCGAGACTCAAACCAGCTGTCGACATGCTGTTCGTGGCTGTCGTATAACGGTTTCATTTGAGGCTTGAGAGAGTAATTGCAGTGCATTTTTATGTGACCTTTAACACTAATCCCCTTTCAGTAAACAGCTTATACACACCAGTGTGTTTTCCTGCAGCGGGGTGCACAGAGTGGTGTTCTGACCAATTACACAAGTTCGGTCTTGAGCTCGATCGCGTTCCTCCCTGTGTTAGATGCAGGAATTCACATCTGCACCGAGCTCTCCGTGTCAAGATCCACGGAGATTCATAGGAGTTTGCTCGGAGCAGCTGAGAGGTGTTGCTTGTTAGATCGTTGGTCAGGTTTTACCAATAAAAAAAAAAAACAAAGCAGCCACATTCCCAGACCTCGGTCGCCCTTCCCCCTCTAATACCAAACAAAGAGGAGAAAAGTTGGATTTACTCCCCAACTGTTTTCTGCCACTCTGAGGATTTATTGTTCATTGTTTGTGACACCGAGTTTCTTTGTTCCCTGAGGCGCCTGTGGAGGAGGTTTTCGGGGCGGCTGGAGGACATGTGACTCTTCTAAACGAATGAACCGGCCTGAGTGACACTCTGGGGTACAGGAGGCCCGCAGAGGATAGAGATCTTACATTGTTTCCTCTGTCGCTGGGAGATTGTGTCAGCTACACGCACTTCAAAGGGGCAGACTGAGTCTCGCTTGATAGAATTAGTCAGCATTGCTAGAGAGCGAAATGTGCACTGTAATTGAAGCCATGTTCTAGGAGCTCATGCCCTCGCCATGCTGTCACCAGGTTGCTCATACTCGAGATAGACTAAAACAGCACTGGTCATTAGTGCCTTAGTGACGCTATGTTGTCAAGTTGTAACATGAGAGCTTATAGTGGCTTCATACTATAACTGTGTGTCCTTCCTAATGTTTCCCTATCAGTGTGAGAATGTTGTCAGGGGATAAGTGTTTGCTGAATGTTTACCAGATGATGGCAGTACATTGTTTGCTATTTTTGGAGAATGGAGACATGTATAGGGGTGTGGTGTTTCCACATTTAGCCTGTTCAGTGAATCCACTATGGCCCAGTGGAGTTTGTCCAGTGGCTTGTTATCCTGTGTTTACCTTTCAGGAACAGAACCGGACCCGGTCCCACATCTAAGACTCCATCTCATGTCGTCCGGAGATCCGATTGCATAGCTTATTTTAGTGGCACCTTGACTGCATCCTGTTAACATTGACCTCAAAAGGAAGATGGCAGGCACTTTGATGTAAATAAAGATCGCGCTTCCTCCCGAATCCCCGTAAGCCGGCTTCTGGGGGCGTCTCTGAACATTTGTCATGATATAAGCCTGCTGTCTTTAACATGCCTGTGTTGTGTCCCAGTGTGCACATATGGTGGACAGTATCTTACACATGCCACAGATGTGTGTGTGTGTGTGTGTGTGTGTTTGTTCTGCTTTCTTTATGTGTTCAAGCCGATGCAGCGAATTATCGGATGGGAGAATGGAAACAAGTCACAATCGGAGCGCGGCGCGCAGTCCATTTGTCTAGCAGCAGATGAAAATTGTTCAATCAAAGCTTTCAGGAGAACAAAAAAAAAGGAGAAACGTTTTCCACTGCAGCGTGTCCTAACAGGCTACGCTCTGCTGAACACAATCCTGATCTTAAGAATTAGCTCCAAGTTCCACTGACCGTGTTTCCTAAGGGACCCCGCTTTTTCGTCTAACTTCGCCGGGCGTGCGGCGCCTTAAACTCAATCACACAGTCAGGACACATAAAATATTCAGATCTTAAAAGGAAATATGTTTTTTAAAATGCACTAAGTCGAGTTATATTTAATCAGTGACACACATTTTCCAGAAAAAAAGTGAGAAGGGTTTTGTTCAAGGGACCACGAGTTCATCCAAGTTAGTAATGAAACATGTTAAAGGCATAAAGGAGGAATAATGTGAAGGGATTTTAAGAGGTAACCTTTGCTCCCCCTGCTGTTGGTTTCCCAAATGGGGTAATGTTTTATTTTTTTTTCTAACAAAGCTTCAACACCTTTTAACACACAGAACTGATGGACACAAGAGCAGCGCGGCCCTTCGGTTTCTCCTTCAACACCAGCGACTACCGCATCCTCCTGATGGATCAGGATCAGGGCCGCCTGTACCTTGGCAGCCGGGAGTACCTGGTGGCTCTGGATATGCACAACGTCAACAAGGAGCCCCTCATAGTGTGTACAACCTCTGCCAGCTCGCTCGTCCTTAAATCCAGTCTGCTATTTGGTTAAGTCCCCCGCATGCAGTGATTGTTATTAACCCAGTGTGTTTTTCGAAAAACACAGATCCACTGGCCGGCATCTGCTAAAAGAAAGGGGGAATGCCAGATGACAGGAAAGGGAAGACAGGTGGGATCGTGTGTTCACATCCTGCTCTTTCAAAAATCACAACTTCTGCTTTCAAGACGGGACAATGACGCCGACGATGTTTGAATTCCATTTGTCTTTGTCCGTCTTTGTCCAGGGTGAATGCGCCAACTTTGTGCGGATGATAGAACCGTGGAACCGCACCCACCTCTACACCTGTGGAACAGGGGCATACCAACCCATCTGCACGTTCATCAACAGAGGCTGGAGGGCAGAGGTGAACAGAAAGACGTTTACGGTTTCCCCCCCCCCCGAGTGGAATTTACAGCAAAAATCCCTCAGCTGTAGGCCTGGAAAGCGTCGTCCTGTTAAATATTTCAGGGCTACAAACTGGGACGCCGATTTGTTTATGATTTCCGCCATGCTCCCATGTGACGTTTTAGCGATCTATTTATATGCATACTCTCCCTCTGCAGGACTACCTGTTTAGGCTGGTCCCTGGGTACGTGGATTCAGGGAAGGGAAAATGTTCCTATGATCCAAAACAGGAGAACATTGCAACGCTCATCAGTAAGATACGCTTCGTTTCTAAGCACAGATTTGCTTGCTGTACTGTATCGCAAAGTCTAACCTCTCTGTCTGACCTCTACAGATGGTAACCTATATGCAGGGGTCCATATCGACTTCATGAGTACAGATGCTGCTCTGTTTAGGACCATGGGAGGGAGAACAGCAATCAGAACAGAGCAGTATGATTCCAGGTGGCTCAACGGTGAGTAAGTGTGGGTGTGAGGAGGTAAATGTTGCTGATTACAGGTTACGGTTCCTCCTTTTTTCTTTTTTTTCTTTCTTTATTTGACAACCACTTGCCTCAATCCTCCGTCTGCTTATCTGTTTTTATCCTCTAGAGCCGGTGTTTGTTCAGATCCAGCAGATCCCTGACAGTGCAGAAAGGAACGACGACAAGCTTTACTTCTTTTTCCGTGAGAAGAGTCTAGACTCCAGCAACGGGGCGAGCCCCAGTGTCTTAGCCAGGGTGGGAAGAGTGTGTCTGGTGAGCCAAACCACACCGTCCTATAGGGCCCTTTGTAGTGAAAATAAATGCGCCTTACCTTGTAATATGGCACATATCGCATGTATTGAGCCATGACCTAATTTCGTTGCTGTCTAGAATGATGAAGGAGGGCAGAAGTCCCTCGTGAACCGCTGGACGACATTCCTGAAGGCTCGTCTTATCTGCTCGGTGATAGGCGAGGACGGAGTGGAGACGAGATTCGATGAACTACGTGAGGCCGCGATAAAATAAGCACCGCGTTCAAACTGATAGCATTGTAATTGAAACCGCTTTTATCACTGTGTTATTGATTTCGACCCATTCCCTCTCGCAGGAGACGTGTTCATTCAGCCCACACAGGATGAGCGAAACCCCATGGTGTACGCTCTTTTCACTACAGCGGGGTGAGTCGTGTTTGGAGGTTTGCTTGTGGACGATTCGTGCTTTAATTTCAGGGATGGGATTGCAAGCTGCCTCCTACTTCTACCTCTCACCATAATTGTCTGTTTTTGCTCAAGCTCCGTGTTCAAGGGCTCAGCAGTCTGTGTGTACTCCATGGCTGATATCCGCAATGTATTCAATGGACCGTTTGCCCACAAACATGGCCATAATTACCAATGGACAGAATACACTGGCAAAATTCCCTACCCGAGGCCTGGAACAGTACGTTTTGGTCATGTTATCTCCAAAGTAATGCAACCATGTAAACCACGGACATCTGGATCTAAACCTGAACAAACCTCTTTTGTCTTCCCGTTGTCCAGTGTCCAGGAGGAACCTTCACTCCTGGTATCCGTTCTTCCAAGAACTTTTCGGACGAGGCCGTGAATTTCATCAGAGCTCACCCCCTCATGTTCCATCCGGTTTATCCTATCCACCGTCGCCCCCTGGTGGTGAGAACAGGCGTTGACTACCGCTTCACTGCCCTGGTGGTGGATCAAGTGGATGCTGTGGATGGGCGCTACGAGGTGCTCTTCCTGGGGACAGGTGAGACAGCTGAAGACTAATGTCTGGAGGATTAGACCGGCAAGAAAACGTCTGCTTGAATTAAAATTTTCTCCGTTGTAGATCGAGGCACTGTCCAGAAGGTTATAGTTTTGCCGAAGGACCCAACAAGCATGGAGGAGCTGACGCTGGAGGAAGTGGAGGTTTTTCGGGTATGTTTGAATACGTGATCCTGGAATGACAAAAGAAAATAATTTAATCTCGAAGATGAAGTGATTCATCTTTTTCTTCTTCACAGACCAGAGCTCCAGTCAAAACAATGAAGATATCATCTAAAAGAGTAAGACACAAATCTGACTTGATGATACACATTTCAAAGCTTATACCGCGACGGAAACACACTGAGTCGAGTTTATTTTCCTTGTGTCACCACAGCAACAGCTGTACGTGTCATCGGACGCGGGGTTGACCCAGGTGTCGCTGCACCGCTGCGGTGTGTACGGCAGGGCCTGCTCCGACTGCTGCCTGGCTCGTGACCCCTACTGTGCCTGGGATGGAGAGAGCTGCTCTGCCTTCACCCCGTCCACAAAGAGGTCAGGGACGTCAGAGCGCTCTGTTTCTTAGACTGTAACGCGAGGACGTGCTCGGCCAACTTAATTCTTACTTCTAATCTTTGTCGCAGGAGGAGCAGAAGACAGGATGTTAAACACGGGGACCCGCTGAGGCAGTGCAGAGGATTTAATGCCAAAGGTGGGGCAAGTTGTGCTCGTGCACGTTGTTTTAAATTTGACTTTATTTGAGGAGCTGTCACCAATTTCTTCTCCCTCTGTCCGTGCAGTGGAGAAACGCCTGAGAGAAACAGTGCAGTTTGGGGTGGAGGGCAGCAGCACCTTCTTGGAATGTCAGCCTCGCTCTCCCCAGGCCACCGTCAAGTGGCTCTTCCAGAGGGAAGGAAAGAGGAAATTGGTGAGGAAGATTAGTTACATTCTAGCGAATGTTAAAGGAAGGGGAAGTTAGATGAGAACACTATGCCTGGCCAAGAAATATTCAGACACGTAACACCCTGCAAAACCCCCAACATATTATTTTTACACTTGGGTTTTTATGGATTAAGCAAACAAGATATAACATGTTTATTTGCTAAACTTCAGGCAGAACCAGGCTGGCTGTGTTCCCCTGTTTCTAATCATTATGCTAAGCTACCTGCCTACCAGCTGTAGCTGGACAGATATGAAAATGGTATTTTGTTAAACTCTCGTTGTACGTTGTTCCCCATCTTAGACTTCTCCGTTGTCTTATTCTTTCTGCAGCTCAATCGATTGGGAGGTATTCTGAAAACCAACCATGGTATCCTCCTGAAGACTCTCAACCAATCAGACGCGGGGCTCTACCACTGCCTCGCCACCGAGAACAACTTTAAACACACCGTGGCCCGCGTGGCGCTGCGCATCCTGGATCGAGACATAGTTTTAGCTCTGACCGACCAAGATGAGGACGAGGGGCCAAAAACTCGCCAAGTGGGACCTTACGCGCAGTCATCCCTCGTCTCCACACCCTTCCCACCCGAGATTAGACTGATTAACCAGTACTGCCAGTCCTACTGGGAACAACTCAGTCCAAAACAGCAGCAGCAGCAGCGTAAGCGCACCAGCCGCAGACACACAGAGAGCCAGGACCAAGGCCTCGGCTAGAAGGCGGGAGTGACGCTGTCCAACACTGGCCTGTCTGGACTTATGGTGGACTTTTATTCATGTTTGACATGCATGTTTGTGTGTCACCTCCATTCATTATGCAGGTGATGCTGTCATGCTGTTGTTAAAGTACCATATTGGTGGTTTTGCCAGCTGAGAAAGTACAAATTGTGTATATCTTACACAAACTGTGACCATCCCACCCCCAGCAAATTTTTAGATTTTTTTTATCAGTTCACGTTACTTTGAAAGTTTTAATATCAACTTGCTCAGACTTGTGCCAGATGGCTATCATTGAAAACCTTTTTTTTTTGGTATGTTCAGGTGCTTGTGGGAAACCCCATCATCTGCGACTTGAGAATCACTGTGGAAGATAATTTTTTGGTGCGAAAAAAACCTTTTCACCATGCACACACCTGCTTGTTATGTGTCTTCTAAGTTTTATTTTGCAACAGTGTGACTTGCACGTGCACAGATTTTCGGCAGCTGATTCATAAAGGTCCTCGACGGTCCTTGAATGCACCAACAAGGAAGAGTTTTCAAAACAAAACTGGACTGCCATTCAACTCTAATATTACAGTGATAAAAAAACAAACAAAAAAACAGACTGGTCATTGTGATGCGTCACCTATTTCACGCCAATTTCTCTGGAAAATGCTGAGCGTGACGTGAAATATATGCAGGATGTAGGAGTCGGCTTCAACATGCAAAACCACAGACATGGTACTTTCAAGTATCCTGAAACAGAAATGTAATATATTAATTGTGAATATAATATATATGGTAATTGGATTACTCTTGTATTGTATGAAGATAATATGATGAATGCACATTTTGCATGCATACCTGTTGTTGTTTGTTGCAAGTTGTACATTTTACTGTTGTTCCGTTTTCAGTCTTGGTGTGTAATGATGTGTGTAAGGTGTAATGTATTCTGTTAAGCTAATTCCATTGGATGTTGTCATATAATGACTCCCTTATTGTCCTGTGCTCTAGTGACCTACGGTATGTGAGTGTTGAAGATATGTATAGCGTACAGTGTTCTTCCAGTTATGCACTTTGTCGGTGGTGGTATTCGAGGGAATTTGGGGATCTTTGCACAGATGTATGAGAAAATGATACAGGAACATAATATTTTTATGTATAGTATGTTATAAAAATGGGAATGAAATTGGCTCAGATTTAGTATTGATTGTCGGTGTTCTGTCATATGGTGTATTTACAGATTTTTTTTTAAAAACAATGGCTCTTTTTTTTTTTTAACCGAATCACAAGGATACAAGATATTTTCCAGCCAGAGCCACCATTCACCTTCATTGTGAGTCACACAGTGCTACGTACTGTCATGCTGATGAACCCTACACTGGAAATGTTCAAAACAAATATATAAACATTTCAGAATTCTCTTAAACTTGTGTTATTTCAAGTCCTTTTTAATTTTGAATTGTTTTTTATTACTGTCATGTACACGTCGTGTAACAGTACTGCAAAGTGAGAAGTTTGAAACTAAAAATAGGGTTGATCTAAGTTCAAAATCCACACAAACATCAATTGCTACATCAGTCATCCCACTCGTCGTCGTCGTCCTCCTCGTCTCCACCTTCTTCTTCACTTTCATCTGCAAGGGAGGACAAAAATAATGTGTATATTTTAAAGATGTGAGCCTTTTTTTTTGGCACTTTTAGTTCTTTAATGTTCTAATATTTACCAGACGAATGGATGACTTTACTCCTCTTCTGCATGACCATCATGAGAGCACCAACGATGCCCTCCCCTGACTCTGGTGTTGTAGGTGGAGCTGCATCAGGAGTGTCTGTCACCTAAAGCATAAGGACAGCATTTAAGCATTCATCTCGGCTACAAATGTCCAAATAAAATTAAGTTAATTTTGCTCTTTACAGCGTGACAGCGTGAAGTTGCTTTACATTTCTTAGCTTCTTCCCAAGTCGGATCTGATCCAGCAGAGCTCCTCTGCTGTCTCCTCCTCCAAAGGATGGAGCGGCAGGTGCTGGTGGGCCACCGGAGAGAGGAGGAGGAGGAGGTGGGAAATCTGAAGACATAGAGGTTTGGGGAGGTGGAGGGGGCGGAGGAGGAGGAGGAGGAGGGGGAGGACCTCCTCCTCCTCCGCCTCCTCCACCTCTGCTGGGCGTACATGGCGCAGGAGGAGGTGGGAAACCCATGGAGCGCTGTTGGCTAGGAGGCGGCGGAGGAGGCATGCTGTGGGAGGATGGCGGCGGAGGTGGGGCATGAGAGAACCTCGAGGATGGCGGTGAGGGGAACTGAGAAGATCCAGAGTGTGCTGGTGGTGGTGGTGGAGGGCCGCCTCTGTTTGACGGAGGAGGCGGGGGTGGCAAGTTTCCACGTGATGAAGGTGGTTGAGAGGACGGGGACCCGCGCTGAGGTTGGCCTGGGATCGGAGGCAGGGGGCCAGGGCGGCCTCGAGGAGGTGGAGGGTTTGGAGCAGAGCCTGGCACAGGAGGCAGAGGCCCTTGTCTGCCAGGTGGAGGTGGTGGAGGTCCAGAAGCTTTGATGTAATTAAAGATATACATGGGAATTAAGCACACGCTTTTAGACATTAGGCTGAGGAGCAGAAAGATGGAGCGAGCCTCACCTGCTCTGTTCACCTCCCGTTTGACTGCCTCCATGCCTCCAGACTGCTCGATGACATTATAGATGAGCTGGGAGGTCTTTTCATCCTTCATCTCGTCTTCACTGATCCCAGCTTGGGAGAGCAGCTTCCACAGGTCAGGGTCAATGTTGTTGGGATCCCAGCCGACATGACTAACATGCCTGACAGACAGGAAACAAAAGGAAACCACTTGACCCAACGACCTCTCTGGATATCAACCAAACTTCACCGCCTCACATCAGGGTAACGCACTGATGGGCTCAAACACTCACTTAAATCCACTGGGTGCCCCTATGTCTGCCTTAGAGAGCTTGGTGCCCTTTTTCTTGTTCTTATCCTTCTTATCCTTCTTTCCTTTGCTGCTCGAGGAAGCCGCAGGTGAAGGTGAAGGCAGCGAGCGGTAGCGCGAACTCTGGATATCTGGATTTTGGATGTCCACGGTGGCCATGTGAAAAGAGCCAGGGCTTCCAGATGATGCTTTTAGGGGAAATACAGAGCACATGCAGGGTGGTATGTTAACACTATTTAATGTCTGCATCATTGGAGACATGCTGAAGTGAAGTGAGTCACACACCTTTTTCAGGCGGGGTCGGAGGCAGGGAGCCTCGATCTGCAGGGACAGACACAGAAATAGAGTGAGGAGATATTCTCACTCTCATAGTTCGCTCCGTATGCAAATGCAATTATGCAATCAGGAAATGTGTTGCTATCTTACCAGTGGGCGGCAGAGGGCGCTGTTTCTTTTCTGTCAGTGACAAGGAGGCGAGAGAAACCATTTTGCGTCACTTTACCACACCACAGCACAACATAAATCCAACTTAAACAGCCAACAAAGCAATAATCTTTTGTTTAAATGAGGAAGTTATTTAGAAGCTGTTTTTTTGTTAGATAATTTCTGTTTGTAGAATGTTTATTTAAATTTATTTATTTATTATTGATTTATTTAAATGATTTTATTATTATTATTACTATTATTATTATTGTATTACTGATTCATGTATAGCTATCAAGATATTAGCCTTGAGCATGTACAAATGTGCATATATATATATATATATAGGTATAAATGATTGCATTAAAAATATATTTCATGTTCCCCAATTTTATAAATAAACACCAGTGTCAGGGCTGTGACCTCACTGACCTTGACGGTTTTGTCTCTGGTTGATTTTGTCCTCAACAGTATTTTGGAACTCGTCTGCTTCCTGTTGCATTGCAAAGTTCAGCCCAACTTGACAATCCTGCATGTGTTTAAGGGGTGAACAAAGAGCCGCATTGAACAAAAAAAAGTGCACATGAACGCAGGGCGTCACATCATAACACATCGACAGCAGCTAAAGGAGGAAGAGGTCAAACGAGGGTAAGCTTACATCTGCAGCAAAGGTATGAAAGTACGGCTGCGGTGACGAGTAAACTATTTGGTTGTACAGCTCCTGCTCCCAGATTTGCCTCCCTGTCTGTGGAAAAAAAAAAAACATGATTAATCTTGATGAATTCATCTTGTGTCACCGTTTAGTGACTCTTCAGCTCAGGAGCAGCCATTAGATCATCAGCCTGAAGACGGCCTACATATGCAGCCTTTTACACTCATTGCCTAGGAGCCTACCTTCAAATCGAACATCCGTATGAAGTAGGAGCGCTGAGGGTTATCTTTGACGAAGCAGACAACGCCGGTGTGCTGCAAGCTCCATGTTGATGGACTGTGAGGCAGAGCCATGTACAGCTGTGCTACTGCAGTGGACATGGACTGAAGACAGCAGACAACACATACAGTGATATGGTCTGATAGGACACTTGAGAGCATTTTATTGCAGTTCACATGTAAATTTACAGATACTGTGGCGAGGATTCACTTCCTTGTCTGCTTTCATTTGCTCAGATAACAACTTCGGCTGCCATGCTGCAGTTACACTTCCACTCCGGATGTTTAAGTCTATAAAATGTACAGCTGACTGATTGATTGACTGTACTCTGCTGTTACATGAGTCTGACACAAGTGTGGTGTCCATGTCAGGAGCCTAAAAATCAACTTCCACTAAAGTGCCTAGCCTACACTCAGAGGCAGATCTAATTTTGACACCAGAGGAAGAAACAGTTCAGCCACCATTTCCTGTTACAGCTACCTCCTTTTTTTGATGACCTAATGTCAGCAACTCATAAGTACATTCACATCAACGTGCCTCAGATTCATAAGACAGAAAAAATAAGACAGGAATTCCCTGAATATATAAAACAAATAAGGAGGAAGCCAATAACAAAAAGTGAAACTATAAAGTTAAGCGCGTGTGATGTCAATTCCTCAAGTCAGGGTTCAACGGACATGACACATAACCATTAATGTCTCTGGGCCAGAAAGAATTTACATTTACAGTGTAAACCAGAATAACCTGTCCTGTCATGGATGGTTTTACCTTTTACTTTCAAGATTTACTACCTCAGACAAGTCAGAACAAATACAGGAGGATACCATCCTTCCAGTTAGCACCCCCGATCCCTCCCTCTCTCCCTGGTCGGTCCACAACTTACAGCACACCTTCTGCCCAGCAGCTCTTCCAACTTCTCATTCTCCTGTAGGCTCAACAGAGAGCTCCGTCTGCTCTCTGGTTTAGATTTAGATCCACGGCTCATGGCGCTCGAGTAAAGAGGTTTATTTTAAATCAATGTGAGCAGCATTTGAAAAAGCGTCCTCTCCACTCTGACAGCATACTAAGAGCTACAGTCAAGGAAGTTTCTCTTCTCTCTTCTATGCACACATCAACTCAAAGCAGGAAACGGCCAACCGCACTTCTCTAACCCCCACTTTTCTTCTTTCTCTCAGACTCAGTGCAGAAACGAACGTGTTACTTCCATTTTCAGAGCAGAGGCAGTGCATTATTGTTCCCCTCCTGCTGTGCGTGTGTTAGTTGGAGCGTGGATTAAAAAAGCAACTTCTGTACAAATGAAAGACACACTTTATTGACAGATAACAACATTCAAATTAATTTAAAAATGTACAGGAAGAGTAACAAAGTCAAAATATCTTTCAGTCGTTTTTTTCTTTCTTTTTTTTTTCTTTTCTTTTTTGTGACCACAAAGACGACTCTGTTCTTTTTAACTTAAAAATCATTTGTCATTATTCTCCACACTGTTTCAGTTTTGGGGCCTAACACTGACATTTTTAAATATATAATTTTTAAATGGCCTTTGCCTATCATTGTAAAAAAAAATTAAAAATAATAGCATGTAACATCTTTTTTGTTACACAATAGTTAAAATCTTTGGTTTGCAGGTATTTCTCTTTTCAGGAACCTCATAAACTTTAAACTTTAAACAAACCACCATCTCCGTGTCTGTTGATTCACATGTGATTGTCAATAACTTGTCTGTTCGACCTTCATGTATAGCAGCTGAACACCACAAATTGCACCATATCTGTTCTGATTCTTTTTTACAGGTCACCTTAATCTCGGCTTTAAACGATCACCGATCACCTCTACAACAGTCGTGTTAAGTGGCAGGACAGATTGAGAAAATATCACATTTAGAACATGAATTAAACTCCACATTTGAAGGTAATTGAGAACTGTGTTTCGATAGACTGGAATGGTTAGCGTCGATGCGCAGACTAACCCTCCGCTGATCGAATTTAGCTGTATCTGTGAAGTTCGGGGGCCACACTTGACAGTGTGCGGTGAAACGAATGATGATGAATAAACAAACTGAAATATTTACTTGCACGATAAAAAGCAAACTCCCAGGAGGAGGAAATGATTCCTTTTACGACATCAAATTTCTGTCCTGTAAAAACTGAGATGGTAGGGAAGTACATTGGAAGGCTTTTGGCAGTGACTGAGCTATTCCAGGGAACTGTACGCATCCATACTCTAAAATGGGATTTCCATTTGAGTCATGCTGTTCCCACTTATTTATTTTATTTTTGCGTCTTTCACATTTCGACACATGCCTCCGAACAACATTATTGTTCAGAGGAGTGACATAGATTTCATTCAGTCAGAACACACTGCTTGTATTCTCACTTTTCTGGCTTCTCTCCTCCTTTACAGGGCCTTATACCTGCCCCGCAAAAACATTTTCTTTCTCTCGTTTTTGTGTGTGTGTGTGTGTTGAAGACGAAGGGTCTTCACATTTCCTTCGTCTTTGCGCACAGCCAACATTCCTTTTTGGCTTTTTGGCTGAAACTCGGCAGATCAGGGGTAATTTAATGACAGGGAGAGCTTTGGTTGGCATTCTGTCTGTAGTATCTCTGTTCAGTCATGGGGGCTAGTGTCCGCCTCCACTTCGAGACTCTCCAGTCACCCAGTCTATGATGATAAATGACAAACTCATGATCATGAAGATGAATCCAAGTGCAGCAAAGCATGCGGCCTGCGGGGGTGAAAAGAGGGAAGACATCTGTGTCAGCAACATGTCAAAAATACGTCGACATTTAGGATAAATTCACAGTATTGTTGATCGATGTGAAACTGTTGAGTTGTACCTGAATCTTGGGTCTGGACAGAAAAGGCTCCTGGTCTTTAGGAACGATCCGGACGTAGAAGATTCCAGGTAGGATGAAGATGAGGCTGGGGGCAGATGTGGCGCCTGAGGATGAAGTAGGAGAAGATGGTTACCATTTACAGATAAAGCTCACACTGCAAAATGTGCGGCCATCTTTCTTGTGTAAACATACCGATGAGTCCGAAGATGTCACGGATGGAGGGCACGAAGATAACCAGCAGGTTGACCAAGAAGATGAGACAAAACGCAATGCCGCAGTGTATGTACCAACTGAAAGGCTTTTCAGGGAAGAAGATCTGCAGCAGAGCCCTGCGGATCTGCCGAGGGAAAGAAGAAAAGAGGGAGACTGTCACTGACAAAACTAAATAAAAGTAAAGGTTGACCTCTGCTGGGATGCTACTGCGTAAAGCTGCTGGTCTACATACGAATCAACTTCAAAAGGCACTTTCCATCACCTACGAAATGCAACATGAGACCAGAAGTGCGGCATATTTTAAAGTTCCAGCCTACAGGAAGACGTTCAGGTGCAGCTTTCTGTTCTCTGATTTAACATGAAAGGAACATTTTTGTGAGATTTTGTTAAAATATGTTCTTGTTCTCCTTCCTACGGAGAGAGTACCACGCTCTGTATCTGTCCGCTCAGCATGAAGCGCCGCTTTGCATAAAGGCTGGCTTTGTCTGGCTCATAATCCCCTTGTAAAACCAGATAATGTCATTTTTACACTTAGCGTACAGATTAAAGAAATAAGATACACGTGTAACCTTTAGAGAGCTTTGGAGTTGCCAGTAGACTGATGTTTTTAACCTTTAAGAGCTATGCTAAGCTATGCTAAGTCAAGTGTCTCTTGGCTTGAATAAACCGACAGAATAAACTGTATCAGTCTCCTCATTTGAGTGTTATTCTTTCCCAAAAGGTCAAACATCATTTAACGTGTGTCTTTGCTGATCTGCTGTATGTTTTTTAATAATTCCTTTAATATGTTCATGTGAATATTAAACTGGTGTGATCTTGAAAACTTGGACATTTTAGCATCTATAGATCAATCTGAAGTTTAATATTTAAGGGGAAGCACTGTCACAAAGGCTGGAGTGCTTTCTGCTCTTCATAATGAAAGAGTTGTCTGAAACCACTTTAAAAAGGATGTTCAAAATAAATTCCATACAGTCAAAACATTATTGAAACAGAAACAGCTGGTTTCATTCTAGCGAGCGCCGCACTGAAACAGAGCAGCAGTTTCTTTGCCTTGACGCAAAAAAAAAAAAAGACGCATGCATCTTTTGGTCGTGTCCGTCATGTGGTGCTGAGGCTATTTTTGCAGAGCACCGAGCTTCTGATGTGCAGTTTGTAAGTTAAAGATCAGCCTGGGCGACATTGTTAGGATGTCAGAAGTATTGCATTAGTTTGAGGCGCTTCAAATTTTGGGGATTTTTTTTGTGTCTGAAAGAAATTCGTAATTAGAAAGAATGCGTGTGTAAATGAGTGTCACATTGCTCTATTCTGGGTCACCTACTCTTCTAAGTCTACCACTTGCTGCCACTAGTCGTCATCATACATAAGAGTGTCAGACATTCATGTTTTGTTATCTTGTACCATATTTTATCTGAAAGTTAAGGAACCCCTAAAGCCCCAGAATGTGTTTTTTTTATATTGTGCACACAAGTTATTATTTTAAGTATATTTTATATTATTTTAAAATTGAGATTATTATAAAAACAATAGGAGCTTTTGGGACTCGGTAGAAAATATAACACGCAACATTTCTTTGATTTTCCTTGGATGATTTTCTGTTTTCAAATCTTTAATCTTTCCATATTATTTTAAGGTTGTTGTTCTTCATTCGTCACTGTTTGGCCAATAAAGTGTCAGCACGTTTAAAAATGAGAAGACAAACAAACCAGAAATAGAGAAGATTATTCAATTATAAATTATTCAAGAAGATTATAAAATAAATTATTCAACTCATTGTTTCTATATTCTTTTAACCTCATCTGTTGTGTCTCTTAGTTGATATATACTATACTATTGATTATATCTGAATCTACACGTACATTAAGATTTAATGTATTACATATGAATAACGTAACATGTTTTTGTTCTTGTTGTTCTTTACTCTTACCGGGAACAGAACCACAGGGACGGTCAGAGTGACGGCAACCAGCACGGCCAGACGCACACAGAGAATCAGGACGTCCAGGGGGTCGACTTGATTGTAGGTGTGCAGCAGCTCCGACTCCACAGCGCCTACCCGCAGAGAGACAACACAGCCAGTGACATATCTCTCTCGTGCAGTCTAGTGACTCATTCATAACATCGGAAAATGCATATGGGCTCTGGGTACAAGTGGGTCATTCATTTGAAAGTTCTGCCATTCCCAACATCAGAACAAGGTGACCTTTGACTCTCGGGCGTAGAGAGTATCTTACCATAGAAGGTGAGGTAGCCAAAAAGAGCAGTTAGCAGGTACATGACAAACATGGCCAGGATGGAGATGTTGGCGACACGCTGCATACGTTTCTTGTTGGCACTGGTGTGAAGACAAAGAGAGACACGATGTTAACGTCGCTGGAAATTTTTTTTTTGCCACATTTTGTGAAACAGACAATGACTTTTGGACTTACTCTCGTAGCTCGGTGTAGATGGGTAGCACCTCTGGGTGGCAGACAAAAGCGAAGGCCAGAATCGGGATGGTGTACGCTGTCTAAAAGCCAAACACGCCAAAGGTCAGTGAGTAATACGACAAACACAGGGGAAGACTGAACAGCGTTTCCCGTCAAGCAGAGAACACAATTAAATGCTTGTTTAATACCCAACAGCGCTGTTGACATAACACGCCTTAGCGCTGTTGACATAATACGCAGCTGGTGCAGAACGTGTGGCAGTGAACCTGCTGTGCTAACCGAGAAATAAAAATAAATCCGACAATTCAAAAAGCTAATACGGGCAATGTGAAAATGTTTTTCTTCTAACCTGAGAGTTGACAGTTATTAGTTTGGCCTCACAGAAGTCGTCTGTGCCATTCATGGAATCGTGAGATAAACTTATGTTATGACCAGGCAGTGGACACTGGATGTTGAATCTCTTGTAGATGACCTGAGGAGACAACATCCACCGGTTAACCAAAGATATATATTTAATGGAGGAACAGGTGGTGTTGTATGTATCTTTGCTTTAAGTAAGACTCACCGAGATCAGGAAAAACACCATGCAGGAGAGGGAGAAGCCGCTTGTGTAGCCCAGGTAACCTGCATTTGAATGATAAGAAAAAAAGACAATGCAGAATTATTTCTGCTCAAAGGACGATTTGGGACTTTCAGCACGGGACATAAAAGTAAACACGACAAAAACAGATAGTGGAGGCATGAGTGTACACAAGAGAGGGTGAGGAATTAAAGAAACTGGGATGAATGACAAACATACCAAGTCGTTTCATGAGTGCGAGAGGAAGGATGATGAAAGCGCTAACAATGATGATCAAGTAGTTTCCATTCAAGAACCACTCTCTAAGAAACAGCCAGACAAACAGATGGAAAAAAATAAATCAGTATACCACAAAACACAAAAAACTGAAACTACTGTGCCACACGTGAACCCGAATATCACTTTGGTACTCACCCCGTGTTGTATTCTTTACCGAGAAAAGCTTGAATAACCAGCGGGAGCTCAGACTTGACGATGAAAAGGTAGCTGGACATGGCTGAAAGAAAGTGAACACAGTCTCATTCTGTGTAACTTACTCATGCATGCCGATCCTGCTTATCCTAAAACATGAACGTAAGCATGAAATGGAGGAAAACTGCATGACAGTACCTCCAATGTTGTGTATTGTAATGATGCATCCGGCCAACATTTTTCCCGGGGGACCAAAAGCACGATTCCCAAGCTGCTCATAAGCCCGGATGCCTGAAAAACCCCAAATATTACCGATAATGAGTGTGATAAGTTAAGAATGCAGAAATGACTCTGCGGGTACATATGCTAATTTATGTGTTTTGGATGCAGCTCTGGCATACCAACGACTCCGGCACTTTTCAGCAGGAGATGAATTGAATATGCAGACAGAATGGCGATGGAGAACAACAGGATTCTGAAACACACAAGTTTGGAAACGTAACTTAAAATGGTCTCCAAATCCGTGATCAAATTATTCACTGTGTAGATAAATAAATGCAGACAGAAAGATCTTCTTTTAACAATCAGTTCTTATGATTATTTCCTTTTTTCCTTCTGTTTTTTTCCACAAGTGACTTTGGCTTTGAGAACCTGAGCTCACCAGCTGCCCGCCACCACCTCCCCCCCCCCCAGCCACATAGCACAGGACTGATCCAGGCGTGTCTTGGATCTGATCACTACGGGGGCTATTTTTATCCAGTCAAATCTGATTTAGGGAAGCTGCGTGTGTATGAGCTCTAATGTACATTCTGACAGATCAGGCTTTGTACTGTAGCGGTTGTATATATACAGGATTACACCCACGACTCGCACAGGTAGAGGGGCCGACACACGAGTATACTGAAGCACGCACACCCATCCCCCTCCCTGCCACCACACATACCTGTCCAAACACAAGCACACGCAGACAGTCAGATGATACATGCTCCCTGTGGCCCTATTTCTAGCCTTATAAGGACCCTCTATTGACTATATCCAATCTCTATCCACTATGAAAACAAACTTTAGCCCAGTGCTGATGCTAATTTTGTCCTTAAAAGTAAATTTCCACTCAAAATAATGATAAGGTGTAATTTAAAGGGACGTCAAGAGGTTTCGCAGAGTTAGGTATGGCATCATGAAAGATCTAAGACAATAACATTTACACTAAAAGAAGATTAAAGTATTTTTTAAAGAGAAGTTATTAACAAATAGCTCTTTCAATAAGTGAGGACCAAAATGACTTCAGTCAGCAAAAATCTTCACACACACACACACACACACACACACACACACACACACACACACACACACGGCAAACAAACCCGCTCTATTCTTGTAACCTCAGACAGTGTGCATATTTGGCTTTACCCAAACACTAAATATAAATCACAAGAAGCTGAAATTAATGTATTATTGTGCTCTTTGCACAAGAGGGGAAACATATTAAGACACTTTGCTGTGAGCAAACACACACTGACCCATACAGTCAGGCACAAAGTCAAAAATGGGACTGTGTGTGTGTGTGTGTGTGTGTGTGTGTGTGTGTGTGTGTGCGTGTGTGTGGCTTGCATACTCACAGAAAAAGTATGATTCCGGTATTGGACATCGCAAAAGCCAATCCCAGAATTCCACTGCCCATAATGGCATTACTGAGGTTAAAGATGGACATGCCGAATGAAGTCTTTCCCTCAAACTGCAGCGAGAAGAGGACAGAGGTCACACAGATAAATCCATGTACGAAAACCACATTGACAGCATTAAGAGCATCTTTTTTTTTTTTTTTACTGCATTTACACGTTTAGATTTTCTTTTAAAAAATGGCCGAGTGAAAGCACTCACGTCTGTAAAGTGCATTTCTTTCTTGACACCGGGTTTAGGTGGGAGAAACTCCTCTTGTTCGGCCATGGCGTCCAGCCCATCAAACCTATGATGGGGGAAAAACACACACAAGAAATGGAGCTACAAACAAAAATACTGTGGCTCTCATATCTAGTGGAATCATTTCCGGTCCTTGAATTGAAGTGCTTTCCTGTGATGTGTGAGTCTTACCCATCATCCCTGCTGTGTCCATTCATCTTCTGAAGCTCCATTCTGATCGCTGGGGTTGTGATTGAAAGATTTTTTTTTGAAGATCTACTTTAGCTGGACGGAAAGAAGCTCCTTAAAACTTCGACCTGGCTGAAAAGTACAGAGGAAAAACAACTGTTTTATTTATGACATGCTTCCCAAAAAAAACCTCCTTCAAAATGCGACCGTTATTTATGCACGGAGAAGGTTTGATATCAGCCTGCATTGTTTTTACATGACATACGTAACATTCCAAACAAACCTCATGGCCTGACGTTGCCAACTTTCCATTATTTGAGAAGGAAAAGCGCAGACAGGCCGGACCTCAGCATGGGTCTTTAATGCTTTTACGTTGCTTCCTTATGAATCACTTTATTTTTTCCAGATCTTGTCTTAACTCGTTAAACGAGGAAGGGTAAACGTGACGCATTACATCAGCTCTGTTCTGCAATGCAATACATTTTCAGTAAAGTTACAGTGGCAGAGCGGGAATGGTGTTTGAAAACCCCACAGCCTTTTAAAGATGAATTATTTGTATTTGCACTGAAGGAAGCTTGAAGACACACTGAATATGACTAATGCAGCACAAACAGAAAATGCTATGTGGCTTCAAAAGGGCAGACCTATTTATAAAGACTTGAAAACACACAGCACTGTAATTTTTCTGCTTGCCAAGCACAACAAGAATGCTGCTTTTTATGTCTCTTTTCTCTTTTGGCAACGCACAAACCCTTTGGCGCTGAGGTTCTGCTTCCAACTGCAGATATGGGCATTAAAAAAAACGGTGGTAACAGATTACTGTGTGACTTCGTAGAATAAAACAACACTTTTGCTCTAAGTCAATTTAAAGCTTGTGTGGCATGAAAGGCTTTAAATAACAAACGTTGTCAGAGGACTTATGTTGCTCTAAGCTGTTGTGGCCCACACAAAGCTGGCATGGACTACTTGGGAATGAGCGTAGGTCTGTGCTCCTGCCACGGGGTCATGGGATACTTCCCTTCTCTGCTGGTCAGGCTGCCCTCAGGATTTTCACATCTGACCCCTGAGGACACGTTCACACTATATTGTGCCATTCCTTAAGAGTTTCACGCGAAACCGGAATATTTTATATTCCTACGCTCAGCCACGAACAAGCCCGTTGATGTGCAATAATCCATACAGACTGGAGGTTGATAGCAGTGAGCCACAGAGATAAACAAAGGGTTCCTGTGTAAATGGTGCTCTTTAGTCTAAATACAGGGTAGTGTTTTCCTGCATACTGGCCTCGGGTCAAATTTGGTTTGAGTAACTTTCTTTAGCTATACACCCAATGACTTTCCCATGGCTTGTGGCCAATACACACAGCCAAGAAAGCACAGACTAAATGTCACAAATATTTTAGAGTTGAACTTTCACGCGAAAAGACACAAAGTTCCGACGAATTACTTTACATTGTGGAGGATTTTACAACAGGGCCATGCTTTGCATTTTCAGGTGGGAGATAGAAAAACTAGACAAACCTGGTTAACTAGAAACTTGTTCCACTTTAGATATTTAATTGGCCACAAGGGCAGCTATTACACAGTGGAAAGTGTAATGAAGTAATGAAAGAAAAGTAATAAAAACGAAAAAACGCTCCTGCTTTTTCCATCTCTTAACACGACCATCTTTCCAAACAACGTACCCCAGGCCCTTCGCAAAGCGTTGTAATTACTGAAGGTAACATTTAAATATATCACATTCAATAATCTTGTCGATTCAACCAGACATTTTGTGTTAAACACAGCAGTGTAACAGTAGCCTTACTATCTACAGAGCATACCACATGGCTTTTGTCTGACGCAAGACCAGCTCACTATTGGTAGTTGGCTCTTCCCTTCTTTTTCCTCCACATCTAAAACAGAAGGACACACACACATACACACAAGCATTTTCTTTCAGCAACTTACCCTGGTGGTCAAGAACAAGGCTAGTTTTCTTTTCTTAATATTGCCAGATTGAATCCCTGTGCAAATTCATACAATTTCCCCCTCCAAAGCGTGTTTGTATAGCTTTGTTCTGAGCCTTGTTCTGTCTCTCCAAAGCTCCTTGGTAGTGAAGAGAGGAGAGAGTGAGAGATTAGGGAGGGAGGGAGCGGGAAATGGGAACACCCATATGCTTAACCCTTTGTTAAGCCAGTTACAGGTAGCATCGCAGCTGCAATAAGACTGCAGTAGGGTTCTGCTCACCGGGTGTTTACACTGAAACTGAAGTGTCAACACTGGCGTCCAAACAAAAGAAAGGAATTGCCTAATATTCAAAGACTGTTTGGAGTTGGGAGGTAATTCCAAGAACCCAGCCAATCAACAGCACTTCTGGTGCGCATATTGGAGATTAATTACTATGTCATTACTGACTATGCTACTAGAGAGAAGGGGGGTGAAGTGGGTGTCATCTCAGGGGGTTTTTGTTCCAGTATGGGCGGATACTAGCTGACAGTTTGCATCCTACTGGAAGTCACAGTGATGGTAATTAGCTTAGGAGATAAAGCTTTTTTAAGATTGCCAACATGTGATTGTGCTTAGGCGCGGAAGCATTGTGCATGCTTACCAGTTATTATGCACTTGAACCTAAAGAAGAAAATGAAGTGACGCACAACATTTCTAGTTCCTGAGAACTGAAATGTCATTGCTGCCCATGGTCTTTCAGTTGACCGATAAAGTTCAGCTTGAATGAGATATTCATATCTCTTTAGCATCACACCCAAAAAAACCAAGAAACACCCACATTCAGTTTATCTCAACCTGACATCCTGTACTGGAAAAATGCTGACTGCAGTGAACAACTGATGGCAGATATTATTACGTTCATTTTTAAATTACTTTAAATCTCCTGCAGAATGAAAACAAAATCTCATGTCCACGTTTCAACAATTTCCTCAGGCTATTTGGAGCAGGCTGCAAGCAAAATATGGCAATCATGGTCTGTATAGATTGGATGAATCTCAATAGGGAGAGATTTATTCACCTTAAATGACCTTAGTGTCTGGTTTGGAGAAAAAAAAAAAAACAGGATAAAGCAACAAACTAAATTACAAATGTGTGCAAAATATAGCTCATCAGGAGACATAACCATAACCCTTTGCCTCGCTAAAACCATGTATCCGTCATTGACCGTTATTTTTGTACCAAACATTCATGGCAAGCACTCAGAGCCAAGACGATCTCCCATTTCAGTGAGTCATTTAAAATCCCACCTCTGTGCTCTGCATACTGCCAGCATGTCACAAAAGAGACAGGCTGCGAATTAGAGCATTAATATATATCTCCAGCTGGAAAGTTACAAGCAGAAAACAGCTGAAAAGAACGTTATCCTCATGCCTACAGTCAAAATACACCACACTATGAGTGCAGATAACGAAAGTTACTTCTGTATCGCGCCACATGTATGAATGAGAAATTGTGCCGTGGCCGACATGCTGCTGAAAGCTGGTTTGTGCTGGCCTTGAGGCCTTCTTCTGGTACTCACCTCTCTAACAGCAGTCACACCAGAGTGATCTCTTCAGTCTTCAGTCAGACAGAGGTAAACAGGGTAAAAGTTGAGACTTGTAGGCTGGTTCACTCCCAAAACCTGTTTTTCATAGAGCCATGAGTTTCTCTTCAACTGTAGAGGGAGAAAGAAAAAACGAGGGAAGGAAGAGAAGGGGGGGGGGGGTAATAGCGGTAGTGAACCCTGCCATGTCACAAGCTAGGCTCCTCCTATTGAGACAGGCCACATGCTCTGTTACTTTGTGATAATACTGTAAAGTAATTCTACACATCTGTAACACTGTCAGCATTGATTCAAGTACGTACAAAGGAGTATTTTGATTTTAAAGCAGCATGTTTAATGAAATGTAAAGAAGAGGATTGGTGCCGAATTGAGTTTTGAGTAAGTAAAGTAAGTAATAAACAAAAACAACTCAAAAATTTGATTTTATTCTCAGAGCTCCGAATTGAACCTCAGAATTCTGACTTTTTCCTCAAAGGTTTGAATTTAAACTCAGTTCTTTGAGTTTAAAGTAAAAAACAAGTAAAGAAAAACAACAACTCAGAATCCTGACTTTTTTTTTCTCAAAATCCTGACTTATTCTTGAACTTCAGAGTTTAAAGTCAGACTTCTGTGAGATCTTTTTTCCGTACCGCATGACGCAAAATCAGAATTCAGAAGTGTTTTTGTTTTTCCCTTTAAACTCAAATAGTTGTTTCACATGTGGCACTAATCTTCCTCCATAAATGTAAGCTTAAAGCTGCGATAAAATAAACTTCAAGCTGATTCTAATACTCTGCTTACTGTCACACATCACGGTGGTTATACGCCGCGCAGCTGGTAGTGTCAGTAAAATGTGTTGCTGTGGAAAGTTTATTTTAATTTCTTCTCCGGGCTTTACCTCTGTGTTGAGCTCACTGCACTGCCATCTAGTGTGCACAATCACCAAGGTAACAAAGGATAACTGATCAGTCATTTATAAAAATAATACTGATGTGTTCACTTCACCCATTCCTACATTCATTATTTTATATACAGTTCATATGCAGTATAAGCAAACTCAAGGTAATACAAAAGTATTGTCTTTATTAAGAAAAAAATAAAGCAAAACACTGGAATGATAAAAAGTCTTATAGTGCTGATTTGAGCTCGAAGTTTCTCTGTAAAAATGAGATACATATCACAGCGTGTGGTTTCTACATCAAACATGTCACTTCCCTTTGTCTACCCATGCAAAAAAGTTACAGCGAGCATCAGGGTTAGAGGCGTGTCCCTGAGGTCGAGCACAGACGAAAAATTGTTTGCCCATGTTTGGCCCCTCCTTTTTCACAGTACGAAGCACGCAGGGTTCCCTGTGGACCTTACACGAAGGTGGTGGTGGTGGTCCATGAAGCACAGACTTCCAAAACCCTAACGATGCTCCCTTCTTGGCAGCTGAGTGGCCCACAGTAGGCTGTGAGGTTAAATGTGTTGTCTTCATGTGTTTGTCATTTTCCTCTGTGGTGGTGGTATTGCTGCTACCAAGCTGTGGTGAACCATGAAAGGCTAACTCCGTGCCTTCAGTTCGATTGCTTGTGACAGAGGAGTCATCTGTCGTTGTGGATGCCTTTTGGGACTTATTTGATGATGTAACTTCTTCGATGCCGAGTGTTTTTTCACATGGACTGCGCTGCTGCGGTTCAGTGGAGGGAACAACATTTGTGAGTTTGGGTTTGAAAAAGGAAAGGAGGCTTCCCTGCGGCTTCGAAGAAGTCTTTACTGTCTTAGTTTTTTTCCCCTTCGGGGCAACAGAGTCTGATGTCAGTAATCGTTTCTTACCAGAGACGTTTTCAGCTCTGAATGGATTTAAATTCTCCCTCCTTTCCTCCTCTTCTTGAGATCCGGGTAATGCATCTTTTAGTTCAGACTGACTTGATTTTTGGTCCACCTTAATAAGGAAGCGGGAGAGTTTCTGCTGCTTGCCCGCAAACTCCGGCAGGTAACGGGTACAGAGGGGAGGAGGCTTAGAGCTGGGCAGGAGAGAGCAGCTCAGTTGCCCCCACACGGGGCAGTGGTCCGACCCCTCCACCTCTGGCATGATATCTGCTGCCACAAACTGCTCTTTGGCTAACTGGCAATCGGCGAATATGTAGTCAATGCGTGTGCCATAGTTGGTCTGCCGTGCTCCGGTGAGAGTGGACCAGCATGTGAAGGCGTTGGTGCGAGTTGGGTGGAAATACCGAAAGGTGTCTACAAATTTTCCACTGTGGACGGGATCTGAAGGCGTTACCTCAGATTCTTCATCGGGCTCCTCATTTGTTTCCTCCTCTTGTCCGCCACCGTACAAAAAGCCATTCAGCCATTTCCTTCCAGGGTTTTCATCAAAGTTATCCTAAGTAATGAGGAAAAACAAAGAAGGGTAAGAGTTTCACTATCACTATTATGGATACGCATACGCTCTGCACGCTTGGCAGAAACACAACACTGCTATTTTTCTATAATATTATATTACACCTGTTATATCACTTTGTTTGGGTGCTTGTTGTGATCAATACTCTTGGGTCTGTTTCTAAAACTAGGAGACTGGTCTTAGATCAGAAGCAGCTGGAAACAGCCAACTAGTGTACACAGAAGCTCGTCATTTTCTGAGCAGAGTAAAGACGCAATATATAACTTGTTTATTAGTGAGCTTCAGAGGGGCTAGTGGGCAGGTTTTGTTACCTTTGGATCGACCAAGGAGAAATGTTCGTCCCTTGTCTTTGACGCTAAACTAACTGGCTTTAACTTAAAAATCAGCGTCCAGACAGAAGTGTGGTATCAAGAGAGCAGGATATAGACTAAGCATAATACCCAGAAGAAACATTCAAGAAAGAAACAACAGTATTCTTTTTCCTCTCACTTACAATATCACTGGGATCGCAGTGGTCTATTTGTCGGTGAGATGTATTTATGTCTCCTAAAACAATCACATGGCTGAAAAATACAACAGGAAACAAAAAAACTCATTATACATCATCCAAAATAAGAGCGATACAAAATATGTCTTCTGCAAGTCAGTCATCTGCCATGCACCATGTTATCTGTGTTATTGTAAATTCAGGAATTATCTATACGCCGTTGCCTATAACGCATAATAATGTATTCATTTATGTCACAGCAGTTTCTAAACTCTCTCACCTCCCATCTTTCAGTATCGCTTCAGCCCGACTCCGAAGCAACTTGTAGAACTGCAGTTTGAACTGCTTTCTCTCCGGCTTTTCAGGATCAGCCCGTGGACAGTAGACGTTGATCACAGTGATGGTTTGCTCTTTGTCCTGACACCTGTTGGGGTAAATCAGAGTCGTAAAACAGACACAGAGGTAGGTATGTTCTAATGCACAGATAATACCTGGAAGATGTGAGTGTACGAACAGAGATAACACAGCAGATATGACACGCTTCATGTCTTACTTGACTCTGTGCTGTGTGACAACGGCTCGTCCCTCATTGTCCAGAAGCTGCAGCTCCTCGCTGCAGAACTCAGCTTGGTCACTGTAACACCCAACAGCGCCTTCATGGTTGGTCAGCAGACCTGTCAGACCCTCCTCAGCTGCAAATGGAGTGGCACTGTCTTTGCAGTAAGTGGCAACCCCTGTGCATGCAAGAAACAGGAGCTGCGGTGAGTCAGAAGCAGCTACAAAGCAGGTGTATGAATGGCTGGAGGCATTAAAGGGTATTCTGTTGCCCTAATAAACAAGTGGAGACTGTAGTGAAGACATAAACAGATGTATGACAGTGTTATGCACCTGAATAACCGCTGCGTCCTCGACTGTAGCTGAAATAGGAGTTGTAGCCGTCAACGATGGCAGTTCTTTCATCGAGCAAGTCTCCTGTTGGGGGGACAGTTTATAAGTTTACTTCTCATATCACAGACTTCTGATTGAGTTCATGTTCGTGTTCGTCCTGAGCTAACCACTTACTTGTCACTTTAGTCTCTTGGACACAGATAATATCGGCGTCTAGTGAGTCTAGAGCCTTTTTAATGCCGCCTCTGAAGGTCCTTATGCCGTTTATATTCCAGGTAACGACCTTCATCGCGTGAGATAACCGATTTACTAACGTGCCGCCGCGAGAGACCCGGACGTGAAAAGGAAGACAACAAAAGCACGAGCGGAAGTGCCTCTCTTAGCTAATCTTTCTTTAATATTTCGCTTTGTTAATAAAAATAAAATACCTGTATCAACGCATTAATATTTATTTTTAATGTGTGGACACAAAGCAGTTCAACACTCACGCGAACACGGAGCATAAAGTCTATTTCTTGGTGTGGATGTATTAGCCGTGATGGGAATTTCGGCTCTTTTTAGTGAGCCGGATCATTTGGCTCAGCTCACCAAGAAGAGCCGACTCTTTCAACTCTGAAACGACTCTTCATTTATTTAATACTACTTTTACCTTTTATAATTCAGCCAAGTTTAGCACTGTTGTGACTCATTATTTGTATGCATACACATATATCACTTAAATTAGGGGTCTTCAAGGTTTTTAATGTTTTTTAATGTGTCATTTTAAAAGTCTGGCCTGCCTTTCATATTTACTTTATTCACCTTTTCTTTCACCTTATTAACCTATTTATACACTTGGGTATTAGCCTATATGTGATTATGATTAAAAAAAAAGTCCATGCATAATGGAATCAGTTATTTTGTAAATAGTTTTTGTCTAAAGTAGCTTATTATTGGATTTTAATGGTTGCAGTTTACTCAATTATTATGACAAAAAATGTCAGATGCCCTACAGTCCCTCTGCGGACCCCCTAAGGGTCACAGACCCCTAGTTGAAGATCCCTGACTTAAATTATGCAACACATCCTATGTACTGAACGGGGGCAGCTGTGGCTCAGAGTACTTATCAGATGATCTATTGTTCGATCCCCAGCTCCTCCAGTCTGCATGTCCTTGGGCAAGATACTGAACCCCAAAATGCTCCTTGTAAGTCACTTTGGATAAAAGAATCAGCTAAATGATGCTCATGTAAAATGTATCCAAAAGTAAAAATCCAGCTCCCATCGTTCACCTAAAAGAGCCGCGCTCTTTGAACCGGCTCGTTCGCGAACGGCCCATCACTAGCGCCGTTGTCTAGCTAGAGGGGGCAATCGGGCTTTCACGTCTTTTCGGCGCGCTTTTGACACCAGACCTCGCTGTGAAACGAGAGAACCGGCTGCTGCTGCTGTTGGTGGTGGTGGTGGGAGGAAGGGAAGGGAAGGGAAGGGAAGCCGTAACCTGGGCTGGTACTTCTGGCTACTATCGTGATTAGCAACCGTTGCCGCTGACAGCTCCGAGGAGGTGGAAGTACACACACAGCCCAACGTCTGCTCGTTCCGTCTTTGAAGTAAAGCCCCGGAGGGTGAGTAACGTTAGCAAGTTTAGCTATCTAGCGTTAGCTAATTAGCTTGTCTGACAGGACGTTATCACTGGAGAAGTATCCAGTAGGACGGGTAGTCGATGTCGGTTCGGCTAAGCCTTTGTTAATTTAGCTAATTGCACAGCTAAGAGGCTAAATTCTTCAGCTGTAGCATTGTGGTGTCATTTGCCGACTAGATTAGGCTAAAACTACACTTGCTAGCTGACCGGCCGTATCCTGTTCCCGGTCCGGTGTCGTCTTTAGATTGTGTATCCTTGTCTGAATATTTCCACCCTAGGATATCATCTCATTTTTTTAGAAACTAGAGTATATAAAGGCTGCAAAAATATGCACAGGTTATAGTCCGTTTAATTTACACAGTTAAGGATTAAGACGTAGTTAGTGGTGTAGGAGAAGCAGATGCTTTACGGGATACATCATTTGGCACCGGACAGCCGGCGGCTGGTGTTTCCATCTTCGGTCAAAGAAGAGGACACGAGGGGGAAAAAATGGGGGATCTCTGCCACACCCAGTCAATACAGATGGTCAAAGTAATGTTAGTCCATGTTGTTTCCACGGCTAGTTTGTGGAGGACATTTTTTCGGGGGGGATGCGATACTTTAACCAGCTGCCATAACTGTGGCGCTAACATTAGCTCAAGCTGTGCGCTTATACTGAAGAGATGTGGCGTTGCTGATGTTGGATAGCACTAACGTGGTCAGTCATGTGTACAGGCCAGCTCTGCATCCCAGTTTAAGCTCACATGTGCTTCATCAGTGATGATATTTAAACAGAAGTGCCTATTAAACAGAAAAATGGCAGCAATGTGCTACATTATTTGTTATAGAGTTGATATTTGTAACTTTTATACATGGGTAATGCACATTTGCAAGGTGCAGCAGTTAGGTAATTCAGCTTGTATTTGTGTATTTAGTGGTCATTTGGTGTTTTCCCATTAAACCGATCCTGATCTTTTCTTATGCAGTTTGCACAATTGGTGTCACAATGTGATTTAAACAAAGGCTCTTTGCCATCCTGCCCATTGTTCTAAGTCCTTTACACAACCACCGTCCTTGTGCTTTGCCTTTTTGTAGTGCGGAGTAATGAGAGAGGAGGAGTGAAGAAAGCAGGTGTCCCAGCAGAACATTGGCAGACAAGTGGGAGGCCAGGCAAGAATGCTCGAGGCGGATGCAGACCCAGCAGGTCAAACGGCGGAGGGAGAAGGAGAGGAAGAGATGGGGAGCAGAGACTTGAATGCCGAGGTGGTGCGGCTGACTCTGGAGCTCCAGGAGGCCACGGAGGAGAAGCTACAGGCGGCACGCTATGGCCTTGTGGTGTTGGAGGAGAGTGCAGCCCTTAAGATGAAACACAGGCAGCTGGAAGAGGAGCATGAAATCCTCAAAGGGGAACTACAGCAGCTCAAAGAGGTAGGAACCCCCAAGGCCTTTCTAGTTATATTTAGACAACATTGGTCAAGTTGTCAATACTCCAGCATTCCAAGGGTTTATTTTTCCAATAACATTCTGCTTTGTAACATTTGTTTTGCACAATACTCCTAAAAAAAATCCCTATGTTTGTTCGACCATCAAACAGGATTCATGGTGATGCTGTGCTATTTATAACTGAAACAAACGTTTCCTGAATGTGAATTTCACAACTCTTATAAAGACGAGGTGAAACTTGAGATCTTCCAACATGGTGCATTTCCTGTGGTGAAAGCTTTGGTCCATTATGTATAATGGATTTACACACAATGATCTTGGATGTCATGAAAGCCTATAGTAGTAGTAATGAAAAAAATGAATGAACATAAAAATGGTTGCAATCTTTATATATCTCTATATATGAGAAATATGAACGCACACGTTGCAGGATATTAAAAACAAGATGCAGTGGAACAGTAATCTCTTCCCTTTTTATTGTTTCCCCTTTGTTACCATTGTACAAAATGAGTATTGTAAGGTTACCATGATCCACGACACTGTTGGTAAAATGGAAATGTAGTCAAAGCTGAACTGGCTAAAGTGTTACAAAGACACAATCTCTCTTTGCTGTATGGCTCATTTTAATTTACAGCTGATGAGCTGCCTTGCTGTGTGCCTACTAGACCTATAAAGATACTGCTGTACCATTGACATATGACATAAATGTGAGCGTTTATCAACCCTCACATTCTGCTTCCACAATAACAGCCCTGTTTCTGGAGTGATCTCATATTTTATTTTCAATGAAGATGCTTGTTACTACACGCTGAGTCAGTTTGGCTCTCGTGTCATATGACGCTGATGGCGTCAGAGGGAGAAGACTGTGATTTGGGCGACCACCGCAGTCAGTCAGTCAGTTAGTCAGCATAGCCGGTGCTTTTACCAAATTACATTTTCTCCGTGCGTCTTAAACTCATTTTGATACTGTCCTGCATGGCCATTAAGGATTGCCTTAGGTTAGTGCTTGATGGTCAAGATGAAAAGATTAGACCAATATGTCAAAACTCAGATTATCATGTTATCCATGCATTTTATAGATGTATGGAAATTATGACATCTGCTTCTCGTTGCCCTGGTGTTCTAAACAAACTGTGTGCTTCCCTCTTTGTCTTTGTTACCTTTTAATAATTAACCACTGTGCAGAAAAAATGACAACCACTTCATCAACTGTGTTGTACATTAAGATAGATTGTACAGCTGCACTGCAAGCTAAGAGTTCCAGTTTACCTTTTTTAAAGGTGCATTTTGTGGAAATATTTATTTTCTCATGCTGCTGCTGATTGATGTGTGAGGAGTTAATGTTGTAAACTTTGACACAAATGCACCAGATGGGCCTCGAGGGCACTTAGTATTGTTGCAACAGGCTTTTAAAAGCTGGTTCATGTAAGGAAAATCCCACAAAATTCAATCCTCTCATGTGGGCAGAGTTTTGGTTTTGCAATTGTTCCACACACCTGCTTAAACTGAAAGAGGGACATGCATACAAGCAGTTAGCTTTTAGCAGTGTGTGTGCCAGAATAACACTAAAATCAGTCCATCCTGATGTTTTATGACCACATACCAAGCAAAGCTCTTTATGCTTTAAGGGCACAGTGGTGCAGAATTTCAGCTATAATCTGTATAAACCTCATTTCTTGGCTGTATACCTACGTAAGCTTTGGCAGGGTTTTAACAAAGCAGAGCAGACTCGTGTTGTGAATTACATGATTATATAACCACACCATGATGCTCAGTCGGGCATGTTTAGTAGCATGTTCGTTTCATTTCACACCTTGTTTGATTCTTTCATCAGCGGTCAGTGATGCATAATGGGTTAGGGTTACTAATTATGGCGAGTTGTGAAGAAATGCATTACGTTACAATGTTAAGTTGAATGTAGTAGGCTTATTTTAGCACAGCAGCTGTCAAACAGTGTGGAAGCCGCTGTTCTGGTGTCTAGTTACCAAACTATAACAGCTATTTCCTTGCAGTTGTCAGTGAGGCCCTAATTTGCTTCCTTTGTTACATATCTCTCCATTTCTGGCTTTCATATGAATCGTTCAGCACTGCTAATATTCTGTCAGTGTTTAACATGCTCTAGCCCACAAACATTGCACATTTGTCCTTCTCTCAACCCTTTTTGGATTTGTGAAGGCATTTGCAGATTCGGTGAGCAGCCAGAAACGTGCAGCTGCTGATGGAGAATGCCGGGAGGAGAGCTTGCTGCAAGAGACAGCCACCAAGGAGGCTGCCATGGCAACCCGCATGGAGGAAGTCCAGTCAGAGCTCAAGCAAGCACGCCTTGCTCTGGGCAATGCCCACGCAGAGATCGATAGACTGGGGGTGTTCTCCACCCAGCTTAAGAAGGTACGACGACTAATTCAGGACCTCTGTATATACTGTTTACCCTTAATCTCTGTCCTGTCATAATACAAACCATTAAACCCCAAATCACCGGTGGAGACATTAGCTTCTTATCCTCAAGTATTCAAGGATAATGACATGTAGAGGTGGGGGAAATTTCCGATTCTTAGATTAATCGCGATTCGGCCGTGGAAGAATCGAGAACGATTCAGAAACATCCAAATTCCGATTATTTAAATATGCCAAGTAAAGCGGACTTAAAATACAGTAAGCGTGGTCTTCGAGACGCTATGGGGAACGGACCGAGAACACATGGATCACACACGTCGGAGAATGATGGAAGCAACGGAGCCGAGGTACGTCATCCCATCCCGACGCTATTTTCACCGACACGGCCGTCCCGGCACTCTACAAGCAGACTAAAGCAGAAATCACGTCATCGCTGTTGAATGCAGACCGAGTCGCCGTTACATGTGATGCGTGGACGTCTGTAGCCACCGAATCATTTGTTACTGTAACTGCGCATTTCATAACTGATGAGTGGGAGCTGAAAGCACACGTGCTCCAAACAAGAGCAATGCATGAAAGCCACACAGGTGCTAATATGGCTGAGCTGCTAAGCAGTGCTGTAAATGAATGGGACATCGCAAAGAAAGAAGTTGTTGTAGTTACAGACAACGCAGCTAATATGGTTGTCGCTGCCCAGCTGGGTAACTTTAGCCATCTGAAATGCTACGCATTATTGCAAACTGTTTTTTTTTTTACACTGTTTTTTGAACTGCTACAGGAGTGTGAGTGTCTGGAGGCAGAAAAGGGCCATCTGAGGGATGAGATGAAGGAATATAAGGTCCGTGAATCACGCCAGTTGCAAGACAATAGTGAGCTAGAAGATGAGAACATCTCTCTGCAAAAACAGGTGTCTGTGCTCAAGGAAAACCAGGTCAGTTATCACTCAAACTTCATTTCTACCTTCTGACTCTAACTGTAAATGGATGGATAGATGTTTTTGTGTTTTTATTTTCCTATTTAGATACTCATATACTGTTTATCTATGTGAATTACACGTGGGTGGTTGTTGACACACTGTCACGTGGTCGTTATTGTAGTGCATTGTCTGTTTGCTTGTTTCTGCACGAGAGCAAAACTGCTTTGCATGCAACAAACTTGTAATCTCCCTCACATGTTTGTTGACATAACCCCACAACTGCGAAACAAATTGACCAGTGTTGAAGAGGCAGAGCAGGCCAGTTGGTGGGTGATTCATGCTGTTACCAGAAAATGAAGTAGCTCCCAGACAACAATTCTTCTTTTGTTTACCAGTTGTTTCTTTTGTTGTTTTTGTCAATGAATTCCCAGTATGGCCGTTTCCCATGAGAGCAAGACGTCACATCCAATGACACATTTCTCTGAAAAGAAATCATAAGGAACAAAAGAAATGTCAGAAATCGCATGACAGCCTGCAACTGACTTGTTAATTGCTTGTTTACTGGTCAGATTATTTAGAACTGGCATTCAGTGAAAGTGGAAAATTCTTTGAATTTACCACACTGTTTTGATGCAACTAACGATTATTTTCATTATCAATTAATCCAAGGTGGTATACCATTTACTGACATATAGAATGAAAGAGACCTGAAAATATTCTTTATATTTGAGGAGCTGAAATCAGAGACATGACTGAAAACAATGAAATCAGTTATTAAAATAGTTCCTGATTGAGATTGGTCAAAACATTAAAAAAACATTATGAAATTGAGATCATTCAGTTTTTCAGACTGCTCAGCATGCTGACATATTTTTCACATTTTCCATAGCTGCTAACATCTCAAATCTTACTCTGTGCTCAAAACGCTCGGCAAAGGTTATGTCCTGCACCATGAAGGATGTTCAGTATTCCCGTGGGCTCTTGTATTCTAGAGTTATGTGAAAGTGTCATTGTTTAGATTCCTGAGGGTGCGAGACGAGTGTGTCCGAGTGCAGACATGCTTTTTGTCTACGTTACAGCACTGCCAAGACAAACTGTCCATGACTTGTGCTAAATGTAGCAGTGGCTTGTTAGTGTTTTCATGATCCATTGGTTGACTTCTAGATTAAAAACCCAGGCTGTGCTGGAATAGTCAAACACATTATTGACCTTAATAGAAAACGTCATGAGCTTAACCAACTTAGGAAAAGACGACCATGGTGCTAGGAGAATCAGACTGCACTTCACTATGTTATGTAATTATACAACAGTGGATGTTTTTGATATTGACCTGCCAAAATGAATCATGGGATGACATTATCTCCTGTCCTTTTATGTAGGATGCTAACATTGCTATTTTATATATACTTTATTTAATGATTGTGTAATGTAGGACGCAGGAATATATCTAGGATTTAAACTCTACACTATTAGGAGGAACTGTATGTCCAGTGCCAATACACAGTAGACTTGATGGTGATTGTGGGGACATCTTTGTCTGTGACTGTGACACTGTTATGCTGAATACGGTCTCAAAAGTAGCCATCTGGTTGTTCTCCGTATCATATTTCAGGTTGAGTTTGAGTCGATAAAGCTGGAGCTGACCCAGAAGAACGAGGAGCAGGAGGAGATGCGAGCTCAGCTGGACGAGGCAGCGAGGCTGAAGGAGATAGCAGAGAGGCAGCTGGATGAGGCCCTGGAAGCCCTGAAGGAGGAGAGGGAGCAGAAGAACAGTCTGCGGCGAGAACTCTCCGCCCTGACCCTTAACCCCTTTGATTCTGTGGGGAACCTGGAGCTCCACTTGGAGCAGCTGGATGACAGTCAGGAGGAGGGCCAGGGGGGAGAGGGAGGAGTTGAGGGAGAGGGAGAGGACCAGGACAGTGGCTTTAATAACGGTCCTGGGTCCGCTCCCGGTTCTGCTCACCCTCCTCACTTGGGAGGCTCCAAAAGTAACGGCCTCATCCATCGCTACTCCACTCCACGCAACAGTGACGTATTCCTGCGTGCTCCAGCCTCTGGGCTGGTGTCAGACCTGCTGAGTGAGCTCCACTTTTCAGACAGTCAGAAACTTAAACAACAACTCCTCCAGGTAGGAAACTGGACAACATGTGCCAATCTTTTAAATCTTTGAACACTACAGAATAAAATAAATGATTGTCACAAAAATGATGTTGCCTTGCTTACAGGATATTGCAGATATTCTCAAGAATCGAGGCAATCAAGTATTTACTTTTGTCATATTATTTACATAAAGAGGAAATGCAGTGTATTAATAATTCATAATAATAACAATATCCCGTACACCACTGCTAACACTATGCACTTAAACACAAGGAACCACCTATTGGTTGGTTTGTGTATCTAAGCTGTTGACAGGGATGTCTGTTACTTCCTGCTTTAGACCACATCCGCTGTATGTTGTTGAAGGACTGATCCTTCTATCGTAGTAAAAACCAGCTGGCACCACGTTGCCTCCTCTTACTTCACCAAGCAATGCAGCCAACTCCCACCTGACACGGTCAGGCTTCACAAATAAAAGGAGTACTTAAGAAAATTAAGGATGTCTTGAACGGTCATCCCTCACTGTCTGGAGGAAATATTTTATTCATGATGCACTTAAATCGGGGGTTGGGTTAGCATCTCCTACCCAACAGATGTTGGGAGCTGAATGGGGTCACAGCCACTATTTTACATAAAAAATGCATTAAGGTGGTTGGGGGAGAATTTTGTGTTGCAGAGAACTGTCCTTTTGTTTTATGGACAATAATGAACAATCAGTTTTGGCCTGTCTTTGAACTAAAATAGATAATTGCTCAACCGATGGATAACTTCTAGTAATTAAAGCATATTTAAGATGTTTATGCCTTGCAAGATTTTCATATTTCTGTTTGTTACCAGGCAGAGCGAGAGAAGTCCAGTCTGGTTTCCAAGGTGGAGGAGCTGCAGATGCAGCTTGTCATGTCCAAACAGGCACTCAGTCAACAAGAGGATAAGGTTGGATCTCTCACCCAGCAACTGGAAGCTGTGCAGAGCAGCCAGAAGCACAACCAAGAGGGAGACAACAGAGGAGATGATGAGAATGGAGATGGGAATGAGGTCTTTGACTATGAGGTAGACACCAAGAGCAAGGAGGTGCTGGAGGCGCGCATGCGATCAGCCAGCGAAGAGCTTATGAAGCTGCGAGATGAACTGTCTCAGGCAGGAACTCGTTACAACACCCTGGAGCAACGTTACAAACAGGAGAAGGATCGATGGAGGTCGGAGGCCCAGGAGCTGGCTGACAAGATCCGTCAGTGCATCAAGTCCAGCAAGCAGGACCAGGAGCGCATCAGTGAGCTGGAGAAGGAGATCGGAGCCACACGGAAAGTGGCAAATGATTCAGAGGGGCATTTGACCGTTGCCCAGGAAGAGCTGCTGGCTTTCTCTGAGGAGCTGTCCAACCTCTATCACCACATCTGCGTGTGCAACAACCTAACACCCAAACGAGTCACCCTGGACTATTACCGCGATGGTGCCAGGTCAGGTGCTGGAGGTAGTGCACGAAGATCACACTACGTCTTTCCCCAGCACAACTCCCAGAAGAAGCCGCGAGCCAACGACATGTTTGGCTCCAAAGCGTCGGCGTTGCAGTTTATGGGGGAGGTGGACAGTGCAGGAACCAGCACAGAGTCTCCCAACTGCCCTGGATCACCCACCCTGGATTTCAGGGACCCTTCCAATGTCCGCAACTTGGTAGCAGTCATCCGTTGCCAGATCAAACACCTCCGGGTAAGACGGCACTGCTTCTCACATACAGTGTCTCAGACATAGATTGTTTGTGAGTTGAAAGTTGAACGTAAATCCTCTAACTCCTGCATTATGGGGCGAGCACTGAAAGACTTGCTGAACCTAAAGCTCAGCTCAGACAGTTATATGTAATTGAGTAGATCCCGTGTCTGTTCAAATCCAGCGCCTGGTGGGGGCCTTGTTAACACGTGTGTTTGAGTTTGAATGGATTGGATTATCAGGGGGTCAAAGTTGAGTTGTGACTTCAGCAACAGAGAGTCCTTTCAGAAGAGTGTCTGGAACACAGGGAACTTATTTTATGTAGTGAAACACAAAATTTCAAGCATGTGTTGATTCTTTTTTATACATTTCTGAAGATTGAAGGTGTATAATAACATTGGTAAGAAATATGGAGCTTAAATTTAAACATATAAACTTCTTTAGGCCCATACAGAGTGTCTCCCCATGCTAAAATCGTTGCATTGAACTCACTTTAACAAACAACTGTCTGTGTCTTCTCTCAGGTGGCAGTGGACCTCTGTCGTCAGAGGGGCGCGATGCCATACTCAGGGCTGAGCTGCAGCGGAGAGTCGGAGCGGGATGCTGAGAGCCTCTTGGAAGAAGTACTAAAACTCAAGTCCCTTCTCAGCACCAAGAGAGAGCAGATTGCTACCCTCAGGACTGTCCTCAAGGCTAACAAGCAGGTAGGTCTCAGCACGTACGCTGCAGTGTTCACTGCTGATCTCTTTGCACTAAAACACTTAGCCTAGAAACAGGCCAATATTCCACTTAAGGGTACGTAAGCCTGACCTTTTATTAAAAAGAAGATTTCCACATTTTCTCATGTTGACGTACTATGAGAGGCCTCGTTTCTTCCTCCCTTGGTACAACGGGAATGTCTGTTGTGGAATGTAGTCTTTCTTCTGCTGCCAATATTTAAATCCAGCACACAGCACCGATGAAGACCTGACTAATTTCAGAATTTTAATTGTAAATTGATTGCCCTGGTTCAGTAAGAGAGCGAGCCTACGCAATTATCGCTGCATAATCTTGCCATAAACAGTATAGTCGCCCCGTATCATCTGTGTCGTGTCTGTCCCTTGGGCTCACATGGTCTTGCACCGTTAGCACAGCGTGATGTTGCACTCCTCAGAGGTGGAACTCGCCCTTCCCTTCCCCTCCCCTTCCCTGTGCCTCAAGCACTGCGTGACCTGCTTCAGTCATTCCCTTAGCTGTCACTCTCCCTTTCACACACAAACACTCAAGGTAATCTGCTGGCAGCGCTGCTCACACACAGTGGTTTACCTCCTCGAGTTTAATTTCCAGGACTTTGTTTGTTCCTCTGAGATGATCAGTGTTTTTCCACATGAGACTTTGCACTGAGGATCGCATTCAAGTCCGATATGTTATTTATGCTATGCTATGTTATGCTCTGAATTCAGCTGCGTGTCCTTGAACAGAAGCACTCATGGTTCTGTTTTCATGCTCTTCCACTCCTTTCCATTTATCTTACCAGCTCTGACCATGGTTCGCACAGGTCCTTGAAATCCTGAAAGGTTGTAGATTTGAACAGGGACATAAATACATCTTCTTTAAAATAGACGTTTTTTATGCGTTCTGTGCAAGAATAGAAAGTTCTTGTTGTATTTGTTTACTTAACCTTCGTGAGTAGGCTACGTTTCACTGTCTGCATGTGTGTCTCCCGCAGTTGCGTCATTGTTTCCACGCCTCACGAAAGTGTGACTGTCACGTGTGTGCTTGGAGGATTCGCAGTGTTGTTACAGTAACTAACCTTGAGTTGTGTCTCAAACTATGCCGGGTTAAAGCCTTGAATTTGAGGGAAGTGGACCTTGAAAGTCCTTGAAAACAAAAGAAAACGAGTCCTCAGCTTCTGTTAGGAATGCGTCTCCACATTCGTCTTGAGTGACCGCTTGTGATCGGATCTCACTTCCCTAATCTATATGCAAATAAACCCGTTCTCCATTTCTGTTATGTCTGCTTTGTTGTTTTCCTTAAATGGCATCTCAATGGTCGTCACCAACATGCTGGGACAAACAGACGCAATGTTTTTGTTATACAAAGAAAGAAACAAGTTACAATTACTGCAAAACTACCATTACGTTTGCTACAAATAATTCAGAATTTGTCAGCGTTTCACAAAGTTTTCTCCCAATTTAACACCTCATAAATTTGCAATTTTCTCCATGGGTGTCAAAGGAGTTACTGTAAGTGATGTTAACACCACTGTGTTGACACACCTAGCTGATGAATGTCAGCAACAACTAACAACATTGCACTTAATGCTGAATCTACAAGAAGTCACAGATGATAGCAATAATAAGAAGAATTCTGTGGTCCTGCTGAATATTCGTACATATTTAAGATCTTATATTTCTGCTGGCTACATCGATACGATAGTTATCTTTTAGAGAAACTGATGGTTGTGACGCGAGTGTACATCAATACATGAGAGGCCTTATTAGAATTCATGATGGTGCTGTCAGCTTAAAATAAGTGCAAAGCATTTATGGTAATATTCATTTTGACACCACACCATGAATTTGTATTTATCAGTGAGCATGCTGCAGTAGTATATGATGGTGCAATTGTCTTTTCTTTTTTTTTTTTGTCTCTGCAGACTGCAGAGTTAGCTCTGTCCAATCTGAAAACCAAGTATGAGACAGAGAAGAGCATGGTGTCAGAGACCATGATGAAACTGCGGAATGAGCTCAAGGCCTTGAAGGAGGATGCTGCCACCTTCTCCTCGCTCCGGGTCATGTTTGCTACTCGGTAAGATTTACTTTTCGTGTATGACTGGGGGGGGGGGGTAATATTTAGCAGCTTAACATGAAAACATTTATTTATTTAGGAGTTTATTTTGTCCTGTGATGAAGTAGATTTTTGATTGCTTTAAAATTTCTTCCATTTGTTAATTAGCTCTGATGGTCTGGGTTAGGGTGTGCCAGTGTTCTGCGTGCTTAGTAATGGTGTTCTTGTTGTGGTACAGCCTTTGCTGCCACTCATGTAATAAGCTTACCACGCTTATTACGCCTGTGGACAATCCACAGGTTCACGTGAAGATTATGAAACCACATGCTCTGCCCTGTGCCGACGGGGGAGGAGGCAAGGACAGATTTGTCCCATCAAGCCAGGTCACCTTAGGGTAGATGAAGCCGGGAGAGGGGTGTGACAAAAGTTAGTGGGAAGATGCTGTAAAGGGTTAAACTCACAGACCCCAAACTCTTCACTCACTAACCACTAACCTCTTCTAAGAATCCGTCGGCATGGATAACTGTTTGGAGGAGTGTTTTTCTGTTGAGTTAATTGATTAACTGATACTTTTTTCTGTCCTTTTGTAATGGATAACATTATAAATAATTTTTTTTCAGTGTTATTTGATTTTATTTACCAGAGGAGCTTAGAGAGGGGTGTATTACCTGTCCAGATCCTCTCCAGACAGTTATGAGCTGGCATTTGATAATCCATAAGAAGGATAGGAGGACAGACAGTGCTCAAGGACTGCTACTGTCTGGCTAAAGGTTACAGCTTAAAGAGATCCTCTTGGTTATGATTAAGTCATGTGGTGCCATCATGTGGACAGCTGGAGTAACTGCATTTCTACATGATTGTACATGCACCCACCCCTCTTTTCTTTCTCTCCAAATTCTTATTAATAGTGGTTGATCAACGTAAAATCATTCAAATATTCGTACACTGTTTTTCTCAAACATTGAGGATTTACAGATTTTCTTTATCGATATGAATTGAATCATTTTGTGATCAGAAAAAACACAACTGTAGTGATTTGTTGGTCATTAACAGAAATCTGCTAGATTAATCAATAACGAAATTAATCTTAAGCTGCTAGTGTCTGATCACAGCTGGTTTGTGTGTGTTGTGCTCTCGCCTTGCTCGTGCATGTTGCATCTTATTGTGTTTGCATCTCTCAGGTGTGACCAGTATGTCACTCAGCTGGATGAGATGCAGAGGCAGCTGGCAGCCGCAGAGGATGAGAAGAAGACACTAAATTCTCTGCTGCGCATGGCCATACAGCAGAAACTGGCTCTCACTCAGCGTTTGGAGGACCTGGAGGCCCCTCTGTCTCCCCACAGCTTGAACAGCAGCCCCCGTCGATCCAGGGCCAAAGAGCTGGCCACCAAGTCAGGCCGGGCTCCACGGAGCCCACGAAGCAGTCCTGCGCGCCCCCCAGTGAGGAGCAGTCCACGGGCGAGTCCGGTTCTCGGCAGCAGCGTTCCTACAATGGCCACGCACCACCTGCGAAGTATAACCCGAAGCCTCCACACGAGCCCTGTAAGAACCCCTCTCTCTCTTTGTCCTGACAACCCCGTCCAGACAAGCGGCCGGTCAAGCCGAGGCAAGGCTCTCCCTCGAGACGCCACCTTCATTAGAAGCCGTAGTGTCAGTGATGTTTTTAACGCAGATTTGAGCCCCGGCTACTCCCCAACGCGTAAAAGCTCCACCAGTTCCGTGAACAGCGATTTAATGGTCAAACCGCAAGTCAGTGATTCAAGAAAAGGGTCAGGCCGAAGAGCTTCATTCCCTGCACGTCAGGACACCTTCATTACAACTCGGGTTGTTCCTGCCTCTTTGTTTTCTTCATCCATAGATAATCTAACCTCTTCTAAAGCTTTGTGTGTGTATCCTAACACATCAGAAGCATGGGGTGAAAGTAAACGAAAAGCTAACCTAAAACAACCCGTAGATACTTCTGTAAGAAGGAAACAGTCGGGTTACAGGTCTAATTCTGTCCAAGAAGCAACTACTGCTGCTGCTTCATACCGTAACACATTTCAGTCAGACGCCGTCTTTTCTCAGCTGAATACTAAATCTTCAGGGGCCGTGACAACCACATCTCTCTCTGGTCACAATCCACCTGGCAAGCCCAGGATGACTGGGATATGTAGAGAGTCTAGGCGTAGGTTATCCGCCTCCACAAGTAGAACCGCAGACGAATCGCACATTAATGTCAGTAAGAGCTCTGGTAATAAGCCTCAGGGCACGCCCGCCCGGGCCCGGAGCTCACACTCGAAATCATGTCGCAGGCGATGAGAGGAGCCATCTATATTATATTCTCTATTCTCTATATCTATACATTATGATATAAAAATGAAATAACCCCAACTTTATGTGATAAAATATTAGATATAGTATTATTTCTACATCTCATCTTAACTGTTAGCTGTTGGAAGTCCCTGATCTGCTGATCCTTTATCTGTTGTATTGATCTGTTTATCCTTTATTAATTACCCTTCACTTATTTTATTTTTTTGTTGAACTAAATCTGTTTTTTTGTCTCTGTCTCACCCTGTCTCTGTAGCGCTGAAACACTCCTTCCATTACTCCAAACTCCCTTTTCTCCATAAGGACCTGTCTTCATGTTGATTCCCACGGCTCCCTCCTCTTTTCCTGACTCCAAGACATCCTGTTCATCCCAGATACGATGCAACATTCCCCACTCTACCCACCAGAACCATGGATTTAAAAACGTAAAAAAAATAATAATAATAAATAAAAAAAGGTTTTAAAAAAAACAAAAAAAAAACTCTCTCATCCAGCCCTCTCGGTCTTCTCTGCTTGGGGCAGAGAAACCTGCATGCAGCCTGGAGAAGGATGAAGAGACAAATGTGCTGCTCATTGCTCTGTGAAGTCATTGACTGTGTCTTGTCCCAAGTGGATCTAACTTCCATCTGGTCTTGTTCAAGGCTGTGTGTTGTGGTGAACCATTGACAGTATTTATTCCGGAACGTCAGACTTTTCATGTACAGTATTTACTGTCCTCCGACTGACTCAAGGCTATGATCTGTTTTAAGGCTGTATGACTCTCTCTACACTCTTGCCTTTTGTCTGGCATTCTGGTCAGGCCCGTCCGGCGTCTTTTAGTGTCTGTAATCCAGTAGATCATCCGTGATAGCTCTCCCAGGTAGTCGTTTTTATAGAACAGTGCAGCCTTACTAACAGAATTGCTAGGTAGAGAGCTTGCTATTGTCTTGAGGTCTCTCCCTCTCACTGGTGGTACAATCACAAGCTTCTTTTTATCCCTTGATGTGTCTGGCTCGGCCACGCCCTTTAAACTTTAAAGGTCAGTAAACATGCCACTTCATTGATGGAAATAGATCAGCCATAAAGTTCACCACCTCAGGTCAAACACCGAGTGATCAGATTCAAGATTTGGGAGATCTTTCAATGTGCGTCTTACTTTGGAAACTATGCAGACCAAGTCAGGACAGTGCCTGTATAATTCCTGCTGTTCTTTAGGATTAGGGCGGGGTTTGAAACTTACATTCTCTTTCACGAAACAGCAGGTGTCTGCAGCTATTTTTACAACAGCCATTTAGCATCTTTCACAACGAGCAGCTTTTGGAAGTCATCCAGGGGGGTGTTAAGCGGCACATGTGCGAGCATCCCATTGGCTAAGCTGTTTGTTGGGCTGTCGGGTTTTAATAGACACTGTCTCACATCACTCTTGGTTGGCTTGGTTTACCGAAAAACTAATACTAACACGTTGCTGTTACATGATGCTAATTTCTCTTGCAAACAGCTCCCACTCAAGCTTCTGCTTTTTTCTCACTCATTTGCGCAGCAAAGCTAAAACGACTCTCATGTTTTCTATTCCACCATTTTACGTCACCATGCTTTTGTGTGCTACCAAAGTAAGCATGTTGTACTGAACTAGTATTACCCACAGCAAGCTCGTCGTCTCTCCTGTGGCTCCAGCTTCCATTGTTTTTAGTTGGGAATGTTAATCGTGCTAACAGGGACACTGTTAGGGTCGCTGCTTGTAGAAAAATGAAGTAATAATAATGTTCCGTGATCTAAAATAACTACACAGTGCTTTACTTCTATAAATGCATCATGATCTTAAAACAAAACAAAATATTTCAAAGTCAGACGTAACTCCAATATGACGATGCTTTGCTAGTCGGAAGCTGCATTGCAAAGAAAAAGACCTAAAGGAAAAACACGTGTACGTATCTGTTGATACCTTAACATGGATTGCTTATAGAGTTAGATGTCAGAGCTGTGATTTGAAGACAGCAGCTCATATTGTTAACACTGGCACTGTGACACCACCTGTCTCATTAAATGCAGTTTAAATTCAAATTGAATTGACCTGATGAGACTTTTTTTTTTTTGGACCACATTTGGAAACTGCTGTTTTAACAAATGAGAAATTAATGCAAGAAGATATTGAAGGCTCAACGTACCTGTGGTTTAGTAGAAGACGCCACATCCTGCTGATTGACGTTTTGTTTTAGTGCCTTGGTTTTGATCTTATCTGTTTGTTTTTAGACTACATTACATTTCCTAATTAGAGGCTACTATCCAACACTGTAGTTGTAATGTTCTTGAAGGTATGTCTTACTTTTTGAGGAAACGCATTAAGCAGTTTTAGCACTGATTTGAAAAAAATATCTCATGCTGGTAAATTATTTTCACTTTTTAGCTAGCATGCCGCGAGTTACTGTATAAAGATTGTGAATGCAGGAAAACAATGTTTCAAAAACATAGATTGAATGTTACAAAAAGATTTTGGGAGCTGCTCATGAACTACTGCTAAAAAGTGGAAATGCTTTAACATTATGTTATATTGCTTTGAAGGTTGTAAATGGATTTCTTAATCTATTTAATTCACTCTGTGCAGATGTGTTGTTTTAATTTAATTACCCTTGTTGTATAATATTTTAACTGTATTTATGTGGTCTGCATTCTATGTAAATCGCTCTTGGGGATGATATGCACACACCCATCGTAACGCATTTGACGGTCCTCAACTTTTTATGTGTATGCAAGCTCCTTTCATTGACCTGTGAACCACTTTTATCATGAAGAATAAAAGCAAGCCAACACTGTAAATGTGTTGTGGTCCTTTCAGTTCAAACACAGACAGCAGAAAACCAAGATGTTTGCTTTTTACTATAGTAAATATTATATTACTATACTATTCACTATTGAGATTATACAGCCGGCCAGCTGATCACATAAATTAGATTAATACAAAAACGACTAAGTGATACAAAATTGAAGAAGAAACAACATTAGTAATGTTTTCAGCTGTTTTTAACTCAAACTGTCACCGCGGCAAAGATATACTCTTGACCTTATATCTACATTATGTCTGCTCAAACCACAGTGGCACACGCTGGCATGATAAGCAACTTCATAAAGGTGCAACCAATTAGCAACCACTTGGAAAATTTGAAAATTTAAAGATAAGAGAAGATAAAGCTTTAGTTCTAAGTCTTTATTGATCTCCGGGTGGGAATTCAGCAGATATGAGCACCAATAAAGAGAAACACATGAGCACATATATGATACATACTGAAGAAAGTCTTCTCTAAATATTTAGAGTTGTTTACAGTGCAGACTCAGTGTGATGAAGCTAATCTTTACTTCATGCAACATGGAGAGAAAAGCTTGACATGTTCTCTGAAGAGACTTCCAGAGCGGTTTGTCTTATAAACCATCACATATAGTAACAAAAAACAACAGTTGCTGACCTCCTGCTGAGGCTGATACAGTCAGTCATTCAAGTGTTAATCATACGTTGAAATACCTTCAGCTTATCTCAGTACAAAGACCCTTACAGATACAGAGACACTGAACTGACTTCCTCACTACTTAAACACAGAAAAGCATCAAATCAATACACTGATGACTTCATCTAATCTGAACATTTCCCACATTGATTTATATGGATTGGTGTTGGTGCAGATGAACATCCATCCATCCTATCAGGCAAAACTTGGTCTAACTAACAGTAACAGTACAACATGTCACATGCATTTTAATTTTGATATTTGAAGTACACGACTACTCTGAAATATGATTATTATTACTAATACACTAACTTGCATGATATTTCAGTACTATATATACTGTTGGATTTTAATGTAACTATTATGTCTATCACTGAGGTTGTAGTTTGCAGTAGTGTTATAGAGGACTGCATTAGAGGCCTCAATAATAAACAGCAAGTACAGTGTCAACAAAAACTGAAAAATTATGAACTTAGAGTTGTTGTTGGATTGTACACCCGTACCTAATAAAGTGGCCGGACGTTGTATCTATCAGATATATGTGGAATAAAAGCACAATATCTTACTCTGAAATGAGGTGGTGGAAGTACAAAGTAGTATACATACTCCTAAAAGTTGTATTATAAGGGCGGTTTCGCATAAATATACTGAGGTACACTCCAGCACTGCATACATGGCATATTCTTCATTTTACTGTTTAATAAATGTAGTTTTATTCTCTAATATTCAATATTTATGCTTTTGACATGTAACTAATGGAAAGCATGAACACTTCACAGTGCAGGAACAGTTTCACGGTGGAGGATGGTACATGCATGTCTGCAGCCCACTGGACTGTCAGCTGACTTCCTCCTAACTTAAACACACAAACATTCATTGAACTGTTTATCCTCTGCGGGGTCGCGGAGAGACATCGGGGTGGGGTGCACATCCGGCACAAGTCGCCTTTTTGGTCCATTCATTACAGAGCCGCAGATGCTGAGACAAACCTACGTGCAATTTAACCACCAATTAACCTGCATGCACGTCATGGGAGGGGAATGCGGGGGGGGGGCTGCAGCACCCCGAGGCTCTCACGTAGATGCGGTGCCTACGTGCGTCCCTCTGCCAAACCACAGAACCTCTCAGAACTTTGAGATGTGCATCTACAGAAACAATACAATATTAATAGGGCTCATTTCTCCTGTTTCTTGAGTGCTTTAAGTGCATTTTCTTTGCTCAGCATTGCTTACTTTTACTGAACTCATATTTCCAGTGCACTTTCTATGCCAATGGAGTAAGTTTCCACTGTGTCACTGCTTCTTTTGCTGTGCATTTTCAACTAAAAGTCTGACCATGTGAATAGCTCTTTGTTATGGTGTTATGACCATAGAAACAGACAGATGATTGGCTGCAAGGTAGCACAGCCCCCGCCCATGTCAATCAAAGAGGCGTGGCCACATGTCCAAGTAGAGGGTATGTTTTCATGTGCCAGGCTGCAGCGCCAGCAGTCTTATGAGGCGTGCGTGCAGCTGGTCACCGAAATGTCTCTAAAGACGGCGGGCACGGCTCTGACTCGCACGCTGTGGACGAGAGGAGGACACAGCACTCCTCCCGTGGTGCGAGCCCACAGAGTGAACAGACTGTCCACCGCATGCAGGGAGTCAGGAGGGGGAAGGCAAGGCCGCGAAAGCACAAAAGAACAAAGTTGCGGCTCATGCTCGGACAGGCCCGGCGACGACGCGCCGTCGTCCGGGGAGCCTCCTCACAGATGTCAGCCTGGGGATAAGAAGCGAGGCAAGGAGCCCGCGGGAGCTCCCGGTGTCACCGGTGCGAGAAGACGGTTATTCACCTCCACTAAAGCTCCAGTGGACCAGAGGTCCTATCTGTGGTCCCGTTACAATGACACGAAGCGGCTGGTTCACGGTAAGCAGAGGAGAGAGAGAGAGAGAGAGAGAGAGAGAGGGGGTCTCCCCCTTTGTGTGTAGCAGCAGCAGTACATTTCCCCGTCCACGTCATCAGGGCGGTCGGTGTGTTCCCTGCACCAGAGATGTTTATGTTGTCAGCCAGTCAGAGACATTTTGTCCACTCCGTGCTCATCCTCTTAAGTTCAGACAGACAGATGGCACTTTAACGCTGTTTGTTTCCTCCAAGTCTTCCAACAAAAACAAACAAGAAAAAGAAGAAGAAGAAGGAGATAGTTTGTTCTCACGCATTTCCTCTGTTTCTGAAGAACACCATATCTTGTGTATATAAAGTTGTGGGTTGTGGCAGACTATCATTGTCACAGGCAATTAAGGCTTTTCTTATCTAACAGAGAGCTTCAAGTTCTGGAGGCATGGAGCAGTTTAACTTCATGTTACACTTCATTCAATACACCTTTAACCCTGGATGACTCGCACATCTTCAGTCAAGCATTGTACAATAACAAGTCAGCAAGAAGTAGATCAGGCCCTGAACAGAAAAGCACGCAGGTATGAAGCATGATACAGTCAAAAAGTTATTTGTCTTATCTACGTTACACAGGAAAGTGAAGAGTTAAGTTATCTTTTCTTACGTAACACAGAAGCTTCAAATTCTGGAGGGACAGAGCACTTTGAATTCACATTGTACTCCATCCAATACATTTAACACTGGACAGTCTCCAGGCTCCCGCATCTGTCCCTGCACACCAGCTAACTGTGCTGTACGACAACTGTAACAAAAACAGGTCAGCAGCTAGAAGAAGATCGGTCTCGTTTGTTCCCCTGCGTTCCCTCTATTTGATATTAAAAATAACCTTAATGGAACACACTACAGGTTATATGTTCATGTCTGTATTACACGGGAAATGAAAGAGTCAATTTATCTGTTTGTAAATAACACAGGACTTTGAGTTCTCTGGCATCCTGCCTGAATTAATGCATAGAATATAGCTTTGACCCTGGTTGACTTTCCACGCTCGCAAATATTTCCTTGCACTGATGCCTGCTGACTGCATTGTACAATAACTGTAATAATAACAAGTCACCAAGTTGGTTGGACGTATTTGTTTTCTTCTCTCTGAACATGTAACAGCGCCCTGTGTGTTATTTAAACACAGTGTAACATAGTCAACGTATGTCTTTGGCTAATAGTGAAAGAGTCGTTGTTTGTGGCTTATCTGCAGTTCACAGGAAATTTAGCAGTTAAATTATCTTTTCTTACATAACACTTATATAATAATAATAATTATATAATAATAATAATACTTTAACCTCTTTTTACCTTTTCTTTACTTTCTTTACACATCTACCGCTGCAAAACTTCCCAGGCTCACACATCAGCTACCACATATCTGTGTGCTCTGCAGTAATTGTAACAATAACAAGTCAAGTAGAAGGAGATTGGATTTCTTTGTTCTCCTGTATTTGGTCTTAAAAACACTCTCGACAAAAACACTACCTTACAGGTTATGCACATTATATATATATATATATATATATATATATATATATATATATATATATATATACACACATATGCACACAGTACAGTCGTCAGTCTCGTATGTTAGCTTTGGCTAATAGTGGTAAAAGTCTTTATGTATGTTGTGGGCAGGACCGACCACATTTTGTATACAGAGTGAATTAAAGGGTTAATTTAGCTGTTCTTACATAACACAGAGTTTTTGGTTGCCTGTTTTCATGCATGGAGTAGTTTCAGTTCATGTTATACTTACTGCGATCTATTTTTCATATTTAGTCCTGCACAGCTTCCCAGGCTCACACATCTTTTCTTGCATCAATCTCTGCAAATGAGCCAACTGTACTGCACAGCGACTGTAACAAGTCCAGAAGAAGATCGGGTTAATCTGTTCTCCTGCATTCCCGTTAAAAACATCCTCAGTGTTGGATGTTTTTTTAATGTAAAAAGTTCATTTTAAGTTTTATTTTTCTGCTGTGTGAAAACAGGCTTTTATTCTGTAATATTCATATATATAGTTTCTGATTAGTAGCAAAACATGAATGGGTTTTAATATTTAAGCAGGCCATGCACTCTCAGACATATCTAATCTTGTGTAATGTGACTCAGTATTTCCAGTTATAGCCTGACTGGAGGGAAACTGGCCTCAGGGTTGGTACATGCATGTCTGCAGACCTTATTGAGCTGTCCCAGGACAGAGAAGGCCATGGCCCACTTTCTCCTGTAGATAGTGACACAACCGTGTGCTCATATTCCAGTCAGGGTATTAGAGGCTGTCTCGGGGACAGACTGTAAACAGTTTGTTTAATCTGTGTCCACGTGTGAGCTGCATGACTGTTGTACTTACCAAAATAAAAGCCTGGCCAACCCGATAAAGCTGATAATGTAAATAAACCTCACTCCACGAGGTAGTGAATGTTGTGCTGCCCAACAAGTGGTCAATGAAATAAAAGTAGTCTTGATTTTCGGTTCTAACGGTTGTACAAAATGTTCAACAAAGTAGATAGATGGAAAGAAGTCCATATTACGCAACATCCGCTGTGGTTGCCAGCCTCACTAGATTGAAAACAGCAGCACGCCATTCCTTTCTGCAGAAGTGCACAATTGGCAGCTTTCAAAAAAGGAAAACTGTCGGCTTTGTTTTTACAGTAAAACATGAATCGGACACTGTATTACCTAATACTGCCCTCTCAAATAAAAACGGCTACTTTTGTTCAGTTTCTGCTTAGTCACTGATGTCTGTGTGATTTGCCTGATTTAAATGAGCGTTCCTCCATCTGCTCTCAGACCTGATTCCACCAGGCGCCTGTAACACCCTCAACTCCAACACCATCTACGCTAACAATGAGGTCAACTTGGCTGAAGTGGACATCTATGGCTTTGACTATGACTACACGCTGGCTCTGTACTCCGATGCGCTCAACACGATGATCTACAACACAGCGAGGACCTTCCTGATTGAACACTATAAGGTGTGTTTTACTTTGCAGCAGTTGCATGAGTCGTATTCACATGACGAATACTGTTCAGGTTCAGCTATATATATGTTTCTCCCCTTCATGCTTGACAGTACCCTGAAGGCATCAGCAAATATGATTATATTCCTAACTTTACTGCCCGGGGTCTTCACTATGACATCCAGAAGGTAAATTATTTAAATTCACAAATGTCCTGGTGAAAGAATGGAAGTCTCCCTGTATAGATAATTACAAGATGTAACTCTTTTCCTGCCCTGTAGGGCCTTCTGATGAAGATAGATGCATTTCATTACATTGAACCTGGAACAGTGTATCGGTAAGACGTTTATGCTCTGTATGTATGTTACAAAATATTAGCAGCAGATTTAAGGCAACGCTGAAATGCAGTACAGTGAACAATCGTTTTAATTGCTGTTTTTTTTTAATAATTATATGCAATTTTCTTTATCTAAATCTCTGCTGCTGAAGGTGAACTCATCTATTTGTGTTCTCTGATATTACTAAATGTGTTTTTAGTGCATTTATTTATATTTGATGTCCCCAGGGGACTGAGCCCAGTGCCAGACGAGGAGGTCACTGAGCTCTACGGGGGGACTTTTCATGTCCCCCTGCAGCAGGATAGTGGCTTCTATGGAAAGGTGAGGAGGATTCTCGTGTTGTATAGCAATGTAAATACGACAACTACATTCACTCCGTCGGCTCTGAATGTTTGTTATGATTTTAAGCAGTTTGGCGGCAGAGAGCTGCCTGACATTTTTTTACAGTTACTGCACTTTGTTTCGCCTCTGTGCAACATGTTTGGTTTGGCACAGATGGGAAAGCTCTTCTTAACTTTGTGGCCACAACAACATTTGTCATAATCTCACCCACCCGCTCTCAAACATGGATGTAGTTCAGAATTAAATCTGTGACCGCCCTCAGATATTTCAAGTGCCTGGCTTTGCTGTTACGCAAGTCCAAATGCCGAATTTTGCAATCGCATTTGTTCCATTGTCACTGTGACTCAACTGGAAGGTACCATTCCAGTCCACAAAAACTAACCACAAAAACTCTGTGCCCAGCAAATAATGAGTTGAAGATGTACTCCATCAGTCACGAAAAGAAGAGATCTTGACTCTGAGAGTCAGTTAATTCGACGTAGTTGCTAATTAGGAACAATCCGGACTCTTGTGTTTTGAATAGTTTTTGGTCCATGAGATCTTTTAAGTGCTTTCCTGTAACAGGAAATATGTCTCTCCGTCTTCTAATTCTCCTTGAAACAGTCATATCCGAAATAGTTTTGCTGTGGGTCTAATCTCATTTGGGAACATAGCTCTGTTTTCAGGGTAGCCTCTGAGTGGGTAGTGATTGTAGTGCAAATGGTTCCACATATGATTTAAAAGACCACAGAGGCACAATAATGTTAATTCTTATGAGTGCACCAACATTAACTGCACCCCTCTTAAACAAGCTGAAGTAAATGTTGCGCATTAAAATGAATTTTCTCTCGCAGGGACCAAAAGTGAAGCAGTTCATGGACATCTTCTCCATCCCGGAGATGACTCTCTTGGCAGCTGCAAATGATTTTTTCATTACCAACGACATTGAATACGATCCAGTTCACCTGTTCAAGGACGTCTCGGTGAGCTTGCCTCCTGAATCTCACGGTATTGGGTGTTAAACCCTGTTTGTAAATGGTGGCCTGACCCTGTAGCTCACACTGAGAAGCTCACTGATCTGTTGTGGTCGACTGTTTTCACATACTGTGATTCTTCAGCTGGAAGCTGAAAGAATCTGCTGAGCTCATTAAAAGTTTGCAGTGGACTTTCATGGGTAGAACAAAGAACAATCATTGCTTTTCCTCTTGGTCCTGGGTGGCTGGAGTTTCTAGTTACAAAGTATCACAGCTAGTCCACTATGTTAGACTGACATGTGCTTTGTTAAGAAGCATCCAAACTATAAAGCATTTTAAAAATTAAGCATTTTTATAAAGGGGCCCTTGTTTCTCTAATTTGATGCTATCACTCAGCTGTTTCTTATTCTAGATCAGAAGAAGAGCCTTGAAATTGTTGGAAAAAGATCTGTTGCCTTTTTTATGTAACTCTTTTTTTAATCCTCAGGAAGCGATTGGCATGGTTCACCTCAAAGGCTACATGTACAAGTGGGTCATGGAAGATCTCGGTTAGTAATCCTCCTCTTCTTTCTGGAGAAAACCAACACATCGCTCCACATAAAATAACATTACAGTCCCACTTTGCACTACTGAGCTGTCCTGCTCTTCACAGATAAGTTCATCCTCAGAGGAGAAGAGACAGATGCCGTTTTGCATCGGCTGGTCAGCCAAGGAAAGAAACTCTTCCTCATCACCAACAGCCCCTTCAGCTTTGTGTAAGTGTCATCGATCTGTGGCACACGGCGTCGTGAGCCTGCTCTGACTCATATGACTGAGGGTTAACTGTTCTGTTGCAATCTGTTTCTCAGGGATAAAGGAATGACGCACATGGTTGGAAAAAACTGGAGAGACTTCTTTGACGTGGTCATCGTGCAAGCAGACAAACCTCACTTCTTCACCGATTGTATCAAGTGAGTAAAGGTTATGGAGAAAGATGATATGATTTGAAAATTAGTAGAGTCGAACAAGCACCCTGACTCGATACATTCACTTTTTTTTGGAGAGAAAGGCCTCTTGAATGCCCTCAAATGTCGTTCCTCTCACAGGCCTTTCAGACGGTTGGATGGTAACGGAGACCTTCGATGGGAGAAGATAAATAGTTTGGACAAAGGGCAGATCTACAAACAGGTCTGTGTTACTATGAGAGAGTGTCTGACTCGTCAAAAGCAGCGCCTTGTGAGCCACCGCTGGTTCACTAATCATTCAGCTTCTTTCTCTCGCTGCTCTATTTAATACGTGTGTTGCTGCTACATTGTGAATGTTTCATGTTTTTACTTGTTGACCCGTGGTTCACGGTTTCTCTTTTATGTTTCAGGGAAATCTGTTTGACTTCCTCAGACTGACAGGCTGGCGAGGTTCGAAAGTGCTTTACTTTGGAGACCATCTTTACAGTGACTTGGCTGTAAGTGTTAAATCATTATTACACCAGTCACTGATGAATCAGCATGTTGAGGATCCACAAATGACTAACTGACATCCTGTGATTAGGATGATATTTGATGCATTTAACGTTTCTTTTATTTCTTAAGAATTATTTCTACAGAATCATTTTTCAGGATTGCTTAAATTAAATAGTTACAAACAGTCGTAACTAAAATTCACCAATGTGCACAGCATATGGTCAAGACCCTGTTAAACAGCAGACATACACAGTCATCCACCGCCAGATGTGTACGGTCTCTGCGTATTGCACAATTCTGAGAATTTCCCATGAGTGGTGGCCAGAGGGTGCTGCACAATGAAAACACCAAATGTCAATACAGACTGCCTGATATTGTTTAAAAAATATATAATTAATGGCATTAGTATGAGTAAATTACTATGTAGGAGGTACACAGACTCATAAACAGTTAAAAACAGTACAGATAAGTACTATTAAATACTATTTTTAAATTTGTAGAGCACCTTTCAGATACAGACAATTAAAAGTGCCTATGTGAATAAATCCATTTTGAGAATGACATTTTTCAGAGAGCAGAAACACAGTTACAGTGCGGTAAGGTTATGACGCCTCAAGTTCAATAAAAAGAAGTAAAAGTGAAGTGAAGAAAGTGAAGTCACAGGAGAGCAGATTTGAAAGTGGGGGCACGAGCTAGCGAGTATCTAAAACCATTGTTTTTGACTCGAAGCACTACCACCTGACTGCTTCTTAAAGATGTAAGGGCTGCCTTACGTTTTCTTCAAGAATGTCAGGGATGTTTTTTTTTTTTTGGTCTTTTGGATCTTTTAAACCAGCAGCAACACTTCTCTAACCAACCAGACGCCTCTGATTCACTCATAAAATGAAGTCATCCAGATTGGGCAAAAATAGAGCCTGCTGTTGAAACATGTTCCTGCTGAGAGTATTTGGTGCTTCTGCTTAGACACATGTAATGATCAGTAAATATGTGCTTTCACGGGGCTTAGTGGTTATGTACTCCTCCTCACAAGGCAAATATTTAGCTCTGGATACAGTTCTGCTGTCGTTTCCTACTCCTTCTCTTAATATATAAAGATAAATAAATAGATAGATGGATGAAGTTAATCCTTGATGGGTCCTCACAGGATACTACGATCCATCATTGTTCAGGCTTATGTGTGACACATTGTCACTTGTTGCTGTAGGACCTGATGTTGAGACACGGATGGCGTACAGCAGCCATAGTACCTGAGCTGGAGCAGGAAACCAAAGTGGCATGCACAAACCGGTATGCTCTGAACCTCACCTGGCTACAAGCTTTGACCGGCCTGATGGAGCGCCTCCAGGTGAGTTAATCGCAGCACTGTGTGGAGCTTTCACTGTTTTTACACAGAGACTCAACAAATAACAGCACCGGCACGCCTAAAAATGTCTCAGCTTAACCAAACTCCAGTGCTTTAAGAGTTAAAGCATACAGATGTTGACATTTCTTAGTGAGTGGTTGCTTTGGAAAACCTCAAATTACCAAATGAAGTGACGACAAACCACAATCTGCCCCAGCACTCATCTCCAGCTGTCTGACGCTGGTACTTAACCAGTATGATGACATGCTGACACAACAGGATGCTAAAAAATTGGCCAGTCACCAAACCACTTGAGTCGACATAACATAGTTGTCATGTGAACCTGGAGTGTGACTCAGGCAGAAAACTGCAGTTACAACATTTCTTATTTCTGGTTCAGAACAGAAGGAGAATACAAACAAACACTTTGATTGTCATGGCTTTGTCTTTATTGTTCTAGACACACCGGGATTCAGAGTCCAAACAGGTTTTTCAGGAATGGCAGAACGAGAGAGAAGAACTCAGGTGAGTGTAATTATCTCAATCCTTCACTCGATTTTCTGCACCACCCGACGAACCCAGAGAGTCTGTTTCTGTCGCGTGTGCACCCTGGAACATTTATTAAAGCACTGGATGTAAACACAGTTCAGAGGTCCTTGTACTTGACTTGAGTATTTTCATTTTAATGCACTCTATACTTACATGACATCTATAGTTAGTAGTTGTGTTGCAGATTGAGGTTTTAAGAATGTTTAAGAGAGCATACAAAACGCAGAGAGGGGCCGTTCTGCCCACATAATGGACACTTGCTTTGGATTGGGGGGTTTTCAAGGTCAGAGACGGTGGGCCTCTCCTCAGACAAAGCTTGAAAGGAGGCGCCCCTCACCTCACCGCCACTCCTTAGCTTACTGGCTTAGTTTTGGTTGGCTATGGGATGAGGATTATGTTATTTGACCTTGCTTTAAATTGAGTCCTCTCTTAAAACTGAAAACTCCTTCCTCCACTTACAAAATGAACTCATGCTCACTTAAATTTGTACTAACTTAACACCCTAACCTTGCATGTTGCAGGGTGATGACGAAGAACCTGTTCAACCCTCAGTTCGGCAGCATCTTCCGAACCTGCCACAACCCAACCTACTTCTCCAGACGTCTGTGTCGTTTCTCGGACGTCTACATGGCCTCCCTCAGCTGTCTTTTGAATTATGACCTCAACTACACGTTTTACCCGCGCCGCACGCCTCTGCAGCACGAGGCTCCTCTGTGGATGGACCAGCTTTGCACAGGCTGCATGAAGACGCCCTATATGGAGGAGATGTCTCACATACGATGAGCGCTGAGCTCCCTTCAGTGACTGTTAGGATTTTAAATTTCAGGTCTGGCAAACACTTGACGATGCCTGAGGATTTCTGTCTTATAGCAGGGTTTCATTTTAGCTAATAAAGTGCTGCAACCCCCCCCCCCCACAGTGCAAAGCATCCCTGTTCCACATGGTGACCCACTTCCCCGATGAATTCACTAGAGGGTGCTATAGATTTAGCTGCTGCCTGGAGAGGCGCTTTCAATTAAACATGTGGTACAGGATAGATGACAAATACTGCCTGAAGCAAAGTGTTATGGAAATACTGAACATTATTGAGCTATCACCGCACAACAACTAATAAACAAATAAAACCTTGATATTTATGTGTTGATCTCTTATTTAACCCTAAAGTGAATGATGCTGAATTATGGACAGAATGAGTAAAGTCAAGCATGAACAGTTTAATTAAATGCACTGAGTGAGTTGCACATATGAAAATGTCTTCCATTTATTTGATTGGTCGTGTGGTTGCCAGGCAGCGCAGCATCCATTCATCGCCACTGTCCTCAGCATCACAAACTCCTTCACTTCCAGCCGCCTGCGTGAAGACAGCAGCAGGTACTGTACTGTCTGTACTCTGAATTAGGCAAAATGTTCACATTTAATGGTTGTTTTAAAGTGTGTATTTGTGTGTGTGTGTGAAATAGTTGCGGCCGGCTTCAGATAGCTGGCAGAGCGAGTATAACGTCTTTATCAAGTTTTCCACTGCTGTCCCGTGCAGGGATTATTGGCGTGGTCGCTATTTGGCATTGTTGCACGATCATTTTCGCCACGCGGATGTTTAATGCGCGCAATTATTAATAAACACGCGCATGAAATCGCTGAAATAATTTATGCACAGTTGCGTAGCAGCTATAGTTGATGCCCGACTCTTTCATGCCTCTTTTTTTTTGTTGCTTCAGGAGCAGACTAAGATCTAAGAAGTTTCAAAAGAGACGCCATTTAAAAAAAAAAAATTCGTTAGAAGTTTGGATTCATCTCGGTTCATTTTTGAAGATAAAGATTAAATATTTCCTGAGTGTTTGGTGAGAAAACATTTTCTTTTTTCTTGTGACCTGAAAGACGAATTACTCATCTTGTGTTTTCCATCATGTCAGTGCAGATGTGACACATATGGCCGCCCCCAGCCCAGTATGTCAATCCAAAATAAATTGAATTGCACCCTTTGGCTCACTTCAAAGTAGAGCCTGGAAACGGTTTATGTCTCATATCAGTCCTCTCTTGACAAAGCTCTCGGAGACATATCCAGGTAAACAGTCCTCACAAATATATTTTAACAGTCTTCAAACATTAATTCAGTGTAATTTCATCATTTTTAAATTTATTTTCATTTCAAAGAGTCTGCTCTGATTGCATTTTTTCTCCAGTGACATTTGATTTCATAATGTCACCTCTCATGACAGTTCCTGCTGCCCTGACGACTGTTTACAGTAGTGCGGATTAAATATGACACCATTTGACATTCAGTGATTAATTGCACCTCAGCATACCTGTTTCTAGATTTACGTGACATTTGACGAGAGAATGACATTTCCTCTCAGTTTTATATCGGGGATTTGCATGACTTCTGCTTCCTCAGTGAAGCCCGGTGGACGTGCGTTATTTGACCCTCCTTTTTTTACACCTCTTTTGGCACACTGCTTGTTGGCTACATGCAGGTTTCCTTCATTTGTCCTTCGTGCGACGTCTGCTGTGGATGGTGATAAATGACAGCGAGAAGTTCATTCACTGGAAAAAGCGCTGAAACACAATCAAGAGTATCACGTTAGGGAATTATTTTTGGTTGTGTAAGATGAAACTAAATGTGGAAAGTGAAGATTTAAGGCTGTAAGGAATGATCTGATACTGGCTCTCTTACAGTAGATAGAAATATGATCCAATATGATTTACTGACAGTACTGACTATTTGTCTAAAGTAACTGACAGGGATGATTTAATGTGTTTGTTGTTGAGATATTTCATTCTGAGGTCAGAATAAGACAGTATCAGGTCAGTTTTAATCCTTTTTTGTGCTACAAGATTTCTCCTGGAGTTTGGTTATAGTATTAAATGAATTTCTCTGATACAGGATCCTGTTTTAAACTCTGGATATTCAGTCCTAGTGGTGATCATTTAAGAGTTTTTTCATTTTAACACCTCACAGAGGTGTGTGTTTTTTTTCGTGCCATATTTGTTCACTGAATGCTTCATGCGATCTTTAGTGGTACATCTGTGTATCTGCAGGGTGTTTCAGTCTATTTCATGGTCGCTTGCCTGTATTGAATAAGCTTGCACCTGAGCAGCAGAAGCTGCCAGAACTAACTTTTTCCTGTATCTGTTGACCTCTTTTAATGTGTTTGGCAAGAAATCCTCAAATGACTGAAAAACAAGCGAGGAGGAATGAGTACATTTAACAAATCAATTTTTTCAAATGAAATATTGCATTATAGAGTCTGAGTCTATAGAGTGGCTTCAACTGATACAGGAACTTATATTCTATATATATATATATATATGACAGTCCCTAAAACGATATGATTTAGTTAATCTGTCTCTTCTTTGTCACTGAGTTTCACCCACCCATCTTTGCAGCGCTTCATCCTTCAGTGCCCCCATCCCAGATTTCTCTTGCACCATTTGCAGTTCCATTTCTTTATCCCTTTCCTTTAATCTTTCTCTCCCTCCACTTTCCTCCTCTTCACCCTCCCCTCCTCCACTTTCTCACCTCTGAATCTTTCCATCCCGTTTCCACAGACGACCCTCCCCTCCTTCACATCATCATGCTTCCAGCTGAGTGCCTCAGTGTATGTCACCGGGCCGGCCGTGGGAGGCTGGGGCACTCAGTGGTTTGTGTGCTCTGGCAGCCGATCCCTCCACACAGCAGCCTCTTCTATTATTAAATGTAACGGGGGCCTTTACTTTTACAGCTGAGGAACGTTAAGATCTCTGCTCAGCGTAGGAAGATTTCCCCATTGTATATGATATTCCTGGGTTCTATTACTCTATTATCGTTCTTGTTCTTCTTCAAAAGCATTATAAAACCACAACATCTTTGTTAATTCATGAGGTTTGTATTCCTTTTGGCCGACCAACAAAGAAAAAGCAGATGGGCTTGGCTTGGTGGGATCAGAAATCTTTGTGTCGACTCTAACACACACACACACTCACACACAAGTCTGGGAGGATGAGCAATGGAGCAAGACCCCAAGGCAGCAACTAATTAGCCCCTGCCAATGTCCTGGAGTGGGGCAGTTTGAACTCGCCGTTGTGTAATCATCAGATCTCACATGATAAGCAATTAGTCTGTAATGAATGAGGTAGCTCAAAGAGTTTTTTTTACAGTTTTTTAAAATGAGATAAATCTTTCATTATGGGCATTGATTTGAGTCTTTGTGAGATCACATTGCAATCGTAACAACTGAAAGCTAATTCAATCTGTATATTTTAGCACATATTTGCAGTCACAAACTTAAAATCACAAACTTAGCGTCTATTGTTCATGGTAAAACTTTATAACTGTAATAAAATGTAGGATGGAAATTATAGTTGCACATCAAATCATTTAAAAGTAGTAATATAAGAAATGTAAATGAGTAAATGAGTATACAGGCTTCTTCCAGGCACCACTACACTACTGAAACTAACGAGCATAACACCTGTGTGGACACTCAGCAGGGAAATATAAAGAGTAGAAGGTTTATGGTTTAATCATAACAGCTCAGAGCTCCGCGATACCTCCACACAAATCAAACTCACAACATTTTGCTCATTCAAATCTGAAGTAATAAAAGTTGATCAAGTTAATCTCTGGAGCTGTGAACTAAAAAAGTCAAAGTGAGCAGATTAAAGTAGTAAAATAATGTAGAAACTGAAGTTACTGAAGTTATTATTGAAGTATTTGTTAACTCTAACTGCTCCCAATAGCCAGGCGTAGGCTGCTAAGGTGGAAGCTGGGTGTATAAAAAAGAGAATATGTCTCCAATGTTACCTGGCACAGTAGAGGACTTCAAACAGACACTATGATATCGGTTGGTATCGGCCGATTCTGCTTCCATCGGTCAGTGATCAGCCCCAAAAATCCTGATTGGAGCGTACCTGGACTGTAGCAATGCTCAGCTAGAGCCTAAAAGGTCACAAATTAAGCTATTGCAAGTTATTCTAAACCAGAAATATTCCAAGGAGTACTTTGTCATATCATAAAAATATTGTTATGATGGAAATATCAATATTAAAGGGGCATATCGCCCATATAAAGTCATCTTTAAAGTCATTCTACAGTCTCCTTGTACTGTACTTTTGTTGTATAGCCAGTTGTTTTATTCCTATGACTTAGACCTTTAGCTTTAATCACCTTTATAGCTTAATGAAGACATAGAGACCTGTGCAGACTCAGAGAAGATCTAGATTCTACTGTGTATAATATTATTTGCAGAGACCCAAAAATTCCCTCTGTTGAAACCAGCCTCAGCACATCACTTAATCAGTTTCAACACAATCTTTGCCAGATTTTATATGGATTATTTATATACCGGTCTTTATACAGCCATCGGCTGCTCCTAAGACACTGTGTCAGACATGCAAGTCAGTGAAGATGCAATTTACTCTCTCCTGTGCCCTCGCCTTCATGCTATAGTTTGATGTCTAATATGTTATTGAATCCTTTCATAAATTACAGCCCTGTCTGTGGTGTCTGAAATGCAAGCCTGCGCTGTAATTATCATAGTCAGAGGGTCAGGGATGAGAAGCTGCATTAAATGAAGGCATATTGTGAAGCCTGACTGATGGGAACACAGAGGGGAGATTGCTTTATGTGATTGGACGGCAGTGATATTTTATTAACAGCTAGATTCTGCTTATTATTTTGAGTTTTTTTCCCCCTTCCTCTTCTTCTTCTTCTTCTTCTTTTCTTTTATTCAAAGTCACCGTTGTATTTTCTTATGTGATATCTTAATTGTAGAGCTGTCCCAGTAGGTTCGCAGGCACAACAAAACAAATAACATTTAAAGCCTCATGTTGATATTTAAAGGTCTTTTTTTAGATATTGGATGCATCATTTTCCTCCCTGTTGAATTATTTATCCACAGACTGCATTTGTGTGCATTCTGCGCTCAGAGGAGGATGTCAGCTGGACCACTGCAAACAGCTTATTAGAGCGAAAGTGTACTGTCTCTTTGATGGGCTTTGAATGAGTCACCCACTCTCTGCCTCCGTATCTGTGAAGCTTCTATGTTTATTCTTGATTTTCATCACGGGTTGCCTTTGTACTGTTGCCCATTCAGTAGTTTCAATGCCTCCCGGAGTCTATAGGCATAATCCCTGAGTTTTATTTGAATTCGTTTACTCTCACATCTAAACTCTTTGATCTCAACCTTATTAGCATCTTGTCATAGGTGTATTATATATTTGGCCTGTGGCTCTCTCTGAGTTTGACTTTTTATTTACTTCTCTGCTTCACCTTCATTTTGCTTGATTGAGGTGAAACACTGATCCTGGAAAAAACAACCATTACTGGAAAAAGTGCAACCACACGACTCCCTAATTAGGTTTTAATTAGATGCAGTGTATTACCTCTTGTATGGTGTGTGTAAGTTGTTAAGAGGAGGAAGCATTTAGATAAAATTAATTAGTAAATAATGAATTAGCATTTTAAAACGCGGGGCATGTAGCCGAGTATTATAAGAGTTTGCAGGTTGTGTTGCAGTTTTGCTGCCATACAGAGTTTGTGTGAACAGGGCTGACATGTTATCTGATTATTGATTTATCCTCCTTGCTGGCTCTGTTTGGTCTTTGTCTTTGCTCCCTTGTTAGAAAGCAAACAGACAAAAAAAAAATGCAATTGGAAACATGACTGTGTAAATATGATAAACAGCAGGACACTATTCATAGATATTGGAACTGGATTACTAGATTCCAGCCTTTAATAAGACACCAGAAATGCTACACGCCTCCAACTCTCTTTTTTAATGCAGGAAATGTTTCATGGCTTCGAACCGAAGTGGATCTCCATCATCACACGTAAGCACGTATGTCATGCTGACATCTGTGTCTTACTGCAACTGAACTTTTAGCCGTCACCCAAAGCCATTTGTTCAGGATGATTACGAAAAGGTTATTCTCCATTAAGCATGAAATCAACATAAATGACAAACACTATGTGCTGTTCCTCTCTGTAATTCGTTCATATTGTTTCTTTTCTGCACCACTGAGCTGTATAATGGAGTATAAGAGGAAGTAGATACAGGCGAGGGGACCCCACACAATCTGGTGAAATACACTTGAAATATGCAGTATTGCAGATACAGAAATGCTTGGTATGTGGGTTGTCTCTATTGTAGCACACTAAGCACATTTCATGACTCAGCACTCCTCCCTTCTGTCAGGACAGTCTACTGTTTTCTGTTTGACACACACAGACCTTTGCCTCTATTTTCGGAGCCACCTGCTGTTCCCGTTGCAGCATGCTCTGACCCCCCACGCACACTCTTCACACCAATAGGTTTATATCTGGTTGATGCCAAACCTGACAGAGGACGTCACCTATCAAGACATTTAAGGATTTTCTCTTAGTGCAATTACTTAAAGTGTCTTTTTAAAGGTTAGCCTTAATCTTTCAATCCTCCCGTGGTCTCCAAGAACCCCTGAAATGTGCCCGACCTAAAAAACCACAATGAAATCATGCATGGAAGGAGCAGAGATGTATGTTCAATAATTTAAATAGGCATGTTTGATGACATTTAATGCGCACCATGTGGTAGCGATAGGAATGTAACATTTGTTGCTTTGAAAATTTTCAGCACAAACATGCAAAAAAAATCCTACAACTTGTAATATTTGTTTAATTAATTTATAGTTTATCAAAAATCCCTTGTAATCATGCGTCATAGGGAGAAAAAGTTATACAAACTAATGTGTATTTCAGCTTTACCTAACTTTCTTTTTCAGAGTCTGCTCAAGTTATCAAGCAAATTAGAAGACAGTAAGATTTACCCTGGATTAAAATGTATGTTTCATGGCATTAAAGTATGATTTACATCACAGCGTCCAGGTGAGGGCACTGTTACTCTGCAGTCTCATGACCGTCGCTTTGAGTAATAAATTCACACACATGCAGAGTCACTCTTTGCAACACTTAAAGCCACACACAACATTAAAATACCCACCTTCTTAACCAACTTTCTTATTGACCTTTCCCGGGCAAACGTTTCTAGAACAGAATCCATCAATACTGCAACAGTGGTCAGTGGAAATGAAAGCTATCAAATATACTATTCCCACCGTGAGTTGAAAGTAAAGGGGATTAAAACTTGCCCTCTAGCTTTTTGGCATTTCTCCACCCCGCCGAGGGATTTAAAGTTGAGTCTGTCTCTGGTGTGGTGAGTCATCTATTGATCACCTGGCATGAAGACAAAGTCGCAGAGAAGCATCCATCACAGAGCTGCACAGAGAGATAGCTTAGCTCTGAGGATCCATTATAACGCCAATAGATCTTTCTCTGCCATGAAGATCAATGAGCAACATGTTCCTGTAGCTGTTTACTCATCCTGCATCGGATCATAAATGTCTGAAGAAGACAGACGGCTGTGATTAATTGATTTTGAGGCTAATACTTTAAAGAAGTCCCTATTATTATTATAATTAAGTTATGAGTACACACTTAAAAAATTCAAGATGACGCCATTTGTAATTCCAAAGTAAGACTGATGAATAAAAACACGCATAATCACTTTCTTGTCACCTACTGATTATAGCCGGTCACTCACTAATGAAATGAAACGAAAGGGAATAATACAGGGAACTGATAATTGCATTCAACCCACAACAGAATGCCGTAAAAGTGGGATAGGGTTCATTGGATTCAAGCATGTTGCAACAGCACCTCTTTTCTTCTGCTGTGTCCACCATAATATCCTGGCCCTCTAATGAGAAGCTATGAAAGGCCACAGTGTGTGCGTGAGGCTGTTTGTAGGGGCTCCCAGGGGCCTCAGGGCCACGTGACCTCATTGGGAGGAGGATGGTTCAGTGGGCTTGCTCCATTCCTCCCAGTCAGACAGTCAACAACCCGTACTGTAACTTCTTTTTAACTGCGTTATTTTGAGCCGTCTGCCTGAGGAGTCCACTCTCAAGTGTGCCTACAAAACCAGCAGAGGATGTGAAACTGATGCAAATCCTACATGAACTGAAGAAGAAGTGAGAAGGACGGCTGAATTACAGAATAAATATAATATTAACTGTCCCTTCAGTTCGTTTGAAGTGACAAAGTAAAGTCAAGTAATAGACCGTTCTCTGTGCGGTGTGACTTAACAGGTCATTTGTGTCATCCAAAACTAACAAATAGCTACAGCTTTTTAATAATTACATTGCAGTGGCTTCAGTCATGCACTCTTACGCTCAAGTCGGCTACTGAAATTTGAAAAGTGTAATGAAAATGAAATGCTCGCAGAGATAAGGCTCAGCTTATTTCCCCATGCTTCAAAGCACAATTGCTCTTTGAATATTCACTCCCTTCAAATATTTGTATGGCACCCCTTCCTCCGCAAAACTTACCCTCTCTAAAGACCCAAGTGTATGTGTACTCCTTGTTCAGTCAAGTATCTGGAAAATATTTACAATATATACACCGGCCATAGGCAGTGTGTTCATGACGGTACAGTAAAAATATTGTTGGAAGATTAAGCTCTTTAAAGAGGCTGTTCACTAGCATGGGTATACAAAAACACGGACTGCCTGGCCTCCTCATGAATATTGATAATTGTAATAAGCTATATATATATATATATATATATATATATATATATATATAGTGGATTGAACCTGTATACATATCAAAGAAATAAGTTCATATAGAGAGGCTTTTGTCAAGGAATTAACCATTTGTAGAACATATTTATACTGTGAAAGAGGCTCTGTTGCTGGAGGGTGCACTCACTAAAGCCAAGTAGCAACAAGGATTCTGCTGAGAGCTAATTAATCCCCTAAAACTACCAGAACTATTGATCCCCACTTAGCACACCATCCTCCCCCCTAAAACAGCAGCCATCCTGAATCTGTGCAACAAGCACATTGCAATTTCCTTTGAATGATGGCAAAGAGCTTCTAACAATGTCCTCCTGAGTCTTGTTGCTTCTGTCGTTATGTCTGTAGAGGCTGCTGAGTGTTTGCCCAGCTCTGGTTCTGGCACGACACTGGCTCCGCTCGCCCAATCAGCATTCACCCACACTCCCCCGTTGGTCTGAGCTCACATACAGAGCAGCCTGGCTAACAAAAAGCTGTAGTTTGCAGTTGTTCACTTCAGAAAACAGTAATATGACACAGTTTCATCAGTTATATAGTGGAAGAACAGACATATAAGTCAGTGTGGCATCAGGATGATGTTATTATGGTAGAAGAAGTCACACAATAATGCTGTACTAAACTCTTCTGCTGTTCTGGCTCCTTGGCTCTGTTTTATTTTTCCTCTCTCTAGAAAGCACTTTGTCCACCTCGCCTGAAAAGTTCTAAATAAATAATACTGTATTATTATTCTTCAGCCTGCTTTGAAACCAGAGAATCTCAGAAAAAAATCAAATATTAATGAGTATAAACACAGAGCATGCAGCTTAATTGTTTTATTGTTTTTTTATTTTAATAAAATATAATAAAATTATTCTGTTGAGCCAGCAGGGCTCCTGTTGCCTTATAGCAGAGTTGATTTATGATGTTTGTGCAGCCTCAACCACATTAAACTCTTCCACATAGAACATTTTCTTTCTTTTTTTTAAAAGAGCTGAAATGATAAATTACAATGCACCTCGTTAACAAATGCCTTTGCACAAGATGGCTGTTTAATCAACATCTGCTTCTCTTTAGACAGATACAATGTTCATTTATTCCAAAGGAGCAAATTTCCTGCCTCGTGAAAGCAGAGCTGAGGATGAATGAGTGAACCTCGCCTCTGCTCCATATACCTCTCACCCATCATTTACCACACAGCAGCTCTGCCTCCACATCTGCACCACTGCTACGGCTGCCACCCTCTTAAAGGAGATTAACAATATACGTCTACTTGGGAAGACTCGCTCTTATGTTTTGTAAAAGCTGTGGTGTGCTTTGTTTTCGTCTGGGTTGGTGTTTAGTTGGCGCTACAGTATCAGTAGTTTCTGTCTGACCACATGGATATCAGGCAGGGAACTCCATTTCCTTTGTCATCTTGAAAGTTTTCCTGCCGTCTACTTCCTTTAAGACAAAAGAGGAGCCAGAGCTGGTTGGATGACTGGGCCTTGTTCCTGAGGTGATGTGATTAAAGGCCTCTCTCTGGGCTGAACCCATTCAAATGCCTCGCACACGCCACAGCTGCTTTAGTTAATTGGATTGTCAGGAAAGCAGACAGGACTGAAGGTAGCACCAAGACTGACGTACTGAATCAATATAGTGGCACTTAAATAAAGTTGGGCAGCGGTATTGCCAAGTGTGGATAGCTAGCTGCTTGTTGGAATCGGGTCAGTGGTTTGTGATTGTTTCAGCTGATTAAAAGTTTGCGAGCTGATGGTTTGGTTAAAGATTTCCTCCCTCGTTGGATAAGATAAAAACTGTTCTGACATTTAAAACATGGTCTAGCTCTCTACCATGTGCTGTATTGTGACATTGTTGCATGTGTACTGTACTATATTTATATTTATACTGTCGTAAGAAATGTGTTTTAGTCTACTTTTAGGGTGCCAGCTGGTCAGGAACAACAAACAATAGCAAACTCAATAAACTTTGTCACATAACTGTCAAATAACGTAATGAAATGGGTAAAACAGGAGACGACAGTCAGTGAACGAGAGTTTGCACCCATGCAAGCAGCTCTGTGAGGCTACACTAGTGTCTAGTGTCCAACAATGTTTTGAGCTAATGACTCAGCATGCTAACATGCTGATGTTTTCCTGGTTATACTGTGGTCAGCATATTAGTTTAATGTGATAACATTTGTTAATTAGAACCAATAACAAACCACAAAGAAACATGTTATTACCAGTCACCTTGAGGGGAGCCTGAACATGGCAATAGTTTTTGAGACATTTTAATCAGAACCTCAAACGTCAACTTCATTGTGTCATGACAGGTAAAGTCAGGGATCACCAAAGTCAGTAGTGTCTATCCTCTGGGAACCATAAATGTCTGTTCAAAACTTCATGGCAATCCACCCAATAGTTTTTGAGACCAACTAACTGACAGACATCCCCAGAGCCAACCGCCTAACATGGCTGAAAACGAATTGTCAAGAATGTCATTCAGATTAAAAATCACTGTCTAGTCAGTGAAGCCAGAAGTCGGTCTGGCCAGATGAGTTACCGCATGGCCAAGAGACAAAGTGAGGTCCATTCCCAACAAAGTCAGCCAAGGACTGTGATGCTGTCGTGAAATTTATTAATTTATTTTTTTAGAAAATTCAGAGGCCGGAGACGAGCCGGAGACATTTCATTCAAAACCTCAAACATCAACCTCATTGTGTCATTAGAATAAAGGTCAGGGATCACCAAAGTCAGTAGGGTTCATCATCTGGGAATGATGAATGTCTATACAAAACTTCACGGCAGTCCAACAAATTGTTTGAGATTTTTCAGGACCAAAAGGTGACAGGCAGAGAGACACTGGCCTTGACATTGTTTTACAGTAGCTTGGCTAAAAACAAAGAATGTCATTAAAATTATTAATCATAAGATTCAATGAAGCCAAAAGTCGGTCTGGTCAGATGAATTACCACATGGCCACAAGACAAAGGGAGGTCCATTACACACAAAGTCAGCCAAGGACTGTGATGCTGTGTTTTTTAGTTTTTTTTTTTAGAAAATTGCAGTCTCAGAGGAAAGGGATGATGTAATTGTGGAGAGATGATGTAATTGTCTGTCAGGGTTATTGTGCTTGTTTGGTAGGCACATTGATTAATTAAGTGCTTGTCTGCTCAGTTACTATGAGTGCTTTGCAGTTAATGTGATGAAGACATCATTGGTCCTTGGGGAGATTAAGGTCTTTGGATTGGAGAGATTTTTTTATTTACTCGTGATTTAGGACACAATAAACGGTTGCCACCTAAAAACTTTGGTTTTCCCATCTAACACAGCTGGCTCTGTCCTGACCCAACGCTGGCACATGAAAACAGGTTTCATCGTCTATCAGATCGCTGGCTGGTGCTCTCGACTGCAATCCTTCTTTATTCAATAATCTGTGGCAGCATTAATGCCTTGTTGTCACTGCTGCCAGTTTCTCAGACTCAACAGCCAGCTGGACGAGAGAGTCTCTATGTCCAGACATTTACTCAATTGAATCAATGCGGCTGGTAGTGATGCAGGGTAACCGTGTGCTACATTAACCCTCCTTTTGTGTGCATACCAGAGGTGATGGGTTTACAAAAGAAAGAATTGGGAGGGAGATGAATGAACTGATTGGAAACTTGTTTAGAGGACATCGCATACAGAATGCAGGAGTGGAGCTGCTAGCCCAGGGCAAGGCCCTGTGATTAGATGATGAGCTGTTTGTCTGACTTCTACAGCTTGTTTGACCAGCTGTCTCTCAGCGACAGGGAGAGGGAGAACTAGTGTTGCAAGACTTTCACAATGAACTCCTTCACGTTTTGCCTTAAGCCATTTCTCAAAATGATCAAGTAACTAATTGACTTGTCACACGGTGGGACTCATGTCATTGCTATGTGGTTTTAGGGATTGCGGTCCATTAAAAAAAACACAACACTTGACATTGTGTTCTTTTCAAACTTGATGTATGAGGGGAGAAGATGTTGCCTGTACGTGAGAAAGGCTGCCACCACGCTCTCGGTTCCCTGGGAGACTGGCATGGTCAGCAGCCCCCTCCCCCTTCCTCCCTCCCTCCCTCCCTCATCCTCTTGCCGCCCCCCCCCTCCTGTTTGTGAAGGAGGTGTGTGAGCAAGGAAGAGGCAGGACACGTTAGCTGTGGCTGCGGGAGTGGAACTCAGACGGCAGGCAAAGCATACAAACACACACATTCACACGCACACACACACACACGTACTCACACACGTACTCACACACACACATGCTCAGTCAGCGTAAGTGACACAAGTGTTGGCTCCATTCAGCACTGAGTTGACTGAATCACTGCTATCCATTAGCCGGCATGCCGCAGAGAAAGAGGAGTTTCACTTTTGGAGCCTACGGAGGGTAAGAATATATATATATATCCTAATAATTTGCAGAACAACTAAACCGTTTGACAACACACAGTTCCCATTTGTGTGATAGTGCATCTGTTTGTGTCTGGCTGTTTGATGACTGTGCAGATTTTCTGTGTCTGTGTTTGTGCCTGCATGTTTGTGCCACTGGAATACCATCATATTTATGAGAATAGCGTTTATCTTTGAATGTTTTAGCTGTCTTAGCTTTCTGGCTTTCTCTGCTGTCGCCGCTTCAGGACGAATCATTAAAGGCTACATTCTTTACAGTAATGGTGAGGTATCAGATGTAGAAGCATAAACAAGATGAGGTGACAAAATCAATAGAGAAAAGTATGTATGGTTCATGTTACAGGAAAGTATTAAGACACCCTGACAGAGCTGAAGGTAATGTGATCCTACACGTATTCTACATGTGTGCAAATATGCGCTACACACATCAGCACTGTATTTCCCATGTTGTCAGTCAGCACTCATGTCCCCAGTGTTTTTATGGAGCCCACTTCAGGCTTTACAGGACACCGAGCGGTAGACGTGCAGTCAGCAAAAAGCCTTTTAACGGTCAAAAGGTGAACAGGTGCCCCAGTGAAGGTAGCCTCAAGAGTGTCTAGAAATATTCCATTAGCTAATAACCAGTGGAGAGCAGCTATAGCTAGGCTGGGCTGTGTGGTGATTTTGTTGGTGAAGAGTAGCCACAGTTGTAATTGTCGCTGGCCATGTGGAGCCACAGACGATAACACATATGCGTTAAAGGCAGTCAAGGAGGGAAGTGGTTGCAGAATTCTGCTAATGCTTTGTTGCACATGTCCCTCGTTTCCTAAACCTTTCCTCAGAGGTTTCCTGGAAACTTTGTTACAAACTGGAAAGTTCGATGTTTAAAATAGAGACTAGATTAGATTTACCTTTAATATAGCTGTTAGCTGGTGTGATTGCTCGATTGATGAGCTGACTTCCCTAACAATTTTGAGGATGTCTTCCAGCACGGTGCGTTGGACATTACCTGTGTCAGTGTTACAGGTTAAGCTGGTAGTTCGTTCCCCTTGTTTGATTTCATCGTGAAACCAGAAAAATACAGTTTGAAAACACTTCCGATAAAGCATAAATCTAACTTTTGTGCTGCATGTTGCAAGTTTATTTTGAAGTGCAGGATGGGAATTTTCGTTTCACTCCCACTTCAACTATTGTTCTCGCCAACAATCAGGCACCAGTGAGTGTTTTTCATCCTCCAGCTTAGGGGGGCAGTAATGAGCCCATTATGGCTTGGCACATCACAATGAGGCAAAAAATATGTATGCCACACCATAAAACTCTCCCGGACAAGAATCACAAAGCTGAAAGATTATTACGAAATCATAGAAAATAAAGAGCGCAGTGTGTTGATCTTTCCATTGTGTATTTTATCCACGAGCAGTTGGACATTTGTAGACTCTTGTTATATAAAACAAAATGCTTTTCTGCTTTTCTGTCTAACAGTGGCCTTGAATGCCATCACATTTGGCATTTTGATAGGTCAGTCTGATTGCTCACATCAGCAGGTGAGCTGTAATACATTCTGCCCCCCTGCATCCCATCGGCATTCACTGAAGGGAACGCTGCACCTCTGTTCTCTGCAGTTCGATCTTTATTTAACGCAGCATGCTCTGTAATTTTGACATCAAATATTAATAGCTTAAGTTGAGTTCTTGCGTGTTAGAGTTTTTGTTTCACTTTGGGTAGAGTACGGTCTTTTCTTTGGACTTTTACTGGTTAAGCGTGACCACGGTGTTGCAACTCTGAGCTTTCATATCCTTTTATTGACATGTCTCAGACTTAAATTGTTTACTTGTACTTAGATGCTTGCTGTATGTCACATGAGACATACCGCACTCTATTGCTGTTTGTCTGCCCTATTGCTCACAGTGGCTTTCTCCTCATAAACATGAAATAAACAGAGCTATGACCTAAATGCTCTCTTGGTAACATCGGCAGCACGACCTTCAGGCAACGTGAACACTAATGTTGGACTGTGCAGTGTCCCATAGAGAAATTGGAAGAATGCATGTCAATCCTGTTCAAAAACAACTGAGTGAAAAGACCCACATTGTTTTGAAAGGACTGAATTGTAGTTGGAATTCTTTGGTCAGCTGATTTAAAAATGTAATTTCTTCAAATGAACAGGACAAAAACACTCTTTGTCGAAAAAGGTGTTTCCCCAGTCTTAAACAGAGCGTTGATTCATAATAACATTGTATGAATGTGTTCGAGGTTAGCGTTTAAATGCCTCACCAGTAAGTTTTTGTGCCTCTAAAAAAAGATTCAAAATTCAAGATTTTAAAATTAAAGGAAAGCCTTTGTTAATTTTTTTACACGTACTGCTGTCTGTAAAAAAAAAGAAAAAAAGATAGAGAGGCTCCTCTCGCTTATTGATTTTTGATTATCTGGTCTCTAAGGTTCGCTGCATTGAATATTACACCATGGACAACAGGAAGACAACACAGAGAGGGTCTTTTTGTCTGACAAAAGCAAATGTTTGCATGACAAAAAGATGATTAGTCCGCGAGGCAGCCCTACTTGAGAACAGGAGACCATTCAAGTACCTTTCCAAGGACAGTGGCAAAACAAACAGGAGATCTAGGGCAACCAGAGGGCTCTTCATTGCCTACTCAGTCCACCTTGCATATTTACTCTGACATTCACATTCGCATTCATATTCACACCGGAAAACCGTCCGCGGAAAAAAAGAATGGGGTGGGAAGGTGTTAGGTGAGCTGCACTTAATCATCCACTGCTCATGGGGGGACTAATTGTTTATATTTGCATCTATAAGAATAACAACAGGAATGATTTTCATTATGGCCCGTCTGTGGCCACATACAACAATTTGTCAGAAATGTTAATATCTTTAATCTTTATGTGCACCAGATTTGATCACACAAGCAGGTCACAGTGAGTCACCAGCCTATGTCAACAATTCCCCGTAGCTGCAATAAAAAACCCTCCAGTGGTTCGCTGATGAAAAGCTTTTCAGGTGCAGCAGCTGAACAATTTGCTTTAACAGTGTATTAGCACAGTAATGGACTTCATTACAGCTATAATGGTGCAGTGAAGTAGATTAGATTAAAAAACAGAAAGGTTTCTAGATAAAACAGGAAACAAGGAGCGAAACTCCCACAACTCTGAACATACTCCCACGTTAGGAGGCACAAAACATGGATTCTGTTTACTATGAGGCTGGCACGGCTAGTTTCAGGGCGAGGACCGTCATTAATATCTTAATATAGTCATTAGATTATCGCCATTACAGTGTCGGAATAACACTAACTCTCTAAAGTGATTAAATCAGTGTGTAACATGCAATCCCAAAATAAACTAACACTAATTATGACACTGACAACAGAAAACTTGCAGTGTGTTTTGGATGTGATAGATATCACACTGCCTACTAGCAGTCAGCATAGTTGTGGTACCAGCGTGTGTGTTTATATACACTGTATCCTACTGTACTGCAGCTAAATGAGGACATTCAACCACTTTACACTCATTTCTCTGTCAATAGGCTCAGTCAGTCCACGCTAGGTCGTGATATACAGTATACTGTTTAGATCCGGTCACGTTCGCTATTGTTTGTTTGTCAGTGTTTCTTATTACTATGCTGAGTGTTATATATAAAGAAATTGTTCAGCGTGTTACTCGAGGCCTTGTGTGTGTGTCTCTCTGTTCATCCATTTTTGACGGTGTCCACTTCCTGTCCTGAATGGAAAACTGCAGAGTCAGACACAAGACTGTGTGTTTACTGTATGTGGGTGTCAATGTAAGAAAGACTTCATTCAGAAAAACTGAATAGGCACGTGTATTGTATTAATCGAGGCAGCCATCTTTTTTTTTTTCCTGCTAAACAAATGTCAGCCTGTTGGTCAGTCCACAACTTGAAAATATTTCAACAACTCTTTCATGGATTGCCATGAAATTCTGTACACACATCTGTGATAAATGAATCCTAGCGAGTCTGGTGATCTCAAACATTTATCTACCAAGCAGCAACCTCCATTGCTGTGAAGTGAAGCCAATGCGGAAGTGCCAAAAACTTCAGTTCAGTTCCTGCAGTTTCTTCAGAAACCTGTGGGTGACATCACGGATACGGTATCCATATTTATACTGTCTATGATCTCCGCAGGGTTTTTGGTTTTTTAGTCAAATATCATGACAGCTATTGGAAGTTTTGTGCACAAATTTATCTCTCTCTGCATAAATTGCAATTTATTTGGTGATCCTGTGACTCATCCAGCAGCATCACTGGGTCAAAATTGCGCTTTGTCCAATACTTTCTAATTATGCAGCCTACACTGTACTTTTTGTATCATGCTAAATTAAAGTGCTGAACAGACAGGACACCTGCAAAACATCAGCATGTTCAACTTGTCATTGTGAAAATGATAGCATGCCAGTGTTAGCAATTAGCTCACCAATATGCCAGTATAGACTCACAAAGGAACTCTTACTCTCGTTAAACCTAAGTGGGGCTTTAATGCTGCAATGATGATGTAATTGTTATTTTCCTTTCCGATTTAAATCAAGGGTGTATTCTTTAATGGGCGGATCAGACGTGACCATGTGTTGCCCTGTTTTGGTTTGATTCGGGAGTATTAGCTGGATGCAGACGAAGGACGTTGTGTTCAGCATGCCCTGTACGCGTGCTGGGTGAACTGGGTGTAACACTGACCATGACTCCGCCAGAATTTTCTGTAGCTGTAGGGAAGAGGAATAATTTCTGTGCAAGCCAAGTTCACCGGGATCATTTTCTCAGCATTAGTTTCACAACATCAGTTGATACAAATGGCTCTAATTTAAAATAGCAGCACTGACCTTATACTTTGGAATTATATCTCTTTTTCCTAATGAATATTAATGTCAGAGGGTTATTTTACACCGTCTGTAGATTTGTTTTTTTTTTCCACTGAGGGAAACCTAAAACAGTGAGCATCTGGAAAGCTAAATACTGAAAGGTTGTATTGAACGGCTGGCATGATCGGTCAGACCTTTTAAGATAATTTGGTTTGAGATATGTTTCTCTCCATTTGTAGTATCCTAAATTTAGACTGCTTCTTATATTTCAGATATCGAATTAGCACTGCAAGCACATGTCAAAGCAGCGGATTGGTCACTGAACAACAACAAACTTGTTTGCTTTAGGATGAATTTCCTCTGGGCTTACTCCCTCAGCCTTGTCTGGTGACCTACTTGCCATGAGCAGAGTTGCTGACATGTTTAAAAGTACAGCAGCGAAGAAATTAGGAAATTATGAGCTGTGCTTAAAGTCAGATTAAGTTGAATGGACTAATTGTCACGGCTGCTGACACGGTGATAGCCCAGGGTTTGTAGGACCCGCCTCGAGCCTTTTATCCCTCGTTGATGTTTGTTTCCATGGAAACCAGCTTGTGGTTGATACTTAGCTGAGAATGTAGAAGAAGAAGCATGAAAAACAATTTGCCAGTGTTTGGCTACCACCTCCTGAGCTGTAATTTGTTGCCTTCCTAAATGTGCTGGTTCATCTAATCTTAAAAAAAAAAAAAAAAACACGAAGCTCTGCACACTGAGATTTGAATGTGCAAATATGACTCATGGCCCACCACAAATGCATTAGCACAGGCAAATTTGTTATAGCCTACTTTTGTCCACTCCAGGAGACAGGGACAGAATATTCTTTGTCTTTGCCGATAAGGCTGAGAGTTTATCGCGCATCGCTGTTTTCAGCCTCTTTATCTGCGACCTGCTCAGTCCAGGTATGCTTCGCTTAAGCAGTGGAATGTCTTTGTCGTGTTGCTGAGGGATGAGTTTAGTTTGTTTTTGATGGGGAAAGTGATAATCAAATGCTTGTTCGGTGTACGGCAGATTTGTTCAGCAATTGTTTTGTGATCATATGTAAATGGTTCAGATCATTAGTTGGCTATAAAGTGTAATTAAGACAAGCAGCCTTCGCTGTAGCTTCTATAGTATATTCAGTTAACTTGTTCCCAACCTTATTTTGTGTCACCAGGCAGCTTACATAGCCCTTCTTTAGCTTAAGGACAGACAAGTACAATTTGTATACCTATGATGGCTCATGTTTTAGCAGCTTAGCGCAAGAAAAGATATCCTAACAAAGCTTTGACACATTTATGCCTTATCTGTCCCAGCATGTCAGCTATTCGGTATCATATTCTGTTTTGTGTCTTAGGGTGCGTTTTATTGCAAATTTCCTGTACTGGTTTTGGTGTTTCAGTTTGGAGCCTTTATCCAATAATCTGGACACACCCAGGTTGATTTCATTTTATGGGAATTCCATGAAATCTGAGAATGGGTGAGTAGCGCAGGATGAGGTTTAGAAAATGTTATTCTTAGTGATGCAGTACGTATGAAAACAGCCCTCCCTCTCCTCGCACTCAGCTTCAGCGAGAGCAGAGCTGACAGCCCCATAAGTATTTTGGCTCTCTCCCAACAACCAGTATGCATTCCACTTGAGGTGGAGCTCTGATTTATCTGCACACACACACGTGTCCGTCAGGCTCAGCAAAACAATACTGGTGGTTAGATGTGAGAAAGAACAGCGTCAGAAGATCCATCTCACGCACGGAGGCTGGGAGTTCGAAAATGATGAGTGATCTTCTGCGCTGAGGGGAATCAGGCGACAACCTTCTGTAACAACACAAGGCTGTCGATTCGTGGCTCCACAGTTTAGTGAACAAACAAACCCCCCCAGGGCCTGTTTCCTCTCACTAACACAGTTTTCTAAGAAGGAGGAAGTTTGAAGCTTTCATTTATCTTTTGAGAATTTCTCATAACAAAAGAAGAACTACAGACATTGTTTTACTTTTGGTCCAAACAGTACGTCTTTGGGGAGTTCTCATAATCAATGAAAGGGCTTTTTTTTTGTATATGAATGAAAATAGGAACTTCCTCAATCGAATGACTAATGTTTTTATGGTTTTTAGCTATTCTAGTAACCACATTGTCAGGACATTTGATACAGATATAAATTTTTCCTCTAACACTGCCAACAAGTAAAAGTTTTCATTTATCCTGTGAAATATCTCCAAATTTCGAGTCATTCATGGTTCCCGGATGATGTGTCCTAACGACTCTTTGCTCTAGCACCACCATGACGTTGCCTGTTGTGGTTTTGAATAAAATGTAGCATCAACTATTGGATGGACGGTCAAGATTTACATTTGTCCAATACTTTATTGGTGAATACTCTCTAAACTGTTAACCTGGTTAGTGATAATTCATTATATTAGCTAAGATGATGAACAACATTATACCTATTAAACATCAGCATGTTAACGTCGTTATTGCTACTAAGTGCTACTGTGCCTATATCCTCAAAGAGCCCCCACTCTGTAGACTCTGTAGTCTTGTTTTTTTTTAATCCACACTTCTGATACAGCAAGAGTCACTTCTCTTTCCAGAATTGGTTGTTTGATCCTTCGGGTGTTGCTGCGTCATGCAAACTAATCATGTCCAGAGGAAGATGAGTAAGAGCTCTGAACTCCGATGGCTCTACTGGGAGACGCAGGGTGGACAGCAGTCAACGGCTTTGGCTTGAGGGATGAAGCCGGACATACAGTCATAGGAGACAGGGCCAACAGCAAGGGGGAAAAACAACGTAAACGCAGCTTTGAGATTATTTGTACTCTGTGTTACCTTTCTGCAGTTTGGCCGTATATCATCTTGAAAGTTTCAGAAGGGTCAGCGTATGACAGCGCGGGCAGCTGCAGGAGCTCTGAGAGACATACTAAACATTCCTTTTTCAATGTGTCACCATCACCACCTATCACAAGAGACAGGCCTGCAGCTGGGACTCTGTCACTACAGTAGTAACAGTAGTATGGTGGCCCTGAGGATCCAAACACAAGGACATATCACAGAACAGAACAATATTTCAGAAAACATTTCATGAAATGCTGTAATGTTTTGATCTTCAGAGGAACCATATGTCAGTATTAAATATCCATTTCATTTTTGCCAGTGAAGTCAAGTGCTGCATAACAAGAGAAGTGGTATAGAAGATATTTTCCGATTAGAGGAAGTGTATGGTACTTTTTGTGTGTCAGCTTACCTTATGGATAAATGGCTTTCTGCTTGATGAGCAGAGGGATAGCTGAGTTTTTTTTAAAATGCATTTTACCATCACACATGATATTTCTCCTGCACACACAGTGCCATCTATTGGCAGAAACAGTGCTCTGCAATCTCAGCTGAGGGATTTCCAACATTTCATACTGTGGATATTTCTTTCCAGTGATTACAGCTTAAACATGTTTATCTAAAGTGACTTAAGGACAGATGATAGTTTACTCTTGACTGGAGGTGAGTAACGAGCCTTATAGCGCGGGATTCAAACCAGGACAAGATTCATTTTGTCTCAGTAAACACAAGACTAGTAATCATCCTTTCATCCTTGGAAATGCTACTTCAACAGATGGCAGGAGTTATTTCAGGATAACGTAGCCCAACTGCATAACCAACCGCTCTCACTTCAGTAGACTTTGCGTAAGTGGAAAGGACAGCCCCATTATCCTTCTGTGTTTTTCCATGCTTCAAATTAGTCTGGGAAACCTTTCATGCATGCATGCAAAAAAAAAAAAAAATATCAGTGAGTGTGGGATTGTTCTGGCTAATGTGATAATTTAAAATTGTGTTTGTGTGTTTTTTTTTTTTTTTTTACTTTTCTTAACACCAAAGGCAACCAGCATGTCATAAAATGTGTTTTATGCTTCTTCTTTTTTTTAAAGAGTGGACAAGACCTTCTCCAAGGCCAGGAGCATATGGTGAGTTTCTCTTCTTTTTTTATTTTTTCATCATTAGTCATTTAATCTGTTAAATTATCGTAGCGTGTTTGTTATGTGCTATGTTAGTTAATAAAAATGGATTGCAGTTCTTAAAGCTTGTCACTCACTGCTGTGGTGTTCAATGTCACTGACTCAGGCCGCCCTTCTAAGTTTTAAGTGTTTGAATCACCTCTCCAATTAGAGTGTAAGGATGATGAACGAGCCAGTGAAAGGTAGAGCAGATGGACAGCATTGGGGAAACAGATACCTAGTCCTTGCTGCCATCTCTGCAGTGCTGGCAAGGTTGGAGTACTGCTCTGAGTGGCACGTGGAAGCAGGCAGGGAGCTGAGCATGCACACCTCATGCCACTGCAGATAGAGCACTCCACCTCTGAAACGCTTTAGGTGCGGTGACACGAATGTCGGGCCCTCCACCCCCTCTGTCTGACTGCAGCGGGTTAAACGGTGCCTCGCCGCAGTGTCATCACTCCTTCCCTCTGGAATACAGATACAGGAGGATCGCTGTTACCAGCTAGGCCTGCATTACTCAGCATAGGCTGGGCTTATTTGCAGAGACCGCAGTCTGCCTATCGGGATACCACTGCATCAGACTATAACAGAGTAACTGCAGCTCACGGTAAAGAGTATGAGGAGAGACACTGGAGCAAAATAGAGGTGAAGAGGGGGAATCTAAAAGAGGATACAAAACAGCACAGGAGATAAAAGAATTGTGGGCGTGAAGACGAGGAAGAAGGAGGAAGGAAGTGAGTGGATGTGGTGACATGACAGGAGGAGAAAGAAGAGTTAAGTGTGATGTCTGCAAAACAAAATACATTCAGAGTTCAGCAGAGTCACATGTGGTCCTCACAGCCATGTGCCTTTGCCAGGGTCACGCTCTTCTTCAAATCAAGGAGGAATTCAACACTGCTTCATGAATCTGGAGGATCCTTCCCACTGTGGTAATAGAACTTGAATTATTACATAATCATCAGTGTTCATGAGCAGCAGGACAGACCGATTTCTAACAACAAAGCCCATGGTGCCAGGATGAAGCATCAGTGAAAGTGACATCAGATATTTCAACTGCTTTTACGAAGGATTCTTCACTTTATCAAGCCTAAAACAAGGTAAAAGTAATAACGTCAAAGAAAGTTTCTGCAAACTGGGACCACAGTCAAAGTCTTCCTTCACGTACTGTATGTTGGACAGGATATGACTGAATATTAGGGAATACTGAGATACTAAATCGTCTTGGAGGCAAAACTGCAACAGCACAAACCAGCAAAATGCCGTGCTCGCCTTTCCGAATCGGCAGGCCGAGAAAATTCTGGTGAGTTTTGATGATAATCGCATGACTCCAATTTACCTGCCTGATGCATGTCCAGAACTGCCCGACACTCAAGAAGTGCTTAATGAAATCACTCTGTATAATCCTTACTGGGGCGCCAATATATGGAGGATTATCTATACCAATCAGTCAAACAAATTAGAGCAATCCAAAGTGCTTTAGAGGTGACTGGCAAGCTAATAACAATAAGTCAGAAAAACAGAAAAACGAGTGTGTGTGAGATTGAACACACACAAATAAAAATGAAGATGAAAATGTAATAATTCCAACAAAATAGACTGAAATAAAAAGAGAAAACAGAGAAAAGACACTGGCAAGTACATCTGACAAGGGATTAGAACATTTTAAAACATGAATACAGTGAAATAAATGGTTAACATTAAAGAAATAATGGCCATAAAATATTCAGGTTTTAAGTTTGTGTTTAAAGATAGTAGCACGTCCAGCTGCTCTCATTTCGTCAGGTAGACTGTTCCAATTGGGTCAGCGCATAAAAAGTAAAAGATACCTTTTGTCCTTCACTCTGGAACAACTAAATGTCCTCATATAAGACAAAACAAAATAGGCTGGTGCAAGACTGACAGAGCCGCAAAGGTCCAGTGTGTAGGATTCTCTCTCCAAGCATGAAGGTAAATAAGCCATATCTAGATCAGTGTTTGGGTTGTCTGTTCTGGGCTACCGTAGAAAAATGGCGTTTCAACATGGTGGAAGAGGACCCGCTCTCACTGCAGATCTAAAGGGCTCATTTTGAGACAACAAGAATACATAATGATCCTCATTTTCAGGTGATTATACACTATTGAAAACATACTAATGAATGTTGATTCCTGTTTATAGATACTCCTAAATCTCACACACTGGACCTTTAAAACCCGTACGACCTACACAAGCTTCACTGAAATATACAGCTCATCAACAAGTGTATATTTAGCAATGCCAGGAATTCCTGGCAACTTTTTTCCCAAGAGATTGTCAATAGAAGCTTGTATTGACGCACATGGCTCAGGCTCGAGGAGAGACAAGCCGCGGCAACATCTCTTCATTATTATCCAGCTCCTGCACTAATACTTTACCCATTCATATAGAAATAATAAGTTCTCAGAACTCCTTGCCTATGCCTTCTCAGTGAGCGATGGCGCCTAATCTGTTGAATGTATTTAGTGTCAAGACTTGTTCAGTTTTGATCTCTCCGCTCTTGTAGTTGATTAAATGTTAAATGACCATCTTCCATCCGGTCACTGTGGGTCATACTCAATAAACAGATGATCTTCAAGCCCCTGTCTCTCTTCCCTCCAGGGGAGGCCTGTAATTGGTTGTAATCCTGTCTTGCTAAGCTCCCCTGATGGGAGGAAATGGGAGAGGAGGGTTGGTGTGGATAATGGCTATACTGAGATGTATAAGAGCCTCTCTCTCTTTCTGCCTCTCCTACACTCATACGAAACATACATCCAGACGCCTCGCATGAATCAGCATGATGGATTATTGTGGCAGGTTGTCCCTTGTATTACTTCCTGCCTAGTATGTAATCCCACTTCTTCTTTTTTTTTTATCCGTGCCTCAGATCACCTGACCTTCATGCAGGATAAGTCTGCACTTTGAAGCTTCCTTGTGTGCTACTTTTCTTAGAGAGGAAGAATCCAGGTTAGATTTTAGAGCTCTTTAACAGTTAGGATATCAGACTTCGCTTTGAATGCATTAATAAAGAAAAAAGAATATTTTCTCCAACCCATCAGCCTATTTTCAAAAATATATATCTTGCTGCAAAGATTTTAAGGCCCTCTTGACTCAGAGGTGTGTTTTTCCTGTTTGTTGCATCCCTCGACTGTTTGAGCCTCGCTGTGCACAATGATATTTGCGTTAGACAATACAAGGTGATTTTCATCTCCTGAGGGAGAAAGGAAGTTTCGCTGTGCTCACCTCAAATTTGAATCTTACGCATACTCATGTGACTGCCACCGTGGATTTGCTCAGCACAAAGACCCACTTAGAATCGGCCACCGTTTTGTCACCTGGCGCTGCTCTCCTGAGCCTTCCTTCCTTATGTAGGTTTGGACTGAGAATAGACTTCTTAGACAAGCAACTTATCTTCGAACTTTTCAAGTGAAAAATACTTGCATATGCAGAGATTCTAGATATTTCAATGATAATTTGACGAAGTTTACCAGGTAATTTAACTTTTTGTGGGAAATGTCTGAAGGAGATCTTCAAATCCGAGCAGAGTAGTACAGCACTGTTTCATGGTGTGTTGGATTTGGTTGGCATGAACCCTGTCCCCTTTTGGAAAAAAGTTGTGAACATCAATAATTAAAATAATAATAAATTGGTCCTTGAGTCAGATAAACAGACAACTTCTGAACCTTAAGAGACTTTTCCTCGTGTGGTAGTTTAGACAGGGCCAAGTTTTATTTTTTTTTGGAGCGATCAAATATCTATTGTTTTTCTCTTGGAGTGAGTAATAGTGTTCCAAAAAGTGGCTATTTTAATGCTACTGAATGACCTTGCTATTTATTCCAAGTTGTGTGACGTGATTCGTCATTCTATTTTTATGATGCTGTCTAAATTCTAGGTCCATTTCATCCTTTGTGCCTTTGTTTCTGCCCATAAACACTTAAGAGGTGTCACTGTAAACACTCCTCTGTTTGTGTTCACTGATTTCCCATGAGATGTCACTCTGCATCATCCTCTGTGTGTGTCGGCTCCGCACATGCGCTCACCGCCGCGCCGCTGAAGCCGAGCTGGGTGTCAGTTTGCTTGTGCACGCTCATCTGTGTGTGTCAAGCGGAGTAGTCTGGCAGAGCGGACATAGTGAGAGAGCAAACTGTCAAGCCCGATCAGACTAGACTGTCTCTCTGCGCGTCTCCTGCTGTCTGACCAAATATAGCACCAAAGTGACAAGCTCGCCCCGGGTTCTACCCGTCTCAATAATCCAAATCCTAACATGTCATCCACCATCCAGCACCAGCACAAGAAGTCTTAAAAAAAATATAAAGCTCAGATGACAGCAGGCTGTCGGAAAGGTTGAGACGAGTGCCAGGCAACTTTGACAGGACGTTTCCTTTTTACTTGATCTGATTCTTGGAGCTTTTCAGTGACAAAGTTGTTCTGCCAGCTTTTTTAAAGTTGACTTCTTTGCCTTCAGACAGTCTCAAGCAGCTGCGGTATCTTCGGGAGACAGCGCCTGAGGTATTGAAGAGGCAGCCAAGGTCTTCACTGCTCGTGTTTTTGGAGGGGTGAATCCATTTTAGTATAAATTTAAGGATGTGTCCGTCTCTCTCGTCATGCTGAGGATGGTGCGGTGAGCCAGTGGGAAGGAAGAGAGGACCTTCTATGGCTTCACATGGGTCGCGATGCTCGCACGATCAAAATCTTTTGCACAATGCTGGTGAGATCTTACCACTGCGGTTGCTCTTGTCTTGATCGATACGGTGGGTGTATGCCTCACGGATCAAACTGTATGAAGTTTAATGTCACTGAATGACCCTTTGTTGTTCAAAAGGCACATCTGCATGAGTGTGATTTCCCCAGGGGGGGCGTGTTTCCAAGGAAATCTGGACAGTGACATTGTGAAAGGAAAAGCAAGCTGGAAATAGGGACCTATTGGCCGAGTGAACGTGCTTTATTCAAGAACACCTGCTGTACCTGGCCTTTTAATGCATACTGAATATGGCCAGCTGTCATGGGGAGGTATGAGCTCAAGAGAATCCATCAGGGAGTCTCCTCATGCATCAGATCCTGCAGATATTTGATTATTCAGGGTTCTTAGCACGTAGTATTTGATTGTATGACCATTTTGTATTTTTTCCAATGCATTCTGCAGTATAGCATAAAACCTGTGCTCCCTTGTTCCTTTTAGTGAAACCGCTCTGCGTTTCCTGTATTGATAAAAGCTGCTGGATATGATTTCCATATCGGACTGTTTGTATAAAAGGACATTTAGAGGTATAGTTCCCTGGGGAACAAGCACGTTCTCAGACTTATCTGCTCACTGAATGTTCTCCAATATTTGCTTTTGCTGATTGTGGCAGGGGTAATTTTTATAGCCACAGGACAAAAGGGCCCAGAGGGTTTCCAGAAGAGATTGGGGAAAGTTCTGGATCAGGGTTTTTTATTTTAACTTTCTGCTCACACACAGGATAAGATCTCCAAATAAAGTGGGCCCACAAGGTTCCATATCACACGCAGGATATTTATGTAGCTGGACTTCCACCAAAATGAAACATTTTTGAGTGGAAATCAGGTCTTTTTTTTATATATATATATCTGAAAGAATTACCTTTGAGGCTCAAAGTGCAGCCGCATACACACAAGAAAAGTAACTCATACAAGTATCGCTGAGAGAAATGGTTTCACACCAGAGACAATCATCCTCCCATTTGTTTGAGTGCTTCGGGTCAGTGTGAGAGGGTTGGAAAGGATGGCCCTGAACGGAGCAATTCCAGGGTCTATTTGTGTGGTAATTCAAAGCACATGTGCTGCTCATATCACGGGCTGTTGGAGGACTGATGGCAGGCAAGGGAGCAGGTGTTGCTGCTTGATGATGAATTTGAAAAGGAGGGAGGCCAGTTCTTAATATCTGAGCTCTTCAGTGTCATCGCCGTAATACATAATGACACAGTGGAAGCAAGATCACTGGGCAGCACAGCTAAGTGTGCTGATGTCTGACCTCTGAATTCAATTTCCACGCACGTTATAAACAGGTTACTTGTTAAATAACTTGTGTTGGGGGGGTTGTCGACAGCGCTTATACATTAATTGAGGTCAAACCTCCCATTCAGTACGTGGATGCTGATACATTTTGATTTTTTTCAATACAGAACTGAACCTTTTTTTAAGGCCATTGTCCAGTCTGAGATAGCTCAACTACTGGATGGCCATGAAGATTAGTTCAGACAGATGATGACTTTCACGATCCCCTGACTTTTACTCATGTGTCCCCAGCATTTTTGTTTTTTAGTAAAATGTCTGGATGGAAATACGGAGCAGATATTCATGACCCTGTCAGGTTGAATAAATAAACTTAGCCAGCCCATAACTTTTCATCTAGTGCCACCATCATGTCACAGTTAATTTGTTCTTTGATTGAATATTGCTGCAAAACCAATGACATTTTGTGAAACTTGTGTGGAAATAATATTACAGCACTGTAACGTAGCGGCTCTAAGGGAATGTCAGTCTGCATCATCAACAACTGACCTCATGGCTGGCCGTGATAAGCCACACATGAAGCATGAAGTAGCAGCAGTAGTACAGAGCAGTGCTAACAATTGCAAACTTATTATCATGCTTTATACAAAACTATACTGTTGCATGATAAGATACCTTAGTTGTCAGTGTACTTATCCATCCTGCATAACAGTAAAAACAGTTTCAGCAACGTTCTCGGAGACAATAAATAAAAGTCAAGACAGTCTCTCAAAAAACGTCTCTGCCTCTGAGGTCTTTAAGTCCGTTCTATTGTTTGAATAGTGACAGCTCACAACATCATTTCACACATCTGAAATTAAGAAATAAAGATTAAAAAAAAACTGCTGGGGCTCATACCGCCACTGAAAATTGAAGCGACTACTTCCCACACTGATGGATATTCCCATCAACGCCAGCTGTACTTTGTGTTTAGTGCCAATAACAAAATATTAGCTTGTGTGCAAGCGAAACTAAGACGGGGAACATGATGAACATTATACCAGCTGAACATTGTTATACATATACACTTAGCTAAGTTCAGCCCCGAGATGTTAGCATGGCTGTAGGCTCTCAGCTCCCAAAGTATTTGTGGAACTGCAGTAGTTCCAGTATAGCAACATATTTTGCAACATAAATTGTATTTAAATAAATAAAATAAGATTAAAACACTCCATTTAGCTAGCTATTCACCTGATCCATCCTGCTGCTTAAACAGGAGAGAATCTACTGTAAGAAAAAGAGGTCATAGTTATTATCACCACAAACATGCTTAGCTTTCATATTTGTTACAAGGCCCCCTCTAATGTAACCCAATTACCCAGTTCAAAACAAGATATTAAAAAAAAAAAATGCTGTGTGATTATCACACAGTCACAATCACAGCCACAGTGGGGATTAGATGTGCTGCAGAGAAATCATGATGGGGATGAAAAGTTTCTGCTAAAGTTAGCAAAGCAGTCGGCGCTCCTACTTTGCCTTGCAAACTATGGGCTTGATTAAATACAGTCGATTTGTTTGAGAGCGTCAGGAGGCGGGTTTTAACAAAACAGCAGGCAAACCTTCAGCCCTGCTGCATCCAACATTTTGATTGACTTCAGTCACAGATTATAACACTGACTATTTTCACCTAAAATATACATCCTGCTTTGTTGGGCGGTGCAAGTGATGAAGTAAAATGATTTACCGCTGAACAAAGTGTCTGTGAGACTTGTGAACACGTGAAATCTGGCAGGTATTTTGGTAATTTTCTTAATTTTGTGTGGAAGCGCAGTTAAAAAGGAGGATATTTGTTGATCTCTCATGAATTCGGCCCTGTTTTTCAGCCAACACTCACGGCTCAGTGCTGCAGTTCCCTTCCCCCCCTTGAGGTCGACCACCTCTAATTAAATCTCAACCTGTGGGAGACACTCAGTGGTTATGCATAAATAACCATTCATTCATATTTCAGAACAGCAGCCATCTTGCCTGCTGGAGACCTCTGACATGTTGTTGGTGTATAATGTGCCTGTGACTGGAGTCCTAAACCTCTGACCGCCCTTTAGGGTCACTGGCTGGTCACACACAGCCTCCCATACCCACAAATAGATTACACTGTCACCTGCACACCGGCCTTATTTGGTATAATAACATCAGGAAGGAAGTTTTTATTTGTATAAATTCAAACAGATTAATGAAACTTGATGAATAATGAACACGCTGTTGCTGACTCTTGATATGGCTCGGCCTAATCCTCGAGGAATTATAGGATCCAGCTTGCTTTAGCCATTATTTCAGCTTGTGTCTTGAATTATTATCTAACTCCTCTCGGATGCTTCAAAGCCGAAAGTGAATGAGGCAGAGAGAAGGTGGTAGATTGGGGGGGAATTTCAGGACAGCAGCAATTCTCCAAGGGATAAGGAGCGGGGGCAGGAGAAGGGAGTGACCACAGGCCATTTCACCAGGCTAATGGGATGGGAATCCCTCGCAGCGGGGGCCGGTCGGAAGGGATTTACTGTGGGGTTTTAAAGAGGACACTGGAGCAGTGAGGATACTATCAATTTAAAACCATCTATCTAAGCTCCACATGGCTCAGGATTTTCTTCTTCTTCTGCTATTGTTTATTATTTCGTCTGCATGCGAGAGTATTGAATCCTCGGTGATATTCCAGACTGCCGTTCCAAATGCGTGTGGCTTTGATTTGATAGCAACCTGGCCGCAATGATCCGTGTGTTTAAAACACCACTCAGAGCACAAAATCTGCCTGCTCTTATCCGATAATGTGTTTTTATCTACAGGCACTATTGACAAAAGCCCTCACAGACAAACAATTTAATTTTCTAACCCCACACTGAGCCCTTCCAAAAAAGCATCCTAACATCTGCAGTCTTTGCTCAAGGATTTAAAAGAGAGACAGAGAGAGATTATTGTAGCACTACAGCAGGATGCTTCAACAAATTACTGCTAATCTGGACACTGTTAAAGTTCTGTCCGATGATATAATGCAGTTTTTTGTCACCAGTAAGCTTTGGACAGTGAGAGGATTATTTGTTTTGTTTGTCACAATACACAGCTCTTAATGGAGCACAGTATGATGACTGCGCTGTAATCCCTTGTTATCTCTTCATGTCCAACACATGAGCACACACACACACACACACACACTCACACAGATAAATATTATTCAGTCTGAGGTGCGTACTTGTCAGAGGAGTACAGATGAGTCGGCACGCTCGCTGTATGGGATGTTATTTAGCAGGGATTTAACTGGAAAAGGCGCTGTTGGTGACGTTAGTCACAGGTCTGCTGGGAAGTGTGTGGAGCTTAGTGGAGGAGACGCATGTTCACTCAGGATTGAACGAGACTCATTACAGTAATTAAAAAGCTTTCTGCACATGCTTTCTCATCCTGCACAATAAGCATTAAGGAGGCTGCGATGCCTGCTCACCTCTGGGAGCTTAATGTTGGACATAATCACCTTGTTCAAGTCATGTCATAATGAACATGAATGTGCATGTGGGTGTTTTTTTTTTATTTCATTTTTTCACGAGTGGCTGATACGGTTGCCACAGCAACAGCCCTAGTTGGCTTGTGAGGCAGCGTGGGGATCGAAAGTAACCCCCCCCCCCCCCGTTACCCCAATCAGCCCTGCTTCCCTTTCTCTTCTGAGCGGCAGACTTCAGTCGCCCCCCCCCCACTCGGATGGATGACTGGGGGAGGGTTGGCTGCTTTGAAGGGGATAAAGGTGGTGTTGATGGTTGGGTGGGGGTGGGAGAGGGGGAGTGGGTGCGTGGCTTAAGAGTTCAGGGTTGCGCAGCGAGTGCCACATCGTGTGTGTGTGGGCTCGAGAGCAGACAAAGAGGGTGGAGATGGAGGAAGTGACAGAGCGCATATGTGTGTGCGAGAGGCTGAGTGGGAGGAGAGAGAGTGAGGGAGGAGAGATCAGCGGCTGAGAGAGAGAGAGAGATGCTCACTGGGAGTGTGAGACAGTGTAAAGAGCTGTGAGTGAAGCCAGCAGGTGAACGACCGATGGAAAGCAGCAAGTGAGCTGACTCAAGCTGAAAAGAGAGAGAAGAGTAAACGGAGAGAGAGAGAAAGAGAGGGGAGATAATTGAAAGAGAGGGAGGGAGTAAAACGCTTCACCCGAGGAGACAGTGAGTCATTTTGCCAGAGTGCTGGTCACTCTCCGGACTTCCCAGGGAGCGCCCAGTATAGAGCTGCCACTGCTGAGTAAGTTTGCTGCTCCGCTCCACGTAGGACACGAGGTCTCAGGGATGACATGCTGGGACTTTCTTCACACGGCTGATTTCTGTGGTGCATCGCTAACCAGCTGGGGTGTGTTATGTAATTTGTTGTGGTGTTGGGATGAAGCTGTGGCTTAGAGCTGCAAACTGATTTGCAGGAGGGCTTACGTGGTAACATTATACACAGAGCAGGCAGGTGTGTGTGTGTGTGTGTGTGAGGAACAGTATGTAATGCATGCTGCACATCATGCTTTCCGAGGGAGGGAGGGCAAGTTTGTAATGGACTGGACAGGACATTTCCTCTGTCACTTTTACTCTGACGTGTGTTTTGATGGTATATCATGTTGCCGGTTCATGTCAGTATTATGCGCCGTGTGTTTTCTGCAGCACTAGTGCGTGTGACTTGAAACAGACAGATCTTTAACAAGCTTTTCCTTCACAGAACTGTATCTGCCGTGCATCCATCCATTGTGCATCAGTTCTAATTAAGAGTTCAGGGCAGCTGATGCCCTGTCGTATCCCGTTCTCCCATGGGGAGAGCTGCTGCTGGGCCTCCTTCATGTTTATTGAGCCCGCTGCTGAAGAAAAAGGTTCCTATTGACAAGTGTTAGTATTTCATCTGGATGATGCAGGACCTCCCTTGATTGTAGATTCACTTGTTGTGTGATAGCAGGCGGCGCTGTATGTTGATGATTCAAATTTTCCATCTTGGTCACTGTCTCTCTTGAGCAGCTGTTTGTCTCTTTCACACCCTCAGCACCAGACCAACACAGCTCAATACGTTCCCTCATATAACTTATTACTGTGTCTGCACAGACAGCCGCGCTATCTACTTGAAAAAAAAAAAAGAGATTGTTTTGAGGTCTTCTGAGTTCAAGACTTGTCCATTTTGTCTCTTCGAGTTATTGAATGCACTGAATAACATTTACATCTGGAGCTTGGTGCCTTTTGGCTGCACAGCACCTTGTAGTTATAGAGATATCATACATATTTTATTACGGCTGCTGTAGCTTTCTTTGATCATGAGGGACAGGAATATACATTTTTTACTTTGCCTTATTGCTCCTTCTCAATCATTTCAGATCCACTTTCATGCTGATCGATCACTCCCTGTGTTTGAAATAGATTGAATTAATCAAACAAATTGAAAGCCCGCTGTGCAAACTGGCACGTTGTCAGTGTCAATTGAGCTACATATTCAGCAAGGGTATCGATCAGGGATCCTGTGGGGATAAAGCTGTCCTGGTAGAGATATTGAGTTTAGGGCAAAGGATGCGTGACAGTAGGACTGCTCAGTTTTGCATTAGTAATGTGTTACTCTCTTGCTTTGAGAAGAGAGACGATCTGTTTGAATAAAATGTGAAACTATGAGCATTGTGCCCCTAGATCCCTGAAGTGTTTGTGAATAGTGGCTAAGGTACTAAAATAAATGAAGAACCTACACAGAGGAATATGATGTGATATCTTTTGGGAAGGAATCATAGTATTTCAAGTGTCAGGCATAACTTGTATGTTCGTAGACGGATATGAGAGTAAAATTTTGAGTGAATTCAGGGGTGAGGGTTTGGTTTAACCCTCTACCACCAGGGCACTGCAAAACAGAATTCAAGACCCTTTATTTTCTCACTGGAAATCCAGTAAATAGATAAATAAAAATAAAGGGTCTTGAATTCATTCATGGAGATCTTACTCCGAATTTTAGCTCGTATTTCTGCTTTTTACAGCGTTGTCTCCCATTGTGTGTGTCTGGAAATATCTCGGGAGGAATAAATACAAGAGATCATTAAAAAACTAATGAAATCACACATTTAGTAACACTCTCTTTCTCTCTGGCTGTAATATCTTTGCATTGCCCCAGAAAACCGCTCCACAGAAGCGTATTCTGTTGCTAAATATGACCAGCAACATTTCCCGAGGCGTCACCTTTTGCTTCCCTTGATCTCAAACTGAGTGACCTTTTCTGACCGACTGTTCTCTTGCATCTGTCTGATTGCAGGAAACAAGATGGGAGTGACCCCCGAATTTCTGCAACACTAGAGCCCCAGCTGTTCCAGCCTACACTCACATACACCTCCTCACCATTCAACAAGGTAGGAGGAGAACAAGGGAGGTGGGGCGGGGGGGAAGTTTGCATTTTGACCTCTGACCTTATCTGATGGGCCTCTGTGTGACCTTTCTTTCCGCTTGCGATGTGCCTCTGCTCATCTCGTCTCTACACCTGCTTCTGTCTGGATGCACTTTCGCGGTGTTGCGTCTGTGTTTAATCACTCTTGACTTTCCGCTTGCAGTGTTACTTTAACTTTCGATTCTCGTCTCCTTTTGTTTAACTTATATAATTAGAGTGCGCAGTGCTCCCGTGTCTGGGATGATTATGTTTGCCTGATTCAATTAATACAAATCTATTTTTAGCAGGAAATTGTCAGCGTGATGCAGACAGTTTCTCAATCCAAGCTTAACAAGAATTGTTTCATCAAAGCAAACAAAATACAGCCTGTCTCAGCAATTGTCATTTTTTTTTGTCTCCACCGTCATCTAACATATGCCACCGAAATGGAAAGCCATTAATGATTAATCACGTCTTTGTGCGGGGTTTGATTGTTATCCAGTTTTACTTCAGCGTCAGTTAAAAATAAGCAACTATTTTTGACTTTTTATGAGCATAAGCTCAAATTCGTGCTCATCCAAACTACATTTTCTGTCACACACTCTGTAAAGATTCATTGTTAGAAGATCTCACTCATTTTATCTCCGGTTCACTAAAACAATTTCCAAGATTTTCAGCCCATCTATTATTCCACCTTTCAGAGAAAATCATCTGACTAAAGACTAAATTGCAGCGGCTCTAGACGCAGAATATAAAGAGCAGAAAGTGGAAATAATTAAGGAGGAAATTATTTCATAAAACTATTTAGTCTGTCACATTTCACATTGAATCCATCTTACTGTCAGACTCTTCAGGCCTAGCTTTAAGAACATCTTATTGTTATAAATGAGCGACTGACGTAAAGGTGGGGGGAAAAAAACTGCCAGGGATATTTTTGGGAACTTGGAAACTGAATAAAGCTGAGCATGCGGTTGGTGATTAAAAGTGGATACAATCTCACTCACATCAGATTGGATTCATAAGGTCTCCCACACTTTGGATGGAGCTTACACGTCTTGCAATCTGATTTGATCAGAGTAGAGCAGAGGGAGAGGGAAGGGAAAGGGATTAAAGGAGAATTTGGAGATTAGATTGTTTAACCGTCACTCCTGATCCCTGCAGCATCTGTAGGTGCTTCAGACCTACTAACTACAATTAGTCAGGCACGAGGACGGGATTTGTGAAACTTCTGCGTGTCTTCATATTTGCATGTCAGGGAAGCAGCCAAATGAAGATATTCCAAACTTGGCTCATAATATTCTCCCCACTTTCCTTCAGAATAAAATGCTCATGTATAACTCTGTAACACTGCAGTCTAACGTGGTGTCATAAATAATTGCAGTTATATTTCATGTTACATCTCTGTGAGGACATTGTATTCAACCCCATTTCACTTGAAATCCAGCGCAAAATAAAACATATCTAAAATTGAGCTATGGTAATGTGATGTACTGTAGTATGATAAGGGCTTAGTGGGGCAAGACTCAGAGGAGCATATCACTTTAATCAGAGCCCTGCGAAAACCAGGTCAATCCGCAATTAACCCCACCAGGTCTTATGGTCACTGCCTAATTCAAATCATACTACTGTACTGTCAAATTAACTATGCTGCATATTTTTTTCGAGGAGAGAAACTCTGACACGCTAGCAACCCTGCGCTTCATCAAATAGGTTAAAACAACAGCTTCGGGACACGCACACACAACAAGAACCCATATATGGTCATAGACAGTGTCGCTTCCCTATTTTGGGACGTGGTCTCTAATGCAGACATGTTTTTGTTGCCTTGCTGCACCACTTGTTTTTCTCAGAACTTAGACCAATCAGACCGAATTCTTATAGCTCTCTGTAAATTTGTGATGACAGTGAGTTCCTAAGCAACCTTAAATTAGTTGGAACAAAAAAAAAAACAGAAGCCAGAGATACTGTGCATCAAAGAAAAAGACAAACATGTGAGCTCCTCCATCCTTTTGATATTCTCGGAGCTATATAAGTTATAATGAGCTTTTGTGTTCCACCTGAGAAGTCTGGAGCACAGAGGAGGTCTCACACATTTAATTTGCCTCTTGTCATAATGACGATCCCATTAGCTCTCATAATGAAAGGTCTCAGCTCTAACACCTGCGCTGTATGCCAGCCCGTCTTCCTGCAGATCCACACAGCTCTTTCCACTGTGAGCGTGTCTGCAAAATGTTTTTCTATCTAAATAAGATTGTTTGCTTTTCCCTTAAAAGGCTGCTGTTTGTCCACTCTGCAGTTTGTGTTTGTCTCATGTCTCCTTTATCCATTTCCATATTTTAATTTTGTTTACAGCCGATGATCTCCTAATTCATTTGCACTTATTTTGGAGTATAGTGCAGTGGGACTGCCCATGTATAGTTGAACAGGAAACTGTTGAATGACTTAAAAAGACTCCACCTCTGGCTGTGTGTCAGCCTAGATCAAGACAGCGTTTGCGATATAGACAGAGGTGGAGGGATATTTGGTTTGTATTTCTTCCTGCAATGAGAGTCAAAAAAGGAGGATCAGGAGAGGACAACATACGTCAAGCTGCAGTCAGGGGATTACTACACTTCAGGCAATATCAGCTTCCTTTGCATGAAACCTGACACGCACACTTGCTGATAATTTTGTGTACTTAGAGCACAAGCTGGGAGAGCCTGTGGATCTTGTCTTCAAGTTTTTTTTTCCAGCACTTTTGTCAGTCATGGTTGCAGTTAGCAGGGATGTAGCTTTACCTCGGGTGTCGCAGCGGGACACAGTCAACTCTCTGCCATTTGACAAAAGCACAGCAGTCAGAGAGTGAGTTTAATCCAAACCTGTTGAAGTCGGCGGAGTCAAAACATCTTCTGAAGCTGCAGGACGGGACGCTTTGAGGGAAGTTTTAAAAAAATGGCTAAAAATCAAGACAACTACTCCAATGCTCCAATGGTGACAAAGGCAAGATGGAAGAAACCCCAAGTAAGTACTGTAGATACATGCCGGATGGAAAACGTCACTAGATGGCAAACTAGAGAGGGAATGTTGCAGTATTTTCAGCAGAGGCTTGGACAACTGCATCTCCAAACTGAGATTAAAGTTGCAGATGCAACACATGACAGTTCATGCTGCTTGTTTTTTGATGAGCTGAAGAGATATCAGTTTGTAAGGGAACGTTTCTCGTCCTATTATCAGGCGTTTTTTTAGTGTAAATAAACAGGTAACTTTACAAAGTTGCGTTTTAAGGCTGTATGTCATGACGTACAGTTTTATGGTTAAAGTAATGTAGTCCAAAGATAATATGTAGTTCAACACTACAGCTCCTCTTGTTCTAATCTCTGTTTAATGTTGTTGAAGCCAGGGTTATTTACTTTCAGGGTTTGTGGCTGACTATTGTTTGCACATGGTGGAGGACTTTACTCATAATCACTCTGAAAGCTAAGACAAGATTGCTCTGTACACAAACTGTTTGACTATGTCAGGCTTCACAGGCTGAACCTTCCAGCCTTCACTACACTTGACTACTCCAGGCTGACGTTTCCATGAACTCTCGTAGTTCAGCGTTTTATGCAGCGGTTGGTAGTTAGTTGGAGGCGTCATGCTCAGTTGATGCATGCAGGTTTTGTCCACAGCCGCGTTTGGGAGCTGAAGAATTAGGCAGGTGTGTTTTTAACGCGGGAAAGCCGGTCGATCACACATGACTGTTTAACAGTGTGACAAACCACAAGGGAGAGGCAAGAGATCACATCAGGTAAAGTTAATTCAAATAAATATAAGGCTGAACTTTGGCAGTGCTGCAACAGGGGGACAGAAAATGTGAGCCTTATCAACATTGCAATGCACCGCACAGCACCGAGTGATGGATTACGTTTCCTTGAATGACAGTGTTCAATATTTGGCAGAAATTATTTGATATTTTGGGCCTCAGAAGACACAGTTAATATTGTTTCATCACCTTGAAATGCCATTTTCAAATTTTATGTAAATTGCTGATTGACATGATTTTGAATAGATGACAGATGTCCACTACAGAAAATGTCACATTACTTCTATTTTGGGTCTCAGTGTTTGACAGTAGTTTGTTCCCTGAATCCTGTTTTCAGTGTTTTCAACTTCTCTGTCTAATTGACCCCAAACATGAACCAACATCACCATGTAGAATAACACTATAATACACTGTACACGTCTGTATGTGTTATGACTTTTTGGAGAACAAAATGAATATTTTTTCATGCATAATCTACATATAATACATTAAATGATTACTTATTTGGTGCGATAACAATTCTTAATGCTCTTTGTCAAGTTTCTGGCCAAGGGAAAGGTCACCACTTTAATATATTTTCTACATTTTAGGTTTTAATAAGGTCAGAAGGGAAAAAAACACACAGACAACAGAACTGTTCATGGTCACCAGTTAGGTTGTACTTTAGAGAGAACACCTGATGTCCAAGGACACTGGCTACTGAATTAAAGTGTACCTGAAGGCATAGTGCAAGGATAAGGCCATTCTGTCATTAACAGACACAGAAAACAATAAGGTAAGGTCAACAAAACACAAAGCTGAAAAATCAATGTCACTGGATAGTCCATGACGAGGCTGCACGCGATACATGCTGATGGGGTTGTGCTGTAACAATCAAGACTAACCGCTGTATAAATACATTAACCTCAGCACTCAACAGACAAACTCAAAACATTTCATCTTACTCTCCTCTCCTCCAGACCACAGATTTTTTTCAAATGATTGAAAAGATGCAGGTAAGATGATGCCTTGATCTTTATATTTTGTCCTCGGCTTTCTCAGCTATACTCACCAAGCAACTAACCAATCAGTGTGTCTCTTCCTAATTCTGCAGCACTCTGGCCCTCTCCTCGGCCACAGCGCCTTTGTGCAGTCTGTACATGAGCACGACATTGAGTCTGGTGGTTACAGGGGAGAGTTGTCACAGCATTATGTGTGTGTGTGTGTGTCAGCGGCTCTTTTAACATTCTGGTTATAACACTGGCCGACAAAGCTGTAAGCTAATTATCTCGTCACAAAACTGTTTCCTGGCCTTTAGAGGGACGTTTATTTTAATCATGTGATCTCACGTGGAGTTTTATGATAGAGCTTATCAAAACTCATAATGTTTTTATGCATGTTTATTAGCAATTATCGCACCAGTGATGAGTACACATTGTTTTCAGATTTTAATTACAGTCATAAAGGCTTTCACATTTGGCAGGGCACCTTTTCATAGCTGAATATTTAAATAAGAAATAGTCCTCTCAAGCAGGGGGTGTTTTTACCTCATTACATCTATCTTATGTGTCATCTTCCTTGACACCTGGGCGCCATCACATAGCGCTGATTTAGCATCGCTGCATCTCTTTTTCCTGCATCACTCTCTTTTTCACACACACAAACATACACACCTCACAGGTCCAACTGGTGATTCAGTGTCACTTAGTGCCTTCTTAATCCCCGGGGTCTCATTATTCCATTTCTCTGTGTGCTAGCAGACTTTTCAGTCTCTCCCACATGCCTGCTCTTTAGCATCCATTAATTGTCTTTCGGTATCTGCCCTCAGTGTCTGTAATGTATCTTTTTCTGGATCTTTCCATCTGTCCCTCTCTGACTTTGCTTTGTTGCCTGCTGCATATGTCTTCGGGAAAACTGTGTTGTTACATAACAACGTTGATAATCTTCTCTCAGTGGAGTATTTATTCATGATTTTAACGCTGCTTTATATAGATTTTTTTTTTGTCTAATATAACGCTGTAATGATTAGTTGATTAGTCAATAGACAGAAAAATAATCACCAAATTGATTAATTGATTTAACACATTAACCATGTAGGTTATGTTTTAGTCTTGTGGAGTGACCAGTAAAGTTTCATATTACTTGATTAATCAAGTACTTGTCAGAAAGTGATGTTTCCAGCATCTCAAATGTGGAGATTTAATGCTTTTCTTTGTTTTATATAATATTAATCTGAATATTTTTGGACTTTTAAAAATTCAGATGGACTTTCTTCTCTCATTAACCGATTTATCTAGAAAATAATCAGCCGATTGATCTATAATGAAAATAATCGTTAGCTACATCCCTAATTTATTCAGCGAGACGTGTTTGAATGTAGGTATTTTGAATGCAGAAGCAGCTGTGTCGATGTCTGAGCGTGACCCTTCTCCCTCTGGTGTTCTTATCTCACCCTCTCCTATTGTAGAGCAACAGGATGGATGAGCAGAGATGCACCTTTCCTCCCCCACTCAAGGTACAACTCTCCGCACAGAGACAGCATTATTCACACGGTGTGGTCATTGTCTCACGACTGGCTTCGCCATATCTTGCTTTGCCAGACAGCCTGATTACTTCAGCGCTCTGTGGGACAATATTATTCATATTCATATTATTCACAATGCTCTCAAGTCTTGCAATCAGTTTTGTAGCAACAGAGGTAGTTTGGATACAGAATCATACATCCACTGTTGCTTTGCTCTGCAGAAAGAGAAATCTAAGTGCTTAAACTTAACACGATATTATGCTGATGTCATACTTTTGATTAAGCAATGCATTGATTCTTATGTACTTGCCAAACTGTTTTCCATTGCATAACAGTTATATAATTACTGGGGAACGACGTCCCCTGGGATTATAGAGTTGGACAGTGCAGTGGTTATTTTTATTCTTTGATTAGCAAACAAAGCTTTTTTGCTTTATTTTCTGCAGACTGAAGAAGACTACATTCCATACCCAAGTGTCCATGAGGTAGGATTATGATGTGCTGCGCCAGCACTTTTCACCATGTTTGTGTAATCAGTTCGTTTTCATGCTTGTCCTGAAATTACTTTCCGATCTGTTTCTCAACCTTTGTTGTGTTTTGCATTCTGGGGCAGGTGTTGGGCAGAAAAAGCCCCTTTCCTCTCATCCTACTGCCACAGTTTGGGGGTTACTGGATTGAAGGGACTAACCATGAGCTGGGTGACACAGCGGACACCGAACAGTTGCAGCCTCTGTCCCCGAACACCCGCACCAAGCTGGAATGTAACACAACGGCTAAAATCTACCGGAAACACTTCCTGGGCAAGGTTACAGAGAGTCATGTACTTTATATAAAGTACTTTTTTTTCCATACTTGATCTTTTTATTGCTCGAAAAAGCCAAACTGAAAAAAAAAACTATATTTGTGACGATGCAAGGTCAAAGACGACCTTCTATGAAAATACAAACACAGATTCTGAGTCTAGGTGGTTTGGATTTTATTTTATTTACCATTAATTCTTTCCACTCATGGATGCATGGTCATTATTTCTGAAACCATAATGAATTTATAGGTTTCACAGAAGAAGAAAAAAAGATTACATATAAAACCTTAAATATTTGTTATTTTTGCACTAAATTCCTGCTAGCAGATTTTATAATTATTGTTTCCCAAAATGTCTTTAAAATTGGGCAAAACCAAAAATGTGAAAATATGATCACACGCTTGTGCATCTATATTTTACCTGTGTTATCTCTCCAGGAACTGGATGCAGTAGTTTGTTTTACGCATTCCTAGATCTCCTTCCCATCTTAGCTTCGCCTGCACATCTTCATTTTGCCCCTGCTTTAATCTTGATGAGTTAGTTTATAGTTTTTCCTCTCTTAATTGTTATAAATATAATGTTAGGGACATAAAATAATCATGTTTATGCAGCAATAAAGTCAGATTTTAAAAGATGCGTTCTGCTGAAAGTGATATTACCGAAGTCATACTCATAAAGACTTTCATAACAGCTTCCTTCCTCCTTAAAAGAGCCTCATTACTCTCATGGAATATCGCTCTATCAATTTCACTTCTTGCTCATTATCGTAATGAAATGAATAAGCAATAAGCGAATCCCAGTTGGATAAACCGCTTACAGCAACCAGCCTCACTGTTTGGCACCTCACACACTGTTGCTGATGAAGATGCATTAGGCTTCGCCACCTGTTCTTACACACGCATAATAAGAACAAATTTGATCTGCCTGTAGCAGAGGAGCAACAGAGGAAGAAAAGGTTCTCAGATCAGATAGATAGTGAGAGTGTGTGTACATGTGGCGTGCGCTCTGTTTATGACAGACACTAATGGCCGTATCCGTGCTCTGTGCCCTCAGGAACACTTTAATTACTATTCAGTGGACAGTGCCCTTGGACATCTGGTGTTCTCTCTAAAGTACGATGTGATTGGTGACCAGGAACATCTCCGTCTAATGCTCAGGTAATGTTTATTATGCGTACACGATGCAGCACAATGCTGCAGAGGAAATTGAACCTTTGAATCTGCGTTCTGCACAGCATCAGCATCCGAAGTAGTAAAGACTTGACCACTTTAATGATCTACAGGAAATAAATGCAGAGTAATCCACTTTTTTTTTATTCCTAAATTGCCCAGTGTCGACTGGATGAACACATCCTCCGAGCACGGATGTTATCATAAGAGTCATAAAGCTGGAGAGAGTGTCAACAGTACTGTCATTCCCACAGCAGAGTAACAGATGGACTATTTAGGCCAGCCAGTGGGTGGGGATGGAGAAAGGCACAGAGGGAGGGAGAGAAGTGAAATGAGGCGAGGGTGGGGAAGTTTGATGATGGTCCATACCGGATCATCTCTTTCCTATCTGTAATGTTCTGAGAAATATTGCAACACATTTTGTGGCCTTAATTGTTTTATGACTTCACCAGGAACAAGCTGAAAACCCACCATGACGTGATTCCAATCTCCTGTCTGACAGAGTTCCCCAACGTCGTCCAAATGGCCAAGGTAACAAGAGTTGTTTTTGTTATGCAGAGGCTGATCTGCAGTGACGATGTCCAACCAACCACATTCTGACATTTCTTTATGTCTTTTTTTTTACTCAAGCTTGTCTGTGAAGAGGTCAACGTGGACCGCTTTTTTCCTGTCCTTTATCCAAAAGTAAGATCTGGTTTGGTTTGTATAGTTGCAGCTGCTGTTTATGCCTTTTCCAGTGCCACATATCCGACAGTCTAAAGGATAGGCTTGCAATTTTTTAAGCCTGTCTTAAAACAATAATCTAGAGACTGTAGGAAACAAACAAACAGAGTAAATCTCATCCTGAAACACTGAATTTGAAAGATATATGCTCCATAAGTGTAACTCTGGAAGCCTTTAATAAGCAGCTGCTGATTATTTCAAGACTAACAACATGTTGCTTTAATGTTTCTTGTTATATCTATGTATTTTACAGGCTTCAAGACTTATTGTCACCTTTGATGAACATGTGATAAGCAACAATTTCAAGTTTGGGGTCATCTATCAAAAGTTTGGACAGGTAGGCGATGAAGCCCGGCTCTGCTGACGTGCATGCACTCTTTGTATTCGGTCCACGAACGACGACAATGTACAATAAATTGTAATTTCTGATTTCCTCGAGGAAACTGATTATGCTCAGTCCTCCTCAGTCTTAATTATGCCTTTCAGTGCAGTCCAGCCTCTGTGGTTGTCTTCAACACACCCTCTCATTTTCTGAGGCAATCACAGCCCTCTTGTTTACTGTGTCGGGGGGCAGAAGAGCTATTGAATGCTTTGCTGAGGGCACTTGTACCTTTGAATGAGAGACCTCAGTGTGTAGAGATCTGCACTGTTGATCCCTTAAAGCCTGCAGTAGTTTAAATACGATGTAAATGAGCCACGTGCTGCCCGAAGAAGACAGTAAGAGCCCTCCAGTCACCTCGCTGGACATTCTCTATTCAGGATGGGTGTGAAATGAAAGGCGTGATGGTGAAGTAGGCATATTGCATATGGAAAACAAAACAGAAATACTCAATAAGCTTCTTCTCAGGCATTGTTTCTTTGTTTGTTTATGTTGAAGCAGGCTTTTGTGTTGACGCCGCCGCTCCACTCCCTGACAATAGATATTCAACAGTCCATCACAGCTTATCGTGATCGTCCATTTTTAATCCTTCTGTTGTACCTACCGTCTGTTGTAGTTGATTAATGCCATCTATATAGTCTCAAATGCAAATGCAGTGTGTTTGAAGAGGACTTCACACTTCACTTTTTACTGCATCCTGTTATTGACCCGACAATGATCTGTTGCAATAAAACACACCTCACATAGAATCTTCTCTAGTATGCAAATATTACCTCTTGTTATCGCTTTTACTTCTCAGATATTGTCATAATGCATGCATGAGCAGTGACCGGTGCGCAGTCTATTTTACAAATCATCCTCGGCACTTTTTACTTGTAGCCGCTGAGACCATTTTTTCCTCCAAGCCTTGATGTTTACGACTTTTCTTTACTGGTTACAGACATCAGAGGAAGAGCTGTTTGGCAACAGTGAAGAAAGTCCTGCCTTTGTAGAATTCCTGGAGTTTCTGGGAGAGAAAATTGAGCTGCACAACTTTAAAGGGTGAGGATCTAAAGTGTGGTTTGAAGGCACTAAATATACTCCACGATGCATTTCATAGCATAATGCCGACCACAATTTACATTTTATAAGGCTATGTACAGGATTGATGGTCATGCCACTGCAGCTGATGGTGGAGAATATCTTGTTAGACATGGTCTCTGTGTGCTTGCAGTTTCCGTGGAGGGTTAGACGTGACTCACGGGCAGACTGGCACTGAATCTGTCTACTGCAACTACCGCAACAAAGAGGTCATGTTCCATGTGTCCACAAAGCTGCCTTACACAGAGGGGGACACCCAGCAGGTACGGTAATGCAATACCAGACTGACACACCTTTTATGATTCACTACAAGCAGTCGGACAGGTTCCCCCTGGGTATTGTAGCACCATATTTTGCGTGTTGCACGCGTTTTACAACCGCAGCATGAAGGCAGAGAGGGAAAACACTGGTCGTAAACATGATTCACTTTAAATATATGTGCTTTAGTGTCTGCGTATATGAGCCTCAGTCCTCCCTCACGGTGATTTAAAGCTAAGATGCGGCGCTGCATCGCTCACATGACCGTGCCCTCCTCCTCCTTCTCTCTCTCACTGATTAATTAGCACAAGCTCACACACAATTCCCTGTCATGTTTTGTACAAACACAGATGAGGCGCTGAGTCTATATGTTCAGTCTTCCTAGCAGTAATCTGTGTTAGACATAGGATCCTGTGAGCCAATCAGTGATCATTCAGTTTGAGGGAAAACAGCACTCCCTGGTGGTGAGTCATAAACTCACACGCTTTTATTTATGAGATGCCGAGAAATTAGACCGAGCACTTCTTTGTAATTATCTATAATTCTATAATTTACATACTGCACAAATCAGGGCTTAAATGTACAATAAAACTGATTCTCTTACCTTTTCCTTCCTTTATTAGCTGCAGCTCAGTTGACAATATGGCTGATTTTTGTTGTCATTTATGTAAAAAAAAAAAAAATCTTTTATTTGGACTTTGCTTTATCGAGCAACAAATTATTCTCTTTCTTATTGTCCATCAAATACAATTCCAGGCAGCATTAAATGTCATGAAACATCATAAATTTGGCTCTGAAACCTGCAGATGACAAATAACATTCCTAGGTATCATACAATGCATTCTTTCACCCTCCAGTGGCTGTCTTGAGAGAAGTGTACTTGTGTGAATTTACCTTTAAATAAATGTGTCCTGAATTTTTGGCTGGTGTGTTGCAGTTGCAGAGAAAGAGGCACATAGGGAACGACATTGTGGCCATCGTATTTCAAGAGGAAAACACTCCCTTCGTGCCGGACATGATCGCTTCCAACTTTCTTCATGCCTACATCGTGGTCCAAGTGATGAACCCCTGCTCTGACAACGTTCTCTACAGGGTGAAGTATTTCCCTCTTTACGGGCTGACTTTGCTTTCTGTGACAGACTCTTGATTAAACTTCTTACTCTTAATTCGTAGGTGTCCGTCACAGCACGGGACGATGTACCTTTCTTTGGCCCAGCCCTCCCAAACCCTGCTGTCTTTAAAAAAGTAACTAAAGAATATCTACTGCATGTGCGAGTCAGTGCACTCTCCCCCATCATTTGGTTACCAACACGATGCCCTGTCTTTTTCCAGGGCCCTGAATTCCATGAATTCCTTTTTACTAAGCTCATCAACTGGAGAATACGCCTGCTACAAAGCTGAGAAATTTGCCAAATTAGAGGTGAGTTGCTGAAAAGCATTTAAAAACATTTCTATCATCTTGCATCTCTGCAAATTATCATTTGCTTTCTTTTCCACCTTTGTGTGTGTGTTTTTGCTTGTAAGGAACGGACACGATCGGCCTTGTTAGAGACTCTTTATGAGGAGCTCCACGTGAACAGCCAGGCGATGATGGGTGTTGGAGGAGACGACGACAAGCTGGAAAATGGGAGTGGAGGAGGAGGGGGCTTCTTTGAATCTTTCAAGGTAACTGGAGAGGCAGCAGCAGAGGCCGGGGCTTCAAACTCACAGCTTCACTCTCTGCAACTCTCTGAAAAAAGAGAAAAGAAACAGTTTAAGTGGGAGAAATGAGCTTCAACATGTTTACATAAAGTATTTCATTTCTATATTTTACCTATGTTATCACTACGATGGAAACACTGTTATGCACAAAAGTCATTTCAATTCTGGTCTCATCTCCATCAAAGTTTGACATTTTGGGAAATATGCTTATTTCCCCTCTTGACAAAGGTCAGATGAGAGGACAGGAGTTGTGGACCTGTGTGTGTCCACTAAATATGTAGCCGAGTCTCCCTTAAACCACATATTTTTACTTTAGATTTTATATATTATATTTGTATGTATTCAAACAGCTAACATGCTATGGTACTGATGCTGGCTCTACCTTCGGACACTTGTGAGAGTGATCTTGATTTCTTCGTCTGATCACACAGCTCACACAAGCTCATTGAACAAGCACAATTCCCAAAATGTCTAACTATACCTCAGTGTCGGGGTGTCACAATTCTCCACAGTTTTTGATTGATTTATATATTTCTATTTTTCTTTAAAAAGAACTAGCACATCAAGTCTATATGGTCAAATACAAATAACTTGCGTCACCAGTAAATTGTTTCAACTGTTGAAACACTAAAACAAAATGAAGAGCCACTAGATGGCAGAAAGATACTTTACAGCAGAAGCTCACCTGGAGAAATCCACCAGGAGGGTTCATCCTGTAGTTCTGGGAGGATAACTTTTGGTTTTGATACTCAAAATAGAAAAATTTTCAGTTTTCAATTAAAATTCAAAATTGTGACACCCTTAAATTACATGAGGCTATAAAGATCATTGTTACTGCTACTGCCAGATGTTTCTTTTGGGGATGCAAAAAAAAGGTGTCTTCTCTTGGGCAGTCTTTCAGGATTGTTCTTGTCTATGAGCAGGCTGCGGGCTGTAAGGGCTTTATCAACCTTCCTCAGTCCTTTCCACTCTCAATGAAGAGAAGCTCTCCTGCTCAGTCCTGCTGGAACACACCGCTGTTGGCTTCCCATCTTTTCCTCCTCTTGCTTTCTTAGATGTTTTGTGCTGTTGCGCTCTCCATAAGCTCCAGTGTCCAGTCACTGGTCACTTCTTTATATGATTCTGTGATCTTTGTCTATCATATCAAAGGGAATAGATAGATTTCTTTCACCATCAAGATGCCTTGGCCTATTCACTCTGCTCCATGCCTGCAAAAAGGTGCGCTGGCCTCTAAACCTCTCCTGGCGTGTGTTTAAACTCAGCCACTTGGCCCTTCTCCTTCCCCTCTCTTTTCTTGCCTCGTATCTACACATAGTGACTCATCTGAACCTCCCTGCGGGCACTAAAGCTTAGCGGTGTTCTCTGTCGCTTCCTTGTCTGTCAGGATTAGAGTCAGGCCAGTGCTCTCTGCCTGTAGTGGTCAGTGTTCAGCCTCCTCAGCGATGCTGACGGGTCACAGGGGTCAGCGCCATCTGAATGTATCTCCTCCTCCTCGTCTCTCTCTGTAGCGGGTGATCCGCAGCAGGAGCCAGTCTATGGACGCCATGGGTTTTTCTCTCAAGAAGCAGCACTCAGTCTCCTCTAGCCTCAGCAGCAACTTTAACCACGACCCCGCAGAGAACCCCAAATTCCCAGGGATAGTAAGTACAGTGCCACTCCTCCTGCTCTTGAGTGAGGCGAGACTCGTGAGTGAGGCGAGACTCGTGCCTCCCTCAGCAGTCCTACTACAGTTCATGCCCGCTCCTTCCTCACTTGCCTGCTGCACTAACTTCTCACGAGAAGGGCTGCACGCTCGGTCGGGTGGAGCTTTTATGCCTGGGTCTTAGACTTTGTGGCTCTCACATTTTGCAGCGGTTGCACATTGTCTACCACCACAAGATGGAGTGACTGGACACTCGTAGACTTGAATGCTTCCAGGACACAAGGTGGATTTCTCCCCTGGGTTAAAGCTGCTCCTATAACTTACTGGGTTTAGCTACGTTCTAATTATTTAGGTCCATGTGCATCTTTAACATTATGAGTGCTCACTTTTATTATTCTAATTCATGAGGCCTGAGTCCTGTCTGTGTGTGCATGCCAGCTAAAGTTTGTGGACGTTTTTTGGGGGAGGGGGTGGGTGATCGCACAATATTTGTGATTATGATCATTTCTGTCATCAAAAGTGAAGACCTTGTAACTCCAAATGCCAGCTATTGTTGTGCATGTTTTAGTTTATACAACTGGCTCTAATAAACACTGCAAAAAGAGTGTTGGAAACTCAGAGCAGGGAGGGAGAAGTAAAACTCACTTCATTTGCAGTTCCAAGGTCTTCACTAACAATGACTCTGCATATACTGCTTGTCTGATATATAAATGATATGCTGAATATTTTGCAGGGCTGTAATTATGATATCCTTAATGGAAGTTATTATTTGTATACAGCACTTCTAGTCATGTCATGTATACATTGAGAAGGGACACCCGCATCACGTTTCGCCTTCAGAAATAACCCTTATTATTAACCAACATTCTAGATTAATGAGTAGAACCCGAGCTTGCTTTTTGCCCATAACCCTGTCTTGATGTGATGATCTTAATGTATGACATGCTGTATGTCCTCCTCTGCTGTTGTTTTTATCTCTTCTCCATCCTCTTTCTCGCAGGCATATGGCTCACATTACTGCCTCATCACTTCTCTCTCACATTCAGCCGCCTCTGTTGCACCCATGGAGCCAAAATGTCCCTCTCTGTGTTCTCCAGTTAACATGTGCTTTGTATTTTGTTTGAACAACATGACTTACATGCATGGAATCTACATATATATCTGTATATATCTCATGTTTTCTCTCCCCTTCCCCCTTTACCCTCCTCTCTTCTTTTTGTCCTCATCATCTCTCTCTCTCTCTCTCTCTCTCTCTCTCTGTCTCTGTATCTCCTCTTCCTGCGTGGCTCAGTCATTGCTTGTCCCAGGCAAAAGTCCCAGTAAATATGGACGTCGAGGCAGTGCCATAGGGATAGGAACAGTAGAAGAGGTTCATGTCTAATTCTAACTACTCTCTAACTGTTCACTTCTCCCCTTTGCTTCTTTTTTTTTGTCTGCATGGCTCCACTGCATCATGGCCAAACACTTTTCTCGACACAAATCTTTTACGTATTAAGACATAAGAAGCTCTGTGAAATGAGTATGACACACACAAATGTAAATGTCATCTTCTAAGGAGCCACCTTTGGCTTTCTACCCACTATTATTGAAGATTTTCTTCTATTCTCACTGTTCTATCTACTTTACTTCAATATGTGTATTATGACTATTCTGTATTTTTATTCCAGTGTGCTTAATTCTCTAGTTGTTTTAAAAATGATTAATATTAATGATTTAATGACCCCCCCTTATGGTGAAATCATATAAAAAAGAATCCCCCTCCTGCTCTTTGAAGCCATGCTGAATAAAAGGCTTTTTCAAGTTCTTATTTTGAGAGCTTTAAAAGGGAGATTGAATGAACAAAGCAGTCGCTGAGAAAGCATATTTAGTGGTAGGCCCTGGAGCCTTTAAATCCATCTTTCATCTCCCGCCTTAGTGTGCTCTGCTCTGGTTGAAAGACTGGCACTGGGGCCTGACATTAAGCCTCTAAGTGCATATTTTAACATTTTTTTATCGTCACTGTAACAACTCGAAGGGAGCAGTGTTACCGTTCAGCCTGATAATTCAGGGCGACGTGTCTCTGAAAAGCATTTTTCCAAATGAATACAGTCAAAATAGTCACGTCAAAATAAATCTGTCTCCCCTCAATAATACCTCCCCTCAGTAATAAATAAAGAGATGATGATAGCACTTGAGATTAATTACTCAAAGATATTTGAGATATGAAAAGTATTTTGACTCTGACTGTCTTTTCTCTCTTCCTGGCAGTTTTTGATAATCCCGGGGAAAAGCCCAACAAGGAAAAAGTCTGGTCCTTTCAGCTCCAGGAGGAGCAGCGCCATCGGTATTGAAAACATCCAAGAAGTCCAGGAGAAGAGGTGAGAGATGAGTTTTTATGTCTCCCCATACACTATTTTTACTGTCATGTATATATAAAGCCTTCTAATCACTAACGAAGGTTCATAATTTACCTTCTACTTGCTATCAGTGCATGCATGTTTATTGACTTTGTCTATGTAGTGCCCTGTTTGCTTTGTCTGACATTTTCCACCACGTGTCCGCAGCAGAGAGAACTCCCCGAATACCCAGAAGACCCCCGACAGCGGCCACGTCTCTCAAGATCCCAAATCTGACAACTCATCCAATCAGAGCTCTCCTGAGGTGCTCACAACCACCAAGAACAGGTGTGTATAACAGACCTCTGGGCGATACCTCAGCCCTGCCTGAATGTTGAATAGCTTTGTCCTATACATAAGATAAAATCAGGATGGGCTGTGCTGGAGACTGCTTAACCCAGGGTGTAGTTCTTATCTCGGTGGCAGGGCCCCATCCATCCCTGAGGGTCAAGACCTCTCCCGCTCGTCCTCTAATGCTAGCAGCTTCGCCAGTGTGGTGGAGGAGAATGAGACAGAGGCCACAGAGGATTACGACACCGGCATGGTGAGTGCAAAAAAATTCAGTATACTGTATGTGCTTGTAAGAAAACAAGACAAGCGCTTATACGTTACTGGTTTGTCTAATATGCATGTACTGTGTCCAGGAGAGTCTGTCGTCTGCTGGGACTCCACACAAGCGAGACTCCTTCACCTACACCACCTGGCTGGAGGACAGCATGAGCAGCAGCAGTACCACCAGTCGTGGTAACTCCCCAGGTGAGAGAAGCGAGGTGTTTAGCAGAAGCAGGGCCCACAGATAAGAATTTACCTCACGAGATTGATTTATGTATTTACTCATCATTTCCACATGATAAGCCTAGAAAACACAGATGCTTACTGATTTACTGATGCATAACTAATGCACGCAATGACTCGCGGTGATTAATGCCTGAATTCATGCAGGATGCCTCATTAATTCCTTTTGCTCAACAGTAAAAATAGTTAAGACGCAATGAATTGCTGTGATTAGTTATTGCTTGATGGATCATCAATAAATGGATGTTATCTCACATGTTCATAGCCCTTCGTGAAGGGTTATCATGGAATGAACAGGATATTAGTCAGGCTTTCAGCGGAAGCAGAAAATAATAGAGTGCAGCGATAGAAACAGTAACGGAAATTTAATTTTAGCAGTATAACTGTTGTTCTGCTACCATGATTAATATCGGAGCTACCTGACAGGGATCCTACTCATCTATCCAGTTACTGACTTCTCTCACTAATGAACACAGACATTAAAATCATAAGCAAGGCACCGTCAAACAGAACTGAAAAAGCCATTCCCTTCATAATACATCCAGACCGAACCGGATTTATCAAAGGAAGGCAGTCATTTTATAACACACAGAAATTATTTAACCTCATGCAGCTCTCAAACAAAACAGAAACCACAATCCTCTCATTTGACGCACAAGAGCGTGGTCATTCTTGTTCACAACATTACAAAAATTCAGATTCAGAGTCATTCATCAGCTGGATCGAGGCACTATACACCTCACCAACAGCCACTATCACAACTAATGGGTTAACTTCACAACAATTCACGCTTCACAATGGCACTAGTCAAGGATGTCCACTCTCTCAGTCACTTGCAATTTTCTTGGAGCCACTTGTAGCTAGCGTAGCGACAAAACAGTAACGTCAAAGGTATCAGATCAATATCCACCGAACACAAAACAATCTTCTATGCAGACGATGTACTCATCACTACAAGAATGTCTGTCAGTCATTAAATCAACTACTCCATCTTATATCAGATATGTCGCATTATATCCATATATCGGAGCTAACTCTAGATTCATGATTGTAATGAGTCATGATAACATCTCCTTCAGGGCCTGGGAAACCTGACCGGGGGAAGGGGACAGACATCCGTATCAAACTGGAACGACCACACGATCGTCAGTCCTCATCGGTGAGTCAGCCCCATCCTGGAAATCTTACATCTCAGTTCGTGTATATTTTTATCGCTTATTATTATGTGCCGTTGCTGATGTGTGGTTCTGTTCTGTGTGCAGAACTGTTAGCTCCAACCACCTGGTTGTATCCTGGATCTCCATCTTCAGGTTTAACTCTCCTCTGTACCCTCTCATAGCTTTTGATCTTTGGATTTAAACTATGCGCAGATCATAAACACTAATTTCTCTTATTCCCAAAGCATTCCCATAAGTCACAATCCCTCTGGGAGATGAGACAAGTGCAGGCGTTCGCCATGACCAATGATGAGAAAGAGGCAAGACAAGGAAGATGAGAAAGAAGAGAAAAGGCAGGTGGAGCCTGGCCGGTCTGCTGCTCAATGAAGGTCAGAGGGCAGCATATCCAGAAGTCTGGAGGAGGACGCACACAGAGGGGCCAACTTTTGCACAGTGTTGTTTCCTTCCACTCTTTTCTTCGCCTGTTCACACATTTGTTGCCTATAGTAGACCTCTTGTTTCAGAAGTGCACATTTTTATCTACAGATTTAATAGTTTTAATTGTCAGAAGTCTAACTTTGGTTTAGTTTGTTTTGTTGAAGCCCAGGTCTGTTGGCTATTCAGGGTAAAGACAGTGGAAGTGAGCTTTCTGAAGAGATTGTGAGGAGGACTTTTGCTGCAACACAAAGAAGAAAACTGCCTGGATGGTTTCACCAAATCAACAAAGATTTTGACTCAATAAAGATGTATAAAGAATACCAAATATTTAGCATCAAAGATGGGTCTTTCTAAAAAAAGAAAGCAAGAAAGAAAGCAAACAAAGCAAAACATCTAATGTGATATAGAAATGCTCTGTGTGATTATTTTCTCAGTAAAACCCAAACAGATGGTTTGTGTAGCTGCAGCCAAACTATTGGACACTTTCCTTTCCCACTCAAATCATGACAAGATTAGATTTTAACACCACAGGTCACAGCGAAGAGAGCAATGTATTGTAGATAACATTAAATGGCCTTAAAACTTAAACATTCAACGTCTTTCTTTGTCCCTCAAATTAATTTGACCTCATTTCTTTGACTCATACTTTATTCCGCAGCTAATAATGGGATTGCAGTATAAGAGTAATTTCAAAACTAATATATTCAGAATTATTTTAAGCACACTAGCTTCTTAAAAAAAATGATGGAGCAAGGCAGTTATAATTCAGCACTGTCTGTATAGTCTGCTAATGTATGGATGTCCACCAATGACTGATTTAACTGCTTTGTCCGTCTTGTGTGTCGGTGCAGGAGACCAGTCTCTACTTCATGTCTGTTTTTATTTATTGATATTTTTTTTTGCATACATCTGTTATACTGTACCTTTATGGTGACTACATTCAGCATCCTGTCTTATGATTATACTGTATGTGTTGCTTTGGAGTAAACTGTAATGTTGTCATCTGTGAAGCTCTATTTCAAGGATCAGATCTCTTTCAGTGAAGTAAATCTGCAATGCAATTCTAATAAAACAGTGACTATTTATTTGCTTTTTAAGAGAGAAAATAACTCCAAATACAACTACTGATTTTTGTAAATAGATATTGAGTTGGAGTACATAGTGTATAATGTATAGGCCTTTCATTTAAAATGGAATTGACCAACACCTTGAAATTACTGCCATGGCAACAATCTCTTGTTGTTTTACGACTCGTGCCCTTACTTCTAAATATGATTTTGAGAGGGTTTTGTAGAAGAAGAAATTATTTTAAAAGCTATTCAGACTGTTGTGTAAAAGGGAAATTTCACAGTACATCCTGCTGATCATTTCAGTTGCCTTATCATCACAAAATGATGGTGTAAGTATAGACAGTAAAGAAAATAGTTCATCCAGCAGGATTTACGATGAAATGGATGTTTTATTGTTGTCATTGTTGTTGTCGTTGTTGTTTTTATTGTAAATAAATGCCCTGAGAAGTTTACAGTCTGCTGTTCACACACTCACATCCATCGGTGAAATCTCATTTAAACCCTTTAACGTATTTCTTTTGACATTCGGAGCGCCACATAGTGAAAAATCCCCACTGTGAAATGTCTACATACTGTAGATGTTCCACTTCCCGTCGTCTTAATGAAAGCCCCATGAATAAATGATTTGATGTGGCTGCCCACAAGCATGTAAAACTAGAGCAATCTAAAAGTGGAGGCTTCCCTGGTTATACAACTGTGTCACACAGAAGAGAGAAACATATTCGGCTTTAATGAGTCAAAAGGAAGTTAAAACTGAATAATGACTGAAACAGGCTTTCCGTATTGTAACGTGTTCGCAGATTTTAACCTGACAATTGTAGTAGATAGTAAATTCGACTTTGTCCTGAATACTCTGGACTTTATGCTAATAAGTGCTGGAATATATGTAAAAACATTCATACTCTAAGTAAAGTAGAAAAGGTCAGCTACTTATTAACAACAGTAGATTCCTGTTATGTGAGGAGACGTGCCTTAACACCCCTGGGCCATGCCGAGTTTGTATTTGCCTACCAGCTAATGTGTGACATTTAAACTGGTGACACTGGTACCACAGGTGACTATAATTATAATTTGGCGATTTAAGGAGTGTAAGACACGATCATCCTCAACATTTATTTTATTATTTATAGCTACACAGCATTAGCGTGTCATTGATTGTTTTCTATTTTGCATAAAACCTCACACTCTCCTTTAGCCTTTATACAAGTCATGTGACAACATCGGGAGGAACACCACAGTTTGTCACAGCTATAAACACTGAGGACCTGTTGGTAGACATTATGTGCATTAAAATTAAAGATAACTTTATCCTGCTCAGGAGTTAGAAAATGGCTTTACATTTGTAATTCAACACTGAGCTGTATTCGAGAAAACTGTCCTCTACTTTAAACTGCTCACCTATTAAGGAAACCAGTAATGGTTCATTTGTACCTCTCATTGTTACTCAGATTGTTAGTGCCCTCCAGTGGAGTCTTTTAAGCTATCAACATGCTATAGGTTACTGTACGTCGTTCAACATCCAGGTGCACACAATATTAGAAATGATCAATTAGTTTTTTGGTATTGTATTTCATAATCATATAATAATCAGAATCAGCTGGCCAATTATGTATACAGAAGAAATTGGACTGCACTTTTTTTCATTGCTCTCAGTGTACATACAGGAACAGACATTAACAGCTAAGACAAAGGACAACAAAGCTGAACAAATAGAGGTAGAAGTTAGGCAGGATTATTATGTACACAAGTATGTGAAAAAAGGTACAAGCTGTTAATAGTAATGAGTAAATAATAAACCAGTTCCAGCAACGATGAACAGCTTACAAATGGATTCACTAATTCTCTCTCAGAGGTTTTATGTAGCTGCTCTGGTGGAGCCTCATTTTTTGATTAAGCTAACTTATCTTAATGTATTTTTTATATATTCGATTGAGAATCTTATTTCTAACATGTAAAAGAATATTTATAAATAAATAAATAAAAACAAGATAAAATTAAGAATGGAAAAAATGTACAATTAAAAAATGAAAACAGGTCAAACCTGTACGCAGCAACTCAATTGTTAATTCCTCTTAAATTAAATCATACAATTCAAAAAGGAGTAGGAAGAAGTGTACACTTATATATTCCCACACCATCTCCTCTACTTATGATATTATTATTACTGCTATTACTGATATATTAGAATTTATAGACCACCTTTATATACGTCTGTATATGCATATACATAATTTCACATTTCCACATTCATATATCATACTTCACTGATGTGTTATGCCTCTTATGTATTCATTCTAAATCATATAATTTTTATAACTGTAAAGACTAATTGTCTTACAGTTTATATCTATATATATAAATCTATATTTATACAATGAAGACAGGGCAAAAAAAAAAAAAACAAAAAACTGTTCCGCCAGAACCTTTGAGTGCTGCGAGAAACAGGACGCGGAAGAAATTAGTGTCGCACAGGCCGGAAGCGGTCTCCTGAAGTCACATTGAAGACGAGCAGTCGGTCACAGGAATTAAAGGTGACGTAACGCTGTTTGAAAATCTATAAATTACAGGTAGCCGTTGTGTCAGGTAGTTTATGGCAGAAATATCACGAACTGTCATGCTGAAGTGAGAATATCGAGACTTGTGTCCAATCCGGAGCTCCAATGCTAACTAGCATTAGCATCAATCCATCACTTCTGCGTGCCCGAGCACCGGAAACTGACAAAATAGCCAATATCTGTCACACTCTGTTAATGTCGATTGTTGTTATCATTCACTTTGTGAAGTTTGGAGCATTTCAGGTGAGACGTTTCTCTTTTTGGAGCTACCTTCTCATCAGTATAAGCTGCTCGTCGAGTGATGCAGCCGTCTGTCTCTCAGTTTATGAATCTGTTAATCAACAAACAGCTGAATTAGTATGTTAGTGTGCTAGTATCATTAGCATTAGTATGACTAGTTTAAAAGCTGCACAGAAGAGCTCTGGCTAACAGACAGTACTGTCCTCATGCCCACAGGACAAGTGACCAGTCAGCCCGTTCCTGATGATCTGATGATCGCTAACAATGTTTACTTCAAAAGTAGTCCCTCGTCTCAGTCTCTTACGAAGAGCGTCTTGTAAGTATGAACTAATGTCTCCGTTTTTATCATCCTAACATCTCTAAATACGATTACCTGGATAAGTATTGACCCTCTTTTTCCTCAATGACCAGGTGCACTTCAAGCCCCTGGACACATTTTAAATGGCAGTGCACAGCCGGTTCTTCCCGCTCTGCACTGCTCTTCACTAAAACAGAAACTAAGAAACTACTCGACGGCTGCAGACAACGCGCCTCCTCCCCGATGGGTCCAACTCGAGCCTGAACTGGACGAGGCTCTCGTGCCGCGTAAACTGTCAGTAAGTCCTCTGGAGAGCTGGCTCTCCCTGCGATACTCCCTCCCTCCCCTGCTGGAGTCCCCCGCGCTGCAGGAGGACATAGGGCTGCTGGAAGAGAAGGTGCTGCCGCCTGTCTCTGTCCCTGTTGTGGAGGACGGGGAGGGTTCAGCGACGCCTCTTAGCTGTAAGAATGTTCTGGAGATCCGTCGGCGGAAGATGAACCGGCATAAATACAGGAAGCTGCAAAAACGGACTAAATTCTTGAAGAGGAGAGTGTTGTTTGGCAGGAGGAAGAAGAAGCAGGTGAGATGTTGCTCTTTGTGGAGCTAAAAAGGATTCTGTTGTTAAATAAGGACACGTTTGATCATTATGCTGCTCAACATAGTTTGTCATGATTTATATTTGTATTATTTGACACTGTGTGTGTTTGTCCTGTGCAGAAACAATTTGAGGAGGATCTGAAGAGGATTTGGACACGAGCCGGACTGAAGAATGCTCCACAGGGATGGCACACACCTAAGATCTTCATTAAACAACCTGGAAACAAAAGGAACTGAGAAACACTGAGGGTGACTTGAGTTTGTGTCACATCGCTCTCACTCCGCTCTGGAGTCTGCAGTTCAGCCAATCATCCCACTCTCTCTCTTCTTTGCAGTTTAACTGAAGCATGTTTCAGCGGTGAGGACATATTCACTGTGTGTACAATTATTTTTGACGACGTGTACATAATCTAATAAAGATCTTTCTCTTGGTGAGCCAGAGGAACGGCGTGCTGTTGTTTTCTGTTGGCCTTATTTTTTGGCGTATTACATTTTTCCTGTTTTTACTGTTGATGGCAGTATTGTGCAAATTAAAAAGATGGCATTCATCCTGGAATTACCACAGTGGTCATTTAGTTTAGTTTTTCTTTATAGCCAGATGTTAAAGTGGGCTGGAAATCTACGGAATGGCATTCAGAGTTTAAAGGAAAAGCATCTTTTTACAGTTGAAATGACTTCTTTTAACAAATGAAGTGTTCTTAATATTCTTCTGTCATAGTTTAGGATTGTCTGGTTTTGTTTTTGGTTTGTCAGAAGAAGCAGGACTTTTCGTTGTCTTTTTCCGGGCTGGGTTAATCCAAAGTTTAGAATTTCCCCGCTTGTGAAATCCTAATTTAACCGAAATAAAAAGAAACAGAAACCGATATAAAAACACTGACATCTCAGATGACTGTGAATATTTTAATATACAATTAGCATAAATATACAACAGAACCTTATTTAATAGATCAACAAAAATAACTTGAGAGTGGGGAACAGAAACCAGCCTTTCTAAAATCACCCAGGGAAATAAGGAATGATTTAATCCTTATGTTTTCAGCCCTATAAATTATTTAAATCTTCACATGTATAACTAAAGTCTAATGTATACAAATAATTACTTCATAAATAAATAAAGGGGTTAAATATATACGCCTGTTTCATGTTCTGCATTTAGAAGCATAACTAATGTAAACTAAATCATTTGGAGGAATGCGCCTTTAAACCAAAGCTTTACGTTTTCACACACACTGCTGCACCGAAAGCACAGCACCAGTGTTCGGTTTCATCGGCTGGCGGAGGCGGAGCGTGTGAAGACTCCAGCCTGCCTGCAGGAATACAACAAACTCCAGCTGAGCCGCTGCCGCTGCTCGGTGAACTTGAAGCGTTCTTTTGTTTTATCAGTTGACGCGCTCTCCACCTCTGTCAGGCTTTTTTTTTAACCTCCGCTGCCAGCACTGTGAAGAAGAAGATGCACCTCGACATGACTCTACTTCTGAGTAAGTTCTTCACTTGCTTTGCTTTTAAAGGAGGGGGAAAAAAGTAAGTTGGGGAGACTTTCTTTGTGCCATAATTGGATCCAGGTTAGAATTACGCGTCGGGAAAAAGCGCTGAAAGTTTCTCAGTTCTCTGCTCTGCTGCACTGTGAAAATACATGTTTAATATGTTTTCCTCAAAATGCCTTTGCAATGAAAGCGAGAATATTTACCCAGCAACACCCTGCATTATCAGTGTTTTTACTGATGTTAGCTGTGGTACATTTATTTATTTATTTTATTATTTCTTATTTTCATTTTCTGTTTGCTAAGAATGAATTTATTTATTGATAACAACAATCCTCATTATGATCTTTTAAAACTAGTTTTAGTGTGGCGTCTAAACTGTTGAAAACACTGAATCTTATTCATTTTGTGCGTATTTATTTATTTAAATACTTTTTTTAATATTTTTTTTACATAAAATATATTGTTGACCTAGTAGTCATTGCATACAGGCTTATTTTGTTATTATTTTTATTGCCAAACTTTATGTGTCGTTTATCTGTTATCATCTCATCTTGAATCATATCGAAGTGTAAGTGATGTTACTCAATATTATAGCTTTTATTTTGAAACAGTCAGAGTTCTGAAAATAAAATAAAATGGAGCATGAAGCTTCATGGGCCCGAAAGTGAAACGGGGCATTCCATGTATACAATAATACTGTATGGCTTTGACTGTAGCCGCGGCCTGTTGATACTATGTGTATGTGGGATTTCTTTTATGGCTTTGGCCCAATGTGTTTCTAGTTAACTGCGGTCTGTGTAGAGGAGTCAGCACAATCCTGCAGCCAGTCATTATATGTGTCAGTAATGAGTGTTTCACCACGAGTGGGCCGCTTTGAGTCGTGGAGGAGGGGGATTACCACTCCAACCATGTTTATGATTCGGTTCTGTCTTAATTAACGGCCACCGACAACAGTCATGCTGTTTTTTGAGCGAAATAAGCTTATAAACATGTAGCTACTCATTCAAGGACTCAAGGTCATAATAAAGGTAACATGTTTGTGTTTTTCTATTGTACACAGGGGCCCACACACTGAGATGATGCTTCAAAGTGACGTTTGGGCATACATAAAACTTTTATTGGACACAAAAGTTGAAAAAAAAAAGTCAACTAGGAGATATAGTCTCTAATTCTGATGGCCAACACTTGAAATTATGCTGACGTGCTCATAATATGCAAATCAACATGACTAAAAATACTCTGCAGTTTAACGTGCACCCAAGTTTATCCACAGGAGAGTCAACAGACTCTTCAGGCCTCTCTGAGTGCATCTTTGTGTATTACACTGAGTCTGCAGCTTGATTTACTCTCAACCTGTGACGCTGCTGTGAGTAAACGTCCCACACCCACATTATGCATGAATCACAGAAATGATGCTGAGCAAACGCATGCTTTATGTTTGACTCGCACGTAAATCCTGTCTTACCTTAGCAGTTGGCACTCCGTTAAGTGACTCTCCATGTGGATCAAGGGGTAACAAATGACAACAGTGATTTTGCAGCTCATTTGGTAAATGCCTGTTATTACGGCAAGTAACTCAATAGCACATTGTTAAGTCTTTAGTGTTAAACCAGCCCCGTGAGTCACCAGCCTGTGTGTGTCTGGAGAGGAGATGAGAGAAAATTACAGGGGCTGGGACACTTTGTTTTACCTTCTGCAGGAAAGTTTATACCCCTCAATAGAAAACCCACCAAAGTTTTCCAGCATGAGGTCTCCTCTCTGATGCCAGTGTGTGTGCTGAAATAATTTTGCTCAGCTTGATATGCTATTATATAGCTGTGCATATTTATGAAATCACGGCGTGCCCTGCTGGGTTCAAATCGCTGTATAAAAACACGGTAGCAGCGCTCCGGTGAAGTATTGTTTGGCTGTGGTGAAGTGAACACACTCTTCACGTGACTGTTGCCCATGCTCACATGTGGATTGAGTCAACCCAGTGCTGCCATGATGAGCACAACATCTGGATGGTCTTGGAAGCTGTAACAAACAGATTCTGTGCAGCTTGCTGTTGGTTTTTAGGTCATCATCGACTCTGATAAAAATACGCTTGATCAGACAGAGTTAGTTTTTTGCTGCTTCAGTCCTGCAATATCAAAATACTCCTGCACTGAAAATGTCACTTAAGTAAAAGTACAAAAAGTAAAGTGTTATCTGTGAGTGTTAGACTATCATATATTATATCACCATATTATTACGAGAGGTTCATGTGTAAGTAGTATTTTTCTGTTGCAGGTGGTTAAGGTGGAGCTATTTAATCTGACTTAGTACAAATTCTGTAATCCCAGTTCCCGATTTCAAACTTCTTCCTGTTTCTTGCTTGACTGAAACTATCAATCGACTACAGACTGCACATCACTCATCTGTCAGGTTTTTAACCAGAACCACCAGCTGTGACCACATCATCGCTGGTCTTATTGATTCACTTTGAAAGCTCTTCATGGCCTCAGGTCTTGCAATACAGTACTTTATGTCTGTGCATAGTTTGAGGTCTTTTAACTTCTTTCGGAGGCCTGACATAAAACCACAGGATTCAGAGAGGTTTTACAGTTGGGGTCTCGGTGCTCTGGAACGACCTGCCTGAGGAAATCTGACTGGGTACATTCCATCTCATAAATTTGATTTTATATAATCCACTGGTTATTTTTGCCACAGAATTTATGTTCTGTAATGTCTGTGCATTTGAAAATAACCCATTCTTTGTTTATATACGTACTTCTTTGTGTACTGAAGGTATCCACACACCATGCTGAAGGCTGTGCACCTTTAGCCTCGACAGTTCACAGTACCCATTACCAGCACAGTAAAAAAATACACAGGTGTTTGGTTTTGACACCGGGGAGTGTGACTGAAGTGAGCTGAATAGCAGCCGGGTTCTTCATCCCCTCAGGATCACGGCCTCGCAACAAGCCAGCAGCAGCCAGGATGAATAGAGGCTCTGTATGCGTTCGCCGCATGCGTCTCGACTGGCCTTTCAGTAAACAGACGACGGAATAGCACTGTGGGAAAAATACATTAGAAAAAATAAAGCAAATGCGCTGTTGGAAAATTTCTCTAGAGTGAGAAAACACAAACAGAGAAGCTGAGATATCTTCAGAGAATAATTGCTGACATCTGGTATATTTTGTTACGCTCTTGTGTTCCCGTGTGGAACTTTCTTGCCTCTTACCGTGCCCTTGCTTTAGTTTTCCTCTGTTATTTAAAAAAGTCCTCTTGCTGAACCCACATCTGCTCCAGCGCTGAAATCTTTCACAGCCGGGTCATTTCAGGTCAAACCGAAACTCTCAAGCTGCTTCAGCATTATGCTGAGTCTTATTTAGAATATTCATCAAGACTTGTTAAACAAGCTGGCGTCTGTAATACAGAGTATGAATCTAATCACTCACATTTTTGTCTGTTTCAGTGCTTGCTGTGCTCTTACTGCCAGGAGGTGAGACATTTATGTTTCTCTGTGCTCTACCTTTAACGAAGGCTGAACGTACAGTCGCTCATGTTTGATTGCTTCTTTTCCTGCACTGATTGTGTTTATTTCTTTGTGTCAGCATGGTGCCAGAGCAGCAACAGCGTGGTGGTGGAGGCCAAGAACATCACCCTCCCTGTAGGATCTAAGGCCGTTCTCCCCTGCCACAGCCCCCGCATGGTGTGGACCCGAGACAGACTGAAGGACCGTCAGAGGGTGGTGCACTGGGACGTGGTCCGCAGCAGCCCGGAGTATTCTGTGGAGCGAGTCCTGGACATGTCCCCCGGAGCACGGCAGAGGGTCTACAATGGCATCAACAAGGGACGCGTTTTCCTCCCAGACTCCGCGTTCACTGACGGCAACTTCTCCCTTGTCATCAACAGTGAGCCCTCCCTATATTTTCCACCAGGAGAACATTGGAGTCATCCTTTTGTGATTTATTCTTACGGTTCTTTGTATATTTTTTTCAGATGTGGTCGCAACTGACAAAGGAGTGTATACTTGTAATCTGCACCATCACTACTGCCAGATTCACCAGTCCATTCAAATCCAGCTCAATGTCACTAAGTCAGGTGAGGCCTCCTGATCATACAGCCTAAAGTTGTTACATGAGTCATGATGAATGTGTGTGATAATGTATTTACACACTTATATTTCCAGCTCGGAGAGAGAAACGTTACTGGGACGGAGAGAAGACTGTGTTTGTGGTGTTGTTGGGCAGCTCAGTGGTATTGCCCTGTGTGAACCGGAGATCCTTGTGGAGGGAGGGCCTCCAGGAGGACCAGCAGCAGGTGGCTCACTGGGACTTCCAGGCCCCCGGGGTGCGTGCTGATAAGGCAGAACGCCTGGTGGACCTCTACGCCTCCGGAGAGCGCCGGGATTACGGACTACTCTTTGCCCAGCGCAAGATGAGTGTGGAGGAGGATGCTTTCACCGTAGGGGACTTCTCACTGTCCATTTCTGACTTGAGGCCTGACGATAAAGGCCTGTACTCCTGCCACCTGCATCACCACTACTGCGGTCTTCAGGAGAGACGCATCTTCAGGCTCACTGTGGTGCCGGCACTTCCGTCCGCCCCGACTACATCACCCAGAATTTTCCAGAATGACGTGCCAGAGCCAAGTAAGCCAAAAAACATCGAGAGAAATATCACTAGAACTTTGTTTTTCCAGACTCAAGTCATGGTAAATGTTTTTTCCCTGTATGGTTTCACGGCTAAATTGTGCTCAGAGTGACAACGCAGTGCCTGGAGTTTTTTTGGTTATATTTATAGGCATAGTTGGTCAGTTAAATCAGTTCTTCTTCTTGCCAGTTCTCTTCTCAGACCTCTCTGTTTTTGTGTTTGAGCTGAAGAGGAAGGGAGGAGGTAAAAGGAATGCAGGAGCTAGTTGACTAAGAGAGAAGCGCGTAGAAAGAAAGAAATACCCTTGTTAGTTTTTGAGTGTAAATTCAGTAGAATGTTTTATTCTAGAGTCAACTCTTTTGCAGCTCTGGCTTGAGTAGCTGCCTACAGTAAACATCATTAAACTGGCTACAACGGAAGTGGGTTCATTTTCCTCACCCCCTTTTTTTTTCATTTACAGCTTTTTTGGGTTACAGCTGGAGACATTTTAACAGCGCTGAGCAGAGGAGTAGGCTCCTACAGCCAGTAATTTTGGGAGTGGAGGGTCATTCCATGTGTTTTTTCCTCCATTTGACCCCATTTTCCAAAAGTCCCGACCACGTTGTCTAGACTGGTTACACTGTATCTCAAATTCTGTTTATCCTTCGTCTCTCCCAGCCTGCTCTTTCTCTCTTCTGATAGTGCATCAGCCTCTGGTAGAGGAGTGTTTACCAGCAGTTACAAGGAAGTCGGATACATCTGTTCAACATCTGGGCCAGCTGTGACATGAAAGGGAAAAGTAAGGGGAGGGGATGATGGTATGTGTTAGGCTATAGATCCTCCTCCCCTTTAAAAAGATAGCAGCCAATTTATTAGCTCCATAAAAATGTTGGAAGAAATGCACACGTGGATAGGTGGCATCCTGCCTGCGTCCTTCTAGTCCAGAAATTTGTCTCCCTGTGCTCCGCTGGTCTTAGAGTCAGTTAGATTACAACCAAGTTGTCTGCGCTCACCCAGGCGCCAGCGACCATCTGAAATTACACGTCATGACAGCTTTTCGCTTTCATGCTGTAATTATTTATGGCAAGAACGAATCGAACATTTCTTTGTAATCGTGATGGAGGCGTTTTGTGAGCTGTCAGCGATTCACCAGAAATCTCTATCTTCGGAAATGAAGACGCTTTCCCTTCAGTTCATTGACTTGCAAATCACGCGTATCCCACAGGAACAAAAACGCAGGGTAACCTCTGCGCTGCGTATGTGGAATAGCCGTCAACACACACACACACACACACACACATACACACTTGTCAGATCTGTCAAGAAAATGGAAATGGGCCGCTGCTGGGACATGGCTGCAGCTCTGGTTGTGACAGACTAGCTTTAGAGACAATGACCTTGGTCTTTGCAGTTTAATGCACATTAGGTACATTAGACAATGACAGGTGATAATTGCCAGCCAAGCTCCCCGCTTCAGAGGCGGGTGATTAAGTCAGAATATATTTCATAAATTATTTTTGTCACGCTTGGCTGGTTTTGAAAGGATGATCAGAGATGGTACATTGCATGTTGTCCTCATTAGTCCCTCAGTGATGCCTAGTTTTACTAGTGCGCAACTTAGCTGATTTAATGAGAGACAGTAGAGTGGAGTTGTTATATCTAAGAGAAATATTCAAGAGGAAAAGATTTAATGGTCTCTCGTGATGCTTTTTTCCCCCCGTGATCAAGCTGCATTTGAATTCAGACAACAACTCATATTTATTTACCCTTCAGCAGCTCTGTTAAAGCATGCACTGAAGGGTTACTCTGCAAAAGTATGTGTGCTGCAGTACACTACACCCGGCCCAGGCTGTGTTCTTATGCCTGTCATTTTAAAGTAATTATTGTCAGCTATCTACAGACTGTACATAACCAGTGTGGGTCACTGAGAGGCTAGAAGCTGCCTGCAGTCAGATATGTATTTAGACCCGTCTGTCAGAGTTCAGTGATGAGCTGTACTGAAGGTGTCACTGATTTATTTTCCATACGTGGAGAAATTAGACTTCTGTATTTGAAAGAAGATGTGAAAAAGGGCCTAAATGGAAAACTAATTCAGACATGCAGACAGACCACATAACAGAATTTGTCTCCATTTCCTCACACTTCTCCTCCTCTTTTCTGGTCAGCCTGTGTTTTTCTGAGGAGAGAAAAAAAAAATAACAGCTGCATGACATCAGGTCTGGAAGTCATTACCAACAAAACATTTTGACATTTAACTCCTGCTCTCCCTCCTTCTGTTTCTGGTTACTGGAAACAAATGAAAAAGAAAGAATCGCAGGGGGAATAAAACCTAGAAATGCATTGGAATTACATTGTTGTTTATTGCCTTAGTTAATCCACTTTAACAGTCCAATATATCTGAGTTAAAATATGCCTGTAAATCCTCAACAATACATCCCATTGTCGTTTTATTTGTTCTCTCTTGATATTTGCCACGTGGGATATTTCTCATACTTTTAACAGGTATGAGAGAGTTCAGTAGTTTGTTCCAGGACACATTTGTCTTATCTGTGTTTTGCTTTCAGGGCTTGAAGAGGTGGAGAGCCCACATGTGGTCAACGTCATCCTCCCTGAACACCGGGGTTACTTCGTGCAGCATCTGGGCTATTTCCTGGCAACTTTCATACTGCTGGCGGTCATTGTTGTCGCTGTCGTCGTGCTGACTCGACGCCGCAAAAAGAGAGGTAATGTATGCATGCGTGCGTTTAACCCTTCCCTCTGTCTTTGGTTTGCATTTCATGATTAGAAAAAGAAGAATTCATAAACATTGTGTGTTAAATCTTTCCTTCAGAGATGGACTTTGAGCTGCGTAGATATGACCGGTAAGACATTATACAATAAATGATGTACAACTCTTCATTTAAATTGAATTCACTTCTAAGCAGAATTATACTTCATTTTGTGCAGGGGAAGTATGATGAGTGGAGGTGAAATGACATTAGACAGCACAGAACTGAGGGCCTGTAACCATGACCTGAGGGCCTGTAACCAAGAGCCTCTGAATTCAGGTGCAGTAGCCTCATCTATACATTGCCTAACTTATCGTGATAATGTACCTTACTTTCTCACAATCTGTATGTCTGCTGCGAATCCACAGACTACAAAAACAACCTACTGAAAGAGAGAGGTATGGCCAAAGACTGCAATATGGGTGAGGAGACGCTGTGCATATTTCTATTTCAGCAGTAACGTCCTTACAGCCAGAAGATAAGAAACCTGACATTTCATTGACATGTTATCTCTCTCCCACCTCCTCATTCAGACTTTGAAGGGAAGATGTGGAAGTGAGTGCGATATTTCTGAGATGCTGCTGGCAGGTCCAGGGCAAACACCGGAAGAGTAAAGGACCGTGGAGAGAAGGGGATGATAAAAAAAACAAAAAAAAACAGAGAGAACCCAGGAGAGAGGACAGGAGGAATGCTCCCTCTGCTGTAACTCTAGCACACTAAGCTTTTTCACTAAAAGCCACCATAAGTTTTTTTTATTTTTTATATAACTTGCACCAGCTGTTGTAACAATATGGTTTATACATCTATTTGACCCCTACTCTTTGTATTGATTGTTTGTTTTATGTTGAATATTAGGCATTTTTATCTTTCTTTACAAAAAAAAAAAAAAGATGCATGCTGTTTATTAAAGTATTTGTACTTTGCATGCTTACAGAGCTGCAAGCTCACGGCTCTTTTTCTATTCTTTAAATTTGACGCACAAATTCTGCTGTACCGTAATTTGTAAAGGTGTGTCATCGTGTTTCAGTGGTAAATTTACTGTATGTAGACAGTTTCAGACAGCGTTTGGAAACAGGAGCCAGCTATTTTAAACAGATCATGGTACTTTTTTTTTCTCTCTCACATAACTCAACTGTGGTGACAAAATGACTTAACTTTTCAGTACTTTATGTCTTTTATAAATACCGTCGGACTCAAAATCTTCTCCAAATAATGGATATATACAGTAGCCTCTTTAAACAGATCTATTCATCAATAACTTATCAAGTGAAAAATAATCATCAGATCATGGACTAAAGGCTCAGTCTACCGAAACTCAGGAAAAGCCATTTATTTGTTTTTTAATGGGCTGTGCAGTACTTGTCTGCATGCAAGTGTGTACAACTGACCCTTCTTTATAAAACACTGAATCTTAATTACTAAAATCTGCTGGTTAATGATATGTCATACAACTGTGTGGTGAGGTTTACTGCAGTAAAAGAAAAGAAAAGAAAAAAAAGCATGTCTGCTATCTCAGTAATGCTAAATCATGACTGTAATCCTAACCCCCACTTTATTATTATTTTTTTATTTCTCTTTGTCTCTTGCTCACTTGCACACACTCTTATGTTGGTCTCTTCTAACAAAAGATTTCTTCCATTAAAAATTCACAACAGTGCCCACAGACTCATCAATCACTGCTTGTTCTGGTTCTTAGAGAGGAGAGCCACAGACATTGACCCACATATTTGGTGTCTGGGTGAATATATAATATTGCTGTGACCTTTATAATGCCTCTGTAGCCTCTTTAAGATTTGGAGCAGGAGAAAAGGAACATTTAAGGTAAGTAATCACTCGTCGCAGAGGCACTTTTAACGCTTACTGTGTTGACGCTTGCTTTAATAAAGGTGGAGTTCATGTCACATTGTTACCAGCTGTGGAGCACATAGCATGCATCTATTTTCACTCCTGGGGTTCACTACAGTTACTATCATATGACGAATGCCTAATTATTATTGCTACAATTTGTTATTATTGTTATATCTAATATTTAATGAGCTTATTAAATGGAGAGGAAAGCCGATTAGCATATGCAATCATTAGCTTTTCATCTAAATCTCTCACAGTGTCATTTTAAAATAGATTTTTCTGATCGGAAGACATTTTTTCTGTTATTAAAAAAAAATAGGTCATCACATATTTCAGCATATTTCTGCTGGGGGAATTTATCTAATTTGATTGAATTTACACTGATATGATTTACTATCATCTGACACGTTAATATCCCACTGTAATATTAATCAGAAAAACAGCATGCAGGCTTCATAAAGCCAGTCGACTTCCCTCTTTGTTCCATGTTTTGCCCTGTACAGTACAGTATACAGTATGAGCGCATGTGTGTGTGTGTGTGTGTGTGTGTGTGTTGTATAAGACGAGAGGGGGGAAAGGCCTGCGCACAGCTCAGACACACCACTAGATGACAGCACTGTCTAACCAATTAGCTTGTAAAAAAAAAAAAAATAGCAATATTCCCAACTCCATATCGCAAGGATGTGGACTGTCCCTTCCTGTTTTAGTGCCGAGAGAGCCACCGTACCGACTCACACCGGAGCAGGAATACAGGCACTCATAACGCGATTATGTCTGGATTTTCGCTGTGTTTGTCCAACACACGGAGCTTTATTTTCCATCGTGGGTTATACTGGTTTATGTATTAGGGAATGCTGTTATGTTATTCCACGGGTAGCTGGTAACATAGCAGGCCTGTTTATTGCGCTGCCAACCCTTGTTCCTTCGCTGTGTCAATGATTGTCCTCCCCTCACTTCCATGGCGGAGACTAAAATAATATATCACATAGACGAGGAGGAGACTCCTTATCTGGTCAAACTGTCCGTTTCTCCTGAGAAAGTCACCTTAGCGGATTTTAAAAATGTCCTCAACAACCGACCCGTCAATAGCTACAAATTCTTCTTCAAATCGATGGACCAGGATTTTGGGTAAGTGGCCACCACCGGCACCGCCGTCTGTGATTATTATTAGCCGCGTTCGTCTGGCTCACTTGCTATTCATTAATGCACTGTGGTGTGTATATATATTTATATTTATATATATATATATATATATACATATATATATATATATAAATAAAAATATCATTACCAGGCCGTGATAGCCGAGGCTGTCTCGGGTACATGTGTGCAAACTATAGTGTGCCATGTCTGTTTTCCACGCTCACGCTGGCACCTGCTCATTATTACAGGCTGTCCTGTGCGCAGTGGAGGAGACACACGAGTGTTTGAAGTGATACCAGATCTGTCCAGAGTCTTAATGACGCAGACCTGCATGCATTAACACACAGAGCCAGACCCAACCCCCCCCCAACACCCACCACCACCACCCATTTGCTCCCCTCTTATTAGTGTCAATATATTAACCCCTTATTAATGTCAGCGTGTGAAGCGTGCACATGTTCAAGTCCGCGGGTTGCACATTGTTTTGTTGTAGTTGTGCCTTCTTGTTGCTATTATAGCAAGTTTTAATGTGGATCGTAAAAGATTGATTATTTATGTAATGATATATAATTTAATCCACTTATTAAAAAAGCCAGAAATTAAGTTGTCTCTCTTACAGACAAACACACACACACACACAATGGACTGCAGGTGAATCCCATGGGAATATGGCAACCACAAACCAGTGGCTGTAACTAGCAGATACAATCATGTAACCACCTTTTGCATTTAATTGCCTCAGAGGAGGAGATATGCTGCACTACACCCTCATATGATCTTGTTTTTTTTTAATGAATGTTTTAATATATTCTGTGTTATTATCGCAGTAATGAAGGACAGATTATAAATGCTTGTTTGTTTTCCATGTACGTTAAATAATGAGCAATTATTTGCCATCTCATCGCCTCCGACCGACAGTCCACTGGCTGTTTGGTCCGGTGTTTAGACTGTAATATACTGCACTGTCATCATGAGAGAGAGAAATTAAATGATTAAATTATTCAACCTGAAGTCATATTTTAAACCTTTTAGTTATGAGACAAAATAGGCTCATTTTAATAGTTTCTCTTCACTCTAACTCGTTTTATTCTTTCCCTCAGAGATGAATTTTACCTTTCCTGAATTTTACCTCAGAAAGTCACAACTACCTCCTCTATCCACCGGCTGCTGGACTTTATGAATTATAGAAATAGTTCCTCCTTCTTTCTCTCCTTGTTTTTTCTCTCTTTGTAACCCCCATCCTGATTTTTCAGGTGTTACACCAGGTCTAGTACAAAAGCTCTTAAGCTCTCTTGGTCAGCGAGATCTACTTGTATCAGGCCTCTGCTGAGGATGACATATTTGTGTCACTGCCTGTTTCTCATTCCAGTCTGAACAGTCATACATGGGCGCACGCACATTAATATCTAGCACTGTAATCTCAAACATGATTGGAGGAAATGCAGAGGCAGGCAGTGTCTATAGAGCCAGACGTCATACGTTTCCACTGCAGCCTGACCTTGTGGGGGAAACTGGCTCTTCCTGGTGGCAGGCTAGGCTTGGTGCGCCGCTTTGTCCCCAGCCCCGGCTTCCTGCCTCTGTTGCACTCCAAGCCGGGCTGCTCACTGGGCCTCAGGTGATCGACAAGCAGATTATGGAAACAAACAAAGCATGTTTGCTTTCTCCACATGGAGACGTGGCTCTGTGTTGCTGAACACACCGCTACAGTAGGCCTGACCGGCTCCTGCATGTGCATCAACAAAGCGCGTGAGGTTAAGTTATGAATTGGACATTGTGAAATGACTGTGTTTTCACATAGAGCTGGTATACGCAGATTATAAAGGCATCTCCACCAGCGTCGCCTCCTTTTGAGTTAAGGTTGAATATTCAGGCCTTGTGAGTGCCGTATGCTATTGGCACAGTATGGAAGCAAAGCCAGTCAAAGGCACAGAGGATAGCAACGCTTTGTGGTAGCCATGCTGGCTGTACTGCATACACAGACAGTATGGCTGCTGGAGAATTAGCAAGGGAGGAATAAGACTGCTGAGCAGAGAGGGAAAACATCAAATCCCTTGCAGTTATAGACAGTGTTTGAAATGTAAATGAGCAGTCAGCGCAAGGTCCTCTGTAGTAGACCCCCTGCTGTGCGCTTAAAAACAGCCATTTTCTTAAGGGATTGAAACTACATTTGTGCGGGGTAAAATCAGCTCTTTAAGAAATGGCCACACGAATTTGATAAACGGTTTGCCCCTAAAACGCCAAAGCTTACCGCAGTGAACACATTTCAGTTCTCTTCTCGGCATATGGCATACGTGTAACCGCAGCCCGTGGCATTTTCCATTCACACAACAGAGCACAGCAAATTAAACGAAGAATATTTCTTTGTGCACATTTCATACCTCAGTTTTTTGTTGTTTTTTTTTCATCAATATTCATAAGACAGGATACTAATTGAGGCTGGGTTGTTTTTGAAGCAACCCACTTGGCTTTTTCGGGAGACTTCAAGGTGATGATATGGCGTTTTGTCATTGCCACCGGTGGTGAGTGGGTTTGAGACCTCACTATAATGCAAGTCACAGAGGCACTCTGGAGCTGAGGAAGCAGCCAAGCTGAAGGTCTGAAAGAAACAGTCTTGTTTGTGCTTTAGAAAATAGGGGTGCTGGTAGGGGAATCTTTCTTCGGCTGAGGAAGTGATGCTAAGCCCCTGTAGGACAAAAATCTGCAGCTTTTTGCACAAATGCAATCCTGCTTCACCTCGCTCGTGTTTTTTTTTCTGCTGTTTGAGGATTGGGAGCGATTATTTGAAGGTTATGCTGCATTTATGTGTCATAGCCTTAACAACAAGGCTCTTACTGCGATAGAAGCTATACGTTATCCGTCAGAACAGAAATGGACCTGAACTTTGTTTTTATGATGTAGCACTAAATGTGACAGTATGCATTCTGTTATTAAGAGATTTCTACATGGTTAAAGTTGTTTACTGAGTCAGACTCGTGTGTCACACTCAGGTCTATCTATTCCCAATCTTATTTGACTACAAATATTTTGCTTCCCTGTTTATAGTATCATTAGCATCAGCTCACCGCAGCCCTTGGACTGCTGGCCCGGTGTTTGGCTGGCTCTCCCTGGTTTCTGTTTTTTAGGCCGTTACTACCCAGCCCTCTCCTGTTTCTCAAAGCATAAACAAACAGGTCTAATCTTCCCCAGCTACACAAATATCCCCACCAGTGGAATATTCAGCGATCACCAGGGTAAATCTTGTGTCATTATCCGGTGAAATCTGTTAAGACCTATTTAAGCTGTCTGCTCTAAGAAGTCAGATCTGTGACAGCAGCCCACACCAGACACATGCTTCTAAACAGGGCATACGGAGTGTATGTGTGCGTATTTATTAGGGTGTCTGTGCTTGTTAAGTGTTCAGGGTGGAACGAACACTGCTCCTGATAAAGAATGCGGGCCATGGGTTTTTTACGGCATGTTAAAGACGTCATGTGTTATGATTGGAACTGTTTCTTGGTCCTTCTGGTTTCAGTTATTATCATAGATATATGTTTAAGAGATTTGTTCTTTCAAAAACCATAAAAAATGCTGTACAAAGTAAGCAGGAGAGGCAACCCCAGTCCTGACAAACATTCGAAAGAAGAAGCATTGCTCATATTTTATTTGTACGGACCACTCCCACATCCTCATCCTCACAAGTCACCTTACAGCTGGCCATGCAGCTTGAGAGAGAGGATGCAAACACTTCCTACCTAACAAGCAGCCGGCAGAGTCAGCCCTCGCCTCCCTCCCTTTTCCTCCCTGAGGTGGAACAGGCCACAGCGGCAGACTCTGCGGTCGTCAGTTCCAGCCACAAGGCTACGTTATCTCCGTCCACCACTCCCAGTAATACAGCTCCCACAGCAGCAGCGGCGGCGGCAGCAGCAGCAGCGCACACAAAAACAAAACTGGCTTGGCTAATCATTTCAGTAGCAGGGAAGTTCTGGCAAACAAGAAGTGGAAAAATAAAAGCTGTAAAGTCACTGTCGGAGACACCCCTGCATAAAATCTTCTTAGGCTTTCCTGCTGCTCGACAGTCATGCCTCTCCCTTTTCATGTAGCGTGTTCAAAGCCAAGTAGCTAATGTGAGATTTTCACAATGTCTCAGAAATGCATGGTCGTACTATAATATAAAATATCAGGCTGTTTTAGCCCCAAGTGTGCATGCAAGGTGCCTGTCGGCTCATTTCCTTTACCCCTCGGCTAGCTCCAGGCTTGATCTATGGGACACGAGCCTAGCAGGTGTGGTGACTGGTTGCTGCTGAACTGTGTCCCAGCAGGTCAAAGGGTAACTGGGAGGTATTTTTGTAGGGAATTTACAGCCAAAGACGAACACACTGTGGGAGCCTCACACACTAGATGGCTCTATTAATACACACAGTCCTGTGCCTTGACGCCCTGCTCTCGCAGCTCGCGGAGGATTTTCCCTACAGACACACACACAAACTCACACACACATCTATCTATCTATCTATCTAGCTATTCAACAGTGGATCATTGTGAAACATGTACACCTGCACAGATTTAGTGTTAGAGGCATTCATTACTGATTTATAGCACTACCCTTGCCAGGTTGAGCAGCCCTTATCACATTGTTGTGCTTAGTGTTACTGGACAGACAGCCATGATGTCCATAAATCACTGATAGAGAATCCGACAGGGAGTATCGTTGCTGCTTCTCATACCAGCAAGGGTGCAAAGCCGGGTTGAAAACCATGTGAAAAAAATGTGACTTACAAAAGCGTGAATGTCTCTCAGTATGTGTCAATTTGGCAGGGAAGGGAAGTGTCTCCAGGCTGCACCGCGTTGTGTTGTTAAGATGACTTGTGTCCTTCTCCTGGGCGGTCGGTTGGTTAGCCTGACTGTATCTGTCTGCCTGTTTCCCCAGGGTTGTCAAAGAAGAGATTTCCGATGACAACGCCAAGCTGCCCTGCTTCAACGGGAGAGTAGTGTCCTGGGTAAGTGGGATGGATGGTGCGCCGCATGTTTTTCTCTTCTTTCCTGGCCGCGCGGCCTCGGCTTTAACCAAAGATATTTGGAGCACTCGTGGATCATGTAAATGTAGCCGTGTGACGCCTCCGCAGAGCTTTTCTAACACTCTTCACCTTGATCTCACTGTTCTGCTGTATTGTATAGGTGTGAGTGGGTTTCCATTAGCTATTAAACTCAGTTACTGTTACAGAGGTGGCTGAGTATGACTAAAACTAAAACAGGAAATGTCATACCATTGACATTTAGTAAAAGATCTGATGGCCGGTTACTCTATTGACTTCTGTAGCTTTACACTAATTTGTAATTATGGAAGATGAACAGCACAGTGAGCTCAAGCCTCCCTCTGGAGGCAATAAAGTATTTTCAAATCTAATCAATCTGTCATGTTAGAGGAGGATTTACATCAACCATCGATCTGCCACGCAGAACAGAAGACTCCTCCTTATAGCTCTGTCTTTAAATATTGACAGGCTGCACGTTTAATCTACTTGGTGGCTTTTTTTTAACAATCCTGTGTATAAATATTACTTTACTTTATTGATCTCCGCGGGGAAATTCGTTATTTTGTTTCCGCACCTCCGCGAGGAGGTCAGAGGTCAGGATCGGTGACACGGTTGTGGCTGTGGAGTTGTTAGGAACCGTCGTGCTCAATATCACTTAAGCAGTGTCAATACTAATGACGTGTGGTCTGTAATTTAAATGGTCTCAGTGTATCACACTGCTGCAACTGCTAGTTCAAATTTATGCAGCATTATGCAGAGTTACTCCACACAGTACACACTTTCATGAAGAGATTTATTTTGCTTTTAACATTTGGGTTAAATTCTGCAGAGGAAGTTTATAACATTTCGCTAACGTTTTATTACCGTATATCAGCAGCCTGTAATGTGATCAGTAGAAGTAGGCTGGTGAGTGACTCTCTCTTGAATTTTGGCTCTTGTGTATGAAAATATTGGCAATATCCATCATGCTACTAATTGGTATTGGATGGAAACCAATCAGCGTTTCTTTGAGCTCCATTTACAGCGACAAATCTTTACATCACTTGTTCTGGCAGTCGTTATTTCTGACTGCATGAAAGTCATGGCAAGCGTGAGCTATTATTTCATCAATCCAAGCTGGAGCGCAACTTTTGATGTGCATTTGTCTTTTTACTTCTGTTTTTTTTAAATGTTTAAGAATAAATTGAGGTGTCTCAATTATGTGGTAAAACTTACAGTTAAAAAATGGAAATAAAAAAAGTTCAGACTATAGAGTTACTCTCTGATTATTTATTTGCAAATGAATATTATGTATGTAGATAGCATCAATATTGGGGCTGATACTGACCATATTAAGGTCAGTATCAGCCCCAAGCAGACTTAAGCAGACTGGACCGATCCACATTAGATATAGTTTATTCATGTTTCATTCATTAAGTCACACCAGGCCATCCAAAACTACTACATCAAGCCCTGTTGCCTTACATATAATAGCCCCTATGAGAATTTAAATCTGGGGAAAAGAGAGCACTGGCATCGGATCAGGATTCAATATCAGGAGAGAAAAGTCAGACTGACGCTTCCCTAAAAGTATGGAGGTAATTTAGTAACATTATTATAGTATATTATAAAACTGGAGAGCCGATAACCGGGAAGAAACCTTCTCATGTGTCTCTCTCGGAAAGCCGGCACAGACACAGGAGGTGATGGATAATTCAGAGATACTTTCAATCTTGGAGATGGAGGAAAGAAAGTGGCCCACGGGGCACATTTAACAATTTAGTGACACCGGTGAGTCCCACCGCTCGCATTAGAATAATCACGGTCCACACAGTTGTTAGTCTTCCCACAGCTGCCTGCTTTAACTTTCATTACCCTGGCTCAGATAAAAAGAGGCTAGTACTATCTGTGGGTCATTGTATATCATCCTTTGTACTGACACTCAACTGAGTGAAAAAAGCAATGTGGGCTTTTAAGTTTCTATGTCACTCGTTGTGTTTCTCAAGTTGTTTTTGCAAAGCCACCAGTCATCTCTGGGCCTCTCTGCAGCATCTCATTTCATAGCCCTTTCTCATATGTACTTGTACACAAGATGTGGCTGTCTCTGGTGCCAACATCAATGTGGGTGTTTATCTTTGAGTGTCGCAGAGTCTGTGGAGGTTGCTTTTGATCTTCTCTCTCCTCACTATGGGGCCTATATCATTCAACAAAATATTTATTATTGTTTGTGTATCTCTCAGAGCTGAATATATCTCCTCTTTAACAAATATTCCTTCTCTCTGTGTGTCTCTCTGTGTGTCGCAGTTGGTCCTGGCAGAGAGTGCCCACTCTGATGGAGGATCTCAGTGCACAGAGAGCCACCCAGAGCTGCCCCCTCCTCTCGAGAGAACAGGGGGCATCGGAGACTCGCGGCCCCCGTCCTTCCAGTAAGTAGCCTGATTACCGCCTGTCATATATGCACAATTACACACACACACACACACACACACATACATATATGCATGTAGGCAGAGGTATTCAAGCACACAATCCTGTGCACCGGCTGACCTTTTTATTTCGCAGCGTGCCGTACGCGCTAATCAGAACGCGGAGGGATTTGTCATCGTTGGCTCGTACGGGGAGGTGTAGATGCTCTGTGCACCTGTGTGTGAATTATGGCATGAAGTATGTGTTAAAGCCGGAGTGTGTGGGAACATGCATGGGTGCGAGTATTTTTCCCACTAGAGTGTATGTTCTCTCCCGCCCACTCAACCATGGAGTAAGGCGTTAGTCCGCTCATCTATGTAAACATGATGCGTACGCCGGCAGTGCTGCTGAGTCTTGAAATAGCCTTCACAGCATACACATCTTCAGGCGAATACTGGCCCTCAGTAAGCCTCATTGTATTCACTCACTAAGAGCATTCATCCATGCTCGGTTAATAAAGGCATACGAGGTCCAAAGACACATCCTCAAAGCTCTGAGATTTTCTCGACAGCTTGACGACAGTTACCCGAGCCCAGACTTTGATTTCAAACTGGCATATTAGAGAATATCACAGCACTTGCTAAAGGAGAAGTCCCAAGCTAAATATAGCTAAAAGCGCTTGGGGGGGGCAGTGAGGGCAAGGGTTGTTGCCATTACAGCACTAGAGCAATATGGCTGAGGCTCTATATTGAGAACATGCAATCTGTCATGTCTCCGTGTATCTCTTTATCCAGTGTTTGACATCTCAGCTCGCTTTTGCCCTCTATGGGCTGCTCCTCGCTGTTTGGCTGTCAGCTGTCCTGATGATTTTATTGTTCCAGCCCAGCTTTCATTAGGACTACTGCCACCTTGTGGCGCAAAACGTCAACGTGCCACCCTTACTCCACGTAATTTCCCCCTGCCCCCTCCCTCACTCTCCCTTTCTCTCTCTGCCTCTTTGAGTCAGACAGGCAGGCCTTTCTCTCAGAGAAACAGCGTGGTGAATTCCCTATAGCGCACCTCCTCTCTTTCTGAAATGAATCCAGTCTTCCACCCTTTACCTCTGTCTGTAAATAGCTGGAATATTATTACCACTTCATTTCTCTTTGTGCTTTATTCATGCATTTCATGTGTTTGTCGGCGTGAATGGCTCTATTTGATGAGCGCGCCGAATAGGTGTTTTGGGCTGAGAATGGACACAACTGATGTGGCTCTGCCTGGTAATCCGGATTAACGGACATTAAAAGCACCCATCTCCATTTCCCAAGGGGGGGAGGTGGCGATTGGCAGCAGAGAGCAGTAGGGGACGGGGGGGCCGGCGGGGGTGGGAGTTGAAAGGGGGTGGCATTTGTTCACAGCTGCAGCCTAGCGCCTTGGATAATCTCCCCACGGATCAGCAGACCTGCCGTCCGGCTGGTCAGCAGCCATCGACAGCCTGACAGGCAGGCGTTCACCACCACATCAATCATCGCGCTGCTTCCCAGTCACTACCAACAGAAACGCATCCAGACTATGCATCTTCGGGGATATTTGCATACATGCACTGACCTGCGCTGGTGAAGTCTGGCCCAGGTGCATTAGTACTCCGTAGCAGAAGCGTGTAAACATGCCTCATTGAACACTTTATCCCGCTGAGTGAGCACAGCAGACGCAGCATCCTGTCTGCGCTTGTGTTTTTAATTTGCGCCGATCATCCACGCGCCGCAGCCGAGCTGTGTGAGAACATTGTTTTTACACCGTCGCAGGACAGTGTTTGACTTTTATGCTTCTTTACTTCTGTTTGCACAAGTGAGTGTGACACTATTTGTACACGGGCAACTCTGTGAACGCATGGTCGCGCTTGCATGCGAGCGCGATTGTGTATGCAGGTGTAAGGTATGTGTTGAACACATGCCTAAGTGTATGTGACAGACTGACAGGGTTCAGTAGAGTTCTCACCAGCTTCGGGTTTCTTAGGTGCCCGGTGGCTGTGTAAGTCCCTTAACCCTGGTGCCTGAGGCCACACCGTCTCCAGCCCTCTGACAGAATAACAATCTGCCCTACAGCCCCTCAAGAACCCCCAGACTCCTCCCAGACCCCCAAGTACACAGCCCGGCTTATTGCTTAGCCCACACCTGATCTACCACTTCTCGCTTTTTAATGCAATCTGTCATTCTCCCCTTCTCTGTCTCTCTCCCAATCATGCTCCAGGCACCATCTGGGCTTTCAATAGGTCTCATTAATGCCAGTATTGTCCAGAATGGCTCCCTCTCAGGGTATCTGGTCATTAATGACACTTAGTGAAAAACACATCACATACCGCAGAACAATGAAACTGCCATTTTGGCCAGAGGGATTGAATTTGAAACAGAGTCATAATATGAGTTGCATATTCCCCTAAGGCTGAATGGCAGGCAAATAGATATTGTAACAGACAGAAGTATATTGTAGCTGGGGATTATGTTCAGGAGTGTTGGTCACAGGCTGGCTAGAGACGCTCTGCGCGAGACAGAGAGTGCATGTGTTTTGTACATCATTATGAATCTGACTGAAGTTTTCCAATGCGTGTGTTGCAGTGCCAATGCGGTGAGCAGTCGTGATGGCCTGGACACCGAGACGGGTACAGAGTCTCTCCTGAGCCACCGCAGAGAGCGAGAGAGAGAGCGGGCGCGGAGGAGAGCCCGAGAAACTGAGCGTGAGTATTATCAGCCGGGAACAGATGGATCCTAAAAATGCAATTATCTCCTGTCATTTCAAAGTTATTACATTTCTCGACCTCTCACTCAAATCTTTCACTTTCTTACTCTGAACTCAGTCACTCAACCCCTCCCCATAAGAAAAAAGTGGACAGATAGCAGACATGTATGAGGAAAAAGGCCCTCAGGGTTCACGTGGGGTGTGTTGAACTTCAGCAATGTGAGCCAGAGAAACACATATCCAAATGTGAAGAGTGAAGAAAGACGGAAAGAAGTGAATTAGAGGTGAAGTTCACCGTGTGTCAAAGTTTCTGGAATTCACTGTCTTGCCCAATAATTGTCCTTCTTCTGTTTCCTGTGTGCGGCTCAGGTTTATGGTCAGAGGCTGTTTTCCACTTCGTAGTCACACTCCAGTCTTGTATGATGATTATAGCCTGTCAGGAGACACTAGTGTTTTTTTTGGAAATATCAGAGGAAAGTCTCACGCAGCTATTGTTGAGATATAAATTCAACCATCTACAGTCCCCCACCTGGAAAAGAAACAATTGGGATCCCGATTTGAAAAGCTCCTGATAGCCACTATCAAGTGCGAACACATCTGCTTTACTGTCCTGGCATTTGACTGAAGAGATTTCTGTTCAAATCACTTTGGAAGGAGCGACGTGGCTTTCTTCCTGCGCCTTCAAACAAGCCGCTCTCCTTCACACGCTCAGCATTTTTCAATACTAGAGCCAACATTACATGTGTGTGCGCTGTCCACGGCCGACAACAGGGTATACTGGTGCTGCAAGAAAAAAGGTGTGTCCATTTGCAGTTATCAGCATCATCGTACCTGCGACGTTTTGACATATCCTCGTACGTCTGTCATACATCGGACATTTTAGCAGAAGTAGTTGTTTGTATGGCAGGAAGTAATAAACCAGCAGCTTGTGATGCTCGCAATCTGCACAGCAAAGCCAGTCGTCTCTTTCTCTTTCCGTCTCTGCTCTCCTTGTCATCTCTTCACAGTGAGCCTGGCTCTTTCCATCCTGCGCTTCAGGCTCATTATGCAATTAGTAATGCAGAATACAGCATCAGTTTGGGGTTGTAGGAAGAGCTGTAACTGTCTTGCACGCCGAAATCCAATTTAGCTTGCAGAAGAACTGCATAATGACACTCGTTGATTTTTGTCTCTCTCGTGCATGTTGTGACAGTGTCTTTGACTTGGCTCAAGATGTTTTGTTGGCGCTCTCAACATCAGATTCACTGCTGCTAACTGCCAACTGCACATCTGTTGTGTTGTGCACGATGCGGAAATACCTCGAGCCTAATGAACTTTGCGTCTGTCTTCCATCTCCTCCGTGTTTACCGCCCGCAACGCAACGACACTATCATACAGAAGAAAAAAAGATAGAGGATTACGAGCCCTCTCCCTTTTCCTCTCTCTCACAAACACACTCATGTGCACCATCTCTCTCTCTGTTTCCTGCTAGTTTGTTAGCTCTAATTAAGTGAAATCACCAGGAGAATTGGGTGGGGCGCTATTGGTTTACCAACCGTTTCATGGCTCATAAATCTAGCAAACAAGTCCCCATAAAATGTAATTCAGTTTGGCTGTGCTGGCTCAGTGGTTGGCTGTCACAGACTCACAGCCTGGATGTAAAGACATATAAAGAAGGAGCTGGTTGCTCCGCCTCTTCACCTTGCAGCCTGCAGCATCAGCAGCAGCAGGAATTCCCCTGTCACCTTATACACACGCTTCGAGTGATTTTGTCCCAGCGTGAATGCTTGCTGTTTTACAGCGATCAGTTAAAGTGTTCGGCCCCCGGTAAACATATCCCTTCTTCATTTTCTGTCCGCGCTGTGGACATTTGAGGATGAATGGATGAATAATGCTGCAGTTGAACATTTTTAGGAGGGTGAACAGGTGTTTGGGAGTTATGGGATATGATGTTTCAAAGCCCGCCAGGTGCTCTGCATCTTAACCTGCTGTAAGACAAGACTCTAACATTCAGTTATTACATTGTAGCAGAGAATATTTAATACCCCCGAAAATAAAAAAAACAAAACGTAAAACATTATGCTGTACAGTGCTGCTGGGATTTAAGGTTGAGGTCAAAGAAGACATGGCTAAGCCAGAGCACTTATGCTTGTATTAAAGTATTAACACAAAGCACAAAAAAACAGCTGGTAAAGCCTTTCTTAAAATAATTTTTATGTGATGCGATGCTGTTAAAAGCTAAAACCTGATGATGTTTCCACCTGAAGCGGTGGCGAGACGAGAGAGGACAAGCACATCATCGCAGATCCCATATTATCACCGTTTCGGAGAATACCGCCATCTGATTGGTCAGAGACGAGCAGTTATTCTATAGTTGCATGCCATGGGGAGGGAGGGAGGGATTGACGGAGGGAGGGAGGACGCAAGACTTTGTTCTGACTCTCAGCTCAGTTTATCTGTGCATTGGATGAAGGCACACTGTCGGCTGTGGTGAGAGGGATTTGTTGTGTTATGTCCATTGGTGATAGTTAACTTTTTTTTTTTTAATATGATTTGATGTGATTTAATTTTGTGGTTTAATGCGATCAGTGTGGTAATGGAAAAGGGTGACATTAGTTATCTAACTGTAACCCACAAGTGAGGAAATGACCAATTTATCTTGTGACACTGACTTTATCTGAGTGAATCATTTGTTTTATTCATATGTTTTGGACTAAGACTAACTAAGAAATTACACAATACGTCATTTCTGCGAATCAGCTTATCTTTTAAATGTCACGTCTTCGGTCATGCTTTCCAGTTTCTTCAGTTTTTTTCAAAAAGTGACTCACTCACTCACTTATGTTTTTTGCTGCCCACTTTCCACAGACTGTCTGTGTTTTTTTTTATTCCCTACTGTGTCACTGCCTTTATTGTAGATAAGCTGTGAAGACAGTCTGCAGCCAGCCGGCAGGCAGAGACAGTCTGGGGCTCACGCTGGGTTTTTAGAGAACGGCTAGCACGGACGGAGCAGAGCACAAAGACACAGATTTCAGTCTGGCTTGGTCTCCCCTGATCACTTTGTGTTTGTTTTCTCTGGTGGTGGCAATCCTCCTGAGTGTGTAGGGGAAATATGTCTGAGTAAATCCTGACAGTGGATGTCCCTCTGCTGACTGAGTGCTTATGTGCTGCAGCTCAGCTTTCATAAAAGCACCTTCTGGGCGGAGCTAGCCATGGGAACAACCACATTGCTGGAATGTTTTGCTTGCTCTTGGCGAATACGCAGGCTGCCACACCCTCTGCGCTCTATGAGGCCTTTCCAGCCAATCCGGTGTTTCCCTGAGACAGCACCCCCTCACTGGCCGTGTACGTATGGGGATGGACTGGGTTTGTTACATACTACCGGGAAATTATGTGGAGTTTTGTACAGTAAGGCACTGTATTAAAAATGTATCTCAAGCTCTATTCATTTTTCAACCTTGTCGGATTATTTCCTACCTTTTTAATATTTATTTATCAGTCCGTTCGCTCTCCTGTACTCTACTGTAAGGTACATACATCCAATAATCCAGAGATTAAAACTCCTCCGTCGTTTCTGTCACTGTGGCTGAGATGATCTCTTTCCACTCTCACTAACACTGACTTTCCTCCCCTCCTGTCCTGGATGTTCCCTCTCGTTCTGATGTGACCCCCGACCGTCGAGCAACGTGACCTCCCATCGGACTCACTGCTGCTCCTCTCTTTCTCTCTCTCCAGTCCCGCGCATCAACGGTCACTCAAAATCAGAGCGCACCGCGAGGGACTCGGCCATGGGTTATGACAGCGCCTCGGTAATGAGCAGCGAGCTGGAGTCCAGCTCATTCGTTGACAGTGAGGAAGACGAGGACGCTAGCAGGTAACATACTGCCTCACGTCGAAATGTATTTCTGCCCGATCCAGAAACTCAGATCAGAAAAGATTGATTGTTTTTCATTAAAAGTAGTTATAATTATAGTTATAATATGAAACACACAAAAATACAGCATAACAACTAGCTGCAGCTAACTATTATTCCTTATTAATTGATCACAAAATGTCAAAGATTTATGAAAAATGTCAGTTTCCTGAAACAGTGTGTCATATTGCTTGTCTCGCCCAAAAGATGTTCAACCCACAAAGATTTTTTAAAAGCTGGAAATCCCTCACATTTGCAAAGCTGCAATTAGTAGATAGTTGTCAATTTGCATTGGCGAATTAATCCAAATAGTTTCTGTTTAATTTTCTTTTAGTCAACAATCTGATTAATTGTGGATGAACCGCCAGTAATTGCTTTAAATCCCAATCAACACATTAGTGAGTCATGTCAAGTTAAATACCAATTAGCAGCACAGTATGAGGAGTGCAAGCAACTTACACAGTCTGTGCTGTGGGTGCAGCATGGGCTAAACAGCACTGCAGACCTCAGCTCACAGAATGACTTGCATTGTTGTAATGTAAAATGTCATTGTCTACCTCTTATACAGTGTATCTACACATGAAGATGATATCTAAATACATGAACCGTACTCCCGTCTGTCTTCCATCCTTTCCATATCGTTATTTGCTCTCTCCCCTCTCTGCTTCAGGCTCAGTAGCTCCACAGAACAGAGTTCTTCTTCACAGCTGATGCGCAGACACAAGCGGCGCCGACGGAGGCACAAAGTGGCCAAAATAGACCGGGTGAGCACCTCTTAAGACGCGACGCCTCTCCCCGCTGACATGAGAAGCAGACGACTGCTCGACTTGATGACACCTTGACTGTTCCTGATGCGCGTTACTTATTTTATCCTCTTCCCTGCCTTTACAGTCTTCATCCTTCAGCAGTATCACAGACTCAACAATGAGCCTCAACATCATCACCGTCACGCTCAACATGGGTAAACCTGACACTTGATGAGATTTGTGCCTTGGTTGTTATAATCTTTTTTTCAGGCCTGATACTGTGTTCTCATGCTCCTTCCTTTCCCCCCCCCCCACAGAGAAGTACAACTTTTTGGGTATCAGTATTGTTGGTCAGAGTAATGACCGGGGAGACGGCGGCATTTACATCGGCTCTATCATGAAAGGAGGAGCTGTGGCTGCTGATGGGAGAATAGAACCCGGAGACATGCTCCTCCAGGTACACCAGCAGAAACTTCTTTCCTTTTGTACAATGTAAACACCTCTGCTGCTGCGGTTTGTACACTGTGACGCTGAACATGACATACAAAGAGACGACTCTGTTTCCATTTGAGGTTTCGTGGCCTATTAAGAACCTCACTGTTGTATTTGCTTCACCGATACGAGGTCCTTTTGTAAAAGTTGTAATTCTGCCTCTCCTTTTCCTTCCTGTTATTGCTATATCTTTTCATCTGCGCGCAGCAGAGTGCTATAGCTACACCCACTATAAAGCACACCACGGTTGATTACAATTTGCTGTTGGCCCAACATTCACAATATAGGTTGTATTAGTGCGTTTCCCATAGAAAGCAGCTTAGGATTTGCTGGCATCTGAAGCCCTAAGAGTGCCGCAGAGATGAATGTGTACAGCACAAGTGCATAAACACATTTAAACCCTCTGCTGAGCTTTGAAATAATGTCTTTGTCATAAAAGCATTGTGTAATTGTAATGCTAATTGATATAATGAGTTAATTATACATTTTGTTGCTCGCCAACCAGGTGAATGACGTAAACTTTGAGAACATGAGCAATGACGACGCCGTGAGGATCCTCCGAGAGATTGTCTCCAAAACCGGGTGAGAACAGCTGGCTGAGAGTGTTGTCTGCTGCAGAAGATTATCACATTGAGAGCATAACTTACTGTATGTAGGGTGTAATCTTACACTTCAGACCGAGGCATGAATCGGATGGGGTGCTGTTCGGGTATTCAAAGGATTTAGAGAATTAAAGGAAAAGCCTACTGAGAAAAATCCTGACTGTAAAATAGAAGCGTATCCCTACAGTTTATCCATTGTTTCCAAAACAAGTATGTTTGGTGATTTTTCAGACAGATTCTGTGAGTTTCTGTAAAGAAGACATGCGACTTTGTGAGCTTGTATCTGCTGCTTTCCTCTCTCACTCTCTTGATGGTTCACTTTGGTCTGATGAGTGAAACAGCAGATACATGTCAGCGATTCTACACGTCTAACAGCTATGTAACACAAAGAATGTGGTTAGTAATGTGACAGTCCAGCCTATGCTTATATCTGTTTGAACTGCTTTTCTACTTGCTTCTTCTCCAGTCCTATTAGTCTTACTGTTGCCAAATGTTGGGACCCGTCTCCACGAAGCTACTTCACCATCCCCCGAGGTAAGACTGACACAGAAAAGTGCAATGTTGCAGTGACAGATACTTTAGTAACTAGATATTTTACCAAATCCTACTTATTTTTATAAGATTTTTACCGTTTTAAACCAGAAAAAACGTCAAGCTGTATCTTTTCTGAAAGTTTTCCTTATTTGCTGCGTTTGTACAGCTGAGCCGGTGAGACCCATCGACCCTGCAGCCTGGATTTCACACACCACCGCCTTGACAGGACCTTACCCGCACTATGGTAAAGACAACCAACCACCACCTCCATCACACACTATGAAACATCAGTACTGTGGTAATTATGATCACCTTCCAACATTCAAACGTTTGAAATGTTCTGCTTGTCGGTGTTTTCTCACAAACTCCTCTCCCGCCCCAGAGTTTGATGACTTGCCACTGTCTGCAAGTAAAACAGACATGGCAACCATCGTCAAGGTGATGCAACTGCCTGACTCCGGCCTAGAGATCCGAGACAGGATGTGGTTGAAGATCACCATCGCTAATGCTGTCATTGGTAAGAAAAGCTGAGCCATGTGGGCACGCACAAAACTAAAAACAAAACTTACTTTCTGTAGAAGTTACTGTAAGTCATGTATGTAGGTTGGAGAAACACATAACACATCTGTATTATATGTAGGCTACATACGGCTCTATTTCCTAAACAGTATAAAGTTGAATTATAAATCTGAAATTTGAAACAAGAATTCTGAAAAAGATTAAATCTCTAATAACCCAGCTTCTCTCAAATCCCTCAAGTACTGGCTGAGGTTGTTTATTGTTCCTAAATATGAGCTGCGTTGCAACTCATCTCTGCAAGTTTAAGTTTATTTTTTTCTGACCACAGAATCAGTGTGTAAGACCTGAAAAGTATCGTGCACATTTTTGGCATTAGCTCCACCAACTTTATTCAAAGTTTTTGCAACATTGTGCCGCTTGTCCACATGTGACCACTGCGGCCGCTGTGGTTGTTATGCATATTGACGGCATTTTTAGCATCTGTTCAACACATTAGAGACGGAGACTGCATGTCTGTGTGTTTGTTGCTGTGTCAGGTGCTGACGTGGTGGACTGGCTTTACTCCAGAGTAGAAGGATTCAAGGACCGGCGGGATGCGAGGAAGTACGCGAGCAGTCTCCTGAAACATGGCTACCTTAGACACACCGTTAACAAGATCACCTTCTCCGAGCAGTGCTACTACACCTTCGGGGACCTCTGCCAAAGTACGGCCACCTCTCTCAGTGTGTCAATAATGCAACTCCATGTATATGGCTTTTTTTTTTATGAATAGGAGGATTGTACTAAACCCCTCCCTCCCTCTCTGGTTCTGTTTTCTCTCCAATAAGACATGGCATCGCTCAATTTAAATGAGGGATCCAGCGGTGGAGGTTCTGAGCAGGACACCCTGGCACCGCTCCCTCCCACCAGCAACCCCTGGCCCCTGGGCGGCCAGCCATTCCCCTACCCTCCCTTTCCCTCCGCACCCCCCAGCTTCCCGCCAGGATACTCAGACCCATGCCACAGTTTCCACAGTGGGAGCGCAGGCAGCCAACACAGCGAGGGTGAGCAATGAAAAAAACAAAACAAAAAAAAAAGCGGGCCTTTGACTTTTCCATCAACTTTTCATTAATTAATGTGACAATTTGACTCAACATGCAACATGACATTCTCCCTAATCTAAGTATTTCTGACCTATGATGTCAGTATTAACAAGTGTCTGACTCGTGCTAATGTTAGCTTTTCTTGCTCGCTGGGCAGGAGGCTGATATTGGATTGCATTCTGATTACTTAAATATGTGTATTCTAAAACACGTCTTGTATTGTCAAGGTCAATCATGAGCATCTTGAGTCATGCAGCGGACAGCTCTGCAGTACTGGGTGTGTACACGAAAGAAAAAAAAAAAAAAAAGAAAAAAACAAAGCAAGAAATCAACTGTGTGATCCCAAATCGCCAGCTTGAAACGATCAACACCGAGTCCATCCCTCTTCATCAGTTCTTGAATGATCTTTTGTTGTCATTTTGAATCAGAACGTGACGTGTTTTATGTTGCTGCTGCTGCTGCTGCTGCATGGTTTTTTTAAATCTGCACTGAGGGAGAGTGGAGGACCAGGGGGGGTTTGTGCAGTACATAAGTGGGTGGCTGTGATAGTGTGCTTGCTGTTGTACATTTTTAAACAAGGCAGTCCAGACAGATAATGGTAAGTCACGTGTTACCATCTATCAGTCTCATTTTCATCGTTTTTGAGTGATTCATCCAGACATTGTCATGTCTTGCTTTCAGCCGGTTGTCACCCTTTCAGTTGGTTTATCTGCAACCTTTGAAACTCGGAAGGACAGAGATGACAAAGTAAAGAATAGTCACGTGATGTATTTCATATGAATTGAATTTTGTTTCTTTTGGCACTGGCGAACAAATGTTCGTGGGTAATTCTGTGTCTGCCTGCTTGTTTGAGTGCATGTGTGCTTTTTTTTTTTTTTTTTTTGCATTTTTGAGGGGCAGTCTTTATAACATCAAGATTTTTTTTAGTTAGATAGCAGAGCAGAAAGAGCAAAAACACAGCCATGGGGGTAAATATTTGTAAAGACCATACAGGCAAGCTGTACAGTTCTAGGGTACATTAGGTAGTGCGGGCAGGGTTGGGCTGGGAGGTATGTGTAATTTTGTTGTTCCCTCTGTTTCTGCTGGGCAACGGTAGACTGAAGGAGGAGGTAGTCCCAGGACACTGGGGGAACCGGTAAGCCTGCTAACCCCCTCTCCTCCTCTGCTGCTCTCTTTTCTCTTTGCTCTCTCTATCTCACCGTTCATCTTCATCTTATTCTATTCCTCCTCTCTCTCTCTCTGTCTCTCTCGCTCAACACTCTCCACCTGTCATACTGTGGCTTTAAGGTTTTTATTTCTCCCCCCTCCCCTCCGCCCGTCCCATGCGTCTTTCTCCGTCCGTGTATATCCTGTGTTTGACTCTCCTGACAGTCCATTCTCCCTCTCTGCACCTCTGGGCATGCATTCGTACTGTGCTGGGAGGTGCATGATGCCGGATGATCACTCCAAGGCTTGTGCTATCATTCTGACTGATAGGGGGCAATCATGCACCACTTTTACCCAGTACTGTTGGGCTCATTGTGGAAGGGGAGGCGTGGAATGTTTTATTTTGCAACAGTGTGGTACACCTCTATCAGTATGACACGGACCTACATTTAAAACAAAATTAACAATGTGAATATAACTTCAACAAATCTCTTGCGTTATCCACCAAGTGTCTTTGTGATCCAGGTGTATCATGTTTACATTTATAATACATGAATGTTGTAGAGTTTGTATGAATATGACTTGAAGCCTCTGGTTTTAGTTGCTGCAGGTGGAACTTTGGGGAAGAAAACCTTTGAGATAATCATGTTTGCCTTTGACTGTTGACTCTTGTTAGATTGCCTAGAAACATCTTGTCACACCTTAAACAAAGTGCAGTAATGTATTCAGTAGCATTAATGCACAATATCTTAAGTTCTTCTCATGTGATGTCTAGTGTCCGTTGCACTAAATGAAGGCTTCATTAAGCTTTATAATATATTTTGTTTAATGTGTGACCTGCCGATTAATCAGCAGCCAAATCAGGTGGTCTAAATCAGCTCTAGCTGATGACTTGGCGCCGCTCATCGTGTATTTGTTGATAATCGTACTGGTGGTGCAGAAGGTAAAAAGCTAAAATGTCTGTTTTTCCTTCCTCAACAGGAAGCCGAAGCAGTGGATCCAACCCCAGCGCTGGCAAAGGTAGACGCTCCTCTCCGCAGGAGAAGGGTCAAAGGTCAACATGCAGTGAATCAGAGCCCCGCGTCCGTGGAGGGAGGCGCGGTGATAGGTCCGCGAGCCAAATGAGCCATCACAGCCACACCGTCTCGAGTCACAGTCACGCCCGATCTAATCTCAGTCACAGTCAGTCACACAGGAGTCACTCACACTCACAGAACAGCCACCTGTCCTTCACCTACAGCCACGCCCCTTTCACCCAGCCAGGCCCAGGCTCGTGTGCCCACAGCGAGCGAAGCCATGCCTCCTCCTACGGCCCCCCGGGCTTGCCTCCCCCTTATTGTCTGGCCCGTCTGGCCCCCAAGACCTCGGTCAGCAGCAGCACGCCCCCTGGAGCTCCTCCTGGGAGAGAGTTAGCAGCCGTCCCTCCAGAGCTCACCGCCAGTCGCCAGTCCTTTCAGCATGCTATGGGCAATCCCTGTGAGTTCTTTGTTGACATCATGTGACAGGACAGTGCCTTTAAAACCCATAGAGCACAAAACAATTCTCCCCGAACCCTTGTCACCCCTTTCCCTCTTTCCTCTGACTGTCTCTAAGAATGTAGACACTGACTGGCCGTCTACCCACCCCCCCCCTCTGCTATCTGTCTATCCCTCTGATGTTTAAGCAAAGGAATACAGGCAGCAAGCGCACAACAGGAGGGAGTCCTCTCACATACACAAGCACGGGTCCTCTGTGGCTGAAAACCCTCTTTTGTATTGACGTGACGTGTACAGTTCGTGAAACGTGAATGGTATTGATTGACAGTGTGGTGATTCTTTAAAGCTACCACGCAGACATTCTTGGGAGTGCGTACTCTAACATAGGATATTTTCTGCTCTGCAAGACCTTTAAGCTGGCTGGGCCTGGATCTCAATCCCCCAGACCCAGACCGACAAATACAAGCCCGCACTTAGGAACATTTCTCTGGGCCGAGAACTTGGAATCAATCTCCTGACTCATATCCATGCGTACTGATACAATTTAACACTTTACACCAAACCTCTGACCCCATTTTCCTCCATACCGTGGGGTAGCCACCGGCTTATTTAAGCTCTTACTTGCCAACTACTAAAACACTAACCATGACCAGTTCACGATCCGTGGATTTCTTCGACTTCATAAGGGAGGCCCTGTAGCCAGACGTTAGTTTAACTAGGCTGCATATTGCATGACTGTCTCAACTGCTTTAAAGAAAAGAAATTTTATTAATACATTTTGTTTAAAGTATTCTTTGGGGGAGATGTTACCTCTTGCCAATGTTCTAAAGGAAGAATCCGTACACTGGATGATTTTTTTGTGATGTTATTTATGTGATCATGTTGCATTAATGGTGTCATACTTTGTCTACTGCGGCTGACTGACAGACAATCAGACATCGCCCTTTTGTGAATCAGTGGTTAGTTTCCACTGCCCTAGCCTGTGCTTTGTCAGTTGTTTCATTGTTCCTGTCAGTGACTAAGACCCTGACATTTATAACTCTTCAGTTCTGGTAAGCAAAAGTCAACTTACAAAACAGGATTGCAAACAGTGGACACCCACCACAGCTGTCAGAACAAACACAAAGGGTTGACATGAGATTGACCCGGTTTGCGTCATGGTGGTCCTCGCTCGTAGCGAGTGTGAGCTTCGTTCAAAGTCAGTGCGATGAAAGCCAAAGCCTCACGTTTGCGTGGTGGATATTTCTTAACAATGTAGAAGTCCTCTACGATGTCGGCCTATTTGGGAATATCATCTGGCACTTCTCATTTTTATGATTTAAAAGTGACTTCAAGGGGAATCCTGGCCTTCAGATTCCAATCTCCTTGCAAAACAATGGCAAACCCCTGTTCTGCATCTACCTAAAATATAGTTACAGGAGGGAAATAACACACAGACACTAGTTTTATGAGCACTTTTCCATTTTGTCTCTCCCTCCCTTTAGTATGAAACACTGTTTGCAATCAAAGCTTTCTCTTTAATTTTGTTTCTTTACAAAAGAAGAATAAATTGTACATAGAAATTTATTATATATATGAATAAAAATATATATGTTAAAAGGTTTGTCTGCATTTTCGCTGATAATCGCCTGTAATGTTTTTCCTTTCACGGCAGGTCCACTAGATGGAGACAGTTTCTGAGTTTCTGCGCAGTTTGGTCTTTCTCACCTGATTTAAATACTAAGTTTGATACAATGAATTATGTTTTTTTTATTTTTTTATTGTGCTCAGTCAGCACCATAAAGTACGTGGTCACTTCTGGAAAGGTCTGCATGATGACCGTTGGTTGCTCATCACATAGATGTTTATAAAAAGTACAAACTAACTGTAACAAGTATAGCATCACACATACCAAATGTGTCAGCCGCACATTTTACTGTGACAGCTCACACCCCTGAGTGGAACTTCCAAGCAGCAGCGCCGCTGTGGCGTACTTTCCCAGTGGGCTGACGCTACTCTAAACAGACTCAGTAGTTAAAATACTAAGCTCAGACAGACCACCTGTCTGCTTGACCTAACCACACACGTTTAAAGACATCACTGTTTGATCTTGAAGCAGCACCCCCCCTCTCACTGGGGGATGTGTCATAACAAGTATGAAGTCAGGAAGGAAGTGACGTCTGAGTGACGCCCTCGCCTGCGGAGGCAGATTAAAAAGAACCCTCAAAAGACGGAGCCCCCGGTAGAGCGCAGACTTCATGAAACATATGAAGTGATGTGAAAACCGAGATCGACAGAGCTTTAGTCAGAACTGGCATAGTTGCAGTTTGAGTCTCACTACTCAGCCTTGATGTCAGCCTACATGCACAGACACACACGCACACTCCCATTCATTTACCAGCAGAATTAACATCTTATTATAGTGTTTACCGAACGCCTCAAACGTATTTCCCAAGTTAGTATGTTAATTTGGCTATTGGGGTTTACACTGCCTCATAGCTGAATTTAGGGGGCGGTTGAAGGGTAAGTGTGGGAGGTATGGTGGGAGGTGTTTCTTGGCCGAGGCTATGTAGGCTATTGAGGTGCTGAGGTTTGACATCATAGTCTCAGGTGACCTGCGTATGCACTTCAAAGTAGGCGAACCCCGGTAGGCCGAGGGTTAAGAGATTAAAAGGTCAAATGTCACTCAAATACGATACAGTCACGATACATTATGTGTCACAGCAACCAGATCTTGTGATATTGCTTCATGTTCTTAGTAGCGTGAATTAAAGCTGAGTCACCGCATGACATTCAACATCCATACGTGACCTTTTTGGATGATGGCATGTGTCACATATCTCATCATTAGTCAACAAATTTTCCAATATAAGAATTATTGGAAGTTTACTTCCCTTTTCAGTTGTAATAAACACCATGACCTGCTTCTGGGAACAACACAATAAAGGTTATTCTACCAAAGCATTTTACAAACAAATAACCTTTAGGAAGTTACTTTCATTTTACCACAGTAAAATACTCATTCTGCACTTTTTGTTTCAGTTTCAAGGTCACCATTATCTAAACACGGGGCTTTAAAAAGCATTAATCATTAGCCCCAAACCGTAGTATTATTATGATTATGGCAAAGGGAAAATCTTTAATTTTTCGCTATTTAACTAACCATGTGACACTTTTTAGGGATATCACAGCTATCGCCTAACATGACTCATCAGTCAGCAATCCTCAGTGTGATCTTATTACATGGTTTGAATAACACGGACACTTCCTCCATTTCAAATTAGCTTCCTCAAAGATGTGAAAAAATAAAACCTTAATACTGCAAGGACGGTTTACAGTTTTTTATCAGTTTGATGACTTCTAGTATTTCCCCCGAGACAATGATAGGAGCAGGAAAGTCCCCCCACGACCCAACAGACAGAGACACCAGCTCAAACTTTGTCAACCAAATTATGAAGGTCAAACCTAAACAAATGAATACAGCTATTGTTACAAATACGAGCAACAAAACTAACTGCGACTGCAGGGTTCCTTAATTTTTTTTTGCACGTTTTTCTTTTGTAACTGTGTTTTGGCAGTCACGCAGTACTGAGTTTAAAAGGAGAGGTTGTTTTCATTGAAGTTGCTAAAGCTGGACAGGTTGGAACTGGCGCAAGCATGTCGAGTGATAACGAGACCATGTTGTAATTCTTGTCATTTTAAATGGACTATAGAAATTCAGGAGGGGAAGTACCATAACAAAACAAACAAGAAATTACAAGGAAGTCGTAAATTCAGGGAACAGCTGTTGGCACGAAAGCAGCACTATCACAAAGACATACAATCATGTTTTAGTTTAATAATAATGTTTTTAAAAAGATGTATAGTCTAAAAGTCAGGCTACTGGCTACTTGCACTGTCTTACACACACATGAGTCATGCAGTAAGACACGCCCCCCCCCCCCCCCTTGAGTATGAATAGCATTCTCAGCTGGCAGCGGTAAGTCGTGTGAGAACATTGAGAGAGAGCACACACACACAGATTTCCTCATATGACATAACTCATCTTTCCATAACATTGCTGCTGAGTGGCTGAAGTTGAATAAGAAGACTTATTAAGGGGGTTCTTGTATTTTAGACTACAGCTGAAGATTTTGAGCAAGAGCCTTTAAAAAAAAAAAAAAAAATCACCTGGAATATCTCTTGGATTGGATTACCTGAGGTGTCATCCTTAACAACAAGGCTGTGGAGCTATGGCTGTGATCCTGTGGGCAATGGGTCTCTCTCTGGTTGCTCAGTGCTGCTTGTGCAGTGTTGAACAGACCGGCTGTTTAAAGTGGAGACCAAATGGGGACAATGTCTGCTGTGATGCCTGTCATCCTGGTGAGTAATAAAGGAGATTATGACCATCACAACTCATCACAATGATACTGAACTGATGAAGAAGAGCGCTTTAACAGATCATTACACCGCATGTAGTATTCCTATTGCTACTGTTAAGCTGGGTTGATTTTACATGTGTCGAGATAAAAAGAATAGTGCTATACTAAATGAAACACTGTGTATTTATATATTCATGAAGAGGAGGAGAGATTCCACATAAACTAATATGCCAGCTCTTCAGCATTTCCTTCTGTGGTGGCTGCTTGTAACCATTTAGTTTCAGTGGTTTTACAGCTAATACCACAACAGAGAAAAAAAAGGTTGGATGAGCTGTGTGATAAACCAAATAATTTGGAGCTGTGTTATGTATTTGTACATGTCGTTACAATTCCAGAACAGTACAGTTTTGAGCACTGTAACTTACCCTAATCAGACTTCTCTGTTTTCAGCAGTAGGTTTCTTAAAACGTCTCTGTGCCGCACTTTAACGTTGAAAGTTTTCAGGGATCTGAAAGACCTTATGTGTGAAGACCTGTTATAGAAAGAGCTATGTGACAGAGCTTAAAATACAACTGTTGGTGTCTTTTGTTTGTGTTTTACAGGAAACCGCCTGGTCAAAGAGTGTGGCCGAAATCCGAAAGATCTCTGTAAGCCTTGTGAGCCCAAAAGGTTTACGACGAATCCCAAAGTCTACAAGTGCGATCAGTGTACACAGTGTGTAGGTATGTGAACGGATCCCACTGGTCTCTAAATTGCATTAAGTTCAGTAGAATATTACAAGAAAAAACAAAATACATGACACATGAACTCTTTCTTTGTATGTCTAGGTGCTCTAGTTACACTGAAAGAATGCACATCCACCACTGACACACAGTGTGGTTGTAAAGATGGACTCATGTGTGGTGATGCTCGTTGTTCATTCTGCATTAAGAAGTGCGACAAAGGTGAAGAACCTACAGAGGACCGTAAGTAAACTACAAATAATCACAACTTTGTCTCATACAGACTAGATTTACATGTTACACTGAGTAGCGGGTAAACTGAATGATTGTCTGCGCAGGTTCATGCAGGCCATGTCCAGAGAGAACCTTCAACAACCAAGTTCACCAAAAGTGTAAACCCTGGAGTACCAAGTAAGATATACCCTGCCCTAAAAAGTACTGACAAACCCAGAAAAGAGAAAAATCATTGTAATTATAACGGTTTTATTTTCCTCAAAGGTGTCCCAATCCAGGTGATATCATCGAAACCATGGGAAACGCATTTAATGACATCAAGTGTGTTAATGTTTCTGCTGAACCAGTGATCAATCCAACTCTACCTGGTAGGATGTAATTCTATCCCTGTTACTGTACTTGTGCTTTAATTATTTTCATTGACAGCCAGTAGTAACATCTTATTATTTTGTTGCTGATGACACAGAACAGGCGTGGCCGCTGGTCGTATCGGTGGCCACCAGTGTATTTCTGATAGCCTTCACCATCATCACCATTGTCGTGGTGACTGTGAAAATCCACCAGAAAAGACAGAAGACGAAAAAGCTAAACACAAAAACGCCGATCTGCAAAACACCGATCATCAGAACCCCTACAGGTAATTACAGCTGTACTTCATGAGCCATTATGAAGAGGCCGGTAACAAATACACTGACAGCATTTAATATGTTCTTCTTTTTTTTTCTCCTTTAGATGACCCTGCAACATTAATAGCAATTGAGTGTAGTTTCCACGAGGCCCAGCAAGAGCAGGGCAGCAGCTCAGAGTCGCTTGACTCCAAAGACTCCACAGAGCAGCTCATTGGATGAAGGCAAAGGGGCCTGGGCCTGTCTGCCACACTAAAAAACCTGAGGTTTTAATTCTGTAAAGGGAAAAACAATCCTAAATAAGATGGGGTCATTCTTTGGGACGGAGAGTCACAAGTTTCAGTCTTTGTGTCAATTTGCTTGGATCTAAATGAAAGAGAAAAAAAGTATAATGATACAGCTGTCTTTTAGTCACCCTCTTTTCTTTTATCAGCACCAGAAAGCAACTTATGAGGTCACATTTTGCTCTTCAGTTACACAAGGATATTCTTGTGAACATCTACAGTAAATAGACAGATGGGAGGAAGGGGAATTCTGAAGGGAAAAAACAGTGGACAGCTTATTCATTATGTAAATTATAGCAGACAGAGACTGTGTGTTTTCCCTTCTCACTTATTCAGTAGCCCTAATGCAAATATGGAGTAAAATAATTTAGCAATAATAAGACAGAAACCTTACATTCACAACTGTAGCCTTCAGAAATCGCTTGAAAGAAGCATGTTTGTTTTATGTCTAACCTTTAAACTACTCCCAAAGTAGTTTCATTGAAGTCACTGGATTGTGTAAAAGAGTACTGTAGTTCATGAATGAGTGGGATTTAGTTTCACTTAGATGACATCACTGTAACATTTGCATATCTGAGCGGTAAAGCTGCGGGGCGTTGTGCGCTGTGTGAATGTACAGTGCAGGAGGGTGCTTGGCTGTGTCTGACTACGGGTTTACACTCACAGTAACGCTGTGCCCACGTATGCCTCCCAGAATAGATGTATTGTTTTACTCAGGTTGCAGTGCTCGAGACCTAGTTACAGACTGTTTACTGCTGAATTCGTAAATGTATAACGGATGTTGAAGAAGCCAGGCAAGAACAATGCTATCTTAATCATGATTTTATGTGGTAACTTATGAGGAAATGGTTAATGTGTTACTTTTGTGTCTGTTTTTATTATTTATATTGTGTAATAGATTGTGGGCACACAAGACTGTACTGTAAAGCAGGTTGAAGACAGCATGATATATAGCCTCTTCCCCTGCATGACAAGAAGTTATATGGACTTTCCAGCTATTGCTTAATTGATGTGAAAAAGTCCAGTGAAGGGGGTTTCCCTTTTTTGTCAATGGGATATCCTAAAACACATTCAATTAAAATACCAGGGAGTCTACAGTCTGCATACCACCTACTATACAGTGCCCTGCTTTAAAAAAAAGATTCACGTTAGTTTTTTTATCAGCACTCCTTCAGCAAGCTGTGACATGCCTAGTGAGCAACACAACGAGAATCCCTAATGGAAGAGATAAAATAACAGATGTGATTAGTCATGTGTTGCACATAGGTCATTCAAAGTACTGTTTAAGGAGAATTCCTCTGGACAAATACGATGCATACAAGATATCAACATGAGGTTCAAGGCTGGTGTGGAAACTCCCCAGTCACCCTTAAGACTACTTTGTGCTGATCTTCTAGCACAACAGAGTGGGCAGCAATATCAGACCAAGTGGAACTTCTTTTTAAAAACATGTCTTTTAGCATGGCTTGTAGCAGGCGAATATGCAATGGAACATTTGAGAAATGTGCTATGTAGGCTTTAGGTGATAATGTTAGCCCACACCTAGAGTAATGTATCACTATATATGAGTCAGAACTCGAATGAAGTCTGTTGAAAGACCACAAAGTTCGCAGGTGGGGCCTTTGCAGACGGTTTACCAAAATAGCAATAGAGTGACAGTGTAGCACTTTCTTTCACATATCAACTGTTACCAGGTTAATGTTGTGCACTTCTGATTGTTTATGTGAACTTATCTCAGAATTTCCTGTATTATATTTTACGTGACATTTTTATATTTGTCTTTCTTTACACTGTACCTCTAACTTTTTAAACAAGCAATAAAATTGTGACGTTTTTATTATTTGTTGCACTTTCATACAGAACAATTGCATTCATAGTGGTCCACCTCAGCAGTGGCATATTTCATTTATGAAAAAATAAAACAAAAAATAACAACAAAGAGTGTTTTAAATGTGAGAGTAATATGATCATATAAAAACAAACTAACTAAAGCTGAGACGAAAGAATAGTTATATGTCTGTACAAATCAAATCAAATCTGTTAGAGCAAGAACTGTGAGTAATGTTAACTGGCATAATTGTCTCTGGAGTGAAAAACAAACACTTGGCAAATATACAAAAATATGAGTTGGATATGTATCAAATAATCTAAGCTTAAACGTCACTTAGGAGCTTTCATATGGATCTCAGTCCTCACTCAGAAAATGAGCCGACTCGGGCGAAATATGGTCAAAATGTGGCAATTCAGTCATCTGATAACAAGTAGCCATATTTTGGAGGGAAGACCTAACCCATGTCTCAGTTCAAGGACGGTCTTTGTTGTCTGATGTGAGTGACTACATTTTTTCCGCCCACCAACTCAAACCAGCTCCGTTCAGGATTCTTTGAAACCTTGGTGCCATCAAGGAAACCAGCCTGTGGAGTCCCTGCTATCTAATACGTGTCGTCAGTGGAGGTTGTTGCACTGCACTTAATGATCTACAGAATATGATACACATTTCAAACTTCAGGTAAGGAAACACTGCTAATTTTTTTGGTTCCTGATGGGGAAAAACTTATTAGGCTCTGGACCAAATACTCGGAATAGGGCCAACTGGAACAGAACCAGTTCCATATTGGTAGAAAACAGAAGTGGGCCTTTGAGCTTAGACTACTGTGTTACATATACTGTCCCCAGTATAAGTTTACATTTGGAAATTACAAAACAGTTATTTTGATAGCAGTAATATAGTTTCTCCAACATACGTGATTTATGTTTTTAAAGGGTTAAATAAGTTCATTTGATTGTCATTGTACTCCTGTAAACATGGCTGGTGACCTGCCAAACTGATTTCAAGCAGAGCTGGCAGACACTCCAAAACTGAATGTCTCAAAGTGGCTTGTCAGCAAATCAAGTCACTTAGGGTCGAAGGTTATCACAGTAACTTTTTCACGGTGTACTGCTTAACTAAGTGAAAACAAATAAAACGTACAAATATAAAATAAAGGGTATAAGGTTTAAATTAAACACTCATTAACACTGAAAATTCAAACAATACTTCAATAAACCTTGAAGTTTCCCTTTGAAAATGATAAAGACACGAGTCCCAAGTGTTGACGTTATTTAAGAAAAATTTAAATGTCACTACTTTCAATTCTTTCTTTGTTCCACTGCTCCAAAGTGCTAGTACGGGGGGCTGGGAGAGAGAACTTAGTTCTTGTAATAAAGTAAGAGAACTGTGTAGCGGAACGGAAATTTAGTGTTAGAAAATATATAAGCACTCCAACAGCAAAATGCGCTGAAAATTATTGTTGCTTGCAATTTTCTTTCTTCTCTTTGGGTTTAGTGCGCCCTGGTTTGTCCGTTTGCCGTTTCGTGGGTGGGATGAAAGTAGGCTCCTCGAGGAAGTCGTTTAATCCAGACTGCGGCATAGGAAGTGACTGACAGGTTGGAGCTACATTGGAGAGGAAAAGGATGTTAGTGTCCCCTGCCATTGTTTTAACGGTTTCATTTTGAGTGATATTTGTCCCATTTTTAGTACCCGTTTGTCCCACTCTGAGGCTGTCTGTGCCTTGTCTCCTCGCCTGAAAGGTCGGATCAAGCTCTTCCGCAATGTTTCTGATCTGCTGGGCTTGTCTGTGAATGCAGCAATATTTACTCAGGATATATATATATGGTTCATGAGGTTCCAGTGTATTTATGAAGAGACTTACGGTATAGTGGAGGTAGGGCTTGGTGGCTGGTTCTCTGGAGAGCAGTCCTCAGTGGGTGAAGGAAGGCCCTCGGAGTCAAGCCTCTCACGGGGGACCTGAGGCAGCAGACAAATAATCCCAATTAATTTTATCACTTCATTTAATAAGCAGGCGATTAAAAACAAGAACAGTGTGAAAACACTGTGAATACAGTGGATCTTTCAAAAGATGTGCATGACAATGACACGTAGCATCTTTAGATGCACAGTTTTTCAGTATCTAGAAGCTCATTTACCCGTCTGTCTCGTACAGCTCGTCTGTCATGATGACTAATCATCGCTCTGTGCTCGCGCCACGATGCCGGCCCCTCTAGCTCACGAGATCGACGCTTTGACTTAATTTCCTGCTTCTGCATAAAATGTGCAATTTCCTATTTCAAAAGCACAGTAATAGATCATTCATGGATTCGGAGTAAAGTGGATGTTAAACATTAGACACAGGACATGAGTACTGCAGACGTGCCAATTTATCATCGTACCTCATCCTGTGCCACTTGTGCTACTCTGAAGTCTCCCTCTGGGTAAGAACTACATGGAGGGGGCTGGGAGTTCTGTAAAAACAAAACAAGTCAGGTGAAATAAAAAGAAACAAAAGAGAAACTGATCTACTGACATTTATTTATGACTCCGGAATGATACCGTAGTCAAAGTACTGTGGTTACCAACCCTTCTCAAAAGCTTTTCCTCTTCCTCCTGAAGCTTACGGGCCAACTCTTCATCCTGCAGAACCTGCTGCAGCTCCAGCAGGTCCAAGCTTTCCTCGCCTGGCTGTGGTCGCAGTGACATTTCTGTGGGTGAGGTTTCACAGTATCTAATTAAAACCAACTTAAGTAACCCTGATGACGAGGACACAAGAAGTGAAAAACACTTATAACATGGAAATCAGAGAGGAATTATACATGTGCAGAGGCTGAAAGACACAAAGACTGGTGATCACACCAAGAGATGAGAGGACGCAGCATGTAAAGGCATGATGCTAGATTGTTCTGTAAAGTTATTCCCCCACTAAAATCAAGAATGAAAGAACAACCATGAAGTTGAGAATGAAAGCACACACTGATAATAACTGATAAGGACTACTGGATTATAGATACGAACAGAAAAATGTCCCACTTCAGAAACAGACCCCAAGTCACCACTAAATCCCAAATTTGTCCAGATTAGGTGATGATTGGGGGAAGATGAGGAGCAGATGTACACAGAGAGGTAGGGAGCAGAGCTTTGGAAGCGTTCCCTTTGCAGACTGGAGTTGGCTGCAGTTCTGATGTGTTACCTGCTGCCATGTGCCTCGACCTATGTCTGGTTGAAGCCCTGCTGCTGCTGAGGCTTTGGCTACGCCGTGGAGCTCTCCGGTGGGGCTGCTCTACTCTCCTCTCCACCTCCTGTTCCTCCTCTGAGCTCAATCTTTCTTCTACGGTGTTGTGCCAATGCCTGCGTTGGCTCGTTGTCCTCTTGACCCTGTAATCATTTGCATTCCTCTCCCTCTCGTTATCATTAGTAAATCTGTGCTCCCTCCCACTTGCACTGCCTCCCCTTTCTCTGTTAGCAAGATGGGAGTCTTGACTTCTAATCTCATAAATCTCTCCATTATGCTCTACAATATTACGGTGACTGTCTCGATCTTCTCTCTGATCTCTCCCACTGTTCTCACGGTATGACATTCTCCTCCTCTCCCTGATATCTCCATGGAAACTGTGCCTGGTGGTGGAAGCTCTCTGGAAGACTCTCTGATGTGGTTGGGTGTCGCTGCAGGAGACCTCACTCCCGTGAAGCACCTGGCTGTTTCTGCTTCGGGGCATTATTTGAAGTGGTGCCCCGTTGCCTCCAAACCTCACAGGCACACCCCTCTCTCTGAGGACCTGGCCTAACATCTCCCAGACACTGCTGCTTTCAGGCCGCTGCCTGTTAGAGGTCCTGGTGTCGTCCCGAAAATGGACACGTTTGTCAGGGTTTTCCTTAAAGCTCCAAGTTCTTGCGAGGTCTCTGTTGCTGTGTCTACTCCTGTCAGGTAGCCTGACAGATGCAGTGCGACTACATCGCCTATCTCTTACCTCGCCTGACCAAGAGTCTCTATCATGATCTCTGCTCCTCTGTACACCCTCATTATCTCTGTGGTGCCTTTCCTCATGACAATTCCGGTGCCTCTCCTTATCCGGGTCACCATTTTCATAATAGTCCTCATCACACCCTCCTCTCTCCTCCTCCCAAACTCTGAGCTCATCTGGGAAGCTCCTACGAGAACAGAGACTTCTGGATTTTCTCTCTTGCAGCTGATGTATAGATGCCCGGCATCGGGGGGGTGCTGTGTTCAGTCTTTCTTTCAGTCTCTGGGACAAGACAGAGAGCTGGTCAGAGAAAACCGAGTCAGAGTCCTCTGAATCCTCACTCAAAGCCTCTCTCAGTTCACTCCTGATTTCCCTAAAGGAATCTCGCTGCCCTTGATTTGACCATGAAGTTGTGTTTTTCCGTGCTGGTACCCCCCTGGGGGAGTCAGCCCAAGGCTCGGCTAAGTCTGAATGGTTGTGAGAGGTAGAACATTGCCACCTGGTGGTGATAGAAGAGTACTGCTCCCCTCCTTGGTGAGGCCTGCTGAGTGTATGCTGGTGTGGGGATGGTAGATCATCGCTGGAGTTGCCTTTTGTAATGCCAAACATGCAAATAAAAAAGCAGGGAGGACGGGTGAGGCTGTTAGCTGATACTATAGGACAAGTGCAGTTAATGACGAGGTTACACAATGCATAAAGAAAAATAGGAGCATGTCACACAAGTGAATATTTGTTACACATCGCAAACTTCACAACTGAGGCATTCAGATCCATTTATAGATGCAGAGTCATGCGTAAAAGACAATATTAAAAAGACATAATATGCATACAGCTGAGAGGAACATAATAGATAAAAATACAGTGTGAAACCTATGCAGGGAATCTGTTCAACTTACTTTGTAGAACTTTTTCGAAAGGAAGTTAAGTAAGTTGTCTGTGGGACAAGTACTTCAACATTACCTGACACACAAATCTAGGCTGGAAGGGCTGGAAGGACAAGTTAGTATTGTGCGGTTTGTTTGTTTGTTGAGTCAGGGCTGTGTGCAAATACCTTTTTGTTTTTCAGCGCGCACACAGAGCAGAATGCTAACCAGACGCTGCACCTAATTACTATTTTCTTAATAGTGGAATAATCTCATTTATTATTGAAATGTATAAAGATTTCTTTCTGGATTTTGATTTGTGCTCAGCTCAGTGGCTCAGCTTTTACATTTAGCTTGAGGTTCTTTTGGGTATGTCCTACTTAACAAAGACAATCACTATGAATACGTTCATGTTGCCTCTCTATATGTCCAGTTTTACAATAAACAATATTTGAAAATATTGTATTGGACAAGAACCCTAATGCGGTGAAATAATAATAATAGGCAGCAGCAGTAGAGCAAAGCATGGTTAGAAAGAAGCTAAGTGAGAAGCGAGTGAGGGTTTTGTCCTACTTCACAAAAAAAACAAAAAAAAAACAAAAAAAAAACTGAATCCATGCAAACACACATGACATATGTATTTTAACACAATTCAACACATACAGCTTACAGCCATTGAAACATGAATCAAAGTGGCACTGTACCTTCACTCTGGCCCTCGTGGCCTCTGCTCCTCCTCCTGATTCTCTGCTGCTCCTCTTCCTGCAGTCGTTTAGCTATTTCCTGTGGAGACAAAGCCATGCTTATTACTTGTTGGTCTCATGAACCACAATGAGCAGCTCAATATAAGATTAGACTAAATGAACATTACACAGAAATGGGGGTGTTCTGCTAAATGAACAAATACATGTTGTGGAGAAAGACACACAGTACTGTACATCAGAAGTGCGTCTGTCTCGCTGGTGGTCAGACTTTAAATTCTCAACGCCCCGAATTAGTTAGAGAATGTTTTCAGCCATGTTAACATTACTGTCAGCACATTCTAGTCTGGAACCACTGTTGTCTGTTTATGTTAACAAAACGTCAACAGCAAGCTGTCTGTTATGTCTAGGAAGACAGCATTAGGTTCCTTTGACCCTGGTCACCACAGTGCTGAGATAGGCTGGCGCCTGCTTTCCTCAATCAGAGCCAAACAACCAACACAGTCGTAATCTCTCGTTTGGCAAAGTTGGCTCGTTTCCAGCCTTCCAACTCGGTGAATATTCACAGCAAAGCTATTAATAAACTGATCTGGAATATTGCAAAATGTCATAGCACACTTCACTCACTGAACAGTCAGGTTTAACTGGCATGCAATCATGAGTTGGTATGACTGCAAGAATATTTACTAAAACATCATGTATACCGTGCCAACCAGTAGATGGCAGCATAACATAGACTGTGTAAAAAAGAAAGCAAGGCAACAACTGTCCCCCAGTGTGCCACGAGGATGGTTTTGCTTTCATGTTGTCTTCTGTCCACAATGTACTAAAAAAAAATAAAAAATCTACCTGTAAAGTTTCATCTGTTTAACCTCATACCATTTTTGTCTTAATCATACTCAGCTCCCTTTAATAGTTAGTGTTAGAGTAACAATATGGATGTTATGTGGACCAAATTCTCAGGTGTAAAAGTTGACCAAGTTTAACAGATAGGAAGAGAATCTAATCCATCTACCATCCATCTGGCGTGTCTGCAAAAGAGGCCTCTCTAAATGCAGAGCCATGTTGGGTGACTTAGTACCACTGTGAGGTCATTTGACAACTTAATAGTGGCTATTTAACACAAAGCCAGCTCTTGGTGGCCAAACTATTTCAGGCACGGCTGTGGCTGACTCAATGGAAAGTAGGAGGCTGAATGAGAGACAAGCAAAGTTTTTATCTCCTTCAGCCTGAACTCTGGACCAGAAAAACTCCAACAGAAGCAGGTCAACGCGACTGTTTCACTTGAAGTAACACCTTGTCACTGGGGAATGCCTGCTATACTTGTCTGCTCTCTGAAGGAGAACACCCCCCCCCCCCATGTTGTCTGTGTGTTGCTTTTTTTGGAAAGGCCAGAACTAATAATGTTCCTTCCAAATCAGCATATTCTACGAGCGGATTCTATGAAATATGAAAATACGTCTCTGTAGGCTGCATTAGCAACATAAATCACAACTAAAAGCCAGCACAGCTCCTTTTGCTTTGCAATCAGGGCGTGTGTGTCAGACACTTTGCCAGCATCAGCAGACAATTAGCAGCTTGCCATGGCAGGTTAGGCATGGAGTGCCACGGGGATCTGGCATTTAAAACAGCTCAGCCTGGCGCCTTCTGTTCCTTAATTAAAGACACAATCTACAGGGAGGCAAATATTTAATCAACACCTCTGATCAGCCAATCATTAAGGAAGGTAGGCTAACAGGAGTGTTAATAGTTCATCACTTGATCCAAACATCAACACTCATAAAAAGAAATGAATACAACCGCACAGGAATAGATATATCCTCATTGCATGTGCAGGATAACCTAGCGTGACTTTTGACCTAGTGAGCAAATGAGGCTTTGCCATTAAACTGTGAGTGTAGACACCTTATGTTGCTAAGTTCAAACTCACCCCCTTTAATAATGATGAATGAACCCCACAGCTTTTCTGACCTCACATGCGCCAAACAAGGAGCTTTTATACGCCCATCCAAGGCAGCCTCCTCTAAAAAGGAAACTGCAGGGTAAAGGAAAATATTATGCTGGAGTGGCCTTGTGACGCAGACTGCTCCAACGGACCAGCTGGGAAGTTTCGTGGCAGAGTTGGCTTTTTTTCACCCCCTACAATGCTCTTCTTCTTACACGCCTCAATTCTTCATTTCTGTTGGTGGGCAGATAGATTACTGCTTCTGTAAAGCAACACGTGTTCAGAAAGGCACGTGTGCCGTAAAAAATGAACAGACATAGAGGCAAAGTTTTCGAGGGGTTGCAGAGTTTGTGTGCACATTGTAACAACAAGGGAGAGGTGATTGATGGGAACCATCTGGTTGCCCCGTCGTGTTTGGGCTGCAAGATGAATTGTTTTTGTATTTACAAAGTTTTCGAGAAATCTAGTGCTGTGCCACAAATTGAGAATGGGGGAAATGGACAGCACTGTCTATCACTAGATTGTCTAGATATTAATATGTTAAACTGTTAAAAATATGTGAAATTAACTCATGACAAGACTAACACTAGACTAAGAGTCTACAACCAGTAGTTCAGAATCTGAGGCTGTGCTTAAGCACAGAGGTACTTTGCGGTAAATGCTGACATTAGCGTACTCACATCCTCACAATTAAAAGGGTACAATACTTGAACAGGTATAATATTTGCCATGGTCTTATTTAAGAATTTGCTAATTAGCACTCAAAACAAGCTGTGGCAGTGGGGAATACTTTTGCAGGTTTTCGTACACTAAAGATTAATGACGGCTTTTGATGAAAAGTGATCACCAAAGTTATTACAATTTATCCTGGTGAAAACATGAATGTGTGTACTAGATCTCTGGCAATCCATCCTCTAGTAGTTGATCATCGTCAAAAGATTGCCACCCATCCTTGAAAGATATGATAGATTTACAGTGTCATTATGATGACATTTAACTAATAGTTAAAGTACAAACAAAACCTGTAACCAGTAACAATGTTAGCCATTCAATGAAACTTTTATATTCTAGATTAAATGCGACACGGAGATGATGTTTTTACTTAAACTGCCCCTCCGTCAAACTACACAGTTATGGTTTTACATATTAGACATAATGTGCCCACACGAGTGCATTTTGTATGAAGAAGTCGATGGCCCATGCCTTGAATCAACCACCAGAGAAACTGCTTGAGCCATCATCCAGATGGGTAGCTGACAGCTTGTGTCTCTGTTTAACAGCTGACTCTGCTCATGCAGCACTCTTACGGCACAGTGCGTACACCAGAGGCCCAGAGCAGCACTTTGCTGCAACCGCCATTCATTATGGACTCAGCTAGTCCTAAGAGAGGGCAAAGTGAACCATATCATACTCCCTGAACTGCTGGTAACAGGCAGATAATTAAATGATATACAAGTGTGTCCCGAGTGCCATATACTGTAACTCTACGAGTGCCTGTGCTGACCTTGAAAGATTACGCTGGTGCTATTTTAACTTTGTGCTAACTGTTGTGGCTAAGAGATATATTTGGGGTATCACTTTAAGTCTTATTTTGGATTTGTCCAAGTTTCTGTTTTATCGCTGCATTGTGCCAAGTTGAACTTGTCTGTACAGTATACGGTCTTGCACTGCTCTGGTTGCTGCCAGCAACTTGACACCCGCAGGAAAGGATTTTCTTCCTCTTTTAGGAGCAAATCCCCCAAAAATATTTCACTTTACAAACTTTGCTGTCATGTTTGTGTCTACTTATTGGCCGGGACAACGTTTGGTTTCAAGCTAAGCTTTACATGACATGGACTTTAATTTAAAAATGTCAAAATGAGCGACTTGTAAAGGAACACTGATTTTCAACCTTGTTTCCATATATCAGTCATCCAAAGGGCATGCTTCTATTTTCAAAAATAGCCTCTCTATTGCTGTAGCCACTTGTAGCTTCAAATTAAAGTTTTGTTTTCCATCCATCATATCCTGAGTCTTACTGCTTAGTACGAGTTTCCTTCCCCAGATTTGTGTAATTAAAGTGTAAAGTAAACCACTTTGTTCAGCTGAAAACCAATGTAAATGGATATTTAGTAGTGTTGTTGACTGATTCAGGTCCAAATCTTGACATTTGTGTGCAATGTATTTGAAACCGGGCACAAACTAACCACTGCCTTCGGCTCTCTGAGGTGCTACCTTAGCTAACACTACAAGCTTTTATTTGTGAAGTTTGAAACCTTTACAAACGGTCATGAATGTGCTTCCAATGACTGCCAAAGCTTCACTGGACTCTCTGTTTCCACCTCTATCATGATGATGGGTGAGCTAAATGATTATCTTGGTTACCTAACTACCAGCAGCTGTATTAATGCTACAATAATAAAGGATCGGTCTGGCTCCCTGATAGGCATCTCCCATTTGTTGCTCCAAAGAGGTGCAGTTACACTTTAAAACATGCACATCAGGTGAACTGTCTTTTCTGTTATCGCTGCAATAGTCTGGCAAGCTGAGCAGGAGGAGTTTCTCTGCATTTGGCTCAATGCTTGTTGGCATACATTCAAGCCCCTCTGTTAGTCTGATAATGATTGGATAATGTTTTGACTCTTGAATGTGACTATGTTAACTATTTCACCTGGCCCTTTTTTCATCCATACAAAAGTAGCTACTTGTTGGGATTGTTGTGGCAAAGAGAAGGAAAACCGGGTGCAACATTTTATATTAAATAAAAACATCTGCATGCATCATTAAAGCTTCATTTTTGTCCGCTGTGTTTGCCTACTGTCTCCGTGCCAAGTATGGGGTCTATTCATCTAAAGAGCTACAGTAAATAATAGACTGTGTAGCAGCCCGCTGACTGAGAAATAATGGTTTTATGACACTAATGGATGCAGATTTCCAAAAGATTTATCATATTGGAGGTGGGTGGTAAGTGGATAAATTACGAGTAGGTGCAGATTTGTGTGACGTCACAGCCGACCCTTGCTCTCTTTATAGTGGGTTACACTGGCCTGAGCATTTAAAGATGAAAACTCCATAAATCTAACTTCACTGTGGGAAAGGCTGTGAACACTAACTCATGTCAGAGCTGTACTGATGTAAAAGTATAACTGTCGTCCAAATGACCACCAGCACAGACTGAATCAATTCACATAACTAAAAGTGAAATCTCCTTTTGGAAATATTGCATGACCTTAAATGAGACATAATGAAATGGGTTTACGTTGGTTTGTGCTCACCTCATCGTCCTGCTCTCTCCTCTGGGCCTCCTCTGCACAACGCTGGAGCTCCTCTTGAATTACGCGTGCATACTCAAAGTCTTGCTCCTCTCTACAGAACAGGGAAGAAAAAAGACGTCTTAAACTTGTAACTCATTTATGCAACTAAAAACACATCATACAGCAATGTAAATAAGGGTATATATATAACTCAATAGGGTTAGGGAACATGCAGGATATGAGGACATGCGCTGATATCTGAATAGTTAGAGTTAGAGTAATGTCATAGTGTGTTTTGGGGGGCAGCGGTCACCCACAGTTGCCTGGAGGCCTGTCTGAGGAGAGCACTCTGCTCGGCTCGCTGCACCTCTTCCTCATCCTGCAGCTGTTTGGCTACACGAATGTCATTTTGCACTAGCTGGTTCTTCTGGATGTTGGTGCTATAGTATTGCTCAACTATTGAAGGCAAGAGAAAGGTAGAGAGAGAGGCAGAGAGTGAGACAACATTCAACGTGTGGCAATGAATTGCGTGATCTAGGTTACAGTAATTAATATTTACCATCTTACTTTTACATTTAAATCTGCTTATTTTGGAGTATTCGTGACTGCTGTGTTGTTAATTTGGAACATAGTTTGTGGCATGGAATCTTAAAAACAGACACCAAATTACACGTTGCTTTGTTTACGGTTTTGTTTACAACTTAAGTTACAAAAGACATACCACAACAACTGTTACAGACAAAAGCAGACCAAAACGAAGTACTTAGCGATTCCCAGTCTGCCTTGGTGAGTATAACCATGAGTATAACACAGCATTTTACTTAAGTACGTTCTACTGTAAATCTATAATCTGTAATAATAGCTGCCTATAATCTCTGCTAAATTCTTTAACAGGCTAACGATGAAACCACACAACTCTGAATGTGGTGATTCACTGAGACAGACTGGAGAGCAAGCCACAGAACTGAAAATGAATACTTGGTTTGTAGTTTGCAGCTGTGTTGTAGTCACATGGTAGCCTGACATTATACTTACTCTCCTGTTCCTGCAGGTTATGCGCCAATGCTCCATCCTCCAGCACAGCAAAACACTGACACACTGACACAAGAGAGCACAGAGTCACTTTAGTATCATACAAACTGTAGCAGACTGTTAAAAAACTGAATGGCGGGGCAGCGCTCAACACTAACTTTTAGAAATGGTTGCCAGGCTTTATTATAGTAACTCACATTTCTCTTTCAAACAACAGTACTAAAATTTCTCAGAGATAAATTTTACAAGATTTGATCAACAATACATCACAACACTAGAATTTTCTTCACCCAATACCAATTCATTAAACAGAGTTCCAATCCAGTTCGATGCAATGAAAAGGAGCTGACAGCAGAGACTGAAGTGTCCCAGGAAACTGTGACCCTGTTTCAACATTGAGCCAGTTATGATCCTTGTCCCTGTTCTGTACTGACTTGTAGGTCGACCTGAGTAGATTCACTTCTTTTGTGTTGGTGTCTGCTTTGCGTTTTATCTGTGACAGTGCCTCAATTTCTCCACCTCTTTAAATAGCACATCAGATGTTATTGCTGTCGTGACCAGGACAATGATCGCCATTGTGGAAACATTTCAGAATCGCAATAATTTCACGGGTCTTGCACCTCAGTCAACGAAGGGGACAGCCAGTAATTATTAACAGCAACAGCAAGACAAAAGATGGTTTGTTGTAGTCAGGCAATGTGTTGGGCAAAATTACTTTGGTTATCAATGTAAACTTGATCCAAATTGTCGGGATGCAGTTAGTCTCTCAGTCTGCCATTATCTCTGAAACAGATGCATGTGGGCATGTGTGTAAGGCACTAACAGATGTACAGCATTATCTGCTTCTGACTGTGAATTATTTGAATATCACGGATGCAGCTAAAGCAAAAATGACAATCTTGTACGGTGCTGTTTGGCTCCTACCAGGACGAGCCTAGCCTTTGGGCTCTGTCTAAAACTATAGGATACAAATGCTGCGTGTCATGATTGCAGTTTATTTTGACACAGACATAGGCGGCGGACTGTCCCTCAAAACTTTAGGGAAAAATAGCAACCACCCACCACTCTGGCATGAATTCCCTCTTAAATATATAAAAGGCTCTCATAAAAATCCTAACAGGGTCCTGGTGTTCCAGAGAAAAATGCGGAAATGCAGAATTATTGTGCTCCCAAAGTGACTGCGTTTAGTAGCAGCAGAGAAACAGGTCTACCTCATTCTAACAAAGGCAACAATTTGACCCCGGTCTACTTGGGTGCGTGAGTGTCATGCATGCATAATTTATACACAGTATACATCAATATAAAAAGGCGTTATCTTTAACTCTTGTTGAAAGGATTTTAAGAGGTAGATACATGTTTTTTTTATTTCGCCAACGTGCTCACTATGACTACCAAATGAAGATGCAAAGTTTAGGAACTACCACCTGCAACCAATTATACTGGGAAGCCTGTGCAGATGGCACAAATGTATGTAGAGAGGAATCTGTAAGGCTGCCGTAAATCCAAAGGCCTTAGCTAAGAGCTCTCTGTACACCAACTCCTGTCTGCTTCTCCATATCGAGCCACTCTGCGGCAAACTCAGCCTATCCCATGACAGTCTGGCCACCTGCTGCTGGATATGGTCGTAAAACATATCGGTTTCATGTCATTAACACTCTCTAGCCTTGTCCTTTTTTTTTTGTCAGGGAACTGACAAAGACAGGGGCTGTAATGTAGACACACAAAATGATGACACAGTTATGCAAAGAAAGTGTTCCCAAACATGTGAAGTCAAACAAAGGGATAGTCAATAAGTCAACACTGCTAACTGCTCCGTTTTGACCTGCATATATTTTAAAAGTCCAGTCAGAAGGAGGTGGATATCCGCAGTTTTGTCGTGCTCTTCTCTGTACATTGGACTTAATGGCTTCAGCATTTGTGGACTGTTATTCTCATCTATAAACATGCCAAGTGTTTACAGTAGCTTTTAATGAGCCACGATAGGCTGTATGTGCTGCAGCCCATGTGTGTTTAAAGTCTGTCAAACAAACTCAAAAGTTACTCAAGAGAAAATAAACACAGACAGACAGCAGCGCTGTGGCCCAGCTGTTTTCTCCACTTCCTCCGTCTTTGCAGACAAAACGACTTTGCTATCTCACAAATTTTCATCAGGGAACTTAGAATGCCCGTCCGTCCCTACAATGCAGCCTGCAAAATGCCAGGAGGAGGACAGACGACAGTGTTTAAGAAGAGATTTAGCTCGCTGCAGAAGGAAAAGCCTCCAGCCGCAGCCAGATACAGGGCCAATTAAAAACACCTGTCCAACTACTAATCCTTTCACTGATCCGGCTGGCCCAGGCCTGTGGAGACGACGGCTACATTTACATCCCTGCTTTTAATGCTTAGGATACTCAAGTATTAAGTTTATGAGCTGAGTGTCCACACATAAATACCATATGTTGTTTGTAATAACCTGTTGAAGCTCTTAAACCAGCTATAGAAAACCTAGAAACATTTTATACACCAGACGTTATTTCAAAATACCTAAAATATGAACGTCAGACAGGATCGCGATAACTTTAATTGACAGCAGGCTGTTGGAGGTGAACAGAAAACTTAACTTCTAAGCTGAAAATATGATCCAGTATCTAAGTGTGCATGTAAACCTGGCTGTCACTGTACGCACTGTAAGTGAGATATCAAAGCTAAAGACATTCATTCTCAAGGCTTAAGGCTTCAGCTGTGCTTTTTGATCCTTCTATCAGCAGAAGTACAAGTCTAAAAACAGAGAAATGTATGAACAGAAGACGAGCAAAGACCCTGGAAGTTTACTTACAAGCTGAAGTTTCGCTGGATGGTGTCACTGGTGACGAGAATGAATGGGAGGCCTCGAGATTCATTTTAAGAGCAACATATTCAGCTTACAGTCTATAGTACAGCTGTGACCGTCTGTGTGGCTGAAGTGAAAGCAAACGAAACATCAAGCATGCGACTTTAAGACCGTTTGACAAGTTTGACCTCTCAAAGACAACTTGGTATGGTAAGGTGCATTCCTTGATCCCTATCTCGTCATTGTAATAGTGTACACGTTACCTGAACTACTAGAGTGTGCTCAAACAATGCAATGGTAAGTTTCAACATTTATAAAACTGCTTCTGGGTGGATATAACAAAGTCGAACTGAGGATGTCTCCTCTTTGTCGAGTTTTGTAAACAGGGAAGTGAGAGAAAGGCTTCTGGAACATTATTGTGATCAAATTCAGTCAAACTCTCTCCTCTAAATCCTAAAACTGGGCTAAACTTACTAGCAGAGAATATCTAGGTCTCTGGGTACGTTTACAACGTTTACGTCTAGAGGGGCTCAAAAATTAAAGTTCATAGACATCACCCAGACAGCACTAAGCCACCAGAAGGGTCTGTTTACACCAGAAACGACCACATAAGACTACTCTGGGGGTTAACCCATACCAAGACAGACACGTATTACTACTTACACCTGCTGTGGTGCTTAAAAGACTATCCGTTAAATGGATCGCCTCCCTGCCCTTATGCGTCCAGTCTGTCAATGAGGACGGATTAAGCTGGGCTTGGTTTTAATCCGACAGGACAGATCAACAGCTCAAAACACAGGTTTACTCTTAAGTCCAACTCAGGGGGAAAAAAAAGGGAAAAGGAGGAAAATGACAGTCCTGGCTGTGTGAGTGCGCAAAGCGTGTGTGTGTGTCTGTGGGTGTGTCTGCATTGCGGGTTAACTTGTTTTTCCAAACTCCTTTAAACTACAGTCACATTACCCTTCTAGGGGCGGGACAAGGAGACTGTGTTATTATGACTGCTAAACAGGTTTGGAGGGACAGGCACGTATTCAGTGCGAGTCCAGGCTGAGTGTGTTTTCAAAATTGTACAGACACTCTTACTGTAAGCTACTTAATAAGGGCATGAAAGGACACTGTTAGGCCGTGTCTGTTTCCTAAGAGGACTGTAAATTAAAGATCCAGGAGACAGCAGAAATTGGCTGCGACACGTGAACAGATCCACTCAGGGGAAAAAAAAAAAGTGCAAAACAGCATGAAGTCAGTAAGATTAAAAAAATATTAGTAGTATGTTCCCTCACAGTGTGTGCAGTGAGACTGCAGGAGATGGGTGCATTAAAAGGCATGACCTGAGTGACCTCGACGCCAAAGCAAAGTGAATTATCTCCTGGTTTAATGCCTCATCTCACTCACAAATATTCCGCATTACCGGGGGTCAAAAATAGAAAAAAGACACGCGTATCTATTTTTTTCCCTTTTTGCTGATGTAACTAAATCTCATAGGTGAGCGTGTGCACCTTGTCTTTTAGTAGAACAGCTGAAAAACTCCCACCAAACATTAGAGAACTGACAACCAATCATCTAAAACAAAATTATGCAGATTATCTCAGGCATCCAGCGCGAGGGAGCAGTCGATCAAACACCAACAGAGATATTTCTCTTTCATCTTCACAGCTACTTGGATAGCAGCAGAAGCGAGTGCCTGCCAAACAAAGAAACTGGCGAAAGGAGAAAATGACAAGGGTTCTATTTTCAGCCAAAAATCCCCCACCGACCGCCCACACGCTGTCTCCCTCTCCCTCTCTCTCTCCTTCCTTCTCCCTGGCCCGTTCTGCTCTTCTGCTTGCTGCACACAATTTCACCACGAGGTGTCCGTCCCACAGCTCCCCATGCTGCGTTAGAAACTAGGCAAAGTGGGCCAGCCAGCTCGTGTACTGGACCAAATGGTCACGGAGAACAAAGGGAGGTGAGGGGTAATGGGACTCTGGGTCAGTTGGTGAGAGTGAAATTTGGAACGGGGGGGGGGGGGTGGGGGAATTCCTCTGGGAGCTGCATTCCCTCTGCACATCAGGCTATATCAGGAGCAGGGACAAAACAGGAACTGATAAGGGGGGCAGTGAAAACAAAGAAAGTTGACTTGGCCGAGACTCTCAGATGGAGAGGAAAGTGAGGGGAGAAGTGGGACAGGGGGATTTACGGCTCTTAGGGAAATTGAAGCATAAACACCCACAACGGGATGTTAAATAAACAACCACAGTGCCACAGAGGGAGACAACAGAAGCAGTTCCACAAATCCGTCTGGTGAAAGTAAATGATGAGTGGGGGAAAAAAAAAATAAAAAAAATTAACAGGCATCTGATTTCACATTGTCTTGATGAGCAGTTTATCGCAGCTATTACTGGCTTTGTTTGTGCACCGGCCCCTGCTCGATAAAGCATGAAAACACAAAGCTGCACAGTGTGCCCTTTGTGTGTGGAAACAAGAGTGGAGTGCTGAATTATCTCCCTTGATAAAAGACATGCAGACCTATTTCTATCCTATTCATTAGTGTGGACATGCCAAAGACTGAGTCAACGGTCTACACCCAGAGCACAGCTTAGAAATTCCTTACCTGTGAATATTTTGTTACTTACATGCAAGAAAATAAAACTAATTTTGAGTTTCTGTAACTCTGCATGTAACGTGAGTTTTTCCAGTTAAACTTCACTATAATTCTCACTCTGACTTGCTGTTTCTTAGCATCTAAATGTCTACAGTCAATTCCCATTTGCAGTCTATAGTCCAGAGACCAAACAGGCATCGTAATTGCTCTGTTATGGGTTTAAACTGACTGATTAAATTTAAATTGTGATGTTTTCAGACTGCACTTTCAAGATAAAAGCAATTCTTTACATTGCGAGGTCAGAATGTTTCAATTTAAAGTGTCTGTGGTACAAGTCTTCATCAGGAGCAACAGCGAACACATATCACAACCAGCTATCTCATTCCTTACTCTTATCTGGATCCAGCACACCAGACCTCCCTATGATGTGATCCATCTCAGCTGTAACATGTAAAAACATGCGTCAGCCGCACGCAGTCAAAACATTTAGAAAGCTACATCTTATCTGAGATTGTGGTACTGATGCCGCAGACAATCAAGCACGGGAAGACAAGGTCAGAATAAAAGCTGCCATTTAAGTGCCGAGGCTGGTTATTCATAGTGTAAAAGAAGAGAGAGAGAGAAAAAAAGAGAGGGTCGAGGGGAAGTTGTCAAATGTCTCATTGTCTCTCTCAAGCATGCGGCAGGCGGGTAGAAAGTCCGTCCTTCATATTCGGCTCCACGTCTGCGGTTGAGGAGGTGACCCTGACCTTTGGCCTACTCTGTAAGGAGCCTCAGCGAAAACACACTCGGTTAAGAGTTTCTACAGATGCAGGAGTTATATCAGTGTGTGTGTGTGTGTGTGTGTGTGTGTGCTTACCTTCTTGGACACGTGGAAGGTTAGACTGGTCAATTTCCAGCTCTGCCATCACTGTCCACTGTTGTGTCAATGCCTCATGGTGTTAATGAAGTCCCTGACACCACAAAGGAAGTCATTATGTGGCTGAATAAAACAAACCTTCAGGCTACATTTACACAAGTTATCTCATGCAACAGAAACTCAGCTAATTACTAAAGCTAAACTCCTTTAACATCAACCACAGCCTGTGAGTTTACACACGACCTCCACACCGGCTACCCGTTTACCGAGCAAAGTAAAACAACCAGCAGATAAACACTCAAGTCCAAAGGGAGACATTGTTTTACAACCTACCTGCCCGCTGCCCACACAGCCTCCAGTGTTGTGTATGTACAACACACACACACACGCGCGCGCAGCTTGTTCAACAAGTAGCAAACATGACAGCAAAGTGACAACTTTGGAGTCGTCCGCTCCTCCCGCCTCCTCTTTTAGCTCCTCCGTGAACTATCCGAAATGTCACGAACGAGCCTCTAAACGTCTCCAACGGCTCTAACGTTTTTACGTTATTATTATTGTTTTTTTATAAACGAAACCGACCGACGGTTGTTGTTGTCGTTCATCAATGAAACAAAGCCCCACAAGTCGACTCGTCGTGATGGGAAGCCAGGGCGGACAAACTTAAAACCACAGTCCTGCCGCTTTGGCGGCGGCTGCTGCTGCTTCTTCACACACACACACACACACACACACACACACACACACACACACACACACACACACACACACACACACACACACACACAGCTCCTGTTCGGCAGCAGTGTGGGGGCGGTCAACGGCTGATGCCTTCAAGTGCACCTTCAAACTTAGACTTACCTGTGCCAAAAATAAAATAAAATAAAATAAATAAAAATATAATATAATAAAATATAATAATAATAACAATAATCATGACCCACGGTGCCAACCGATAAAAAAAGTACATGAGGAGGTGAAAATATATTCTTTAACCGCTTTTACTGATAAAAACAGATAAAAGAGGTTAAAAAGGGGTTAAAAAGATCAGCCGACTCAGGTCAAAGTTAAAAAACAGAGGCGCAATGTAGCTTTTTTCTTTTTTGACGCTTCCCAAACAACAACACAACAGCAGACTTTCACCTTCAGCTGGTGACACTCCGTCCCGCACATCAACGAGTCAAGCCTACGCGCTGAATTTTGTGCGTGAGCGCTAAGTGGCAATATTTCTGACGGTTAGTGAAGGCAGCACTCGACCAGCCAAATGTTCCGATCACTCAGAGTTTCAGAGTTTGCGGCTGAAAACGCCCAAATAAGAAACACTATAGCGTGATTTATGTGATGTCATGTTGATTTATTTTTTTAAAATTTCAATATCGAAATAAAAAAATATATATATATTGAGGATAAAGCTGCTCGGTACTGTAAAGTGACAAAAGCTTTAAAGCATGATGTCATACCGAGGTAAAACATTTCACTTGACTTCTTGTTTAAGAAAAAGCTGAAAACGACATAATTTGTGATCCATCCATTATAACACATCCCCCTAAATCACCTGCATGGCGCTGAGGCTTACTTATTCAGATGGGCAGTACATCTTCTTGCACCTATGTGAAGAAAAAATATATCTGGCAGGATAATATGCTGCTTTAAAAATCTGTCTTGTAAATGTCAGTGATGATGAGATTTTATGGGCTATTTTAAGTTTTGAAGGCTACGGGTTTTGTGACAGATTCAATTTGCACTCTGTCAATCTGAGATTCTTTGAAGACTGATGAAATGAGGGGAAACAAAGAAGACTGTCTAGGCAGAGTCACATTGAAGAGTTTGGAAGCTATTATGCGGGATAAAAAGTCTAAACGTGGTATAAAAGGTGTTACACGTTTTTTCTAGTCGTAACGTTGCCCCCTGCTGGCTGTACTTATGTCAGTCAGACACCCTGGAGGTCGAATATAGTCGACAAAACATTTCAGTAAAAGTAGCTGTGCAGAAACACAAGCAAACGTTACACGTTTACACACGTTTACTTGAGTAAGAATACAAAAGTATTAGTATCAAATTTAAAATAAAAAATTTAAATTTAAAGTATCAAAAATGTTAAATACCCTTATGCAGAGTGACCCATTTAAAAAGTAAAAAAAGGAGTATTGTAAGACTGGAATATAACTTATGAAGAATTAATACATAATACATTTTTATTTGTACAGCACTTTTTATACAAAGTGCTCTACTTTATATCATTAAAAACAAAACACAATAGATACAAAAAAATGCATCAAAACACAAAAATATAGAAAATAAAGGTCTCAAACTTAGAAAGGCAGAGATAAATGACAGCGCTCAGACATAAAGACATACCACATTAACTGAAAGCCCGAATCAGTAGGTCTTCAGTTGACTTTTAAAAATAGAAAGAGAGCTTGCATACCCAATATAACTGGACAGGATGTTCCACAGACTTGGAGCGAGCAGTGGCTAAAAGCAGTTTCCCTGCTCATTTTGTGGGCTGCTTTAAGAACAGTTTAAATACCAGAATCAGAGGGTTCCTGTTGGCTGATAAGGGGTTAAAAAATTTTGAAATGTAAGAGTGTTGTTTGTGAGTCAAATTAAAATGAATTCTAAAAGAAGTGCAGGTTAGCTTTCCTGCTCTCTCTCTGTTAAAAATCTGGCAGCAGAGTTCTGCACTGGCTGAAGATATCTCCATATCATGTTTTTTTGGTAGGCCAGTGAAAAGATTATTACATCACAGTAGTAGTGAGAAAAAATTAATTTCTCATCATCCTGCTTTGTTAAGAACAGCCTTAATTTGGCAACATTTCTCAGGTAGATGAATTCTTGGTCTTGGTCACCTTGACAAAATGTGTCTCAGAGCTTAAATCAGAGTCCAAAATGACACCAAGACTTGTAACCTTGGATTTGCTCTGGTGAGCCAAATGCCCAAGTCTGTTAAAGTGCCTCTTTCTTGCATTTAGGTCTTAATAGCAGTATCTCTTTTTTTTTTGTGTCTTCATTAAGTTTTAAAAGACTGCCAGTCAACCCGTTTTATCAAGGGCAAACAGGCAGTCACAGGGAATAGGTCATTTGAGTAATTTGGCTCAGTAGAAATGTCTAATAATACAGGTTCCAGCTCCGGCTGAGGCCTTTCTGTGTGGGGTTTGCTTGTTCTCCCTGCGTCTGCATCGGTTCTCTCCGGGTACTCTCCCACAGTCCAAAGATGTGCACTCAATAGGTTAATTAGTGATTCTAAAATGCCCGTAGGTGTGAATGTGAGTGTGAATGGTTGTTTGTCTCTATGTGCCCTGCGATGAGCTGGCAACTTGTCCGGGGTGTATCCTGCCTCTCACCCAAAGTCAGCTGGGATAGTCTCCAGCTCCACCGTGACCCTGATGAGGATTAGCAGTTTCAGATAATGGATGGATGGATTTTATAATCTATAATATTTCAGTTGTTGATTATATTTTGTATTATTTATCTGAATCTTAAAGTAACTAGTAACTAAAGTTTTTAAATAAATGTAGTGGAGTAAAAAGTACAATATTGTCTTTGAATTGTTGTGAAGCGAGTACAATGCAGCAGAAAATGTAAATACTAAAAATGATATTGATTATTTGTCAGACATGCGTGAACTCATGTTGCTTTGGAACAAGATGATTTATAAATCAGGTATTTTCAAACAGCTGGAGTTAATGTGAAATTAAAGCTTGATAAATAAGATACTTTGCCATCTGAATCATGCGTGGAGTGCTTGTAGCTCTATTTCAGTGGTGACAAATGATAATTTCATTCATGGAAGCGTCACACTGCTGTTGAACTTTCTGCTGTGTAAATTTCAGAGGGAGATATCTCTGTTCTTATCCAAGTACATTTCATCTGAAAGCTTTTCTTTATTTAAAATAACATTAAAAATACAATGTATTTTGTAATACACTCACAGAATATAATATATAATATTACATTGTGATGTTTTAAGCTTTCTGCCTGAGATCTAATCAGAATAAGAACCCTTTTGCCAGATATATAAAACAATAAAATGCTGTTCACATATACAATAACACAGCAGTACCCTACCCTCTGAAAATGAGCATCTGCCATATGTTGCACTATGTTTGCTAACTGTATGTATTTCCCTGCAAATACTTGCTTAAATTTAGATTGAACAATTTCAAAGCTTGACTTGTAAGGAGATATTTTTCTATGAAGTTCTCACATGGGATTTCTTGACAAATACATGATTTTTTAAAAAGTGAAGTCAAGCCTCTAAATCTTCTCAACTGTGTGGTGTTCATAACCACTGCTCCATAAAGAGTATTTTATAAAAAAAAAATATATATATATTTATATATATTTACTTATAATTCTACTCTGCTCTGTTCACACTGATCCACACTTATATAATATGAAGTGCAATATGTGTCCGTGTTTGGTCCAAAACACCTGAGCCCTGAAGAAATTCTCAATTCCTCATGAATTGTAAAGTGGAGCCTATATATAGCAGGATAAACGTCAAGTATGAGAGAAACAACATTTATTTTGGAGGATGGAATAAGCTCGGATTGGCAGCGGGACCTTGACTAATACAGAATATAAATCTTAATAGCTTCCTATGATATACAGCAACACCTAATGGAGTGTCTGGCCTTCTGGCCATAAAATTAAATGTCACTGTCGCTTCAGCGACCCTCATTATCATACAAGAGACTGAACATTGACGTCACACCTCTAATAAATATACAAATTACATACAGACGTACAAAATGTGACTTTGTAAATAGCTGCCTCCACCTGTCCCCCAGTCTCCGAGCGGACAGGAAAGCTTCTCCGACTCTGTCCGTCTATGTTGGACATACTAATAAAGTTGAGTTTTATTGCATGACTAAGAAGAAGTGAAAGCACAAGCACAACGTCTCACCAGAACAAGGCCTCTAAATAATGTGCATGAATCAATCTGATTCAGTGACCCATGGAAAATTCTCTGCACTCTTAAATTGACTTAAAATGTCAAATGGCTTATAGGCTACAAGGCCTTGAACATTTTAGCATTTCCACTGAAGCTCTGCGCGAGTAATTATGCAGTTTTATTAGGACTTCTCACTGCTTTGTATGCAGCTCCGACATTGGAGCTTTTCTGCGGGTTTTGAGTTGAGAGGATTCAAATGGCCCAGGAGTTTAATGAACTGCTAGCATAAAAACATTAGTCATTTGGCTGCACAGTTTCTCCACCTGCTCCCCTATGGGGTGTTGTTGAGAGTGACATCTGAAACACCTGCCTCGATCCCATTTATGCAGTCAGTAAAACAGTCAATCAAGCTGAAGAGCTGGTAAAACATGACTGTGCCCTTGAAACATGGGCCACGGCACTTGTCTTTTTATTGAGCCTATAATTCACCTGTGACTGCCTGTTGATTTATCACAGTTAGAAGGGATGGGACTGTGGATATTGCTGATGGTTGTTGTGGCCAGGATGCGTCTGTGTGTGTGTGTGTGTGTGTGTGCCGTGTGGCAGCAGAGGGGCGGATAGGCTACAGCTGGAAGTATATAACCCAGTTGGGACCATCAGAGCAAGTACAAGTCTTCTTTCCACCTGAGGAGCTCCGGTGCGAATCAGAACCACTTCCAACAACAGCATGAAGTGTAACCATCTCCTGTCCTGGGCCTTCCTGCTTGTGGCCTCTGGCCCACTGCTTGCCCACCCCATCACAGAATCTGCTGAGATGCCCTATCCAGGACCCGGTGAGTGGAAAGTAATATCTCCATTACAGCTGTTATTCACAGTATTTCTCCAATTCACTATCTCGATTAGCATTTATAGTCGTAGGATTAATTTGTGAAGATTAATGGCAGACGGGGCCTCGAAGTAATTGCTTTAGAGCCGCAGTGTTGAACACGGATTGTTCTGCCAAAGTTCACACATCATGCACCATTAATGCAGGATTGCTCTGCTGTGTGTTTACGCCATTTTCATTTGTGTATTACCAACTTTGTGCGGCTGTTCGGATATCCTCAGTGTCAGTGGAGGACCGAGGAGTCGGCGCACTGGATGATTTGGCTCTCTCTGAGCAAACATTTCCACTTCAGGATGGTGCTGGTCTCAGATATTCCACTCTGATATCTGGGGAGATCAACAAAGACGGTAAGAAACATGCAGACATACTCACATGTCATCAGTGCACTTTTGTATGAGCTCTTTGTGTATTAAATTGCTCGTACTCACTTACTTTATCCAGGAAAAATCGCCCACTTTCTTTTTTTCATCTGCACTGTGCTACAAATTTCAAATGATACACATATTTATACCAGTGTAAACATATTTTCCTATGGTTGGCTACCAAGCAGCACCACCGGGGAAGGCAGTAATGGAGGTATTGATTAAGACTGGGTAGTCTGTAGTTTTAACAGAGACTCACTCTTTACTTCTCTAACATTGACATCAAAAGCCTGACATGCAGAGAAACAGAGCGAATTCAACAAGCTGACATGATATTTCAATTTTCAGAATGAACTCAGCTTTTATTTTTTTTCTCTCAGGTGTCAGAACAACAGGCCTGCTCCCTAGAGGGATGAGAAGAGAGGTGAGTTCTCTATGAATGTTATCCCTAAAACAGCACAGAAAAGTAAGCTACGCACTGTATCACTGATACTTTATCCTCTCTTTCAGGTCCTACTGGAGAAACAAAGTCTCCTAAATCCTTTAAGCCATGTGCTGGGCATCCGGAAGCAGTTCAGGAAGAGAGCAGGGACTTCTGAGTGTTTCTGGAAGTACTGCGTCTAAAACGGCGGATGGGCATTGACGCCACACACAAGAGACAGGGCTTGCACTAAAACAAAAATCCCTATCTTGCACTCACATAAATACATGCGGACAAACTAAGAAACACCACACATGCATATACTGTATGTGTGCATATGCATGCCCAGGTGCATGTGCTCACACATACACACTCACATCCATAAGCGCTGTCAGTAATCGTACACAAACAGAACAATGCCATAGGTATGACTGAGACGTGTCGCTCTGGGATGATTTATTGAGATTACTTTTCTGTTGTGTGAAATTATATTTATGTCCACACATTTGTTAAAAGTCCTTAGCTGGCTGGTGTATGACCAAATGTCCAACGGTTATACAGCACTGTGTGTTAAATAGAAATAAAAACTATATTATAAATCCTGTCCCTGCTATTTGCCTTTCTTGACAAAAGGTGTTGGTGAGAAACAGCGACGGCAGCAGCAGAAACCACCTGACCTTTCCTTCAAAGTAAAAGAGGGAACAAAAAGACGGAGCAAACTTTGTTCTCGAGTTTTCTTCATTTTTTCCTTTTTTTATTATTTTACAGCAGAAAGAATATAAAGCATTCAGAAAACATCTTCCATATTTTAAGGGCAATTCAAAACGTTTTGCATGGCTTCAGCAGCTGAAATCTCTTTTTTTTAACATATCCATCGAGTCAGTGACGCTTGTACATGCACAATTACAAAAATAAAACTTACAAACAAGAGAAGGGAAGAAAAAGGAGGAAAAGCAAAACACATTAGGAGAACCAAGAGGAGATGAAACTTTTGAGGGTAGGGGGTTGGGAGCGGAGAAAAATTGGGTCACATAACAGGGAAAGACAGAGAGAAAGACAGCTATAGAGGAGAGGAAAATAGATCTAACACTAGTTCACATGCAAAGTGTCGAGGACCCGTAACTTTCTATCAAAGCAGGGCCTTTTTTTTCTTCTCGGTTTGGAATTGATGAAAACGTGCAGTTCGGTAAAGGGTGCCATATAATTGCTGTCCATAAACTACTGAATGCTTGTCTTGCAATACTGGCATTTGCATAAGAGTAAGTCGACTACATGTGTCCAATCATTTTAAACTTCACTAGGTCTATAGGTCTCCACAAAATAGTTCTTTATTGCTCTGTGTCCACAAGTGGAATATGTTGTAAAACTGTTTCTGTTCTGTTGTCCTGATGTGCCTACCTTTCTCCGGTTTGGGTGCTTGGGGAAAAAGAAGAGGAGGAAAGGCAGATTCCCAGGTCAATTCACAGAACGTCTTGAAATTGATAATACTGTATACTAATGAAGAGTGCCTATCAGCTAACCTGTCATCCCTTTCATAAATGGCAGTAAAAACAAGATTTGCAGGTGAACTTTTCATATAACTACACTCTTAATCTTAAATACCCTCTACACTTTGTCACTTAGATAAATTAAAGGCCTAAAGAACTGGCCAGAATTATACTATGATTTGACAGGCTTCTGTGACAGAAAGTCAAATCATTTATCTTAATGAGCTATATATAACAGGACTTTATTCCGGGGCTCCACTGGTGTCTGAAATGTTCAACGTTAACTGAGAGGAAATGGATTTTATTTCATATTCATTCATTTTAAAGACTTCAGCGTCGCAGCGGTGAACCTGTCCCAGATTCTCTACCAGAAAGCACTGCTGAAAGGTTTCCCTATTTCAATTTCAGCTTCTTCTGCTGTGAATCACATGTCCTGCTCTGTTTCCTCCTCCCCATTTTGGCACCCTGAGTAAAATACAGAAGGGAGGTGAACCAGTCCCTCAGCCTGTAGAAGAGCAATGCTGCCTTCAGCGCTCAGTGTACAAATGAAATGAGACACCTTGACATGTCTGCATGTGTGCTGTGCTGTGTCTTGTGCATGTGTTTGTGTGTACCGTGTGTCACTTAGTTAATACTTGCTATACATACTGTCACAATGGTCTCCAACCATGTCTGTTTGTCCTATTTGAAGTTGGGAGCACACTGATCAAATCTAAATGAATCAAAAAACTAAAGAAAAGGTCTAAAAAGTTAGAGCTCGGTCTAAAAAAACAATCTTCTTGTCATGCTTCGCTGTGAAAACGTCAGTAGCTACTGAGCACTGATCATTGGCTCATTTGTAGGTTTCCCGTCTGCCCTCCGGTCACATGCCCTCTGTCTTTCTGAGTTCTGTGACACGTCAAACCAACGTTCATCGTTTTACAGAACAGTAAGTCTTTTAACAAGTCTATCTGACTACCGATTCTAGGAAAATAAGCATGCTTTAGGTGCAGTTCTGTCACCCAGTTAACTATTTTACCCATGCAAGCATAATAAATCCTTCTCCTTTTTGCCACGACATTGCATTGGCTATGCATTCTAACCACAAACTAGAGGATGAATGCAAGGCAACAAACCCCAGTAGTGGCATTTCTAAATGTGATTTTAACAAGCTGTCCCAGTAGAAAACAGAAAACGAAGGCAGAAAAAACTAAAAATAAAGCTTAGCATGTTGACAAGCTGGAGTGCTGTACTGTGGAACAGGGAATATCATATAGTGGCTTTGGTGAGTGCAAGGTGATGACGGTGAGCATGTGTGTTTAAATGTTGAGGATACAGCACTGTCTGTGGATGACCATGTTCTCTCACATCGCTTCAACCTCGGGTACGTTGTATGCATTCTGACACTGGATTCGTGTGATCAGGATATGAATAGGCACTTTCTACATAAACACTCGGGAAATAAAGTTTACATATCAGGTGTGTGAAAAAGAACAAAACAACCAGTCAGTCAAGGAAGTAAATGTGAGGAATACCTAGATTCGCCTAATAATTACTTAACAAACATGACAACACTTCAATAAACAAAAATCAAGTTTTTCAGTGGCACTTGGCTGAATAATCAAATGTCATTTCTTGGATACAGAATACATCTTCTGGTAGGAATATATTGTAGGAATTAGGCAGCAACCAATAGGCACCTCTAAACCAGCAGCTTGTGTGTATTCTCTCTTCGATTGTTGCTACAGCCCAATCAACTGCTATATATGTATATGTTATCCAATGTACAAGACACATTTTATGCCTCAGAATTATAAATGGCACCAGTGCACTATTTTACACATTAGTTACTACAGTCATTTTGGCTCATTGACCCTCCATCGAGGCAAGTGCTGTCCTTCTGTATAGAATTGTTTTAGCACCTTTGACAGTTGGAACAGTTCATTTTGCAAATGTTTTCAGCTGTTTGACAAAGAGATCCATTCATGTACAGTATGCTACACATGTTTTTTTTCCCCAACTACACATCTTTGTCTTTGCTCTTTTAGACATGGAACACAAGGTCTATTCAGACCCTGGCAGCCTTGATCAGGGAGTTGTTGTTTTTTTATTAAAACATAGTGTATTAGGAAAGTCCTGTCACCAGTTCACTTACAGGACTGAGCCAAGAATTGATGAATCAATGCTTGCTGCAACATACTGCACGTTTACAGTAAAGAGGTGAATTCAATCTTTTTCAGAGTAATTACATGGATCGCTTTACAGGGACACCATGGGCAAGGCTGCCAATTTTTAAAACCCAGACAAGATACCTCAATATAACATATCACATTCCATTTGCAATGACAACAAAAATAAAACTCAAGCTGTGTTCAGTGATGGTCAAATGCGTCAGTTATCTGTGGGTAATGGTGGAGACATGAGAGACTTTCTGCTTAAATATGACTCCCCCTGCAAACTGCGTACCTTATTGTTCTAGTGATCCTCGGTCAGTTGTGATCTTATGGTCTTCAGTGCTAGTGTGTATTTCACTGTATGATTATCTGTTCTGCAAAAATTAACTTAATTCTCTTCTTAAGCTATATAGCATTCACATACCTTGGCACCATTGGCAAAAAATTCTTGGTAGCCCAAAAAAACCCCAAAACAAACAAACAAACAAAAAAAAAATGTAAACATAACCATAATTGTTTTAAGATAATTTTGCAGACTTCTCCTAACTCTAAATACAGTATTTTTTTAAACTTTTTTTTATATTGCAATAGTATCATGCTTTAGCAAAATGTTCTTCTCAAGAACAATCAAAATAAAATAAAATACTCTAATAGTGAAATAGTTTTAATTTTACAGAGCATAGCCACTACTGCTTTTGTTGTTTTTTTTCCCCTTTTGACTCTGTTCATACTTTTCATGCACATAGCTCATTTTTATCCCAGTTATTTACACTATTTACAAACAATACAACCATACTTCTTAGGCATTCAAACAAAACTATACAAATATTCTGTTTTTGTCTCGTACCTGTTTTTGACCCATTTTTAATGAATAAAATAATATATTTCTAAAATACAATCCCCTTTGGGTAAATGTTTTTTCCTACGTACTTTCAGCCTTCTTTATATACAGAAATCGCTCAATTGTCAAAAATATGGATTTGTCAAACCCCTATTTTGGGACAAGCTTAGGGACCCCTCAAAGAATCTCTAAGACGTCAAGGCAATGTATGTGATCTTCCCCTCAAAAGCCTTCACAGGCTCTGAAGTTCATTTAAAAAGAACAGTAATAACCTGCATGACCATAACCATTACAACACAAAATAGGCAAGTTCTTTTTCTCTTGTTAGGTTTCAGAGGAGCAATCAACTGAACGAAGCGAAATGAAACAAAGTGAAAAAAGGAAACAAAACAGGACAATACAGGGATAGCTTCATTACTGAGATGGTACAACTTACGGGGGAGAAGATGGAAACAAAAAGAAAATCAGAGGATAGGCTGAAAGACTAGACCGTAAGCACACAAGCAAAGACTTTTCTTGCCAAGAAGTCATGCATTTTTTCTTGGTAGGATTCAACAACATAGAGTCTGAAGATACAGATCACCAATACATTGGACATGAAGGAACAAATACATTGGACAGTATGGAACAAATTCAAGTAATAAAGTGACAATATATATACGATAAAGCATAGGTTTTTTTTTTAAAGAAATGGCAAAACAGAAATATTTCATCCTCCATCTGCTTCTGCATGGTTAATCCCCGACTACATTCATTTGTAGCTCCACCCGTATGGGCAGACTGGTGGGGTAGAGCACAGTGGGACAGGAGGAATTGCTGAGCTAAACTGAATATCATCTACAGCAGTGGATAGAAGTGGGTGTGTGGGTTACCAATATATATGGTAAAAAAAAGATCCTTCTTCAAATGAATTGATTGGTCTTAAAAAATTATGAAATACAATTAGAGCCCAGAGTGTTTCTGCATGGTCTCCCCATCCTCTGAGATCTTCTGCAGCAGCCTTAATTTACGTCTCTTCAGGTCCACACGTGTGACAGACCTCCTCAGACATGTCCTGCGTTCACTTCCTTCACCGTCCAAAACCTCTTCATATCCAAAAAAGACAAAGCAATCCATGAAAAAGTGCAAAAAATGCCAAGAAGCAAATGTTCTGCACCCCCCCACCCCGACCCTTTTAGTTTATAATCCCGTAGAAGTTGCCACTCTCCGACCAAAATCAAGTCAGTGGAAAGAATAGATATGTGAAAAAATGCTGTTGTACATGTATTAGTAGTTGAACCAGTAACACCGCAGTAGTAGTAATAATTGCGGCGCTTGCATTGATGTTTTTTTTTTTTTCCGTTTCTCTTGTAAAATGTCTCGGGTACAAACAAAAAAGAAAAGAGGAGTCAGGAGAGTGATGTCACATCGCGAGGGGGCTCTTCTGAGGGGTCTCATGTTCCCTGGCCCTTTTCAATTCTTTCACCCTGAAACACAGAGAGAGACAGATGTCAACGAATACAAACATCCATGACTAGAGTTTCTAGAAGCAGGCTCATCAAGACACACACACAGGCCAAACAGTGTCACACTGTTCAACCAACAAGAATTATCAGAACAATATCGCGTCAGCCCACATCGTCGGGAAGTACAGCTGGTCTGTGAAGGAAAATGTTGGTCAGGATTGAATTAAACTTTATTATATTTATAGCAGCATTACAGAATCATTACCATACTAATCTATTACATTTGGGATAAAATGCACTTTTTTGACAAAATAAATACAATCATAAATCTTGCCATCAAATGCATTTCATTCTGAAGTGGTAATGATATTATAATTTGTATATTAACAATCATTGTAAACTGATATTACTCATTTCAAAGTGACCCTAGGCACCCTGAAACACTTTTTTGCTCAAAGTGCAAGATGGGACAGTGGAATCTCACGACATGACGTGACTACTCGTTTGATTATTACAAATAATAATGCAGAACCGTCCTCCTGCATTCTAAAACCTATTTATTAGGTAATGAAAAGCATCAATCATTGGCACTAAATCTTTATGGTTAAGGTCACTTTAAGACTAAAAGAACTAGAAAGTCTTTCCAAACACGCTGGTCAAGGCTGAGAAGTTTGCAGCCGATCGTTTCCGTTCCTCAAAAACGCGCTGTCTGGCAGTCCACACAATAATACCACCAGAAACTGGTGTGGGTTCATCCAAGAGACACGCGTCTCAAGTGTACGAGCAAAAAGCGGTCAGCCTGCTGGGTCCACAGCGCTCTAAAAATTGATTTGAATACATCAACCCCCATCATATAATGGACTTAGCTTCACTCTTATTCTTAGTAGAAGGTAACTACTGCAACATTTATGGACTGAAGAGAGGCAGACTTTGTAGATGCATGGTTAGATGCAGTGTGTCCACACACAGCACAATTGTGCGTGTGTGTGTTACATCCTCTCATGCTGAGCTGGAGTACTCCCTGGAGGTATGAATCCATTAAAGCTGTGTTTTAGTCCCAATGGGTAGAGGAACCTATTGTTTGTTTTTTGCGCTGTGACCTATATGCTGTCACAGCTTCCTAACCTATATCACAGTATAGCAGACAAGCCTGCCATAAGAGGTGGTTACATCAACAACCTCACCTGCTCTAAAAGCATGGTACCCTATTTTAGGATAGTATATAGTACAGCAGATATGGAAAAGCGTAAGAACATGAAATATGAATGTCAACAGCAAGGAGGTTAAAGATTTGTGGCAATAACCAAATGCTCAGAATGCGAGATACGCTACATATGACATTCAGTTGTATCTTTTTCTACTCTATTCTTTATTTATTTATTGTGTTTTGATGGACCGGTGGGCACAGTGCATTCAACAGTTTTAGTAAATGGTACACCGAGGGGTTAAATCCCCCTCTCAGTCTGTCGAGTGGCTAGAAACAGGACACACAGCCAGTCAGACAGACAGACAACTACTTGAGAAACAGCAGGCCCATAGCATGCCTAAAGGTAGAAGAGCAAGACCCATAGTTGTCACCACTTGACATGCAGCAGAATAACACATGATCGAAAAAAGCTTCCCGTTTTCTCAAACTGTCTATCTGCATAACCACACACAACTAAAAAAGGAAAAGAAAAAAGACAATCATGAACAAAAAGTAATTTCCAAGGAGAGAAAGACAGAGATAAAGAGAGTCAGAGAAGTGCCTGTTAAGTGTTGCAGTGACATTGTCATTCATAAGCATTTTGTTAGTTTGAGATAGTTTCTGCTCTAAATCTGAGCTTCTCAGTCCACCTGTGGCTCCAGTCGGCAGCCTTCATGCAAGCAGGCATCAAGCAACAGTGATGGAGAAGGAGGTAGGGTGGGTGGAGGGGTGGGAGAGAAAGAGCAAAAGAGAAAATGAGAGTGAGGGAAGGAGGGAGAGAATGCTAAGGCAGAGACCTCAGGAGTAGATAATTGTATTATTAAAGAGAGAGGAGGAGATAAGAGGGAGAAAGAGGCATACAGAATAAACAGAGAGAGAGAGAGACAGACAGAGAGAGGCACGAACTGAGTTGCTGAGGCTGCACTCACCCGCTTGAACAGTCTATGGTCCATCAAGGGGCTTGGCATAAACAGCAAAACAATACCAGACAGCTATTAGCACACAGTAGGCACTGTGAAGGAGGGGACAGATGGGGGCCAAATACAGTGAAGGGGAGGGGTGGAGCTTAGGTGTTGGAGACATTTCTAACCACCCAATTTGCCCAACAAAAATAAATCAAACACACAACAGTGAGTAAAAAGAATAGTTGAGAGATGGACAAGATAATGAAATCAGTGGTAGTTGCTACTGTGTCTTACTGTTTAGCTCAGTGGGGTTTCACTTTTTTAGACCATGAACCAACCCCTGCAGTAAATCTGAATGCGAAGATTTATCTAGCCTATGTAAAAGTATGTGTGTGTGTGTGTGTGTGTGTGTTTATAAATGTGTGTGTGACACAGAGCTGGGGTCTACCTGTGGCGGCAGCGACGTAGGAACCTCATGATCTTCCTGGCAGCCTGATCCTGCCTCTTTGTGAGCAGACTACCTCTATAAAACACCAGAGAGAGAGGACATTGTTGTTTGCAGAGCAGCTGCAGAAACTGGCATACATTTATGTTAATATGAATATCAGGTGACTTATCATCCAGTGTTTACATTTTTTAGGTCAGAACCTCATTTACCTGTTGACCACACTCATTCATCCACATTTCTCACTTTCCTACATTCCTGCATTTTGCATGGCTTGACTATTTACTTGAGAATGTGCTGACTTCTCCTATTAGTATCTCATCCTTAAACTGCTCCTCTGGGTCCAAGGCTGCTGGGTTGGGAATTATAGCTGGTAAGATGCAAGGCGGTGGTTGGCTGTATTGAATTCATGAACTGTATTGTATTCATATGGTAGTTTTGCGTGATAGCAATTCATGTAATCATTTGGGGATATTTATGAAATCTTAAAGTAGAGTTCTTTATTGTGTATGTGTTGTGTTTCAGAGGGTTGGGATTCGTTTTCCTGTCCAACATGACTATAAAATTGGTTGGAAAATTGGTTGAAGAGGAGGATTGTCAGCTCTTTTCCAACAGCTGACATCCACTCTGCATCACTCTCTTTTGGTTAGCCCCCACAATACCGCTAAAGCATGCTCTGTTTTCATTTCTGATCTACACTCTCTGTTGTTCATTTGAGTTAACCTTTAGTTTTAATCAGTCACTCTTGTTTGAAGTCTAACGTCCTTCCTGTCACATTCCATGAGCCAGTTTGTGACGGCACATTACAATCGTGTCTGAGCGTCTACCTCAGTTTGTGTTGCACCAGGGCAGCAGCAGTCCCACGGTGGTGAGGCTTCAGCCTGCCAAACTCCTTGTAGCTGCGGTAGTATTGCTGAATGAGCACGGCAGCCCTCCTGCTCTGCTGGAACTTCTTCTGTTCGTGGTAGCTGCGGAATTTACTCTGGATAAGGATGGCGGCCTGCGTCATCTTCTTATAAAGTGCATACTGCCAACGACAACAAAACAAATATGTCAAGGTTTAGCGTTTCTGAAGAGTGCAATGGTGCTATGGGTTCAGGCTGTAGTAGAAGGACACAAGCTGAAGTTTGGCAATGAATTCAGCTGCTGTGAAAAACACGGAAACAAAACAATTACCTTCAAGGCTATCCATGTTAGCTTGCAAACAGAGAAAGGAAAAGATTGTGAATGATGCACTAAAATATTAAAAAGCTATATTAAATGTGTGGATCTGTCTCCTACGATTCATTCATTCACTATACTAAAACGTAAACAAAAGCGCTTATTTGATGTGACCACATCAGGGACGCTTCAACGCTTTGGGGGTGCCTACCTGTTTGTATTTCTTGTAACAACGTTGAATAACAGCAGCAGCTACTTCCTGTTGCTCTCTGAGTGGCCGCCCCTGTTGGAGAGTAGAGTGGGATAGGTCAGAGGTCACAGTAGAACCTGCATTTTGCCACAAAGGATATTGGTGGCTCAGTCAAGTCTCCCTGAGGTCTCCTGGTGGCTGGCATGTGAAAGCCACCTTGGCACGAGTCCACCCCAGGTGAACTGGCCCCCCATTTGAGCAGTGGGGGGAGGAGGCAGAGGAAGAGGAGGAGGAGGTGAACTGTCGAGTGACAGAGGCGCCAAAGGTCCACCTCAGTATCAGCTGGTAGACAGGCATAACAGATGACTGTAAACGACAGCGAACAGTTTGTCATATGAAAACTCATTAAAGGTAGCTGGGGGGTGGGTAGCAAGTTGAGGAATGGGATCGGGCAGGGGGGAAAGGACTGGTGTGTGGAGAGCTAGTTATAAACAGGCAGTAGCAGGCTCCATACACCTAACTACGGGAGAGAAACAGAGGCAAAGAGAAAGGAGGAGAACATAAGCTTAATTGTGTCTAATTGGAGCAGGGATAAAGGGGGACAGTGCAGTCGTTCCTCTAAGCAAGGCCATGCTCTGCTCAAGGCACCTTCCCATGCTGAAACCACAGGGACATATTTGGATATATTTTTTGTTGGTGTTGTAATGTGTATATGAGCAGTGGAACAGAGAATGAGACAGAGACAAAGATAGAAAAAACTGAATAATATTAAGCATGATTAGAAACAGTATATGCCCAGACGGAAGATATTAAAAAAAACATATCACAACCCTGAACTTTACTGCAAAAATCAGAACTCCGTAGCTTGGAACCAAATCAAAGTGAACGCTTCAACATCTCTCCAAAACCCAAAAACAATCTAAATACCAGTCCTAAGAGTACAGCCGTGTCACTGCAGGCTGCAGTACACACAGCATATGGCACCTGAGTGCCGGGCCTGTACCTTGTACTTGCGGAAGGCAGTTTGGACTAGGCGGGCGGCCTCATACAGCTCCCTCTGCTCTGGATCTGACAGAGTCAGCTGGGCCAGGTCTCGCTCCACCTTGCTGTTGGAGGCATTGATGAACTCACTCCAGTCAGCTGGGGATGGGAGTGTGGACCTCTCCAGGGGCCCCTCTCTCAGCGGAGACCCCCCAGGACTGAGGCTGGGGTTGGACGATGGGGTCAGGGGCTCATTATACAGAGATCTAAGGAAGGAAGATGAAATTCACTTTATTCAGACCCCCTCTTTAACATACATACACGTGTTAACCAAACACAGGCAGTTCACGGTACAAGCTACATGTATTATCTTCTTCATATTGTTCTTTTTTAATATCCAACCATTGTACTCCACGACAAAGTAGGATCCCTTTTAGACGAGTGTAACAGTGCATAGGAAAAAGGATGAATGAACCTATGGCTATGCAAAACGCACATCTGCCATTCTCTGTCCCATGGTGCTCCTTACCGTAGGTGTATGATGCTTGGCAGCTGTTCCACATCTCCAAGGTAGTTGGCCAGCCAATTCATAGTGTTGCTGACCCCTGACGTGTCTAAGGGCACAGAGTCTGTCGCCGTGAAGTTCTCCCTTTTGATTCTCTCTGGCGTCGCTTCAATGATGTGCTCTGCTAGAGTCATCATGTTCACCTATTTCGTTGGAACAAAAAAAAAAAAGGGGAGGTCCCACCTTGTTAATGTTTATCACCATACAGTTTAATTGGTACTGATTTCGGTGACTGCATGCGGTCTAGTCACGCGGATTTGACTGACTAAAATGTTGGCTTTAATGCGGATGAAGAGGATAATAATGATGATACTGTTGGAGGCTAAAATTCCTAATCCAGCTCTTCATCTGTTGGTGGAGTAGTTAGACTGAGATGGATGGCTGGAAGAATCCCTTGGCTATGGAAGTGGATCAATAGAGAGAGTTTATTATGCAGTGATGGTCATCGACAGAATGCCAGGTTGGCCTGGTGTATACCGCCTACCCATTGCAGAAGGCAGACATAAAAGAGTTGGCATGGTACTGTTATGTCCAATTTAAATCTCATCTTGCCTTGCTTTCTTCACTGCTGACTGTATAATCCATATGTAGTGGTGCCACTAATATCCATACTGTCTCCACCCTCTTATAAAATACAATATATGTAATATAAGAACTATACTATACATTATGCACTTCACGTATAAGGCTTCTACTTTTTATTTTTTTTACCAAGGGAAAACAACAAAAAGGGACTTAAAGCATCAGATTGCTTTAGCTGCTGCAGGATGACATATTGTTATGCCATTTCCATGATGCAGGCGTTTAAATCAACAGAGAAATTATTTTTAACCTTTCATCTGTAGCTGTACCAGTGCCAGGTTCTGCACATTTAGCTGACTGAGTACACAAAGTTTTTTAAATTCTCACCTGCAGGTCATCCATCTGTGTGAGACAGTCCTGGTTCTCCAGATCTTCCCGATAGGATAATAGTTCTGCGTCAGCCATTTCTCTGTCTGCCATCACGAGCATGCCAAGCTGTTCCCGCTGACGTAACCGGTTGACCAGTTTCTCCTTCCCCAGGCTGCTGCTTCCACTGACCCCCAGCGTCTTTCTCCCTAAGCTGCTGCTGGAGAAACTCTCTCTGGAGGTCCATCTGGTTGTCCCTGTGCTGCCTCCTGTAGACAGGCCCTTGTCTGAGCTCAGGCCCTCTGAGGACAGGCTCTTGGGGCTAGAGGACAGCTTGTGGAGCTGTTGCTGCTCCAAGCTCAGAGGAACAGACATGGCCTTGTCAGGCCGAGTCTGAAAAAGTTCTGGGTTGGGTTTATGTTTTTTAGCTAATGGGAGGTCTCTTTGGCCCTCGCTGCTGTAGTAGTTGGAGGGCTCTGACCTGGGCCGTCTCAAATCTGCAAAAACATAACATGTAACAGTTAGCTGCATAACAAAAACTGTGATAATCAGAAACAGAAAAGACCATCAGTCTAACTCCTTTTTGCACTGTACAGTCAGAGACAAAAAGAGAACTGTACTGGCCTGGATTGAGGCTTGTGGTGCTGGATGTGGTTGTCGTGGTGGCAGGACCTCCTTTCTTGCCGCTTGGTGCTACAACACTGTTGTTTGCCCAACTGACCATCCAGCTGTCTGTGGTGGGAGTGTCGGGGGCTGGGGAGAAAGACATGCGAGTTGTGGGTGGTAGAGGGGCTGGTGGTTGCTGTTCTTCCCTTTGTAACTGCTCCAGACATTCAGCCAATTTGGTATGGCCACGAGATCGGGCAATCGAGAGCGGTAAGCGTCCCAAAGAATCTGGAATAGCTAGGGCACGTCTGTCCCATTTGTACAGGACCACTGCTGCCTCCAGGTGACCGAGTGCACATGCCCACATCTGGATGGAAAACAGACAAAGAAGAAGCGGCAAAGAGAATGAGGGTTAGTAGATTTCATAACATCAAACTGTTAAATAATTGTTGCTTAAAATGTTCTAAACATATTCTAAACACTTCAGCTCTCTCACCAGAGGTGTGCAGGAGAAGTGATCCACATTAAGAGGGTCCACTTCTAACTCCAAATCAATACTATCAGCATGCTTGGTGCTGGACGGAAGAGAGAAAACAATTAGCATCCCGCTAATATTTAGTATGGTGCACACCAATTACAAACCAAAGTCCCATTATGCATTATGAATATTTTGTACTCACCGCCACTTGATGAGTGTTTGGATGAGAGTGGCGTAGCCTTGGCCTGCAGCCAGGTGCAGGAGTGTCATGCCTCTGAAGGTCTTGGAGTGGATTAAATGTTTGGACTTGGCCCAGCAAGCTCTGCTCATCATCTTCTCACAGACCACCACGACACGACTCTCGAAGGAGCTGCTGGCTTGCAGCTGGCCAGATACACACTCACATACACAAAAGAGGAAATGATTATTGGTTGTATATGCCCCTTTAGCAACAACAGCATTATAAACTCAGCTATATGTAATTACACATTCATGGATGACAAAGAAAATGTGCTTGCTCAGTGTTGTCACATGTACAATGACTGCCTTCATGCACAACATATGAGTAGCGTGATGTGGCTTTTTACCTGTGACTGGCTGTTGTTGCCCCCTCCTCCACCTCCGCCGCCTCCTCCTCCCCCACCTCCGCCTCCTCCTCCTCCTCCTCCTCCCCCTGTTCCTCCCCCAGCTCCGCCACTCCCTGCACTGCTCGGCTGCTGGTGGCTGGCCATCTCCGCCATCCTCCTCTCCATCTGCTCCAAGCGCTCCAGGATAGACATTCTGAACTGGTTATCTAGGCAAACAGTGGGACACAGAAGAACACGTCAGCACGCAAGTAGCATCCAGCGTGCAAAAAAAAAAAAGAGGGAAAAAAATGTCTGTCTTTGCTATTACCAGCACAAACAACCCTGTGTCCTGACAAGACAAATGATCACACAGTATGCACCACAAGCTGCACCAAATATGTTGCTCTGAGCAGCATTAAGACTGTCGCAGTGACTTGGGGCTTAACATCATGAGGCATACAATCAACCATTTAAGAACAAGTGCATGAGCCTGTTTCTGAGATACTGCAAAGCTGATGGCAAGTTAATATCCTATTTTCAGCTGTAACACACAAAAAAAACTCTCATAATCATTATTAATCTCCCCATAATGTGAATGAACACAATAGCATCAATCACCGACTTCATCAAAACAATTGGCTTTACTAAAATAACCCTTTAACGCCCATCAATCATCTGCTAATGGTTGCCGCCATTTCTCCTGCACCACTCAAACACAGCCCAGCAGACTAATACAGGTTGAATGATTGGCCAATGAGCGGGGGCATGTTAAATGTGTCCACCCTTTCACAAAGGGCTTCAGACATGCTCTGTGGTGGTGTACAGCAGAAGGCCCACTCCAGCTGATTAAGAGTACAGCCAAGGAGTCCCATTCCACCCCCCGTTCCATGGGCGTGCACGGTAGGAGGACTAAGAAGTTGACAGTATAGAATCAATCACAACTTGCATATATCCAGAGTCCTTGGAAACCCAGCCTGTCCATACATCAAGATGGATGGAGGAGTCTTTAAGAGTGTTTACATGCTGCTACTGCTTTGCATCCTGTGTTGGTTTAAGGGGTCTGCTCAGGTTTTCAGCCTTGCAACAAGAAAATCTGTTTTCTCTGTCAGACATATAGAACACACTGCATAATTCAATACCTAAGTGAGGAGAGGACAGTGCAAGTGACTTCTAAAGACTTGCAAATGGATTTCATTAGTCAAACAGAAACAAAAAATAAACACAGTCAAACTGGAACATCAGTTCAGATGTCAGATGTCAGATAGACGGGCAGGTTTTGATCACTACACCAAATGCATTCGAGTAACTAATATTAAGAGCTCCACACACACGTAAATTCTGTCATTTAAACCAATGCAGTAAGTTTATATAAGATTATAAGACACAAGGCTCATTTAGGGAACCACGCCCCCCTCCACAAACACACAAACAAACACTTGTCAGGGTTAACGTACACACATGCACACGCATGTACACACACATACAAAGTATGCTGTGTACAGACAGTGGAGTGGGATGGGCACAGAGAGCCCACTGCAGCAGGGAGCATAGAAGACTGCATTAGCATTCCCCATTTAGCCACTATGAGGCCGTTTCTGTGGCAACCTGCTGCCGAGTGGTAACTAGGCGACAGGAACATGGCTGTCTGTATGGTCTGCCTGCGTGCTATTGGCTTATTGATGAAGGGGAGGAGAAGGACTCAGTACTCCGGCAAAAAAAAAAAATGGAGAGAAAGGCAAACAATGAAAAAATAGAGTCCATAAATCTTCTTTCCCGTGCTTTTGTGTACTTGGCCTACTCTCTTTTCTCAGTGTTGACGCCGAAGGTAGGGACCTAATGACTCTAAGTGGGGAGCCTTCACAGTACGACCTGGTGACATTTGCGCTTTACGGTATCTTGGCAGTCACGGCTCTGGGCTCCGTGGAGAGCTAATGTCACAGTCAAACCTCCTATAAGCCACTGTAAAAGAGGTCAAGTAACTGCTATCATTGGACAGAAAAACATAATGTCACCAGCTGGTAAATTACTGCTCTCAGTGACAACATGCTGCACTGTGAATAATGGACTCGGAGGACAACACCGGGGTCTCTGCCTTTGATCCCTGCGTGCGCTGTAGGCTGTCTACATGGTCCTGTTGTCAGATCAACAGATCGCTCTCTTATCCAGCAGAAATCCTTCAGGATCCTTCTTCACCTACCAACATTGTGACATTGTGTGGAAAACGGGCGAGGTGAGGAGTTAAGAGCCTGTTCAAGACTGAGTGTTTGTGTCAGGAGGGGAGTCAGAGGGTTGAGATAGGTCACAGTGCCACAACCTGGCTTGGTACAAGGCTATGCTCTCCCTCTCCCTCTGGCTCACATGAGGGGAGAGATGTAGACAGAGAGATGTAGAGAGAGAGAGAGAGAAAGAGAGAGGGGGGATAGTTAGCGGTAGGCTGACATGTCTTTGTTAAGACCCAGTGCTGCAGTGTGCTGCAGTGCAGATGATGTCATCTCCACCTGCTGCCTGCTGCTCCAAATGCGATGCACGTCCACTGCAGAGGGAGGATGGGGGTAGAGACGAGTGGGAGTGGAGGAGGAGGAGACATGGAAGGTGAGCAGCCAAACAGAACTGTAACAACACGGTGACGCTGTTAACGCCCTCCCACTCTCCGGTTTACTCCCTTGTGACGGTGTGTGGCAGCAGACGTGGTCACTCTCGCACATTTAGGGCAGACTGTGACACGCTATTTTAAAAAGCAGTTGGGCGCATAAATGAGGCGGACCAACACTCATTAAACACTTGAATGAAAGGCAGGACTTGGACCCTTGCTAGCGTTGCCCATCCAAATTACAAATACAAAAGGAGAGAGAACTCTTCACATTTCCATGCTCCATCAATTATCTTGCACTTCTATCTACCTGAACTCATCTCAGTTGTGGGTTATACAGTGGAGTGTTATTTAGTGAGGGTTATTTAAATGAGAACACCTAACAGAGTTAAGCGTGAGTTTCTGTACAGTCCGTTACATAACAACTGGAGCGTGCTTTTTGAAATTACGGTGAATATGTTGCTAAATGATGACCCGACTCGTCTCCCCTCTCGGACAAAAGGATGGGAAAACACAACACTTTTACCAGAGTGACAGTTGCCTTGGCTAAAGAATGTGTGAAAACACCCACACGATACTCTGTGACAAGAGGTCTTGAACTTTCATGACCCAAATGAGTAATTTTGTCGCTTGCCTTGAGACCATTGCTCATTACAATAAATTACTAGTGTTGTCATCGTGGAGTCCTCCAGATACTGGCCCATGACCTGGTCCCATCACACAGATGAAGAAGCCGGAGTCCATAGGGAAAGTCACACATCTAGCACGAGAAGTCAGTAGTGTTCCTTAGCGTGCGATGACTGCTGTGTGTCACAGTGGCTCTGCTGTTGCTTCGTATTAGCTTGTCTCAAAGGACACTCGTGTCCTCTGAGAGTAGCAGAGAGCAGAGGACCTGTAAGATGTGCTCTGGGTTTTAACCACCGCCAACGTCACAGCCCTGTCCCATGTGATCGGTCTCATCTCTGGGACATGGGAGCAGCTCCTCATGAGACAGGTTGATATACAGATGGATAAGGGAAGGAAGGACGAGGCTGTTTATTGACACTCAGTGGAGCACAGTGGGAGTGAGAACAGGCTGAAGGGAGGAAGGAGACAGCAGGAGAGATTACAGGTAAAGACAGGACAAGGGTGGAGTGAGATGAGAAGACGGGAGTTGGGTTATTAATATAGTGAACTTCTGATAGAGTGTGGGAGGACATCTTTAATCCTCACTTCTGAACCCCTGGTTGTGTTCATGCCAATCAAGTTTAGTGCTGGACCTCATTATCTCTATGTAGCCAGTCAACTTCTCACATGTAACTCGGTAGAAAAAACTGGAGGGCAGCCTCCCTCCGGGTCTCTGTGTGAGCTGACTGACAGGGGCTGGTATTTGTGACCGCGCAGGGGAAGGGGCCAGGCCATCTGGCAGCAGCCCTCGCAGCTGGAACACATGGCTGTCTGCTGATTAAAGGCCGACTTTACTTTGACATAGTGTGATGACTGGCTGTGGTTTTGTTCTTTTTTCTTAATATTTTTTCTTCCTTTTAATTCTTATAGGCAGACCGATAACAGAAGATTTCAATTATTCAATGAATAATGTGACAGAGACATCTTTCTCTTGCACAATCTGTTATGATGGCATCAAATCTGTTTGAGGATGTAGTCTACCCATCCATCTGCTATATGACTTATCCTGTTCAGGGTCGCGAGAGAAGCGGGCCGGCGAGAGGCATGGTGCACCCTGGACAGGTCGTCAATTCATCACAAGGCTAACATACGCATCGGAATTTTGAGTTTCCAGTTCACCTAACCTGTGAGATTTTGGACTGTTTTAGGAAACTGGATGACCTGGAGAAGACCCCTCAGACACATGGAGACTACACACACAAGCAAAAGCAAATAAAATGTCCAAAGTTTAGTTGCGTTTATAATTTGCCATTTCAGTGCTGTAAAACATGCCATGTTCTCTCCGTCGGGGGATTGACTGTGTTTTGCATGCCCTATCACTCAATCCAAAATCATTTTGTCAGTAGGTAAATGTTCTTATAGCTTTACTGCTCTTGCATACAACAATTTGCAACTTGTACACAACAGCAGAAATGAGCAGTCAGCACTGATGTCAACATTTTGATTTCAAGACTAAAAAAAAACACAGGTTAAGCCAGCCAGATGACTTCACATCACTGCAATTCTTCGGTTGCAGTGTACGAACAAATTACAGCAGCAGCAACATGTGGATAATGCATTTTTAAGGACAAGGCACTGTGTCCTATCAGCTAGAATTGGCTCTCACCACTGTTTACACAAATAATGTATTCTCAATGATATCCAGTACATCAGTTTAATAACCGCAAAGAAAGGTCACAATGCCTGAATGATACTTTTCTGTTCTGCCACAAAGGTGAAGCAGCTCTTAACCGGCATTTGTCCAGCTATATAGGTCAATATGAGTACAGTCTGGATGCTGAATAGATGCATTGTGTCACATTGAAGGTAAAATGCCAAGAGTGCACACCATAGGGATTTACTGCCATCCGCTATCACACTAATAGAGTGATAGAGTATTGGCTTTTTGTCTTGGAGTGTAGACTAGTTTGATTTTCTATAGATGTTCGATTGATACAATACCAGTGCATATCATTAGCTGCCTATTTGCATAAACAACTATATACAGCTTGACACATCAGCTGCAGGCAGGGGTGCAAATGAGAGATGAGTGAAGAAATAATTTCAAAGATGAATCAATCTGATATAAAACACCGCGGCCCAAGGGACAGGACGTCTCCCAAGCGTTCCATTAATAGTAAGACAACACAGTTAGGCTAAATGCATTCACAGGATTCTCAGCCAGATTTTTCTCTGCATCTTTTTCCACATTGCTCTTGAAATCATCTTTCTGTCTCCTGTCACAAACATGGAAACATATCTGTGGCATATTGTACCGTAGCAACAACTGTGATTTACAAGTGAGGGCAGACGGAATAGCGAGGGGAGATAGAGACCTGAGACTCGGAGCCATTTGATCGAGATTGAGATAGAATGCATGCTTGGTTTGAGACTATTTATATAACGCTCTCTATTTTAATTTGGTCTAATGACAACTCAGAGGGACACAGCTACACAACATGAACATGGACTGAACCTGAATATGATGACCACATCAGCAGACTAGCCATCAAAGGAAAAACTGAACTTACAATATACCATAAAAGAGGCACTTTCCCTGGCTTATAGTTATTAATATATGGCACAGTTAGCTACAAATACAGAAAGATACATTATCCCTTTGTGCTTTATAAGCAGACTGGAGCCTTTTAGCACAGAAGTGGACAATCTAATGCATATTTCAAATCACACCATGGATAGGCTGATGCATAACATAATGTAACCTAATACAAACCGCAGACTTTAGCTTTTAAACATACCGAAGGCTTTACTTGACACCTCTTTGACTGTCCTGCCAGAAACTACATCTCCACAGAGCTAGAATTTATTGCAAGAACTGTATATTGGATTGCATTAGACAGACGAGAAATTTTTATGTCTACCCACTATATATTGGACTGAAGTGGACTGTAAAATTCTGAACTATAATGCTGAATAAAAAAATGGCACAACTGTAAGAAAAAAAAATCCAATTAACACTAGAAGTCAACAACAGTAAGGTCATCTTAAGTGAGGTCATTCCTAATTATGTGCGAGGCTTGAACTGAGGCACGAACACAGCCAATGTGCTCCATCCAGACGACTGTTTCTCTTTACATGTACCTATCTCTTTAAACGCTCTTGTGTGGGGTGATCCATCACCTTTAGGTGTAAGCAGTCCCACGTCACCGCTGCTGTTACTACTACTTTGGCTATTGCCCCTTTTAACAGTACCAGCACTAGTAAAACTACAACACCTACAGTAGCATAGCTGCCTCTAAATTGACATTAACTAATAACACTGCTGTCATTTCTATTATCATTAATGACAGTAGTACATTACATCTGCTACCGTAATATAACTGATTGCATAACTAACAGCACACTTTCCACAACTAATCTTAATAATGTAGAGGAGAGAGAAAAATAGATCATCTTTAATGTCCCAGGAGGGAAATCTGAAACCTGCATATGTTCATGTCCCACATGAGAATTGATATAATGGTCATATATACACATATACATTCATGCCGCTGGATGTATTCAAGCATATGCTTATATGCATATATCCACACTCTATATGTACGTACACATCTATACAGTGTTCCTGGGTTATTTTTATTTAGGGCTGCTGTTGGAAAAGGGGGGGGAAACTCCTGTAAAAGTGATGTTATTAATATTAATATGTATAGTCCTGCTTCTGCAACAAGCACACAACTACTGTACGACAAGAGCAACTGAAATTGCTAACACCACAATAAAACTGTTATGTGCAATTAAACCAAGAAACAAACTGTTCCCACTGATGCTTACTGTACTCAGTAAATCATTTTGCATCACTATATTGAATGCATATGCATTTACTCATGTAAAACAACTTTTTCAAAACATGATGCAAGAGCAGTGCAATGCATGTCGTCCCACGCCTTGAATACAGGACCAAGCTCGAAACTTCACAGGCGAGCAACAGGTAGATAAATGCATTTAAGTATGTCATTTCCTCACATTAAAAGCAAAGTTTGAAGACTTAAACCAGGTTTAAGTGAAGTCGCTGTTCGGAGATAAGCGGTGCTGATCACACGCTCGGCGGCGGCACGCACGATGGAGCACAGCAGCGACGTGTAGTTTAAAAAAAAAAAAAAAATCATTATTATTATTTTATTTCGCACCATTTTGATCGTAAAGTCAGTCCATGCTGTTGATCCCTGAATGCAATGAGTAGATTTGACCGACAGCACGCTGGCCCCGATAACCTGAGCAGCGCTCAGGGATGCGACAAGCCTCCAATGCGCTATAGGAACTACACTTTCGACAACACGTGAAACAGCACTCGCAGCTGGCAGCCAGCCTGAGACACAGTCACCATAGAGTTGAACGGACCAAAAACTGTCACGAAAGAGTCCTTGAAATGTGGAAGAAAGAAAGAAAAGTACCAAGACTCGGAGAGCAGTCGCATGAGAGCAGCAAGTTAACTTCCTCTGCTCTCCAGAATGCCAGAAAAACAAATCATGTTTTTGTCCCTGAAGGCGTCTTGACGAGTCTTTAACATGCCCAAGCACTAGTCGTGAGTCAGGAGTTGGCTACTATCAACTCTCCAGTGCTCTGCAATGAGGAAGAGTCACATGAAACACTTGAAGAAAAAAAGCATGTGGCCAAAATAGACAATTTCTGTCCAAAAAAAAAAGAAAAAAAAAAGCTCGCACACAGTATGGACCCACATTAAAAAAAAAAGACACAAACAACTTAAGCATGCGGGATGTTCGAGGAAAACGTGTTAACTTCAACTTCTGGTGGCAAACACGAGAAACGCACAGAATATTAAAAACAGCTCCCCAAAAACACAACACAAACACAACACAGCACAGCACTACAGCCATAGAGAGGTTGAAACTTAACACTTCTAACCTTCTATTTTATTTTCCATTGGAGTCCACCTCAAAGCCCCAAAAAAATAAAAAATATAAAAAAATAAAAAATTACTGCCTCTTTTGTCTTTTAGGAAATGTAGGTGTCATTCACTGGCATCCTGACCCAAAGAAGTCCAACCAAAGCTGCATCTCACTCAAATTGCAGTTTTGCCCCCAACAGTCTGACGGTCAGGCTTACTGCATGGTGTTATACGGAGGAACAATAAAAATATATATCCTTGGTGTAGACTGAATCTCAATCTCAACAGAGCACTCGTCAACAATAGAACAAAGTGAGGGAAGAGAGCGACGTGAGGAGAGAGAGAGAGAGAGAGAGAGAGAAGGAGAGAGAGGAAGACCGCTCACTACTCTTCTTCCTCTAATAGCCCCCTCCTCCTCTTCACTTGTTTCACCTCACACACATACACACTTTTCCTTGTGTTTCTAGTAGTCGCTGCTCTCCCAGCCTGCAGTAAAATGACAAATACCGCTGCTAGGAGACGTTATGCGCACGTGCCGCCGGTAAACAGACGCCCTAATTCCCGTTTTTTGTTTTGTTTTTTTTGCCGCCTGCTCCTCCTCGAGCCGTGGTCCTGGCTCCTAACAGCTCGCCCCCGATCTTAATGTTATCATCTGTTATACTTGTAATAATCACTGCTCAGTCTCTGCTCGACGCGCGCGGCTGTTAAATTCGGTTCGCCGTCCGCCCCCGTGCCTGCCCGCGCGGAGTCTCTCCCCCTCCGCACTGGACAGAGTCGGCACCACAACCCCCGCTGGATTCGCCTCCTTCCCGCCTTGCCTTGCCGTCTGTAACTAAATCTCGCTCTGTTTGCGGTAGTTTACCATGTTTACCCAAACACGCCCACTCCTCCGCTCCTGCATTGTGTGGTGTGCACGGTCTGCCGTTTGTCACGCCGGTGTAGTTAGAGCTCAGAGTCAGTACTGTCAACACGCTCCCCTTGAACACTAACAGTCAGTATGCCGCTATGCGGGGCTGTATTTTTTTTTTTTTTTTTTTTAGTTGGCAGATCCCAGCGAACCTCTCCCGGCTCGGGGTCGTGCGATCTGAGCTCGGGGACTTATTGGGGCGGACGATGAGTGCGTTCTGCAGCTCCGACAGCTTTTTTCTGAGCTGCCCATGGCTCCGTACCTGCAGTGCTGCAGAGAAAAGCGCCCCTTCCCCCACTCTGCATTATGACAAATCAAGGCAGGCAGGCAGCTGTGCCATTAGCACATCATAGCACAGCGAGTCTTCCGTGGGAGAACAAACTCAAAAAGAAAAAAATAATAATAATAAAAAAGAAAAGCTGTACAGCACACCAAATAAATATTAAAAAAAACAAACAATCAGCAGCCTGGTTAATCACTTGGCAGGACGCAAAGGGTTAAAAAGCGTGACTGCACAGGCACGGCAGGCACCGGGAATCGTGTCACATTTAGTGTTTTTGAAACTAAATGGCTGGCTATCATTATTCTGTTAGAGGTGCAGCGCCTCTTGCCTCCCCTGCTGTGCTCCAACACTGTGGACATTATCGATGTGATAATAACTACACATGCCCAAGTGATTACACCCTGCCCTACTTCTGAGAGAAGTTATGTGGTCTAGATATCACAGTGGAAATTGAATTTCTATGTGATAACATAGGAGGGGGGAGGCGAACAATGACAAACAAGCATGCATTACTTTTTAGAGGAAGAAATAAAAAGAACAGCTCCACACGGAGCTTAAAGCGCGCTCTGCGCCACAGGCGCTGTCCACAGTGCGGTGGTCCTGAAGCTGATGGTCACACGCGCCTTTTGCCTTTGCCACTAATGTCTTGTAGTAACAATCCATTATGAATGTTATTGGCACACTTCAATGTTTCCTTCTGGTGTGGCCAACAATGTCCTCTTGCTCTGTCACACCTGGTGCCACATCGGCTTGACACATCTTCTGTATACTCAGGCATGGAACACAAACATTTATTGTAGATGTCATACTCTGTTCAAGTATCACTCAGTCTCAACTGTTACTACTTTGTGCTGCGTTCTCAACACTTCAAATGTCTTTTTTTTTGTTCTCTACTGTCTGTGTCTAATAATTGTAGTGACAGATGATTTATCAGCGGCTGGCTTTGAGATAAATGAAGATGAAATCCTGCCAAGTTTCAAAACCCCAGTGCAATCAGGACATTGTCATCCTCAAACAGGAGACCACAGATTGCCATGCAACAAAACAGTAAGAGGTGGCACGCGAGGGGTTAATATAAGTAAGGTAATAGGGTGGGCTGTGTTTTCCCTGAGACAGTCAGCTCCTCCTTAACTGGTTCTGTGAATGGGCCAGTGAGGCAGTAGGGTATGAATGGCGGAGGGATCCACCGGTACTGCCGTGTATGGGAGCCGCCAGCTCTCGATTACTCACTCCCACTCCCTCAAGGGCCGTCTGCAATGCAGCTGTCCTGTGAGCCTGTGCTTCGCTGTGCCCTACTTTATCCTGTCAATGCTCAAGCACTGCAGCAATGCTTCTACAGCAGCGCACGCACGCACGCACGCACACACACACACACACAAACACAAACTGTATGTTTGCTACTTACATACTCATTACATTCTGGTGAACATGCCTACAGTTGGTCTCCTGGCTCGCAGACTTAATTAGAATTTAAACAGAATGGAAATTTGCCAACCCTGCAGCATCTATTGTTATATGTAGAAGACCTCTAGAATGCTGATCTACAAAAAGCATTTTTTTTTTTTTTTTACTGTAAGGGGATCACACAAAACAGTCAATACTGATAAAACCCAGCGTCCGAATTTGTCATTGCATTTTCACTGCTGTATACACAATATCACCCCCATTGGCTGCTTGTAACATTGGCAAGACGGGAGAACAAGGGGCTTTCTCTCTGTGAAATGACCTCAACACAAAGCTTTAAATATCCATCCATCCATTATGTGTAACCGCTTATCCTCATCAGGGTCACTGCTGGGGCTGGAGCCTATCCCAGTTGACTTTGGGCAAGAGGCGGGGTGCACCCTTGGACAAGTCGCCAACTCACCACAGGGCAGCTTTAAATACGACATGTTGTATTTTAGTTGCACTTTTTAGAGCAATAGGCTGCAAAGTGAAAGTAAAATCCCCTCAACACACCTTAACACAAACAAAGTTAACTCTCAAATCAGTTTCTCCTAACAGCGGGGCTGCAGGTTACGACTGAAATCAATAAGAATATGTATCTGATGGGTGGCACGGTGGCGCGCAGCGGTTTGCATTGTCGCTTTACAGCAAGAAAATCCATCAAGATCCAAATTGATCATATCATAACTATATGATTCCAATAAAAGTGATAAATGAAAATAATAAAAAATGAATTCCTGTCCAGCCCACAAAAAACACTTCTGAAGTTCTGAAGGCTCACTTACACAATCTCTACCCATACTGTGTGCAGCCAAATCAAGGATTTTCTTTTAGGATCAAAGGATCAGCATGTTTTTACAGCGAGAAACTTATGATTTCATATTCCACTTGTTATCATTCCAACTCCCGTAGTCGTGTCTGATATGTGAGAGGCAACAACTCCAATCAAAATTCAAGCCAAGCTGGATATTAGTGCAGCAGAAACATTTAACAGCAGCATAAAACATGGGACAGAAATTGCCTTTTTAATTGCAGAAAATATAGATAATGTGTTTTCACATTTTTGTGTGGATAAAAAAATGTAAGGTCAGAGTCTTTTGGCAGGTTCCTAAGTATTTAACAATACCCTGCAGATTCCCGGCTCCAGGGAAAGCTAATGCACGTATAAGTTGTGACAAATTAGTTTAGAGCAAGGCTAGAGAGAGGATTTGCCATGCGTGATGGTCCAGCAGATCATGAATCAAAATGAACAAAAATTAATAAGGCCACAGGAGATTTGGAGAGCCAGATAGAAGAATTAGAGAGTTACATAACAAAGTAATGAGTGAAGGAAACAGACAGGAAAAACTGAGAGAGGGAGCCAGGACGAAGGGACCAAAGAGACCTACCATCCAGCGAGAGCCAGTCGTGCTGAGATGATGGCAGTGAAGGAAGAGCGCGGGCCTTGTACTCAAACACCACCGAGTTGGAGAGGATCTGGTTACTGACAGCCACCTGTAGCGTCACCAGACCTGTGTCATGAGCTGGAGAGGAGAAGAGAATTCAGTACATATAAAGGACACACAGAGTCGCTATTACCTGTTGAGATTTGTTTCTTGGCACTGGGTGTCTCCATTTTTCATGGACCACTACTTTCATTGTCAGATATTATGTAACATTACAGTGACTCATATGATGCCACACGAAGTTCAACCTGTTACATCTTGAGTAAATACATTTTGGGCTGTTTGATAGATGGATACCTGCTTTTTTAAAAAAATATTATATTAGAATAAACCCAATGCTTCCCTTAAAAATCCATAAAGAACACAAAAAGACTCCTCTGAATGGCTCATGAATAATGTGTTGGAGAATCCTTCCTGTAAACATCATTTCTCTTCTTTGATGTGTGTGTGTGTGTGTGTGAGCAGTCTCTTGTCTTACCTGGGCAGTAGCAGCGCAGCACCCCTGGTTGGATAAGAGAGGCTGGGACTGAGATCTGGTCAAACAAGCAGCTGTAGTTTGAGCTGGCCTCTTGCCAGGGCCCAGTGATCAGCACCTTAACTCCACCCTGAGAAATGGACAAAACAAACTCATAACATGCCTGCCAAATCAGTTTCAAGGACCCTCGATTGTATAATTTGTGGTACGCCGCCATCTAGAGTGCAAAGATAAGAATGACACCAAGGAGAAGAAAACAACTCCCTTATACTGACCTCTGCTGCCATCATGCGGATAAACTACATAACTTCACTGCACACACTTCCTAAAGCGATAAACCAGCAAAGACGTTCAAATAGTGTGCTACCCTCCAGAGGTTGAAGGAGGGTATTACTGCTGACAACATAATTGTAACACTGGCAAGTCTGTGCATCATCAGAGAGTGGTGCAAATATGCTTACACACTTCCTCTACTAGCTCGCTGTGGCTGGTGGTAGATAGACATATTCTATATTGTCCTTGTGAGGAAACGTGTGTATGTACATAGCCTCAAATAAATAAATAAAATATATAAATACATTATAAACCAAAATATAATCACACCACCCTGTCTTGGCCCCCCAACAGCGGAAAAAGCCTCTCACCACAGTCATGACTGCAAATGCTTTCACTGTCTTAAACTGAACATTAATCTCTTTCAGAATAGCTTCATATATCCATTCAGTTTCTCTTACTTTTAATATAATTATGAACTGCCACTTTAAATTTGATCATTATGCTTTTTTATGTCCTCAGTCACTCCTAGATTCCAAAAGTGTGTCAGTTCTTATGACAAAAAATGTATATTTGAATACAAATGTATGTAGCCTGTTTTATATAATATAAAATCTAATATATCATAATATAATAGTGCAATTCACTTTGCTTTCCATAATTATGATCCAACAAAAAGATTTCTGAGTTATGCACTAACCCTCAAGGACGGTTAGTTTTATTGCTGGAATCATTTAATTATAGATCAGGTCATATTTACATCTGTACTAAAAAGTGCATTGTTATTTAATGCCATATCTGGTTCATATTTAATTATTTTTAGTAGAATATATGCTGTAAATCTGACTATAGGTTAATTCTGTGTCTGGAGCTTGTCGTACAGATATGTAGGATTTAGTGACATCTAGTGGTGTAGTTTCAGATTGCAATGAGTCTCTCATTCCACACTCCCAATGTGAGGGAACGCACACAAAATGCAGAGGGACCTCTTTATAGCCCGTGTTTAGTTTGTTCATTCATGGCAGTTCAATATGGTGATTATACATTAATGAAAACACAGTTATGCATATTATATCCAACTTCAGTCATATTCTGTAAATAGAGCCGCCTAAATCTGTATACTTCATCAGAAGTTCATTTCAGATGCTTGAATAACTTCAGAAACACGCTCCCCTGACAACTTTCTGACTCGTCTTTTTTCATTTCCTTCACTAGGAATGTCTTCCGAGAGAGACTGAAAATACGCACTGTTATCTCCATATTTTAACCCTCATCATGTCCACCCCTCCCCCCGGGCTCTGTGAAAGCTGAGCACAAAGCACAACACATTTTTACAAAGAAACATCTCTTCTGATTGAACATAAACCTACCCTTGGGCTTAATATTTCCAAGCAACTCAGAGAGTAGTGTCAGACGCAAAAACTCGAGCTCTGCAAAGCGGCTGCTTGTAAAGCTTATGGCTGTGACCACACAGTAATAATTGAACGCGACCAAGATGAGCTTATCAACACATTTCTCTCTTCTGGATTATGACAACTGGACAGGAAGATGACTTCAGTGGGTGAATCAAACTGAAACTGTTTCATACTCACTGAAGGTTAGTTTTGTGTAACTATAAATGACATAAATTCATGCTGACCATAGCTGCAGTTGTTCATGAGCAAAGTACTATTTACAAGTTCCTGATCATATGCTCAAAGGATTGATTAGTCTCTGTAAGCAGCAGGGTTTTCTCGGGTCTATTGATTGTGATATTGATTATGCCTCTGCATCAGTGAAGCACAGAAATACTTTTTAGACGTGTGTATATATTTCAGGGAAACCTTTGCCATCTGCCTGGTCAGTTTTCTCTGTGTCTATAAATCAATATACAATTAACATTTTTGCTCTAAGAGGAGATCAACTTCCTGATCGAAGAAACTAAAACAAAACGTTTTATGCACGGATATGGATTTTCAGCTTATGCACATTTTTACGGATAAAACAAAGAAAAACGAACAAAAATGACTTTCATCAGTAGTTTAAATAATGATGGCCCATAAATAAAGAGCCCTGTCACTCACCTCAGGGTAGGACCATTCAGGGGAGTAGTCAGTAACCATGAAGAGCCGTCCTGTGGCCTGAAGCATCCCCATCCCCTGGGCTACAGCTGCAGAAACCACCTCTGCTACATTCATGTAGGACAACGAGCCTGCCTCCCCTGTGTTTCCCCCTGCTCCAGCACCTCCACTCAGAGACTGGGGGCTACAGCATGGCTGAAGGCAGAGCTCTGAGGGGTTGTAGCCAGAGCCCCGGGCCCCTCCATCTTCCTGGCCTTGCTGGGGGGCACCACCAGTTGTGTTTTGACTCTCAGAGCTGTGGGTTGTGACTAGCTGGTGAGCATACAGGGCCCCTCCAGCTGACATGGTGTTTCCACTGCCATCCACTGAGATGAAGTCATTAATGAGGTCAGAGAACTGGTTACCAAAAGAGATGTCAAAGTGATCCAGGCTGATCTCCATGCCTGTCGCTCCTGCTCCTCCATTACTGGCCGCTCCACCTAGGCCTTGGTGGGTTCCGACGGCGTTGTAGAGTCCCTGGACCATGCTTGTGCCCTGAAGGAGAGGCTGCAGCTGCTGTTGCTGCTGGGAACGGTTGCTGCCGTCATTGTTGTTGTTTCCATTATGAATTGCTACCCCTTCTCCTGCACCTCCGGTCCCTCCTCCGCCACCATCCGAGGCCTGTTGCAGATAGTGCTCTGCGCCTCCTCCCTCTCCGTTTCCTGCCCCACAGGCCTGAATGTGGTCTCCTGGCTTGAGTAGATTCTCGGCTCCATTTTCAGTGGCTCCAGCTTGAACTGAGCTCACACTGCCTGGTTGTTCCAGACCCACCACCTCCTCATGCTCAGTGCCAAGCCCAGGAAAGGTCCCCTGGTACTGTAGCAGCTGGAGGGAGCCAGCCTGTCCAGGCCCCTCTGTAGGTGAGCCTCCATTACAGTTGGCCCTGTGCTGGGTCTGGTGGGCCTGGTGGTGGTGGTGTAGGTGGCCGTTACTGCCAGGGGAGTCTGTCTTCACCACCTGCATCCCCATATAAGCTCCAGAATCATGGGAGTTGTGCTCCATCAAATGTGTTTTCTGACCCATGGTGGGCCTCCCCTGCTGAGCCTGGGCTGTCTGAGAGGCATCCTGAAGGAAGAAGTTGGGCGAACGATTCTGATGTTGCATGTGAGGACTGGACATGGCCTGACCATACGTCACTGTGGCAGCGTTGGAAGTATAGTCCTGCTTGGCATCAATGGCACTGAAATCCATCTGCTCCAGGGTGGTGCTGGGACTTAGACCCCCACCGGAAGGAAGCAGGGAGCCTGCTGCGGTCAGAGTAAGGCTACCCTGGCCTGAACCAGCACCAGATGACACAGACACCGCATTGCCACAGTTTACTACTGCCCCCACCTGGTAGCCACTCTCCTTGGCCATCTGCTGCTCAAAGGAGGTGTCTTCCGTCTTGATATTCTTTACCAAAGCTGAGCTGAAGGTGTAGCCGTTGTCTGACATGGTGGGGGAGCGTTGCAGGTTGCCGTTGGTGCTACCGTTGCCACCAGAGGAAGATGAGGCTGAGGAAGAGTTGCCCTCTGTCTTCATTGCACTGCCTCCATAGGTCTGGCCTTGTTTGGGGTTGTTCAGGAAGCAGTCGGGGTCAAAGTTCATATTAGTCTCTGGGATCTTGATGGATCCAGAGTCAAGACTGCTGGAGAGCACCAGTTCCTCAGATACCCCGGCTGAAGACAGCATGGACAGACCGTCTCCTGCTGCGGTAGTCCCAGGTTCCCCTACTCCTCCACTGGGGAAGGCAAATTTGTGACGATCAGAGGTCACAGACAGCACCAATCCCTGTGAGGTGGCATCTGCACCCATCAGGTGACTGTTGGGACCCCCGGTAGGAGACATGCTGTAGACAGGGTCTCCAGTGACTTCAGACATAAAGACACTCTGGGACAGCCCAGACATGACAGAGGCCACATGGCTCATCCCTGTCACAACAGGGCTGTCAGCCATGTCTGGATCGCTGTTGAGGCCGCTACTGATGGAAACAGGGGAGTTCTGCGTGGTGTCAGGGACCTCAACCTGGTTGGTGGATGACACCTCGGTGCTGTTCTGGTGCAGCAGGACAGGCTTGTGGACTTTGCCATTGCGTTTCTCCCTGGCGCTGCCCCCTCCGCCTCCTCCACCAGAGCTCTTGCCTCCACCGTGGGCACTGTGCTCTGTCTTCCCCTCCGACACATCGTTGTTTTGTACCTCAGAGTGAGCGCTGCTGTAGCCCCCTGAGCGGGGATCCACCTTCGGGGAGATGATGCGGTGTTTGGCGCTGTTGCATTTGTGGTGCACACTGCTCCCTGCACCTATACGAGGACAAACAAAGAAAAAGAGGTTGGGGATTTGGATGGGTGACAAAAAAAGGTACATACTATTTGTTTTTTCCATATAAGAAATAATAAGAATTGGGCAATAGTACTGTCCAAGGAGCAGGGACAAACACGGATGATCTGTTTGTTTTTATCAGTTTGTGAAAGACGGTTTTGTCTTGGGGATGATAAAACTAGCCTTTCATTTTAGTATACAGTGAGTGAAGCGTATGGGAAGTTTTGCATGGCTTGTTACCTTTAGTCATCAGAAATAAAAATTATGGTCTATTCAGAGTAATTTGTTTCAGAAATTAATAAACCACTGGTCGACATTATTTTCCTGAGTGACAGCCTATAGAGAAATTACACAGCTGAAAATATTTGATTGATTTGCATAACATTTGAGAACAGCTGGGCTATTTCAGATATGACTCTGACACAGTTCCCAGTAAACAAAAATAATAAGCCAATAACCCGGAAACTCAATTTCACTATGAATCAATAACAATAGACCTCAAACACCTTCTCGGTACTACCATATGAAAAACAGCATCTTTATGGCCATTTTGTTTCTCTTGCTGAATTTTCCAGTTCTCTCCTTTGAGAACAAACTCCATCCCACCCACTATCCCTTACCCAGGGTGCCCGTGCAGAGGCAGTTGTGAGTCCGGGGAGGTGGCTTTAGTTTGGTGGCTGTCCAGAATCTGTTGCACTAGCTGCTCCACTGAGAAGCCAGAGCTGCTGTTCCCATTGCTGCAAGTCCACTTGATGCCATGAACTGCCGGGAGAGAGGAGGAGACAGAGATGTCAGCCAGCCCAACAGACCACCAGCCACGCCAACCCCCCGCCCCACCCTCTGCTCTCCCTGTCTGTCTGCCAGCCAGTATACCTCATGCTGCTCACTGGACACCTCTATAAATGTCAACATTACCAAGGTGCAATAGGCAAATGAATATTTCTGTTTTTTTTCCGGAGGCAAAACAAACAACCCACTGACTGGCCTCAGGTAAGGTGTATAGTAGTTTCATTAGTAGAATTTCAGTAGCGATACCTTTAGCTCTCATTATGCTGAAGAACCATGCTCTCTATCCTGTCTAATAACACTAAACTCCAGTCACTCTTTTCTCCTGAACGTTTTGATCTTCTCCAGCCTCCCTTGGCTGTAATGTAAAGCCTCCTGTACTGCGCTGCTCATTCTCTGTTGTGCCTCTTTCCCCTCCCATGAGTCAGTGTCTGTTGCTACTTTGTGGCCTCCTCTCTGTGAGTGCTGATGAAGGTGACAGCAAACCCAGTCCTTTCACCCTCCACCCTTACCCCGACCTATGACTCTGTTCTGACAGGGAAAGCCCCTAGGGAGGAACATCACCTAGCTGCTGCTGCTGCTGGGTCTGTGCAAGGAAAAAAAAAAGAGAGAGAGGCTTTCTCTGTAAAGCTCCTGCTTGCCTCAGTCACACCTCGCTAGCAACTCCTAATACTTTTCATCGCTCCACTTGCCATCCAGCCACCACTTTTGATGAGACAGATAGTGGTTTTAGTGGCTGCAAGGTGGTAGGAGACACCACTGAATACTGCAGAGCTCGGGCTCTCAACCGGGAAAAAAGGTAATATTTCAGAAGTGAAGCATATTTAGACTATCAAACAAAATCAAGCCTTCTTTAATTCAAGTTCCCCACACTTCAGTACCTCCCGTAGTTAAATATGCAAGAGAGAGATATATAAAGAGAGTCCGAGCATGTATGAAAAACAGTGAGTGAATTTGCTTAGTGCATATCCGTTTGCATATGAGATAAAAGGAGACGGAAACAGCGAACGAGGATGAGGGTAATGCAGATTAAAGACAGAGCTGGTTAAAGTGATGTGGAGAAGAAAAAAAAGAGGCTAGGATACATGATTGGATGACTGCGATAAGGATCTAACTTGAAAGCTTTAAGATCCTTTGGCAGATTACAGGCTGGTCACCAGCAGATGTCAGTAGAACCGCTGTGATGAAGCTAAGATCACACGCTCGGCAGACAACTCGCTGTGGCAGGTTATAGAACCATAAACAGGATTCATTTTGATCTATTATAAAGTCAGATTTATTCAGCCATTAATCCAGAGTGACTGAGCTGAAAAAAGGATTGGACACCAAACGTGTCAGGAAAGTTTCATCTAACGTCATTATAATTACTGAACAAATATAATTGTGTCTGTCTGGAGATCCCATTAGACAGTGTGGCTTGAGTCACCATTCACCTCCTGACAGTGTGTGCAACAGTACAAATTAGATGATGCTAGTATTAGTGACACAAAGATGATAGGGCCATAGGCATACTAAAAGCGCTGTCATGAATCCCCTTCTGTGACAAAGCCAGGAGGAAGGCTGCAGGACAGAAGTGCATCCGTTTTTGCTGATCTGATTCAGAGAGGGTGACAGAGCAAGAGTGAGCGCCTAAAACAACAGCTTACATTCACCATGTAGTGCCATCCCTATTTGTCCAAACAATCTTGTCTCCCCTCCGCCCTGATCCCTCATGCCAGAGTTGCCACAGCCCTCCTCATCTAGACGGGCGTCACCCCCGGAGGCTCTGGGTTGTTGACGTACAGTTACCGCCGTGTCTGCCTGTCTGCTCTTCTCACTGAGGGTTATGTTCCAAAGCAGACATGACAGGAGCAGTGCCACTAGGTTTAATCCTAGTGGCAGCAACAGCACAGGCACCAAACAGCAACCCAGTCACATCATCATTCTGATGACTGCATCCTGTCATGAGCAGCGTCACACAGCCCTAATGACAAACGCAAGTCGATCTCTAGGACACACGCATATCCCCATCTGGTTGCCTCTGCACCATTGGGCACTATATGGGACAGTGGAGTGCAATAGTTTACATGATGGCCGGTGCTGTCTGTCTTGCCTTGGTCTGTTCTTCTCTGCCCCTGTCTGTCTAGCCTGAAGAGGCCTTGTGTCTGCTTGAGTATTTGTTAAAGCCACTCATGCGCTATCTGTCAGCAGGCTTGGGGCATAGCTGGAAAGAGTGCTTGCGTGTTTATAGTATTAGACCAAAAGAGTGAATCAAGCTGGCTGGCTTGTCTATGGAACTGTAGCGTGACTGAGTAGTGATGCCACTCTCTTACCCTCCCCTTCACCCCCTTGCTTCTTCTCTTTCCCATCAAACACTGCAGGGCGTTAAGGAGGAAGAGGTCAGACAAGGCCATGTTTCACAGGGCTTATATTTGAACTTGTGTGTGTGTGTGTGTGTGTGTGTGTGTGAGGATCTGTGCATGTGAAAGTTTCTGAGACTGAGAGCTCGATGGGTATGTGTTTTTGTCGTGGGGAGACAGAATAAGCTCAACTGATCCATGAAATCCACACTTTCCCTTTGTTGTTTTTTTGTATCATTAGAGGTGTCAAATGGTTTGTGCACTGAAATATCGTGAAGAGAATAACAAAAAGGAAGAGCAAAGACGGAAAAGGGCAATTATATAGCACAAGTTGACAACGTTCTGGAAAAATAACTATATGACATTAAACTAAGGGTTTGTGTGCTGACAAAAATCGGCACTTGAAATAGGAACCATCATCGCTGTATAAGAACAATTTCCTAACTTACACCCACACATACTGCATATGACCCAGTGTCAAAGATACTGTACTATACACTCCTGCAATACTGCATTCTTCACTCAACTCGCAAACTGCAAAGTTTGACGGTTTTGCACATTCCTGATAAAAGAAAAAGGGAAATCTGTCCAACTAGTTTATCTATAGAACCTCTGGGGAACCAGGGAACGTCCGCTTTGTACAAAAAATTATGCCTGTATTTTATAACATTCCTGTGCAATTCAAAAAAACATTTCTACTAATAGATGCAAGTTTTCTAAGATATAGGTCAGTCTGGGGAAAATGCAAAAGAGCATTATACATTAGCAAAAAGAGCTAATGTATAATTTAAGATTAAATAATGCATGGATAATACAGCGTGACTTCATCGCAAGTCTTTTCTCCCTACGTTGAGATGGGGGTCGCTATCTAAGAGGACCACTAGATGGCAATGTTGTTCCATCACTGAGGCTGTGTTGACATGCTGGCTGGTCCAGGAGAAAGAGGGAAGGACAGAGAGGAGAAGAAAGACAGAAAGCAAAGACAGAAAGCAGGAGAGGGATTTTTTTGCTCTTTATGTAGCCCCCTCATGTAGCCTGGCAGCTAGAAGGCATCTCACGCTCACCCTCTTTGTCCCAACAACTCCCAAAGTTAATGACTTTACGCATTACTGCAAATGGTGCTTGGTTTTTACATTAAGCCACAGACGTAATGAATACAGTAGGCCGTTGTTGTTCAGTGGCTGTCCTGAGGTAAGGCTTTATGTTAAAATATGTCCTAAAACTGATAGCAAGCAGAGCAGTGAGGAGGATAATAATATAGCCAAGACTTGGCTGTCATGATGGTCTTGTCAGTATGCAGCCAGCATGTGTGTGTGTGTGTGCTTGTAAAGCTGCTGACACGTTCCTCTTTACCTGGCCGCATCACCAATAATTGGCCATCGGAATATCAGTCACAGCCCTGCTGGCCCCTGCCAGACACGCCCGAATCACAGTCTGGTTGTTAAAGGTATCTTAACAGCTTTCTGAAAGATTTTCAATGCCCCACAAGGTCCCCATTTGGCTATTATCATCATCAGACAAACCCTGACTTTTTCCAAAACATTGCCTCAATCTTTGAGCATGCCTGGAGACTCATAAAAACACATAGTGCATCTCACGGAGCATTAGTAAAGCTGATAACAACAAGGATCAATCCATTGAGGGTGGGGTGGGGGGGTGGACAGAGAGAGTCAGAGAACGGGGTGGAGGGGGGGATTTCTGGTGAGTCAGACATTCTTGCTCCCACGCACTAACATGAATCAATAACCAGCTTGCTGCCCTCCTGTGCCTTGACTTCCTTCTTAGGCCAGAGAGGAGGCGCACTCTCAGCCTGGCCAGAGTGGTGCCAGAGGTCTAGGGGAAGAGCTGAACTTTGACACATTACTCGCAGACGGCTCCAGGAAGAGCACGCACTCATATAACAGTGTTGAATACTGGCCGAAGATGCTCTCTGACTAAGGTGCTGAGGGCACTTAGTGTACCAGCTATCAGCTAATAGGACGAGACATTAAACCCCTCAGACAAAAACAACAGCCACTATGTTTAGTCCTTCCATGCAAGTAGGCATGTAAAGACTATTAAGGCCTTTTTAGAGGAGCCAGCAGCTGTTTATATTAAGGGCTATGAATAAAAGTTCAGACTCACAAGGGTGATAAGAAGTGATGAATGCACAGTCCCGGATGGGATCATTCAGATACTCACACATGGGCTTGAGCTGGCCGATCAGCTCCTCCTTGGTCCATTTGGCCCACTCCTTCTTGTCTGTGTTGATGGAGCACAGGATCGGACCGCATGGTTTCCCACAATCCTCAATGGCTGGAACATTCAAATAGTGGACGAGCACGATATCAGGGTTCTGTTGGGAAACGCGGAGAGAGAAGAGGGGGAGAGGTTAGACGGGATGACACGAGGAGAGTGCGCCTAAGAGCGTGGTTTCTTGAGGATACGACAGCGAGGAGTGGTAGTGACACATAGCTACTGTGGCTCAGCTGTGAGGGCTTTTATGTGGAACGTGCCAGCTGGTTGGTGAGAAGTAAAATGTTGCTGAACTAGAAACACTGCATGGTACACACACAACAGAGCCCAAGAACAGAATAGTAAACCCACAATCCAAAACCCAGCCAGGGAGCAGAACAAATCTGGGATCAGAAATCTGAAATAATCTCGCTCATTATGTGGCTATCTGTATCTCTGTATCTCCAAATGTGTGTGCGTGGATGTGTATAGTGGCGCGTGTTTGCTCATTTATGTGTGTATTTGTATGTGCACATGTGAGCTAATTATAATGTGTGCTCATGTAACACACTTATGGCATTTTGTCAAGTCCTCCCACATGGCGAGTTGATGCCCTCAATTAACTCTGCCTGTATTTACCAAGTCAAAACTCAACAATTTGCCGCCTGCAAATTGTTACTGGGTTACCTCTGCAATTCTCTAAATTGACAGCTTATGAATAATAGGTAGCGTTTAAAGGAATGTTGTGCTAGTGTGAGTAACATCAATTCGCTTCTGTAATCATGAAAAGCTTTGATTAGCGAGCATGGCAAAGACTCACACAAGGAATGTTCCCATTTCGGTCCTTAGCGCTTCCAATTTATTATACACATCCGACTGCCGCTAACCACACGAACGCAACTCGCGAATACAACAAAAGGTATGAACACCGACACAGGATACACAGAAAAGATGCGCTGATTATAGACGACCTGGCGGACGGCTAAACGTGAGCAGGTATACGGTATATGAAAGGAAGGTTGTCATCACATGTATGATTAAAGGCATGTAAAAAGACACGCAAATTCACGCTTACACGTGCGCGTGCACTCGCGGCTGAACAAGACGCAAAGAATCGACAAAGCAACAAGGACCTTGATAGAGAAAAATGCTGTGACAACATGTGTGTGTGACTGCAGTTTGAAGCTTCATCAGTACTAAGTGGCAAATAAATCAAGGCACTGCTACTGTTAGGTCTGTGCTCCCTCTCAGTGTGTACCATTAATCTACGACTACCCCCCCCCCCCCCCCCCCCCCGTCTCTCCTTCTCCCCTTTCATCAGACAGGGGTGTGGTTGGGGGCAAACAGATCTGAAGAAATAATTATTTCTTTGAAAAATCATCTCAAACGTATCAACAGCTACTCCAATCTTGACGTGACTGGGCAGCAGCGGCTCCAGTAGTGAAACAGCAACAAGTCGCATGTAAAACGGTTTCAGGAGGACAGATGACGTCCCTATACCACATCCACCAGGAGCTGGAGCGTGTTATCTCACTGCTTTCCTTGTCCCCTGTCATTGGTATGGACACAAGGCGACGACTGCTGCCCCGTTTGGATGGAGATGGCACAGGCCGTTGTGTGATGCCCCCAGATGGCATCACCAGCTGTTTCAATAGTGAAGAGATGCCCTCAATCTTTCCTCGGAATGAGAGCATCAAATGCAGACAGCTTCATTCAATTATGTGCGTCCGTAAACGTATGGGGATGTATGGGTGCAGGCGGCGGTGAATATGCATAGTCACACAGCTCATGCATTAGCGTGCGCAAACACACACGTACACACACCCACACGCACAACAGACCGAGCAAGGACAAACTCATTAGAATACTGTAACAGACACATATATACTCGCAAGACACACAAGGGATAGCTGTACACAATCATCCACATGGATACGCACAATCTCCTCCTTCCAACACTCGCACTCCCAGCTGTTTCCTACCTTTTCACGCACAGCCACACAAACGTGCACGCATACACGTACACACTAAACAAGAGATCATGTGGCAGCCTTACAGCTCAACCGAACACAAGTAATCTGTGTCTGTGTGTTTTACTATTAGGAATCCGCTATCTGTATGCCTGGAACTTTCCCTCTCTTTCCCTCAATCATGTTTCGCCTCTTCTTACTTTACAACATATTTAACAGTTCCCTCCGAACTCGAGGCCCACCTCCACTCTGAGAGGAAAACAACACAATGAAAATGTAAAGCATCACATAAATCTATCAGGATGGTAATTTAATTTAATTTCCTGCTGGCTGCATTCTTTTTCCACAGTGTAATATCAGGAGTTGGTTCTCCAGGAGTAGGGGAAAAAAGGCTGAGGGGGAACTTTTTGCCTGGATACTATTTTCCAGAGAAAATGAGATCTCATTAACTTATTGATTAATTGTGTAATGTAGTCTTTTGGTTGTTTTTTCTCGCGTTTCCCATGCGGGTCTCAGGGCAGCTTTCCAGACTCACTTCCGCAGTGGAAGGGAAGACTGGGATACAGTTGCAGGAGCCTGTTGTGCGCCTGTGGGGAAGTGTGGGGGGGTGTTTGCATCTTTATGTGTTTGTGTTTGTGTGATACTATGTGTTTGTGAGCCTGACCCTATAAATATATCATATATTTATATATATATATATATATATATACATATGTACGCACGTGGGCCAACTAGTCACATGTTGAGACACAAAGCATGAACATATCGTGCATGTGTAAAATGAAGCGTGTCTCCAGCCAGCATTTTGATGTTGCTGTGTTGTGTTAATGTTTACTGCGCCTCCCTAGAACAGATGGATAGATGTTGAGATAATTACTAGCAGAGTCTTGGGGAGTCAGCCATGGGGGCGGAAGGCCTGCTGAGTGGGTGGTGGAGCGCCTTCCTGCCCCTCCTTTCACCGCTCTCTCTTTCACAAACACGTAAATCCATCAGCATACAAAGACATGCGTGCAAAAAAAAAGAAAAAAGAGAGAGAGACGCTAAGTCACATACGCGCGCACACTCAGTGTGATACGCAGCGCATGAGACGCACGTGAAAAAGTTGGTGTGCCAACACTTTGCACACACATGCATATGTGATATGCAGGACATCGCCATCGCAACCGGAGGATAAAGGTGCTGTTGTAGCCAGGCAACAGGTTTCTCTGGCACCCACGCACTTAGAGGGAGCCAATGCTCCTACGATCTCTCAGTGACTGCCTACCTCATCCTGAAGTCATACACCCTGTTCTACTCCAAAAGACAAGGAGGGAGAGAAAGCTTCACTAATGGAGCTGAAGACACAGACGGAGTTAGATGTCGGTGGAGACAGATACAGTGACCTTCCACTTTGTGCTGAATGTGAGGTAGTGTATGTTGAGCAGCGGCTGAGATATAACTAAGTGAGTACAAAGCACATCTACTGGCGGAATCTGGTATGGGCGGTCAAGTAATGTGTCTGCTGTCTTGCTAAGTCTCTGTGACCGTGCCACTCTCTCGGAACACCTCCATGTAGCCGCTACTCCAACAGCCCACTATACCTCATTAAGAGACAGAGAGCAAGGGAAAGAGACAGAGCTCCAGATAGAGATACATGGAGCGACAGAGAGATGGAGACAGAAAGAGGAATGAGAGAAACTGCTCTTATATTGTCAGCCGGGCAGCTCTGCTCCATGGTTGTACTCTACCATAGTAGGCCTCGCTTTCACAACCCGTGCACAGGAGCGATAAGAACACCATTAACATGAAAGGATCTTAATTGAGAGGGGATGCTTCATGCAACGTGGATGAGCCTGGGAGTGCATCGGGAAACCTTGTTCATCTCTGATAAAATAACCCACACTGAAGAATGGGGGCTTCAAAGCTTGTCATACTGAAAGGAGGACGGGGGCTCAGGTATGGAAAAAGTCCCCCATTTCCACTTTTACTCTGAGGAAGGAACGAGGGAAAATAAGCAAAGGAGGCAAAGGAATGAGACAGTTCTTTATGGGAGAGTTGAACCAGCAGGCAACAGGGATATACATTTCAATACAAAATATCATGAAAGCAGGAGCAGTCAATTGTTTTGTCACAAACATTCAGCAACAAGGTATAAATAGAGGGGAGGCGCATGTGTTGTTGTATTTGTCTTTGTGGATATATCTGTGCCTTTATGCTCTGCCGTCTGCCTACATTAAATCATAAATAGCGTGTGAATGGGTGTCTAGAGGCAGATTTCTGTATGTTGGTTGGCGTTCGCACATCAGTATGCATGCAGAATGAGCGCAATGGGCTGTGTGTGTGAGTCTGAGTGCATCTGCTATTTTGACTGCATATTCATGCTGTCTGTGCCTGCAATGAATATTAGAATTTGTGGTGTGCATCCTTTGCATATGTCGGTGCATTTTCATGCGCATAAGAAACAACACCCTTAGATTATATGCATGTTTCATGTCGTGTGTTGCGGCCCACCGAGCGGGTACGAGGGGTTACTAAGGCCCTGCTCTATCGGCCGTGCGGGGGCAGTCGCCCTGGCAGTGGCATATAGTGATGGATGGCGTGGGGTGCCAGTCATTAGGCAGCCTCCTGGCCTCTGGCACTGAGGTTGCACTCTTAAACACCGACCTCCCCCGCCTGTCCCCAAACACCACTGCTCATTTCAAGGTCAACTGCCTCTGTGGTGCTGTAAGTTCAACTCCACAAGGCACAAGACTTCTTCCTTTTGTTTGGAACCTTTATCGCTCACTGCCAACGGGTGTGTTTTGGAATGTGGGGGTGGCTGGCTGGTGCCTTGCCTCGTGCAGGCACACAAAAGCAGAGGCGCACACATGCAGTGTGTGAACACACACACACACACACACACACACACACACACACACAGAGGTAAACAAAACCCTTACGTCAAGCCCTCCCAAAAAGGCAGCAAACAGCCTGAAGCTCCTGTCTAGGTAGCAGAGCAATCCCCGATCTGAACCTGCTTTCCCCCCCTCTCTCTCTGGGTCCTCGATGACAAACTCTTTGTTTAAATGTTCCCAGTTTAGAATACAGACACCCTAATTGGGGTGTCTGGAGTCAACGCTCAACTTAACTGCTACAGTTCACCCTCTACTGCACCCGGCTCTCCACCAGCTACAACACCGCCTGAGTGCCAAGCTAAAACGATGCCTGGGGTGGGTACCAATCCAGGGGTAAGAGCCAGTTTACAGAGGGTTTCTTAATGTGAATAGCCTCAATTGCCTCTGTCCAAGGTCTGCGAGAGAAATGGCAGAGGGGGAGGCACAGCAGGAGGTCTTGATTTAGGGAAGATTCATGCTCCACACCTCCACTACCTAGTGTACTGGCTGGGAGATATGAAAGGCAGAACTTGGAACTTTTGAGGAACAGGAAGAGGCCAGCATGTTTGAGCGTGTTTCAGAGGAAGCCAGGGGCTGAGGCCTGTGATGTTTAATTCAGTAGCACATAATCACTCCGATGGAGTTGAGAGCGGGGCTTTAAATAACTCAGCTTAGAGGGGCAGAACTACTTCACTCTGGGTGGGGAAATGCAAGTCTGTGTGCGCGTACGTGTGTGTGCCTGTGCGCACGTGTTTGTGCACTTGTGTGCGCAATTGTGCGTACGTGAGTGCATTCTGCATCCTCTACATGTCTGCGAGTGAGTATGCAAGAGAGTGCTCCCCTATTTTTGTGTGTGGCTCCTCCCTGCTTTGAAATATTTTATTTGTGCAGTGCACCACAGTAAAAGGTGGAGTGTGTTTGTTGCTGTGCCAAGCATCTGCATGCATTACAATAAAAGTGCAAAAGGCCAGTATTCAGAGCCTGAATATGGAGGAGCCTTCTGGATGCCAAACAGGCAGGCAGTAAGTCAGGCGGTAAGCCGGGCAGTGAGGCATTGAAGCCCCTTTAGCTGCCACAACTCAACTCACAGTTTACAGCCTACTTATTCTTCCTAAGGCCCTTACAGAGCACACTGCCCTCTCCATTAGTTGTGGTGGTCCCAAGTGAGAGGCCACGCTGCCCAGGGGCAAGCTGAGAAAGGGCCATCAGGAGCCCATCCGACTGCCATAATGGCCTTGGCTGAGCCCATGGCACTGATCCTAATATTCAGTGGCCATCCAGGTGACACTGTGTCACACTGGAATAAAAGGAGGGAAAGGAAGTTACTGAACTCTCCCAGACACAGGGAGGATTTAACCGTGTACTGTCTCTTCATGGTTCTTTTCTTTTGTTTCCGCCTCAAAATAACCTCTCAACCTCTGGCTTTCTCTGAGTCTTTTCCACTCGCTTGCTCTCTCATTTTCATCTCTTCCTCCTAGGGCATAGTGCAATTCATTTGGAGGAGGAAAACACAGCTAATGCCATCTCTCTCTCTCTCTCTCTCTCTCTCTACTCCCTCTCTTCTGCTCCCGCCCTCTTTCATATCAGTGCTGAGTCTGATTTGTTTGTGCGCGTCGTCTTTCTCCCCGTGCCAGTCGACAAGGCGTGCTATTTATGTGCTTCTGCCCCTGTCTGTGTGCGAATCAGGACTTCACAGGAGCAGCCAGGGGAGAAAGATGTGCTGGTGCATTTCTAAACAGGGAGTCACAAGGAGGACTGATGTGTGTCCAGCAGCAAGACAGTCCAACCTGGCTTCTATCTGCTTCTGCAATGGCCCACTGAACAACAATAGATAACAAAGGTTGTCAGCACCAACAACAACAACTGTTGAGGTTTTAACAGAAAAACAGCCCGAGTCAAGCACAAACTAGTAGAGCATAAATGTCCATATATGCACACATATAGATACTGTATGTACTAACACTACACTACACACACACACACACATCAAGAGACTTACACACAATGACAACAGCAATGGCCACAGGACTGCTGAGCCTGTGTGCTCTGTCAAGCATGGTGAGGGGCTCATTATTATTACTGGGCTGGATACTGGAGCAGCCCCAGAGCTCAGCTTGGCAAGACCTCTCTCTGGAGACACACACACTGGCCTCTGCACACACACACACACAGACACGCTCACACACGTACACACCATACAAATGGGTAATCAAACGTCTGCCCCTGGGAAAAAAAATGCTCAAATGGTTTCCTAGCAACCAATGGTGTGTATTGGGTCCACATGAAAAATGAAAAATAAAGAGTGTGTGTGTGTGTGTGTGTGAGACAGAATGAAAGAATGAGGTTGAGATTAACAGTGCATATTAAGGAGAGATAGGGGGGTTTATGGGGTGAAGTACAGAGTGGTCAAAGATAAGAAGTCGTGAATGGGATATGAAAAGGTAATGAAGAGAGAAAGAGAATAGGCGCCATCAGAAGTCTGCCAATCTGATCGACAAACACGAGCATTTCCCCAGCCTCTCTACAGGGGCAGTGTTGACTGCGAGTTGGTCCGTGGAGCAGGTCCACAGACAGTTAAGGTCATGGGAATGTGTGATCAAATCACACCTCAGACAGAGAGAGAGAGAGAGAGAGAGAGAGAGAGAGAGAGAGAGAGAGAGAGAGAGAGAGAGAGAGAGAGAGAGAGAGAGAGAGATCATCATGGGAATAAATCAGTATCTTACACACTGTTACAAATATGTAGCAGCACTGCAGGGGAGCAGGATTATGCAAGAACCAAAGAATGGGGTTTTTAAATGTCCTAAAACGCAGTGCTGCATATCACACCGGGTTCAAATGCAAAGCACAGGGGACTGTTCTATACCAAAGGCACAGAATCAGGTGAGAGTAGTGGTTTGTAAAATTGCTGCAGAGCATTGTACAAACAGGCGTAGCTGAATCTCTGGGGCTCTAAAGAGTTTTTTGATCATTGCTGAACATTGTAACTAAAATAGAGCAAGTCCCCTTTAAAAATGATCCAACAAAAAGACAGAGTTACATTTTATTTGTTTATCTGCGTGCAAGTGTGTGAAATGCAAGGAGCAAAGCAGCGTGTAATAGTGTGGGTGTGTGTGTTTCCCTAAGATACTAGCGTGTGTGATTGCACGTGTGCATGTTTGGTACATCTGTCTGTAAAATTGTGTGTTTGTGTGTTGTGTGTGGGGTAGTGAGAAGCATACTATCTCTATCCAGCAGCTGCCACAAAGAGGTTTCCCAAAACAAGCGCAGGGCCATGACAGAGACAGAGCGACCGCAGCCTTCTGGTGGTGTAATAGGAAATTAATTGAGACCATCAATATGGTATTAATCATTAAAGCACAGGTGCTGAGGTGGCACTTTGCTGACTGCTCTACTGTTGGCAGCACTCACATACACACACACAGTAAAAGTTTGACCTGCTGTTTTGCAAAAATGTAGGTGGCTACAACAGAGAAGTAGAGACAAAGGGAAACGTTAAAAGGGAAAAGTCTGTATCCTCCGTTTAAACACAGTGGGACAGCTTTTTTTTTTTATCCACAGCAATCCAAGGTCATTCCTGCTTTGCCTAGGAAATGGTTTGTTTTCATCTCTTTTGAGCGCCTTCAGATAACGACTAAATAGCGAGACGGAAATTGAATAGGAGTGGGTATTCTGAAAGACGTTCAAATCAGAAAATGTCAGGTAAATTTGAGGAAATATTCATCAACTCCCTTGGAAGCCATGTTTCTTATAACACCTAATCCTTCGTGAGGCAAAGCACAGTGAGGACTGGAGTGCCGGTGTTAATCAGCCAGAGGAGAGCCAAATTGCAGCAACTACATTAAGCCGTTAAGCACACCACGTCTCCAAATTGTTGAAGGTGTCTCACTGAGATGAATGCTTCTTCTTATGAATAATACATCACACACATACACACAGACACAACCAGACACATACTTTATATATATATGTGTGTGTGTGCGCATGCAGACACACACACTAATGCTGTGTGTGTGCCTCTTGCTGAGACAGTGCGACAGCTGTGCAGGGAAGGGTGTGTGGGGGTTGACAGGGTGATGTTCCCAACGTTTTCACTGGGCTGAATGAAGTCCAGCGTCAACGAGCCTCCACAGACACTTTACACCAAACCCTCACCACCCCATGTCTGTCAGTGTCAAGGTTGAGCCTATGAAATGTTTGTGATTCAGGGGCTGTAGATAAGATGGAGATTGATCTGGATTGAAAGGCAAATAAGATTGCCAAAGCCCAGAGTCAGCTGAAAAGCAGGCGGAGGGAGCAGAGGGTGGTGGTGGTGGGGGGGGGGACTAAGAGGAGAAAATGCATTAACACAGGTCTGGCCCTGAGAGAGCACAGAGTAATGAGTACTTCCTCTACACACACACACACCACGGACATGGACACACCATCACGACCAGCTGATTGATGCCACGTGCGTGTGTGTTTAAGTGTGTGTATGTCTGTGTTTGATCCACTTTCCCCGATTGCTGCCGTGCTTGAGAATTGCAGCTCTCGACTACTGACACTGGGTTGTGTGACATGTTTGAAAGGCTAGGCACACCTAATGATGCTATAAAAAATGCAGCAGGTACATTGAGGCTTTTTGCAGGCCAAGATTTAAAACATTGACTATAAGCTGCATAGGTGTGTGTCAGGAGAGGGGAGAAGGGAAGGGAAGGCACTCCACATGAAGTTTTCAAGTGAGGAAAAGTGACACACGGACCGATGTAACTACCAGCCAATAGCACTGCGCACAGGAGAATAGGAGAACCTGGCTCTCTTTAACACCCCGGCGTTAACATATCAGCTTTGATTTACGATGTCTAACAGTGGAACAAAAGGGGAAATGGTGTCATCAAATAAGGCTTTTTTTCAAAGGCCAGAGGAATGTGTGTGCATGTATTAATATGTGCATTTGTGTGTGTGCATATGGGACGGATAGAGAGATGAGACCCTTTGATGTATCCCCCAACGGTCCTGGCCAGCTTGTAGGAGAGAAACAGAGCAGAGGCCACAGGAGAATTGGGGCCCGAGCCCTGGGGCCTGTTCTTTCCCTCCCCCTCTCAGCCCGCCTTCCCCTCCCTCCTCTGATCAATACTGGGTCCTAATCATTGAGGACAGTACGCTGGTCCTCTTTTTCTCTCATCTCCTCTCTCACTTTTTCCTCTGCCTCTGCATGCTATTGCCAGCTAGCATAAATCACACACACATTTGTGTATCCTCTGTGTGTGTACACCTTGGTGCGTATGTGTGTGTCCACATGTGTCCGCACCGTTGTCTGTGTTAGTCACACAAAATTCTGCCAGTGTTTCCATGCATATTTGTGAAGGGGAGTCAGTTTGAGTCTCCGTAAATACGTGAACCGGCTTATACAAGGCTGTTAAAATGTGTGCTTGTGTCTGTGTACAACAAGATAAGACAATATCCTTGAAAAAGCAACACCAACATAAACCCCAGTGAATTATGAGCAGCATGCATAAACTTGAATAATAACGCCTCCCCTCATTTCGGTGGCTTTATCCCAGTTATCTAATTGCCCATGTCTTTTTTTTCCTTTAATAAACTAATGAATGTGGCTGGATTGAGGCCTGAAATCACATAGGCAGCAATAAGTAGCACTGCTTTAAACCCCAAACTGCATCAGAACAGCTGAATAATTTGTAGGAGAAATAATTACGGGGCAGAAGAGCAGGCATCAATCCTGGAACACCGACAGTGCCCTCGCTTGGAAACCACCTCACCCATAAGCCAAGGCTCCATTAGGTATTGTCTGGGGCCCACAGGCTAATTTGTTTGCATCAATAATACATTCAAAGGATTTATCTAACTTGCAAATGAGTGTTCATTTACTGGTCCAAGAGGCAGGGAGGAGAGCAGGCAGCAGGAGAGAAGGTGTGAAAGGCTGAAACAGCTGGTTGGGGCTATCTGGGACACAGTTAACCCTTTGCTGGGCAGCAGGATGGCTGTCCATATCTACCAGTAAGTCAGTAGTATTCACAAATGGTTTAATCTGACATGCTTGGATCACGGCCAGTGTTTATGTAGGGCAGAGACAGGCCAAGGTGCCGGTGACCAACCCTTGGAAAGGCATCAAAAATGAAGCCCCGCACAGCCTCAACTTATTACCTGCTGCACCGAATATTCTCTGATCATATGCCAGATGACAAAATGACAAAGAGGAGTGTGTGTGCATGTCTTTGTTAGGAGATGTGGATGTGGCATTAGTTAGACATGGTGGGCTGTCCTTGGGGGACACTTGGATTCTCAATGCCCTTTGATCTCTGCACTGTGCTGTCTCCCACAGGTGCTGCGCGGACATGCAAAGCCCAAAGAAGTGCAAAGAAAACGTGGAGGAGGAAAAGATGAGGGTTATTGAAAGTGAATGAGAGAGAGAGAGAGAGAGAAAGAGAGAGAGAGAGAGAGAGAAAGAGAGAGAGAGATGGGAGAGGAGGAAGGAAGCTGGCCATGAACATATGCTGCCTTTCTGTGCCAAGCCCCACTGGCTCAGGCAACCCACGCATACGCTGCACTGCTGCTGCTGTTGCCACTCCAGCCCTCTCCAACACCAACACCATGGCACTACTTAGTCAAACAAAGCTGGAGAGATGAATCTGGAAAGAGACTGGGTCTCCCCAGCCTCGGCACTGCCAGCGTAGGGCTGCTTAGCTTGGATAACACAGCCTGATTATAACACGCACAAATACATATAGTGCCTTTCAGCTGTTTGGCTAGCCACCCCCCAAATTTGTGACACTTCTGATGTGGGCCGCCGTACGAGAGAGATTTTTATAATCTCTTTATGTGCTAGTCACTTTCACTTTGATTAATTATTGATAGAAGCTGCAAACTATAAATTTGTCCATGCCAGGCTATATAGTGGGATATAAAAACAAGAGAAAAGACATTTTTTTGTCGATAAACTTGACACCCACTGAAATAATTTCTCAATCTTTCCAAGGGTGATCAATCAGTTGGTGACAAAACCAGATAATGCAAACATTTTCGAAGTTGGCACCCTGACACTATACATTAGGATGTCTAGAATTGATATCAGCTCACCTACAGTCATTACACATCGGTCAATCATCATCATCATCAATCATACATTTTAGTCAGACAAGAAAAAAATGTCTTAGTTGAGGAAACACTGGGCCGGAAAAAGGAATCTGAGTCTGAATGAGAAGTATGTTGTTGATATAACTGCATGACATTCTTCTGTTAGACTTCTAAAGCATGCATTTAAATGGTTTGGAGAAGCTGTGTGTATGTGTGAGCGTGAGAAAGAGAGTGTGTGTGTGTGTCAGACAGGGAGAAGAGAACTGTGGTTATTGGTACTGTGATGTTTGATGTAGTGCAGACCTAAAGGTATTATTAACACAGTCTAAAAGGTTCAATTCTATTCAACATTTTAAAAGCACCGGTCTTAAAATTCAGAGAAAGGTCACACACAATTTTTTTATACAATACTTAAGAGTTTTAAGTTATATCATTTATGTATGAAAGATTGTGTGTAATGAGGTACTTACATTAACTGATGCAGGTTGGTGCGGCTAGGGGGTTTCACAAAAATGTTTCAAATAATGACTGACCATTTATTTGATTCGACCATGTTGTTAGAGGGAAAATCATAGAGGGAGAGCAGGGAGTGGGGGTGAGGGGGGGGAGGGGGGGGGGATCTGAACAGCTTTGGAACAGCACTGAACATGGCTCCCCGCTGGGATTCAAACCAAGGGCAAAGAAAAAAAAAACAAAGAAGAAGAAAAGAAAATGCAGGCAAACATCAACGGCGCAGATCCAAATTGCTTGCTGCACAAACACCCCTGTACACTCATAAATCCACCCAAACCCACACATGTAATAGACCCATACAAGAATGGAGACACGCAAACACCTTCAGACGCCCAGATATATAATAACAAATGCTTGTATAACACAGAAATCAAATTCAGGGTTCATCTTGCAATCTGAGCCTCACAAACTCAATTCCCCTTCGACGTCTAGCCGCCTCGTGTTCCACGCCTTTTCCGTGTGAACGAATGGGGTCAGTATCGTCACATAAACATCATCCTCTGCTCTCTTCCCCTCTCTCCCCTTTCTCGGTGAATGGATGCTGAGCACTGGTGCATATCTACGCAGGGATGGCAAGGGCACCGAGGAGAGAAAATCAATACTATATCTCACCACTAAGCACAATCCCAACCAAAAGCAGCTGGAGTTTGCAGGTTGCTCCATAAACTGGACGGCTTCATCTGGCTGGCCGCTGTGTCGGTGGATTGCTACAGTAATGCACTACAGCACAATGGCCTAGGCCAGAGCCTGCCAGACACAGAGGTACACACACATACACTAACACGCAAAACACACACACACACACAGACAAACAGCATGCTCCCAGGGGCTGGGGAATAGCAACAGCAATGAGAAAAACTCTCACGAGGCAGGAACAGGGTTGACAACCACGCTCTCTCCTCCATCACAAGCAAGGAAAAGCACCTCTGGACCATTTAGCCCACCCTTACAGTGGGCTCCCACACACTTGCACCCACACACACACACACATTTATATATATATACTGTACATTTACACTCACGGAACGCCATACACAGAAAGGGCTCTTAAAATACCTGTTCTAAAAATAGCAGGCGGGAAGCGGGAAACAGGACTGAGGCTATTATTATTGCGCACACGTCCTGCCTGGTCCCACCAAGGAAAGGGAAGAGACTAATGATTTTCCTGGTGCAAGCAATTAAAAAACTATTTGTCACCTGCCAGGCTGCATATGACGTTAGGGGCCTTGGCAGAGGACCACAGAGTAACTCCACATATACACACTGTACACACACAAAGTGGGTTGCATCATAGCAAGCGATCCAGAGGCAGAAATGGTGCATGAGAAACAGGTGAAGCTGGAGGGTGACAGGGAAAGAGAGAGAAGCAGAGGGAAAATGAGGCAAGAAAGGAGGAAACTGTACTTTGGATAGAGGAACAGAGTTGGGTAAACGGCTGATTTATCCGGACAGGTTAATACCAGGCCAGACAGCGCCTCAGACAGCGCACTGCCATCAGGAAGTCATGTAATATTTAGAATCCAGCCAATGAAAGTCATTCTCCTTCTGCTGAGCTTCTGGCTAAAATAGAAATGTATATTTCCCCCCTCTACCCCAGACTCTCTCACCCCCTAAGAGCACGAGAAGAGAGAGGCTTCAACTCTCTGCCATCCATATCCCTGACTCTCTCTATGTCTGTCTGCCTCCCCCCTCTCTAAGAACAGTCTGAAAGATACAAGTTTGTCCACACATTCATATCAACTGAATTGCTGCAATCCCTGCTGGATTTGTCTAAATGGTTTAAAGAAGTTTAGCTCAAAAAAAACAAAAACAACACACTTAATTGAAAATCAACATTTTAATATAATTAAATAACTCCATATTTTTTGCTCTGCTGCAGTTTCTACATTGGGAGGTAAACATTGTAAACACTACAGGGAGATGAGGAACAGCCTGTCAAATGTGAGTTATCCGAGGGGGTCACTGAGGAAGTCAGCTTTCTTTTTGTTTTGTTTTGTTATGTCTTGTTTTTTTGTAGTCGAGCTCTCCCCTGTTGGCTTGCGAGAGGAGGGGAGCCTATCGTTGCAGACTGTATGAGGGTTAGGATGGGCCACACCGGGGGTGCTCAGACTGACTAAAACCGCCCACTATTAATAAGGAAACATCCCCTGATACTGCCACACGAGGCCAATATTGGGCAATATAGGAGACCTATATAAACCTATATAAATTGGGAGGGGGAGGTAAATAATGCCGTTATGCCTCCCTTGCACTATGCAGCCATATCCAGATCCAGCATCGTGCATACATTCGGCTGCAGTAATTTACGAGGCAGCTCGTTAACGTCAGGTGATTTGCACTGCTCATTTGCACCCATCTCTACCAAATGATATCATCTTCTACCTCTAATCTTCTAACTCTAATCCCCCATTCTCAAAGCAACTCCACCCCTGCCTTGTTTCCTTCCCTCCCGCCATTCCTTCTCTCCTAACCTTCCACATTCTCCTTTCTCTCGCCTCATCCTCCTCCTCCTCCTCTCAATCTCAGTCTTCTCAGGTTTGCGTGGGTGAGTTTTAAGACGGGGGGGGGGGGGGCAGACAGAGATCGGAGCGGAGCCATCCCTACTGAAGGGTGTGTGTGCGCATGTGTGTTCAATATGACATGCATCCAGATCAAAAAAAAAAAAAAAAAAGACTAAAAGAAGTCTGGTTTGACTCTGAAGGCTTTATGTGCCCTTGTAGTTACTTTTCCACTGCCCCCTACTGAGAGAGAATGAGAGCAAGCCTAAAAAAAAAAATAAAAAAAATAAAATAGAGATTTTCTCTCAAAACTTGCAGAGGGGAGAAAGCTCAGCAATCCTGGGGAGACACAGTGGCAGAGAGAAATAAAGACAGGGATGGGGGTTGTGGGTCAGAACAAAAAGCAGGACAGAGAAGAAAAAGTGGATATAAGAGAAGACAGATGAAAACAATGTTTCTAACAGAGATTGTTATTGACAATTAGGGAAACAAATGGTATTGTTTTTATCCATAATAAAATACCTCTGGGGCTCGGAGAACTACACTATTTGCTTCAACTAGTAAATTGATTCTACCACATTGGCCCAGTACTTTATTTTTATCTTATATATTTTCTAAAAAACAGACCTTCATCTCTTCATCCCTAACCCACAGAGAAATCAGCTCGTCTCAAACCAGATGCAGCAAACACCCTCAGATAGACAGATTTTCACAATGAAAATTGCCAATTATAGAAATTGCAATCAGAGCTGTTGGTTTGTATGTTGATGAGTGGTAGCTCGTTAAAGGGGAATTGAGATCGATATCTGACTGAATGTGGAGTGAATGACTCAGGCCCTGTACTACTACGGCTTTCATACACACTCCCCTTTGCTCTCCTCTGTCTTTAATGCCCTGTCCTCTCCCTTTACCTCTATCATTTCCTTCCCTGTCTCATCTTTCCCTCTATGACACGTCCGAGTGATCGTGTCGGGATGTCAACCCTCATCCACGGCTAATTGGGGCTCAGAGGAGTAATCAGGGCAGGACAAATCGGACAGTTCTGGTCATTAGCTGTGACCAGTGTTCTCTGGGAAGCTGGGAGATGCGTGCACACTTCTGCCATCATGCCTGAGCCTGCATAGTGACACGGCTAGATCTGCGGCCTGACACGAGCGGAGTCACAGAGATTGGCACAGAACAGAATTAGTGTGGAGCCATTTATCTCTTCTGCCTTCTAGTAAACACAAATAAGCCTCGCTGGTGACACTATGCACAGGGATTCTCTTATTGCCTAATATGGGAGAGGCAGCAAAAAGGCTGCTGAAGAGAAAGCTCGCAAAGTACAACACAGAGGGTAATATCAAATCAGGATCATGGTTTGTTGCAATACTCTTCAACAAGCTTACACTGTTAGAGCTATTTTAATCTCAGTGCTCGCATCATCACCAAGGGACTAATGCATTTGTTTCCTGCTCTGGTTAGTCATCCAGCTCTCTGTTTTCTTGCCAGTGGAAAGACAGAAGGAATAGAAGAATAACATGTAAACTATTGGTGTCAATAACAATCTTGGAAGTCACAAAATGTAAACATGTCGATGGCTGCTCCCTCTGAAAGTGGGGTGCACGACTCCGGAGCAAGATGAATGTCAATTTGCCTTACTGGCAGAGCTTTAACCTTTCAGGATAACTGAATTATTTAAGCACCACATACCTGTTGTGGGCCTCTGTTTCTCCGTCTGGGTTCTGGCTGGTTAGGAGGCTGTATGAGTCTATGGCCACGCACGCCTTTTTGGCCGCAGAGTGAAAATGGCAAGACAAATGCGGCGGGGGATTTGTGATAATTGGCCGTGCTGGTGGGCTAGGCGACGGGCCTAGAGAAAAGGTCGCAGGCACTGAGGAACAGATCAGTCTGCCAGGAGGAGAGGAGGCTCTGTGTGCCTCTGGGGTTTAGCTCAACTTCTCTCTGCTTCTTCATATGGGGAAGGAGTGTTCCAGCAGGGGCCATTAATTAAGCACTGGAGCAACCTTCAATTTGTTTAGAGGTCAGACGCCCCATTGTCACTGTTTTGGGCAGACACCAACTTAGAACTAACTCTATATTTGCTCTCAGAGTGGAAACCGAGCGCAGGAGAAGAGCTCATAAAAGTAATATCAGGCAGAGGGGCATATTTGAATGCTGATAAGTAAAGAGGATGGAGTGGGTTAATGTCAGACGCACTGTATCCGTGTGACTGCGCACAAGGAGGAGGAGATGTGAAGGAGATGAGGGGAGCCACGGGGACATGGCTCACACCCCGACATGCTTGTGAAGCAGCTGTTCTCCTCATGGCAGAGAGAGTGGGGCCCTGCCAGCAGCAGCATGCTGCCGAGAACACCACGGTCTCTCACCACAGCGCAGAAACAGAACAGAAAAAGCTTGATACACATGTTGAGACGCACACACACCAACACACACAAAGGCACAAGCAATGTACACAGAGACACACACACACAGTCACATTGCATATACTGCCACACTCTCCTGCCAGTCCAGTGTTGAGGACTTGAGTTGAACAGTCAGGTTGTGGAGTCAAATTCATATGCTATAAATCTGATCTCATACTCTGTAGAGGTGCATTTCCATTTGATACAAACAACAGCCTGCATAGCTAAAGGCAATTATATTTCTACTGCCTCCATTTGCCCTGAGGTTGTAGACAGCCAGTCAAAACCTCCCCAGGTTTTCCTGCCTCTCTACCCTCTCAGTGAAATCAACAGAACGGTGCCTAGGCTCATCCATGATTTATCTCAGTGAAATATTCATTATGTAGCCTTGCATAGTCTGGACGTATCTGATGTGAATCTGGACCTGACAGCTCTGCTCCGTCATCACACATCACCTGAGCCACTCTGAATCCGGCACCTGTCTCCCGGTGCTCAACACAGAGGCAACTAAACTGATCCGAATGAATAGAGGACTCCGGTAGATATAAAGAATCCATCTGTCTGCCTTTAGCCTGCAGGCATGTCCGCTCTGGGTCTGTAGCTTCTGGATCCTGCTTACACACCAACCTATGACGGATCACGGCAGCAAAGGAGGTACTCAACTTTTCCCATTCAATTAGCCGGAGAGAGAGAGAGGGGCGCTCTGCCCTGACTGGTGACGTGGTGGCGTGTCGAGCACATGCGTTGGGCCCTGTACAGGATCTGCTGACAGCAATGGCCAAGTGTATTGATCTTTGGAGATTGGTGTGCTTGTTATGAGAGGTGAGCAGTGAGGGAGTTCAAAGGCGGTAGGTGATTTTTGATGAATCAAAACAGGCAAAAAAAAAAAAGTTTGAAAAAAAAAAAAGGCTCTAATGTGGTGAACAGTTAGAAAGGTTAAAACAGAGTAGGCTTCAGAAGCATGGACAGCACCGCAGGGCCTACACTGCTCAAGGTTCTCTTTAATCACAGAGCTATCACTGTGATAACTGTGATAACGGGCAGAGTTATCACTGCGCCTGTCCAATTAAGTAACCTTTGAATTATTTTATAAATTAATATTGCTGAAATACTGTCGAATAGTGCTGGAATGATCACAGGGACAACACTGACAACTCATTTTCCTACATAACACTAATTCAAGTGGTTCCAAAGTCATTATACTCTGAAGGACTAATGTAATAAGAAAAATGTAACTGCAGTGAATGGCGATATTAATAATGTATTCATGTGAGACAGAGACTAGAGCACACTGGCCTAAGCTGAGGAAGGTAAGAGGGAGAAAGTGATAGCTGTGAAGAAACAAGGTCGTCAGCATTCCCTCCTGCCTTACTAGTCATTTCATTATCTCATCCCTCTCTCCTCCTCTTTAAAGTAGGAAAAGCGGGAGAGGCTATTGACCCCTCTCTGTGTTCGTGGCAGGCAGCAGGACAAATGAAGTTTCTCCTCAGACCCCCTCCGTAGTAATATCATAATTATCCCCACCTCTGTGCCCCCGCCGGCCAGCGCAAACTCCACTGTCTGATTTGATGGAGAGGTGCAAGCAGGGAATTACATTCGATTAGCACTAAACAAGAGAAGGGGACACGGAGCAATGGAATCAATCAGTGCCACCAGGACAGGCGAAATCGTCCGTGTGTGCGTGACAGTTTGTGGCTAGGCTGCACAGTGCTGAACTCATAGATGTATGCTTTTAAGTATCTGTTTATGCACACTCCAGCTGTAACTGACAGCAAATAAAGAGTGGATACATATTGTTTTGACGTCTGGTGTGGTATTTGTTGGCAGCGCTGAATATATATACGGTATAACAGAAAGGCCCATTATTTTGTATTTTTTAACCACATCCAAACTTTTTTTTTTTTTTTTTTTGAGTGACAAACCACACAGCCCGCTCTGGGCAGCTCTCTGTCTCAGCAGCAATTTGGATTCATTGTTTGCAACCCCAGATAACTGCGGTGGCACTTTTCTTCAGTCTCAGCCATTTGCGGGGATGGGCCAGACATTTTAAAGTGGTCTAATGCCATAGAGAGGTGGAGGTAGCGTGGCGGGGATGAGCAGATTGAGAGTGAGAGGTGAAAAGAACAAAAGAAAATGAATGGAGTGAGAGAGGACCCCCCTCGTAGGTCTTCATTCCTGTCCCTTGTCTCATTACCCAGGCTTTGACTCAATAAAGAGTGGATAAAGAGTGGATAAAGAGGCACACACCCACAGGCTAACCACCCCTCCCTAGAACACCTTTCACCAACCTCACACTGTCTGTCTTTTCTCACTGTCTGGCTTTCTTGCACTGTCACACACATATCCAAAAATACACACATATACACACTGTCCCCTTTCTCCCTTTTCTGCTCTGTTTTTTTTTCTTTGCTTCAAATCTCTAAATCTATCTTTCTTTGCAGCTCTTCTTTCAATGTTTTTTTTTAGCCTAACTTTTTAAAAGTTGTGTCCATCTCGCTCACTCTCTCATTCACAGTCCCCCTCTGTCCTCTGTGTTCCCTCCCTGTCAGTTCTCTGTAATAGGAGTTATTTTCATCCCTGTCTCTCCATGACTGTGGCCGCTGGATGGCTGAATATTTACATTTTTCACTCACTGGTGACCTTTCCCTGTTGCCGCTCTGGGAGCTCCAGTCTCCTTGCTGCTCTGCTGTTGACAGACTACTGCCTGCAAATCTCATATGGACACAGCAAATGGTACACAGGGAGTCAGGGACAGAGGATTCAGAGACTGGAGAAAGGTGGGAAGAGGAAGAGAGAGAGAAAGAATGAGAGAGAGACTATTGTAACTAGGGCTGACTGTCAGTTGTCTGACTGAAAATGGCTTGGAGAGACAGGGGTGCTGAAGGTCTATCTACATCTGCAGAGATATGGACTGGAGTGGTGTAATCTTTTACCTCTGGTGTCATCTTGATTGTGGTTTCCTGTCAGCACAGATGGTCTGCAATAAACTGCCTGAAAAGAGATGTAAATCTAGGGCTCCAGCAATGCTCAGTGCCAGCGAAAAGACTTGTAAATAAATGTTTTTTGTTGGGCGGCAGAAGGTACTTTTCTTTTTTTTTCTTCTTTTTTTTTTTGAATGAGTGGAAGTGTTCGCTGCACACCAGAGAGCCTTGTGAGTCATGTAAGCAGATCTGCTGAGCAGAGTGAGAGGAGGAGACGTGAGGGCCAAGGATTCACTAACCAGTTGTTCTTAGCTGTTGCTCTGCAGTAACAGGAAAGAAAAGTTGAGTCAGTGAACTCCTCAAAGTTTGATGAGTGTTTATGTGCTTGTATCCTGAAACTGGCAGAGAGAGAGGGCGAAAATGAAGGCTGTAGTTTTAAAAAATGAGTGACCTGGTGCGGCCTCCGCTTTCTGTGTTATTGACACTGTGTGCAGCGTGTCCTTGTGTGTTGTTGTGTACAGTATGTGTCAAGCTTTGGCCTGACCTTGACCCGAAAAAAATACCCACATGGAGGCCATCGCTGCAAATGCTCTTCCTCTCCATACTGGCTGTATAAAGATAAGTTACGAGCACATTACCAAAATAAGTTATACAAAATCCAAAGTCCTGCTGTGCCAAAACGCATTTTGAAGCAAGTATGAGGATTTTAGCCGTCTGAATTAGTCAAATCAAGTGGGTATCTTCCAAATTTACAGTCTTCAGTGTGAAAGTCCCTCTTTGTGTTACTATCTTTTCACGGTAGCTCAGGAAGGAAACACTGGAAAAAACAAAGTGGTAATTTCATACATGGAAGACTAAAACTTTGTAAGAATAAGTGTTGGGATGGATTTTTGCATATGTGGATATTTCTATTAAAATGGTGTTAGCAGGGGATCTTTTCTTGGCCACTATTCACAAGAGGAATGATTACAGCGGCTAGTAACTATCTCAATGTGTACATACAGCACATATGGAAATGTCAGGATTGCATTAAGATAGATTTGAAATAAATATGAACCGTTCCCTTTAAAGGAGCTCCTAATACCACCATGCAAAAATACAAAAAGCGAGATATCCTTGACAGTTTGCAAATGGAAGCAGATTAAAGATAATGTGCAGCCTCACCAAACAGTACAAGAGCTTAATAATTTCCACTGTTTGAACATACACCACTGTGTCTTTCTATAACCTGAATATATTCCATATACAATATTTTCAATGTTTCTTTCTTTGCTTTCATTACTTAGACTTTTACATAATACGCTGTACCTCTAATCGTTTGGAAAATACGTATATTTAAGTGAAAATAACTTTGCCGACCGAACACAGAAGAAACAGGAAGATGCATGCTTTTTGTCTGCTTGTGCTGTTATTACTGCCTGTGACACGCAGTTGTTGTTTTTTTTAAAAGTGTTCTGTGACAATTCTTTTCTTCAGAAACGGTTAAATAAAACTTGGGGAAATTGAAGTAGCAACATTGTAACCACAGTGTATTAATCCCTAAAGAGAGAGATAGAGAGATAGAGAGATAGATAGATAGAGAGATAGAGAGATAGATAGATAGATAGATAGATAGATAGATAGATAGATAGATAGATAGATAGATAGATAGATAGATAGATAGATAGATAGATAGACAAAAATAGCAGCGGCTCCACACCCTCCTCTTCTATGTGTGTGTTTTATGTTCCCTTAAAATTGTTTGTGTGAATGGTTGTACGTATCAGGCACCTTCCAACAATAATGCCTGCCATGCTAAACGAGAATGATGAGATGTATTGGGGAGGTGATCAAAGGACTACTATTTACAACCACTCTCAGCCCTGCGGACTTGACGACCCACTGTAAGCACACTATACTGTACAGGGAATGTCTTCCATCATGCTTTTACTGCCCATCACTGCAGCCGTTAGACAGGGGAGATGGCAAAGCTTTTAGCAGACTGAGATACCGTCCTCGTGCTGGACCGGCGTGTATGGGCAATGCCATCAGAAAAGAGAATGACTGGGAAAGATAAGGGAAATGGAGGCTGGAGAGAGAAAGGAGAAGAGAGAGGGGGAGGTAGCGGGGGGATAGGTTGATGTCTGCCTGCCGGCTGTCAAAGGAAAACGCTTCGGTTAAATGGAAACTGATATCATGCAACTCATTCTGGTCCTTGTGGATTGGCTGGGAGAGTTTGAGAGTGAAACTAAAGTGTGGTGAACTGTAGAGGAGGAGAAGAGGAGTTCTTACCTGGAGCAGCCAGTAGCACCTACGGTGGAAGGTGGGGATGATGGAGGAGTGTACGTAGCAGCCATACAAACACTGGAAGGAAGTAAGACAGTAGAGGAAGAGAGAAAAGAGGGACAGAAAAAAAAGGACATTACACTACAGAAAATTACAGACAATAGGATGACCTCTCTGCTGACCACGGCAGCTGTGACCTTTGAACCCCTGACCTCGTCCCTTCTAAGGTAACTCCCACATGGACCTGCTGGCAGATGGTCAAGCTATTGTCCCTAGAAACAAAGGTTGAAGGAGAAATTGGATGGGGTTAACCTCAGCACTGTCCCAGCATCACCATCTGACACCTTCCTCCGTTTCTTTCCTCTTTTCCACTCTTATCCTGTCCTGCTTGGAAAGAGCCCTTGACAGAATGATTCAGGTGCTCCTTACTCCAACCCCCCCCCCCCCCCCCCATCACCTCACTAGGCCCCGGCACATAACTAAAGCACAGTGTTATTAATATCCTTATCGTAAACAGATAATACTGTGCCTGGGGGCTCGTTACCGTGGAGAGAGCTAGGCAGGGCTGATAAAGCCTCCCGGTATCGGGCAGAGGGGCCAGGAGACATTTTTCAACAGCTGGCAGCAGAGGCAAACGCCGAGAAGTGCCGCGCAGCGAGGAACGGGAACGGGAAGCACTTATCCTCCTCCCGTCCTCTCTCCTCCTCAATCCTTCTCCGGGAGACCCACGGCCCAGGCTCCCAGGTGACCCAGAGGGATGGCTGCTTTTGCTTGTTTACAGCAACAACAAGAATCTACAGCACTTCCCCCCCCAAAAAAAACCCTTGCCAGCTAGGAAATAGACTGTGATTTCTGTGCGATACAGTATTTCTGAAAGGTGAGGGTAAGGTGGATTGCACTCAAGACAGGACGCTTACAGGAATAAATCAAACAAGCAGGTCTGGAGGGTTTGAGCTTCACTCCAATCCACTTTGGTATAACTGGTTGTTTAGAAATCGGGATAAATCACAGCTGGAGTGATACATACAGTTAGTCAGAGCGCGTGCACATACAGACATACACACACACACGTGCACTGACACAGCTTAATTATTCAACAGTTGTGTGTTCAATAAGTTAAGGCGAGTTTCCTCGGGCGCTGTAGATGTGAATGGTTAGACGGTGAGGAGAGGGGGCAGGATTCGGAGTGTGTGAAGGGGCACAGGGACGTCGGGCTACACTGCTTCGAGGACCATGTGATAAATAGATGCCTTTAAGTGTGTTATGTGCTCGTCTTGATTAACTAAAACCTAGTTTAAAAGAGCAGGGCCTGCAGAGGAAGTCAGTCTATATAAACACTCATTTGCCAACATCAAACCGCCTGATTAATTATAGCACTGCGCAGCTACACAGACCAGGCACTCGCACACTAAGAGAGAAAAGAAAACCAAACACATCACACGCATGCCCAAAAACACGCGTGTGTGTCCAACACATTTACATGTCCTGTGACCAGTTCACAAACAACAAAAGTCACATGGGACTCGACTGTTTCTCAAGGTGTTCCATTGTTCCAATCGCATCTATTGTGAGCTGATTTCAATACTACTGAACGCTGCGTGTGAGAGTTTGAGATAGTGAAGGCATGCAGACTTCCTCCTGTTCTTATTTTTTGCTGTACTCTCATCCATTACAGCTGTCTGAAATAGGATGTATGCCTCCTCCCACTCCCATAGCTCTGCCATCCATTACTCCACGCTGGCAACAGACAGACACTTCCTCCCACTCCCACAGTGCATTGAACATCACATTACTAGTCAGCCACAACTGCTAGCAGCTCACACATATCTGCTGTGCAGTTTTGTAAGTATTTATGTCATAAACTGTACTTTGTGCTTCTTCTTTTTTTTTTCAGGGATTAGGCAGTTGTGATGCAATAAGGCATTAAACTGTTTATGCATCTCACTACAGTCATGTGTTGCAATACTTTTGTGAAAGGTGCTTACAAACCGAGGTGCTACCATTCTGTCTATTCAATATTTGACTATAAATTTCAAGGCGCAACGCTGCAATCGTTTCCACTGCACACCAAAAATGGCAGATTTCTTTTTAATGCTGCGCGTGTGCTAAATAAACTCGCTGTCTTGTTAATTCTAAATACAGAGAGTTTATTGATATATCATGCTTAATACCGCCGTAGCCTAAAGCGCTTGCCCCACTGAGAGCGGGCTGTGGTATGACTGTGTGCAGTTGGATGAGGCTGTGGCATGCTCCTCAGGATTGACAGGTGGGCCAGTGCAACAGGCCTCTGTGACTAGGGCGACTGGGGAGTGAATAAATTAGCCCCCAGGCTGCTTTCCTCTCCCTCTGTTTACTCCATTTCTCAACCACACAAAGCAGCGTGCCAGACAAACAAGCAGCTTAAAGCATAACACAACTGTTGCACCTGTCAGTGCCGATATACAGTAGACATCAAACACATTTGCACACACGAAAAAGCTTGCGCTCCCCTCACCCTCCCACCACACGCCTCCCACTCAACCACACACACATAAACAGACACGGAATTAGACAATAAGTTCTTAAGCACAAACTACACCCACTCATAAACACAGAGATATTCACAGAAGCAAAGGCACACTACACACTCTCTCTCTCTCTCTCACACACACACACACACCATTTTGCACACAGACAATCACAATAGACCAAGATAGAAAGGCCAGCCAAGATACTTTTGAGAGCAGAAGCACGCCCACATACACAAAGCTCATCATACTCAAGCGCTTATCAGTAATTCAAGACGCATATCAGTTACTGGTGTTTCTGCTGCTCTCTGCATGCTGAGCGTCTGGGTGACAAAGTGACAGCAGCAGAGCCATTATTTGCTGTCTTTGGGCTGTGACAGATGACAGCACATCACAGGGCAAGCAATTAAACCATAATTATACACACATACACACATATCCTCTCATAAAAAGCGCAGTTTCCCAGTGGGTAATTTCGAAGAGCTCGCTGTCACAAAAAGAGTGAAACAAATACATACGTAGGTGTGCACACGCGCGCTCACGCACATTCAAACACACGTGTGTGAACGCGGTATTGGTTTACTGTTGTGTTGTCTGTTGTTGGGGGGGGGTTGCAAATTAGACACAATAGAGCAATGATACACTGTTTATAGAAGTATTCACAAGCAGCGTGTCCATAATGTATTCATGCGCTGTCACTGCAGACAGCAGGGAAAAAAAAAAAAAAAAAAAAAGAGTTACAGCGACGTGTGTCCTCCAAAGTCAGACACTGATGCAGCAAATTCATTTGGTGTTGTCAGTCAAGCAAGCGGCCAAGGCGATGAAACTCTGCCTTGGCCCAATGAGAGGGTATTATTGCCTGGCCTGAATACGCCCTCCTTCCCCTGGGGTGTTAAAGCAGTCCTGAGCGGAGCTGGATCGCGGTTCACATAGGGCAAGCAGGCCAGACAGGCCAGTGATAAACAGTTCAGCCTAAATAAAGCCTCCAGATATAAAGGCAGGGCCACCACCGGGTTACCTGTCCTGCCTCTGGAGGCCACGGCTGACCCTGGCCTGCCTGTTACCCTGGCGACACCTCCCTTACATTCATCCATCATGTCTGACAGGTGTCAGGCACATCTAGAGATGGGTTCGTAAAAATGCAAAGTCTGTGGAAGCGAAACTGGCACTGGATATAGTGAGGCGGAGAGAGAGAGAGGGGAAACTCTCTCATTAGACCATAATGATGTGTGAAGACAGTCCTAATCAGAGCGTGGCACCTTATTTATGTTGGCAATTTGCTGTTTTCCTGCAGTGATGCAAACGTCTTACTGTCAGAGGCTGCCACACATTTATCTGTCTGTTGGATTGTCTGTCCAACTGAGAAGAACACACATACACACACACACACAGATTTTGTTCTTGTGGATTTTTATACCTCATGTCCAGCTCCCACTCTCTATCTATCTATCATCTATTCAGCCAACTCTTCAAGGATAGTTTTACAATTGACTCACATACGACTCATATGCCCTCTAATGTTTCCTTCAGCAGCATTTGTTCACACGTATCATGGGCCCCGGATCCGAATAATCTACAGTCGGATCTCATGGAAACATTTTTTAGCTCTGGCTGTATTGAGTAGGTGCTTCACACTATTATACAGTTGTTGACATGGACATCCACCTGGTAAAGTCACTTCTGGCTCACTGCTTCATTAGAGGGATTGTATCATTTTGTGTGTGTGTGTACTTCTGTGTGTGTGTGTGTGTGTGTGTGTGTGTTTGCATATGTCTGTTCACATGGATGCCTGGGGCAGGTGATTCAGCCTGGGGCACAGCGGCATAAATAGAGCTCACACAGCAGCCAATCAGGCGGTACTATCAAGCCCCATCCGTGGAGGCAACGCAAAATCCATACTCAATAGAGATTCATGGACCATGCAAGATTCAAGCTACCCTCGCCATTGACAGCATCCATGATGACTATTGATCAACCAACGATTTCTGGCTCTATACAGACATGATTAGATGACTTATGGCTGAAAAGTGCCACTTCCAGTTTGGAGGATGAGCTCATTTTCGACTGATACCGTAATGCTCTGCATTTCACCTGCTGCCTTTACAGTCAGCCTCTCTGCTCTGCTATCTCCAAATCGTTCAGCGGGAATCAAATTATCTGTAGTGTCTGGTAGGGTGGCACTATGCCCAGAATGCCCATAATATACAGTATCTCACTTGCGTTTGGGATTCAGAGAGAAATGCACAGTTCCTGTACGTTTCAGCCACAATGACTGTGGCTTTTATGCCAACTACTGCTCTCTCTATTAAGATTCTTCTCCTCCTCTGTACCCCTTTTAAATAAGCCACTACTTGTAAAGTTTTAACAGTATCATTCTTCAGTGCATCTGAAGACTTAAGCAACGGTTGATGAGACATTATACATAATAAATCAAAAGAGGCTTAGATTTATCTCCCCGGTCCTCTCCGTTGGACCAGCTGCAGCCTCTAAATCAGTCAAAACTGAGCAGGCTACAAAATGAATTGGCAGGCTGCGCCCGAGCTGAAGGAGAAAATGAAAAACAAACCAAAATTCCTCAACAAAGCAAAACAAATGATGCTCTGGAAAAAATGCATGTGTTATGGAAATGACCGGCTCTAAAAATAGCATACTCATTGTAAAATAAACACAAACAGTTGATAAACAGGCCCTGAAGAGGAGAATTAATTAGCCACGCTGGACGCGTAAACACAGCTATACATCAAGTTCAAGAGGAAAACAATAACAGGGCTGAGGCAGTCAAAGAGAAACCCCTGACCGCCTGCCATACAGAGAGCCCTGATTCTTTGTGGCCTCATTCCTGAAGGTAAGGAAGACAGGAACAAATTCAAGACAAAAGAGAAGAAAGGTATTTTAAGGGGCAGCGAACTACAGCGATGAAGTTGGGTATATGAATTATATACTGAGCAGAGGAGGAAATGAGAGACAGAGGACACAGGAGTACAGGAGAGAATAGAGGCGGTATGATAGACGAGAAGATGTGTGGGGTTTACAGCCACGCTTTTGCACGTGCCAGAGGAAGCTCATGCACATGCTCATGCACGTCTGTCTCCCTGACTGAAGACACGGTGTCTGTTGATGCTAATGCTAGCCAGCTGGGCTCACGGCCAAAGGCATTAAGTGGAATCGAATTCCACCAAACTAGCTTTAATCAGCAGGTTTTTAAGGTTAGAATTACTCTCCCTCTCCTCCAGCCCGCTGGCCAAGGTTAAAGCAGACACAGGCAGGGGCTGGGCTCAGCTAATGGGATGGAAGGGTGGCATGGGGCCTACGGCATGCCACCACACAGCAACACACACACTGACGCGCGGGCGCCTTTTAGTGTATGCCAAGTCACACCTGCAAATCACAATAATGCACACACACACACACACACACACCTACAGAAAACAACTTTACCTGTGTGTGTCTATGTGTGCGAGACAAGCACACAAATACGCCGAATGCACATGACCGCGAGTGAACTGACACACGGTGACACGTGGCATGAAAAAATTCTCGGCAGGATCAGGACACAACCAAGACCGGCATGTAAAATTCATCATCGTCACCATCCGAGCAACATAATTATGACTATAAATAAAAGATTTCAGAGTAAAAGACTAATGCATCACACGTCACATGTACACTTCTACCTTAAGTTAATCGATTCCTTGACATCACGGGCTATAAATAGCCAACCTTGGTGAAAAATGCAGGACTGGATGCAGGCCATGAATGTCAACGCATGGGCTTTATAAACTTAACTGTGTCTACATAAACAAATCCGACTTTATCGGATATTCATGCGTCCTATAATATTTCAGTTAACAGGATCCAGTGACAAATGGATATTGAGTATACCTACTCATAAACACATAGAATAAACAAACCTTGACCTGCTTTCAGTTACTATAGCTACATCCGTTCTGAATGTAGAGCCGCATATAGGCCTATTCACTTAAAATAAGCTTAAGAAGAATGTTGTAAAGCTTAACACAAAAAAATGAGGTGATACAGTTGGATGGGTGAATACATGAGGCTGTTTTTTATACTTCACAAAGAGCCAGCGGAGGCCTTGCCTTGACCTCAGCCTACAACAGCAGTCAACACATTGATGCCTGTCAACAAAGGAAAGCTCAGTAAACCTTGCAGCGCTTCTGACAGCTCCTCAAAAGTCAAACTGTTTCTATAGTACCCGCACTATGAGCAGAGGACTAAGCAGCAACGGTAGCAAACACTCTCTGTTTTGACTTTCTCTCGCTCGGGCTTTCATTTTTATGATCTTTCTCCTCTCCTCAGCCGGCTTCGCTCGACCCATACGAAAGTGTCTTTGCTTTGGAAATGTACTGCAGATTAAATTAGCTCAAGTGAAGTCTCTATTTTTGAAATATACTACATCTTGATAAAGAAAGCTCTGGTTAAAAGCTTATACGATGCAATCAGCAAATTATACTAATGTGAGGGATAACAGGTTACAAATGGATGTTAAAATGTGTAAAGGCAAAATGGCAAATGGAAACCAGTCATTATCTTAAGACACCACTTCCTTATCACCTAACCTTTGCGCTGACCTCTAGATTTCCTGTATAGAATAGACATGTAAAAAATGTCTTGCAGCAAAAGAGTAATGGCCATCTGTTTGCATTACGAGCCTGAGGCCATCAACCACGACAGGCACTTCATTCCATTAAAAGATGGAGTAATGGATACAGCAATCAGCTTATCGTGCCACAGTTTAAAGACCGGAGGTCAGAGGTCAGGTTTTAGCTGTCATTTTTGGTGGATGGGAAATAGCTGAGTCTGAGAAGACTTTCCCGTACTAGCTATCTCCATGGCGCTAAGTCAGACTCAAATGCATGTGCTGGAGAATGGCCAGCACAGAACATGGACGTGAATTCAGCTAGATGGAGACAAGGACGGAGGGGGCAGAGAGTTACTACTAGTGTGTACTAAAAGAAAATCCCTCAAGAAAGAAAAATTGATCTGAGTTTGAGTGTTTTTTTTCCCCCTGGCATTGTCCTCAAAAGCTGAGCTCCTCCAGGCGTGTTAAAATTAAAAAAGAAAAATGAATAAAAGCATCACATCGTGAGCCTGCTGCAGCTTAATAAACATAGGTGGCATTGTCTGAGTCTGTATGACCGCCCATTAACCTTCCCTTGTGTTAGCTGAGGTAAGGATAAAAGTGCCACTGCGTGGAAAAGGGGAGCGCGTCCTCTGCATTAATGAGAGCAAACCATCCAACCCACTATTTCCCCCAAAATACACACACACACACACATATATATATATATATATATATATATATATATATATATATATATATATATATATATATATATACATACACACACACACACACACATGGCAGAGACCTGCTGAAGATGACATCACAGGCTCAGCCTCCCTGCCGTGGGTTATGCCAGGCAGACATGCTGCCTAATTGTAAGAGAGAGCCCAGATTTGTAATGCTCCACAGTTCTGTTAGGGCTGATTAGCGGAGGCTCACGGCTTCTCCCCCTGCCGTGATCTATAGGCACTCCAAATTTCCAATATCTCCGGTGTGAGCAAGGAAGAGCTGAGAGAGACTGTAAATCATGACAAGTCCTACTGAGCGAAAGAGGGAGAAAAAAGGATGGATGGATGGAATCTGAGAGAGAGAAAGACGGCGCGGCACACAGAGACATTCGGCTCGTGTGGAAACATGAAGAGGGGAAGAGGAATGGAGAAAATTATTGAGGGAACAAGGTGATGGGAGAGGGTGTAGTGCACATATAGAGGAGAGAGGAGCACACATCAGGGAGACATGAGAGAATTGGGAGGAAAGAGGAGAGGAGAGGAAAGGAGATATGATTACCAAGGAAACAGCAAGAAAAAAAAAATTCCCGCCGGGGAGAAAGAGACAGAGAGTGTGGAGCAGACAAAGAGGAGAAAGAGCATGGGGGGAAGAAAGGGAGTGGGAGGACAGAGAGACACAGAGAGAGAGACAGAGAGAGGAGAGGATAGAATGAATGCTAACAGGGAGCCCAAACCCAGTACTGAGGCTTTATCCTTCACAGGCGGAGGAGCAACAATCGCAAACACATTTTCTCTCGCCCTGGCCCTAAGAGAGATAAAAAAGCAATTTGTATTCTATTCCTATTCAGCGTCGCTTGGCCTGTTTCTCTGCCTGCATATTTGTAAACACAGCTTTGTCAGAGCAGCTTAATCTTCCCAACACAAACACAGACTACAGGAAGGAGGGGCGAGAAAAGGGTGAGGAGGGGTGAGGAGGGAAGAACAGTGATGAGGGGGGGAGGAGGGTAAAGGATGAGCGAGGAGGAGGGGGGTGGGGGGAAGAAAAGGGTGAGGAAGGGTGAGGAGGAGGTCTGTGGAGCAACGGCGGGTCAAACAAGAAGCCGGGGCAGGGCATCGAGAATCAGAGCTGGTTTACGTCTCTGATGCCCGACGGGATGCCCCCGTGTCAAACTCTGAAAGTCCCACTGTGCGTGATGTACAAACACACACACACACACACACACACACACACCATTGGTGACCCACTCCCCTTGTTGTCGTCTCTAGCCACTGGCCTAAAGTCCAAAAGGCGGGATTACTGACAGAAGCAAAAGAACAAGCACTCATCATGTGGCCTGAATGTGACAGATGGAAGAGGCGGGCCCTTGTGCTTCCTTAACTGTCACCATGCCTCGATTTAGTGCCCGTGCAGCACACTTAGCCTGTCATGGAGCTCACAGGTATGCGCTTCCAGGTTTCAGGGGAACCAAAGTCCACGTTCTGTACAGGCCAAATCACACACTCATGTGGAAGGACAAACACATTACCGCAACCGACAATACATTAAGGCAGAGAGACCGAAATAGAGAGAGGGAGCGAGAGAGGGGACTTGGAAGTGGCTATCGTCTGGGTGCACATTCGCTCACGGAGGCGTGAAATTAGGCAGAGCGACACCTGCCAATACGCAATGCATTAAAGCGCGCTAGGTTCACCTCGCTCTTTGGCCTTCCGTATCGCTCTGTATCTTTCCCTCATTCGCCTTCATTCTATTTCTCCATACTCCGAGATCTCTTTATTATGGCCCACAGTGCCCAATTAAAGACTGATAGCTGTCCCCTCCACCCCTCCAACACTGTGGGGAAGATTGTGCTCCACTTCAGAGCATGGCAACCACCTTCATCAGCCTCTGTGCACTCCGCTCGCCGCTCCCCGCTCTCCTCACCCCTCCTCAGCCGCGACAGCACACCCAATTTGGACAGCCAGACTCAGCGGCGGGATTAGTAGGATTGAGAACAATGACAGCAGTGACATCGATCATGAAAAGATGGAAACAAAAGCAAGCTCATCAAGACTGCATATTTGGCCTGTGTGCGGAGCCGCGACTTCAGCAACGTATCAACTAACTGAATTAAACAAATAAAAAATAATAAGCCTGGATATGGAGCTGTTTTCTCTGTTAGCACTCATACTCTTGAGTTTGGGCCTATCAGGGCTCATAAAAAGGTCAACAGCATCACACTGAAAACAAAAGCGTCTCCTGGAGCTGTCAGCAACATACAGCAGATAACCAGACTGACTTGGTGAGGCACATACAGTATTGACAAAATGTTGCTGGAGCGGCAAGTTAACTTAATTTATTTTTTATTTGCTGCTGCGATGGTTTCAACAAGTGTTGACCCAAGATAACATGTCCTTTGCAGAATATTAATGTACGTAGGGTTTTTTTTTTATTTGTAGATGAGTATATAGCCAGAAAACTTTGCTAATGTTCATACTTCTGACTGTACATGCGAGGGGGAAACGGAGAGCCCTGCAGACAGACACAAAACCAAACACAAAAGACAGATTTGGAGATACAAGCAGAGAAAGACAGGGAGAGCCGCAGACACACAGCAGGCAGATGGAGGAGCCTGAGAGCCCCCGGGCAGCCCTGTGATGAAGACAGTGGGGAACATAACTGAAGGAGTCCATGTTATGTTCGGATTGTGATGAGGAGAGGGAAGGGGTGGCTGGTTATAAGGGTGGGGTAGTCAGACGAGAGAGAGGGAGGAAGAGAGACAGAGGGAAGGAGAGAGAGAGACAGAGAGAGAGGGTAAAAAAAAAAAAAATCAGCCGGTGAGCCAAAAAGAGGGAAAGGAAAACAAATGAAAAGTGACACTTTAATTCAGAGGGCTTCTTCTGCCTGAGTTATTATGAGATGTTTGTAAGCTGGCTTGTTCATGCATCTCCCCTGGCCTCGTGCCTGGCTCCCTCTCACTGAGGAGACCTGTGGCGCTAACCTGTCTTTATCTGAGCTGCACAGCAGGGGACAGCACTCTGCCACCATCCTCTGCTTTGATCCTCCCACTTCCACCATGGCTGTCTCGCTGTCCCCCCCTCACCCCTGCGCCTCCCCTCCCTCCTCTACCATCGCTCATATGCAAAATGTTTCTCTGTGTCCTGTTACGGCTTTGATATGACCAAAGTCCTCTATAGTCCCTCCACACTTAATTAATTGCGATTACTCTAATCTGGAAGGCGAAGGTTAGCTTCACAGAAACACTTCTGGACACAGCGATGCACTAATGCTACTTATAAAGATAACCACTGAGCTAACAGAGAAACAGAGGAAATATATTAAACAGGGCAGAGCGAACATATAGAGTCGTCGCAAGAGAAAGACAGTGCAGGAATGAAAGGCCCATAGAAACAAACACAAGGAGAACGGAAAATGGGACTGAGACTGAAATGATTTGACATTCTGGCTGGGCAAAGCTTGGTGTTTGAAGATGGGAGCCTGACCAGGGTATGTGATTTCCAGCAGAAGGAAAACCGTGAGGGCTGTTTTGGGGCTGGGGCTGCAGCTTGGGAACAGACAGATAAAGCAGACAGACAGATAAACGAGGCAGACAAATAGAGGAAGAGAATTATAGGAGCACACAGATACATGGGCTAAAACGTACCTGAAGTACCAGACAGGTACAATCTGGCAGCCAAAACAGACAAGAATAAGGAGGAGGGGGGAGGAAGGGGGCCTGAGTGTAGCAAATTCAATCAGGCAGAGAGATGCACACACACACACACACACACACACACATACACGTACAAATACAAGTACAACCAGACAGACAAGAACATGGATAGATGCACTGTATGAATACACAAAGGGGTGTGATGAGAAATGTAACGGTAAAGCAGAAAGGGAAAAAGACCCAGAGCAAAGTCAAAGTGAGAATGAGAGGGGGAGAGAGAGACAGGGACAGATACAAAGATGGGGGTGGGGTGGGGGGGGGGTTGTAAGTTGGAGTGCCGACAGGTCTCCAGAGGTTGTAATATATAGCATCGTTTCAATCTCTCAACAGCAACTACAGCCCTCCTTTTTCATATCCTTCCACAGTCTGAGGACAGAGAGATACTTCTGTCCTTCAGAGCCAAATCGGCATTCAAGATGATATAATGTGCTCATTTTTTGACATTATATCCCCAAATCTGGATGGTTATTTGTGGCTGGATGTGCTCTCCGTCCCCATTCTCTCTGGAAATCTCAAGGTTACTAATGGTAAAGGATGGATATAAAATGCCAACGTCAAACACGTTTCTATGTTTGTCTTGTACTGTTTCTCCTCTCCCAGAGAGGTTCGAGACCAATGGTTGATTTATCTGCTGCATGCACCATTAATCTTAGGACCATGCATGCCTCTGCTGAATAATTGATCTCTGTGCTACTGTAACTAAATCCGTCAAAACAATGACACCCCACCTCCTTCTCTATCCCTTCACTTCCTCTTTACCTCTCTCCTCACCGCCACCTTCCCATAACTTCGCAATACTCGAGTTGTTCTAAACAAAATAAATCTTGTACAATGTTTTCACAGTTTTCTGCACGGAACAATTGGGGAAGGGAATGGTTAGGGTTAGTTGGAGTGGTGTTTTATCACCACAGTTGTGGAGTGTGCGACACTGGTGTTCAACCACCAGAGGGAGTTTCCCCCGGGCTGTGTTTATGAAGATCCATAGAGGAAGCCCGGCCACTTTCTCAAATGCACAAAACAAAATATAAAGATATAGTTGACAGGGTAATCTGACAATGCCAACACCTCCACTCTAGAGTCCTGGCAGCCAAGTGAGAGGGGGCCGAGAGAAGCAGTGACCTCCTAAGGTGATCAGCTCTCAGCTCTCTGTCTAGACCTCAACAAACAGCTGCTCGGTCTGGAGCAGAAGGGGAACAATGACCCTTAATTTATGTCCACACCCCTCCTTCCTCCCACCTTCTGCCTGTCTCTTTGACTTGTTTTTGCATACTGCATTTAAAGTAATAAGTACAGTATCTCCTTGAATGCCACAGAGCTATAAATCAGAGGAAAATAGACCTGTCACCTTAGTAAACAATGCATGGGACCAGTTATCATTAAAAACAAAAGAGTTCTGAAGGAGGCCTAGCCGTGCATACGGATGAGGACGGGAGCAATCTACCAATCTCCTTGGCTTGTCCTAAGCTTCTGGTCTACATTGGAGGTATGCATACACATAAAAACACACTTGAGCAAACACGGAGGGCAGAAAAACGACTTCAGTTTCTAATTCTAAGATGTCTTATAGTATCTTTGTCACTCATATACAGCCATTAGAGGCTATTTTGGATGAAGCTTTGGAACAAAACCGAACATAGAGATGTTTACTAAAATCCTTTGTGGTGTTCAAAGAAAATACAAGGAGGCTGCACCATATACTCCATACCAGAGAATACATTTACTTGAAGGGAACTGAAGGGCAAAAATAATGCTGTGTCTTTGACTTTTTCAAATAAAATACAGTGTGTAGTTGTGCGAGGGAATTGGATCCTGAAGACACTGAAAGATGTTGATTCCCTCAGACCTCAATGCACGGATAACGGCTTCACAAATAACAGTTTGATTATGATATTTACGCTGTATAATGACTTCTTATGACAAATAGCGTACGATCACGGAGTCACTCAATCAAAACATGTTGGTCGAAGCGACATTACTAAGATTTAGGTCAGCGCTTGGAAAATGAGCTCCGGATTCGATTGCACAGACGACATTGTTCAATGTCACGACAGTGCCATGAAAATTTAGCATCATTTGTTATGTAGTGCCATCAATGTTTATGACAGCCAATCCATCGTCAAGTAAGCTGTATGTCAACCTTTATGTCAGCTTTATGACACATGGATCGCATGAAATGTCAGGGAATGTCATCTCTATGTTCCCAGGCGCCAGAGCACACGTGATGGATACAATGCTCAGAAAGAAAATCACAGTCTTTAACACATGTTTGCAGAGCAGAGTTCAAATACCCTTCATGTTAATCAGGCACCAGTGTTTCTGTGCCCCTGTGTAAGGTGGCAGGCGGATGGCTCCCGGGCTGCAATTTGCATGCAAAGCTGCATATCCTCCTTCCATAGCAGGGGCCCCTCAGGTGTAACTGAGTGGAGGTTCCTGGTGGCACTCTGCCCTCTCCCTGCCTAAATGAGATTGGGCTGGAGTCCCCCTCATCTCTGCGTGCACACCTCCCCTTTGCTTTTCCAAGGGGAGCACAGACACAGACACTGGAGTGAGATACAGAGGTCAGCAGAGACAGGCTGAGAAAGATAGACACAGAAAAAAGGGGGTGGGGGGGCGGGGGGGGACAGTGACTGGTCTTTAGTCAAGAGACTTGGACTAACATTTACCCAGCTGCTGATTTCATGACTCACAACGAATACTGCGACACACAACGATGATGACAGTAATGGAGTCGGGCTCCTCCTAGAGCAAGAAGTTACTTAAAAGCTGCCACAGTTTGAGAGCAATTGCTACAACCCATTAGCTAAAACAAGGTGTATCCCTAAGTGATACTTGATGAGAATGAAGATGGCCATACATCTGTGTATACAGTACCTACAAACAGGCCTCCAGCACTCGTTGTGCTATACAGTAATAGGCTTCGGTGAGGCCTGTAAAGTGCTGCGACTGCATTTTTAGACTGGGTAGAATTGCAGTGCTACAGAGTTCGTAAAGGGGAATCTGCGAGGAGATGGGGGGGTGCAAACCAGAGTCTGTGTCTCAAGTCTTCTTTAAGTCTAATGCAGGTTGTTATCTGTCAGGGAGAGCTGAGAGATGCTCTCTTATCAACACACACACACACACACACACACACACACACTATAGGCACACACAGACTTAATTAAAGTTCCTTCTCCATCTGATGAACATGGTTGGGCTGTGTTGTCTGTCTCTGTCTTGTGATAAATTCATTCTGCCTGCGAGATATGAGCCAGTTGAGCTGTGCATGTCAGCCTCTGTCTGCAGCTGCCATCCTTCAGATACACTTGGTGACAGAGGGGTCCAGCACATCCTCTGTGGGCTACACGAGGACTGACATGTTCCAATGGCTCCTCCCACCGCCAACCCCCCTCTTCCTCAAGAGGCCCCAGCGCTCCTGCCCTGTCTCATTATGTGGGCGAGATGTTTGGGGGTCTCTCTGTGCCATCCTGTCGTACTGTCAGAAAGCATAATGCCTCTCTGTGGGCGCCATAGCTACTGAGGCACACAGTTTGTTTCCGTGTGTGTGTCTGTCAGTGTGAGGATGATCTTTTCTTCCACAGAATTCCTCTCCTCCTCTCCTGCTGGATTCTTTTCACACAGCTTAAAAAACCAAGGCAAGGGAAGGAGGTGGCTGTTACAGTCCAGAGGGTGTCCACACTAATGCACGTCTCAAATGTCACTCAATTTTCAACTGACTGGTGTAAATACAATACCTAGATTTGTCTATGTGTCTTTTCAATTTGTGCCCATAGCTGAGGGTAAAATTTAATTTAGTGGGGATATTTACACAACCAGATGACAGTGGGGCGTTGGGGAGCGCTAGTGAGAGTTGCCATCCAGCCTGCAGATTAATAAAAGCCTGTGTCAAGATCCGCAGGATGACAAACAGCGAGAACCAGACGGCACAAAACTAAAGCAAAACAATCAACTTCTTGAAAAGGCTTAAATGACATTTAATATATTTACTGGCAAACATAAACATAAATTGACACCGGGAGGCTGAGGGGAGTGAATACAATATCTCTGATTGCTATTACTGGCATAAGCAATGACAGTGTGCACTAGATTGGTATGGTATATTGAATTTCATGTTCTTTGAAATGGAGTCTGAAATGTGAGATTTGTCTTTTGCCTCTGAATAGCTCACACCACCCCACCACCGCCACCACCCCCCCCCCTCCCTCATTCTGTCTCATTTGGAGACTGGCACATTCAGTTAACTAATGTGCAGTATAAGGCAATGCTACACTATTACCCCATTCTCTCAACTGCCTGTCGAAAGGATGGAACATCAGATGTGATTTGGAGATGCTTTCTTCTTGTTTCCGTTTCACATCAGAAATGTACCTGCTGGGAAGATTTTCTCTCTATAAATTTCCCCTATCTGCCGCCGAAATGCTATTCATCTCATTACGGTTGATTGGGATCCTCATTACATTAGAGTGCGCACAAGCATGTGCGTGCATGTGTGTTTTCATGCATGTAAATAAAGACAAGAGATAATGAGCATAGAAAAAGAGAGCAAGAGAGCGATAGAGGGAGAGAGCGGGAAGGAGAATGAGGGAGGGAGGAGTGTGTTAATGAGTGTGAGATGTGCTGAGGTCGCTGTGTTTGTTCTGTAATAGTGTGTTGCCGCAGAGCTATGCCACCTCAGGTGGGTGATTAGCAGTAATTATATAATTACACAAAATGTGATAATAAACAGCACAGAGGGAATCAGCTCCATCATCTACTTTGCTACACCTCATATATGCACACATACTCATTTTCTCGTGCACAAACAAGTAAATATAAAAAATATAGTTCTCGCATTTTTAACAAATACAGACACACGCTCTATCCACAGCCCTGCACAGAGGGGAACGGACAAACCCGTTCGCACCCAGATAATTCCAACCTGATACAAAAAGTAATGGAACACTCACACTTGTCCTCCACTCGCACCTGTGAGTAAAAACCGATTTGCTCCCTGACACACAGTAACGGCCAATAAAACAAGTGCTGACTCGCTCCCAAAGGCAGCCGAGGGGAGCGGGGGGACAAATGAACACAAACTGGGAGTAAAAAGCTGCTCCCAGGAGGATTTTGCCTTTTCTGTAGTCCTCATGCTCCTTCCTGCTTGAGTGAGAAACACTATCTGAAAGAGCACACAATTGTCCGTCTCATCTCTGGGCCCGTTGCAAAAAGAAACAAGTGTTTAAGTTTAAAAAAAAAAAAAAAAAGGAGGTGATTGTCTGATGTGTTTCTCAGTGCTATTCAAGAGTGACTGCAATGGCCTTTCCATCCTTAGGTTCACGAAAAGTAGTGTGTGTGTGTGAGTGAAGGAGTGAATGAGACCTTCAGCAGGAATACTTGGGTTTACATGTGGGAAATGGCCAAAAAGAGACAGATAGAGACAGAAAGACTGCAAGCCATGAATGAGCCATCCAGGTGATTTAGGCTGTGGGATAAAACTCAGAGTGACCGAGTGGAGAACAACAGGCGAAAATGGGGGAAGCGGATGGAGGAAGGAGAGGGCAATGTCAGGATCTGGAGGAAAAATAAAAGATAGGGAGTGAGAGAACAGCATGGGGTGGAAGCAGGGGATAATTACTGTTAATAAAGCCTAATGGAATTCAGGCCTCACGTCAGGTGCAAGATGATCTGATTACTGCTGGGCGGCTGGGGGAAATTGGGAACTGATCCGTTAATCCCGCCATCCCCTTTTGTCTCTCATTCGGTGTGAGAATGCGTGTATCTGTATGTATGTGAGCGTTCACAATATTGGAGATGTATGCAAAGTTAGTTTAATTCAGTCCTGTAAAACTGGTGCACACAGCAAGCACGGTAATTTAAATATTTCAAATTCATAGTTTCGGTGTGTGCATCTCAAGACAGAACACCAGAATTCTACAGCGAAACTGTGAATCATATTAGATTTTGTCTTTTTATTAGCGCGTGTGTGCTGCACAGGATGTCTTCTTTGACAGTCACATGCTGTGACCTGTGGTATCCCTGGTTCAGAGCCCAGCCCATTATCCCCTCCGCCGTGGTTTGTGTATGTAAGTGCATGTACATCTGTGTGTGTTTATGTGCATGCTGTTTGAACTTTTCAACTGGCTCTCCCTCCCCAGGCAGCCTGCTGATGACTGCTTACCTTGGCTGAATATCACATTCTGGCGAGACAGAGGTCAATGGAAAATGCCGCCTTTCCGCGGTGCAGTGTGGTCATGTGTGTATGTTGTGTTTCCATTACAGTGGGGGAGAAAATGAGGAAGATAAAAACAGAAAGAAAAAAAAAACCTCAGTGCGGTGTGAGTGATACTATAGTGTAGTATGTAGTGTGATATAATTGTGCTGTAATATATATGCTGTAAAAAGCACCCCTGCAGGTAAGGTGTGTGTTCGAACCTACGTTCGCATCTCTGGAAGTTGATGACTTGGGAGATATGAGTGTCATATGAGAGAGGGCATACACGTGTGCACATCCAGTAATCAGCAAGATGCTTGCCTCCACATCCGGATACATATACACACACTATGTGAGTGCATATACTCGAAACAATCTCTCCCTCATCTACAGGAGACCATCTCCAGTCTGCCTCGACTTCTGTGATGTTTCCTGCTCTCATCTGGCTTCAGCCTGGCTGCTGCAGAGAAACTGTTTCAGCATAGTGAGCTGAGAAAAGGAGCAGGCGTCATTAGCCTGGGTGGAGATGCCTTTTCTCAGCCACCCTCTATCTCTCCATAGCACCTGCTCCGTCTCCAGATGAGATCAGGAAGGTGGGGCAGTGGAGGGCAAAGAATGGGTGCAGCACAGGCATGCTCCAAGCGGGAAGAGAGGCAGATGAGGGCGTAGAAGAGAGATGGGAAGGAGGAGGGCTGTGCACAGAAGATATCAGCCCATGCCTTAAACCAGACTCGAGGCACTCGTTATCATGGTTTGATTTCTTGCTATGCTGCTCCACATACTCAACTCATTGTAATGGCTGTTGGGTGTGAACATGGACGTGGCAGTGGCAAGTCAAAGGGATTAGACATTTAAAGAAGGGAAGATGTTTATTTTCGAGTGCTTGGCTTTTAGCATATTTATCAAAATGACATCCAAGGCAACATGGAAATAATATCAATTTAATCCCTGAGGGGAAATCCACTTAAAAAAAAAAAAGAAGATACCTACAGTGCAGTCAAGTTGAAAGAAACATCAATATGATGCATGTAAAGTCACAGCCTTCCCAATGTGAAATGCCACGATCGGTAAATCACAACATTTTAAGCAGCCCTGATAATAATAGAAAGCATACAACAAGGCCGTTGCCTTATTCAAATATGGTTGCTTTTCAGCATTCACAGAACTGGGAGCATTTTTCACCCCCACCAGCAAGATGAAAGTCCTTATACGAATCATTGTGTTTAACATAATAGCACACTGACCTTGTGTTGAAAGCAACAAAAAAAAACACAGTATACATAGAAAGCATACATGAGAATGGTCTTTTCACTGCAGTCTTCTTTATTTTAGCCTGCACTCAAGAATATACTACCCTTAACGTGACCTGTATTATCAGCCGAGCTATAACATCATTTAGCAGTAATGCTTACTTAAATATGCTCTGAACACCGTCACTAACATTTCAGGGAGGTCATTTTCTCGCAGCGATCTTTGTACCAGCAGCACCTGAAGTCCCTAAACAACTGGTCAGGGTCTGTTTACTTGTGCCATGCAAGGCCTTTACAGGTTCACATAGTGTGTAAAAAGGTTTTTATTGCAGGCCAATCTGAGGGCTTGTTGTGTTTTTACAGAGTATCATCTCTGCTTGTTGTGTGAGGGTGGGATAACATATTGGATGTTTATTAGACCTGGAGTCAATGCCCAGGCCAGAGCGCTGCTATAAAACTGCCCTCTATAGCTGGTCAGTAGAGGCAGTCAACTGGGCTGCTAGCCTGCTCAGGCCAGATGCCACTGGGCGTCCAGGAGCACTCCTGTCCCTTAATCCCCATTACCACCAGGTCACCCTGGAAAGGTCTAAGAGTCATGTACAGAGTGTGGATGTCTGCTTTGTTTACTGTAATACGTGACCTTGTCCGGTACACACTGGTAGCTCAATGAGTGGTTATAGCACCCGCTTTAGAAACATCTGTGCATGTGTGTAACGCATTAGCTAGCACACAGAAGAATAATGGCCATTTGCCAGATCCAAGTTCAGCAGTACCGTACTACAACAGTCCCAATGCCTGGCAGAGCGGAGTACGGCTGAATTCTGGGATCTCTCCCCTATTTATTTTGGGTTTCTTCTTTTATTTTGGGAACCAAAGCACCGGCCAGAGGCACTTTAGAGAGTCCTGCAGCAACATGAGGGATGAACCTGGCTCAAAAACACACACACACACACACGCACATAAAACAATCGTACACATACGTCACATCAAGACCTGGGCAGTGAGGTGAAATGCTGGGTGCTTAGGAACTGATGGACGCAGCCAGTCCCATTCTCATCGATCTCTTCCTCAGACCATTTAGCACCTCTGCTACCCTAGAGGCCGTGGCCACAGCTGTCTGTGTGGTCCTATAGCTTCACCGAGGCACGCATGGCAGGAGGGTCGGGACAGACAAAATATCAGTCTGTTGTTTGGCCAGCGTCTGATGCACTTTAAGGGAATCGGGGCAATGTTATGGAGCCGAGGGGAACCAGCCCCATCTTTATTGCTCTTTAATCAGAGCAGTGCAGGCTGGGTAAAGATCAATGATCTCTGAGTGTTACATTGACTGGGGCCTACAGCTCCCAATCAAGGGCCCCTCTCCCACCTAATGTTACATTTAATGAGCCAATTAGTCCACAATGGCGTGGATGGCATCTTAAACTGTTGTTTACTCTGCATTCATTATTAATATCTCATAGTTAGGTATGAATAAAATTAAAAGGAGCAGCGAGACCATTAGCTCCCCATGGTGGATACTTATTAAGATAGGATGCTTTGTTATCTGAGCAAGGGGTGGGGTGGTAATTGTTCGTAGTGGGCAGGATATGCTGGTTCAGTAGCAAGAGCGGTTTGATTTATACAACCTTGGAGATGTTGATGCATGTGCGTATGAGAGATGGAGTGGTGCGGTTTGCTCTAATGCCTGTGAGAGAAGAACAACAGTCTGCATCCAGTGGCGTCAGATGCTGCTTTAACTCCCTCGTAAACACTTTTTCCTCTTCTTGCCCTCCACTCCTTGCCCTCTTCTCTCCCCTCTTCCTTCCCACTTTAACAGACACCCCTGGGAGAGGGTATGAAAATTTCTTTTATCTCCACTTTCTGTCATTCTGTCTTCTCTGGTTATATTTGTTTGTTGCTTTGTGTTTTGTCCTTAAGGCTAATTCGAGTTTTTTCGATTTCATGCAAAATTGGATAAAAAGTGTTCAGGGTAAGTCTTTTTTAGAGACCTGTTGTAATAAAGGAGACAACCTTTCATTATTCGGGAAAACTGGAGGTGAGTCAAAATCAAACACCTCCAACTATCATCATTAGCACTTTTGTTCCGCACCCTTGTTTTGGCAAGGCCGGATGTGAATACACAAGGACCGGGACCGAAGCCTGCGAGGGGAGGGATTTGCCTGTTCCTCATGACGAAGATAGAGTGAGAGCGTGTATATGGAGGCTGGAGCAGAAAAAAATAAATCAAAAAATCAATAAAACATTAAAATCGCTTCAGTCAACAGAGCAAGACCCAGCTGCATCCAGCAGCTCTTTCGCCCAGAAAGATTCTCTGCTGCTTCTGCTGATGGGACTGACTCCAAATATTCAGCAAGCAAAGCTGGGTACACACCTCAGAGAAAAGCCTGTGTATTTCATGTGCTAGAGGAGAGACAATATTCAATATGAACAAAACGAAACATATTACAGACATTTTTGGGGATATGATATAGATGTTGTTGGCCGGAGGCATGGCACTCATGACCAATCAGTGCAATCCTTTTAAAGGATTCATTAAATAACATGATCAGTGAGCCGATTTTGAACGCCTCTTTTTGTCCCCAAGGCAAGCGGTTGACAGATACTCGCTGCAAGGGATAGTCATTAAATTATAACAGAAATTTGTTATAAGGCTACATTACAAAGACTAACAAATGGCAACATTTGTGTTAAAGTCTTCTTCCACATACTTCACTCCCTCATTCCTCTATTCATCTATGGGCTCCAGTCAGAAAGCAACAGGGTAAGCCTTTTCGGTTCCACTGCTCCTCGCCACTGAAGCAGTGCATAATAACTCATAGCCAACATCGTGCTGGAACGCGGCAGCAATTGCTTTCAAGCTCCCACTTAAAATAGTCCTGGTGACAAGCCTGCTGCTTTAAATAAGCGCCTCAGCCTGTCTGGAGAGGCTCCTTAATCCCAGTGGTGAGAGACACTCCAACAGGAAGACACTGGGGTGAAAAAACACTCCTGCACCAGAGAGACTGGAACAATTTACAGCAGGTGACTGTGGGAAGCAGGATTCACCGGCAGGGCGAGATAGAGGGAGCGGCAGAGAGCGCGTGGGGGGTGTGGAGAAGTGGAAAGGGAATATACATGGAATGGAAATGAGACAGCTTACCTACAAATACCTCAGTGCCCGCACCCGCACCCCCCCTAAAATACATCCTTTAGGGGCACTCCAGCACAAATTTACATTTTAAAAATGGTGCTGCTCAAAAAAACAGAAAAAGCCTAAATATATATATATATATCAGCACAGAGAAATAAAAATATACAAGTCCAGGGGACAGCAACAAGGCCCAACTATCTACAGTCAGTGCTTTCTACTGCTGACTTTCCATTTTCTGGACACTACTTGTGCTCTCTGGCCTCTCTATCTCTGCCAAGCTGTGGTGTGAGCCAGTTCCAGCGAGATGACGTAATCTTGGACTAAAGAGGGACACAAGGGGGCTGTGACGTCACCCGGCACCTCTGGCACCTCACTAACCCCCCCCACCCACACCCACACCCACACCCACACACACACACACACACACAGAAAGCTCTCATCTGAGAACAGTGTGTCCAGTACACAGAGGGAACGTTTTGGCTTGTCCTCCCTCACTTACAACTTTTTTTTCCCTCTTTCCCTCCCTCATTGCCTCGCTGCCCCACCCTCTCATTCTTTTCCACTCCCAGCCTTCGTCCCCTTTCTCCCCCACTTTTCTCCCTCTCTCCCTCTCTCTGCCACCCTATCACTTCCATTCTCCTTCCTTCCCCTCCTCACGCTCCCACCCTCACTCCCTCTATACCTGAGGCTCTTGTTCTTTTATAGCAAATTGAACCTTTCACTCTGAAAGAAATAATTACTCTCTGGAGAGAAAGGGGACTGCCGTGGAATGCTGATATGACACACAATGTCACCTTGCCACTCAGGAGCTGCCTGCACACCCAGCTCAGAGAGGGAGAGGGGGGGTGGGAGGGAGAGGGTCAGGGAGCGGGAAGGGTGAGGAGGGTTACAGAATAAAAGTAGCAGACGAGTAACAGAAAGAGAAAAAGAAAAAAAAAGCACGGGTGAGGGAAAGGGAGTGTGAGAAGAAACTGTGCAAGCCTGCATTGGTAAAAGAAAACAGGAGATGGAAGGAGTGAAACCACAAAGAGGACAGGGAAGGTATAGGAGGTAATAAGCCACGGGAAATGAGGGAAAGAGGGACCAAATAATATAACGGGGATGAAAACGAGAGGGAGGAGACTGAATGAGAGGACTGACAGTGTTATGTGGAGCTGTAAGGAAAAAGTGGGGGAAGAGGACAAAAGAGGATATGCGATAAGAAGGAGATAAGTAAGGTTACAGGGCTAAAGTCAGAGAGGGAGCAGTGTGGTGTTTTGGGGTCAGAATGAGAGAGCGGGAGTGAGAGATAAAGAGAGGGACAGACAGGGTGTGACAACAAGAGCCCTTACTGGGGTCAAACCAGGGGTGGATCTATCTTCATCCACTGGCATTTGTGAGTTGGGGGAGCAGGAGCGGTGAGAGCTGTGAGCCGGATCACTGCCATTTCCACTTATTACCCATCATGCCTTTCAGCAGAGCGGCCATGCGGTCATGCTCTGGCCCCTGGGAAGCTAAACGGCCCTCTGTGGGCTGAGAGGCAAAGGGGACAGAGGGGGAGGATGGGAGGAAAGGATAGGGCTTTTGGACCCGGTAATACTGTGAGAAGGCTCTAAGACTAAACCTCAGGGCTGGATCTGGACTTAACGTTCAAGACGTTTCTGCCATTGTTAATGTAGTCAGCAAGTCACAAAGTTAACAGTGGGTCCATAATGGAAATATGGACCAACAACAACAACTATATCTAATAATTGCAGTACTTCTTTTTCATTCAATGAAAACTAACAAATGAAAGATGAACGTCAGCTGTATTAACAGGTAAACAGAGCCCCATAGCTAATCTCCTGACTGTGTGTGACAGCACACACCAAATATAATAACTGCGGTCACCTTAGAAAGTGATTTACCACCAGTTTTTAAATAAAAGGCCTAAATACGTCCATCACGCTTTGAAAAAACACACACTCAGGTGATATCACTTTGCTTAAACCTGCAATAACACTTTTTTTTTTATTGCCCCTTGGGGGCAGCCGAAACAAGTTGTGAACACAACATTGTCAAATTATCACCTTGAAAGTTGATAAAACAAACTTGTTGGCAAACAGTTGCCTATTTACACATCCAGCAATTACAGAGCAACATCACTCATTTAGGGTAGCGCTTCTTCCTACCTGGTGAGTCCAATATTCACTCATACAGATATCTGCCTCTTTAGCTATTAACTGCAAGACTACGTTCAACACCTGACTGTGCACAGTGAGGGTTAAGAGCTTTTTCCACTGAAAACAACTGTCTGTTCCAGCTGAAAATAAAGCTATGAGAGCACCAAGAGTAAAGCTGTGGCCGGACACTATAAAACTCTGAGTGGAGCTGCAGTCATTTGATTCATAATTATTATAAAAATATTGATCATAACAACTTTGCAATGTTTATTATATAATGTATCATATAATGATTGTTTGGTGTGGATCCCAGCAAGACTGGCTGATTGTCATGGCATCAGCTGAAAGGGATCCTTTGGATAAACAAATATGAATGATTCAACCTTTCTGCATGTCACTGTTATTAAATGCACTGTCATCACAGAACGTCTCTGAGGCACACCACAGGCAATTTGGGTGTTTCTTTTACACGTTGTGACTTTAAAAGGCTGACACGAAGACATGACTTTAAGTGGCATCAGGCTTATTTTAAACACGAAGATTGGTTTACTCGTCATAAGGTGTACTCAGCTTCCGTGAACATGTGTATTGTACACGTCCTTTGTAGGTGTGGACAGAGCTTTATCGAGTCTGAAAAAATAACCCTGATGATGTCATCACCTTATCTCAGCGCAGGTTTAAGACTTGAAAAACTTTAGTCCGTCTTTATGGAAGTTCAACAGTAAACCACTAAAATATCTCTTTAATTATTTCAGTCTTCAGAAAATATTCGCTTACTAAAACTAGGCAGTTTTTCATCATGTAAAACTAGACTAAAACTTGCAGAGTAAAATGTCACTGAAACTAATATATTCTTGTATAAAGGCTTCAGCAGAATCAAGTATTTTATGATGCTATTATTAATATTAAACAGATTTATTGAGCCAGAATACAATTAAATTCCTTGTATCTCTATATTGACTCCTCTGAAACTGACAAAACACAGAACATTCCTGAACAAAATGTATATTATATGCGTACTGTATGCGTCTACGCACACCTCTCTAACGGCCAAACGCCAACACCTCTTCCACCGTGACTTGCGAAATGAGGGCTATTTTTAATATCTGCTCAGGTGCCTTCTGAATAATGGGCAAATATTACTCAAGGTCACAACTCATTTGTCAGGCTGTGAGTTGAAGGAATGGCCCAGTGCACTAAGGCTAACATTCAGCTTTTATTCCGATGATAAAACCCACAGCGGCTTTACGAGTACAAGCAGTTAAAAATGGAAGAATAACAGGCATTGGTAAGACAGAGGCATGTGGCAGAGAGTGGTGGACAGCAAAAAAAAAAAAAACGGGGGAGAAAATAATTTGCAGAGAGGACAGGGAGGAAGAGGAACAGGGCTTGGACCAAATTGGAGAAAATCTATCAGCTTATTGCCTCGTGATGTTATAGCAGAATGCCAAAGGTGGCAGGAAGGAGTGGCTCTGAGGATAAATCATGTTGCCTCTGCCTCCGTGACAGCTTTAGTCACAGTGACGTCCACAAAGGGGCTGCGGTGATCAAACAGGAGCTGTGATGACTTCATCCAAATGTCACACACACACAGTGCTACAAACGCCCCGTGTCTCTCTGGGCAAGAATTATTTGATCCTGGGAGACAGACTCATGACAGACTATAACATGACAACTAGTCACATATCTGAGACAGTGAATGACAAGACACACTTCGCCAAGTCTATCTATAATACATAGAATAGTAAAACAGATACAGAGGACACCACTTCCATGTCATGCCTTACAGCTATATTATTAATCATAGGGGTTTGCGGTTTACTGTCATACAACTGTAAACTATTATGGTGCACTGTCACTTTGTGCTTGCAGCCTCACAACCCCTGGTCTTAGGTTATTAAATCCTACAGCCCCCAGCATGCATCTCCAACTAAGATGCTTCCAACCCTGGCCAAAGACTTTTATCTTCCTCCCCAGCACAGGCATGGCACCTCCGTGATGCTTTCAATTTTCTGCTCTGTGCTTCTGTGTTTTATGGGCCTGTGCAAAGGTTCCAGACTGACTGGCTGGGCTGACCTGGACTCCCAGCCCGTTGGTGCGTGTGCTGTGGTTGGGGTGACATCAAGGCCACTGGCCAACCAGGGACAGGACTGCGTGGCATCATCAGCCAACCACAGAACACATAGACACCCCCTCCATCCACGGATACACAGGAAGACATCATGTTCCACAACATGCAGTGCTCTCACATACAAAGAGTAATCATAAGACACAGTGCCAGACAGGGGTGACAGTTGCTTTAGTCCAGAATATTACGGCTCTTTATAAGGCCCATCCTTTGCTCTGAACAAAAAGCAGATTTCCATTGGCATAGTCAAAGAGTCTGAGCCAGTATTTGTTTTTGTTCCAGTTCCTATGAAAATGGGTTATGCAAAGCTGAAAGGGAAATGAAATTCCTTCCTAAACCAGGCTCAAAATCTGTAATTACCTGTACAGACAGATGGATGGAATAAGTAAACCGCATCTACTGTACAGTCACAGCATCTAGGCACAGGGAGGAGCCTGAGTCTGCTTTTATGTTAAACAGTTAATGATGAACCCCTGGGTAAAAGCCACATCTTTCTTTCTGAATGTTCTGTCTGCTTCTATTCATGCATTAATTAAGCTCCATCTCAGCATTAGCTCTAAATGGCTATTTATTGCATTACTGGGATACGCGATAGTGGTCGGTGCCTAATGTGTGGCCACTGAAGAGACCTCATTCAATAACAACCCTGTCTGACATCTAAATATACAATGTATGTCATAGTGAAATTACGGACAGCAGCTGGAGCCTGTGTAACATAACACAGATAAGATTTACGATCTCCTCCGTGTACATGAAGTCTCTTTGCAAAGAAATCATATTAGTAAATGTTGTTGGTTGGATTGAAGATATGGAACAGAGATGGGACGACCGAATAAATAACAGGTGTTACCCGGGTGTGAGCATCCATCATCCTATGAGCAGACATTTCCCACGACCCTCCATCTCCCCTGGCTGCAGTCTCAGTTGCTTTTTCTGCCTCTTGGCACTCAATGGATCCAAATCGAATCATTACTTGGATTCAAACTCTCCTAACTTGGCTTTTTTCAGGTGTAAATACAAGGTTGATGGGAAGGTAACTCAATAAGGAGGATTTAAAGCAACCGTTAGATGATGGCCTGATGACCCAAGCCAATACCGAAGGAGCAGCTGTCCTCCAGGACCTCTAGGTGTCTCCCTTCTTAGTGTGTGATTTGGATCAACTCCTCCTCATGCATTTGTACATGGCCAGAGCAGGCTAAGGGGGCAGGGTTCAGGACCCTGTCAAATCCCACCTCAAACCCTGGGCTTCTCACACAATTAAATCTAAATCCCATGTGGGGTATAAGGCAAGGATGGGCGAACGTAGCTCCCATGAAAAGACCTGAACAGTGAGCTGAGGTTTTTCCTGTGTGGGGGAATATGGTGTGATGCATTACATCTCTCAACACAGCACCCATAGCCCACCGCTTAGCTGATCTTTGAAAGATATTGCTTATAAAAGAGATGACTCCAGGCGACGGCCAAGTTCTGTAGTTTTATTACACCTTGGGGCTACAGCGGCCTGTCTTTGGAGAGATAAGGTTGTACCCTTTTCATTTTGTATCCTCCGGCCGATATTTTAAGCTGGCTTGTTAAGGGCAGGCGAGCTGAGTGCTGGAACAGAGTTTGATGCATGGCTTTACAACAGGAGCCGGGCCCATAACGCTCAAAGGCCGATCATTACTGACCTTAATAGCCCAGTCTGCATCTGGGCTTGATTGATCGTGCCTAGCAGGTTGTGAAATGCGCCATCTGGAAGGAAGGAAGGTGAGATGGGCAAGCGGAGACGAGGGACAAGGCAGGCAACACCAGCCGAGCACGGAAGAAGGGAGGAGAAGACGAGTGTGGGAGGAGGAGGAGGGAGGGGGGCGAAAAAACACAAACCTAGACGATCTTGTACTGAAATTGATGGCCATAGTGGGATGCTGTAGAAACTTAACTGCACTAAGAGGCCCACCAAGCACCATAAACACTGTCCCTGACATAAACAACAACACTTAGCCAGACTAGGTGTATACAATATTCATCTGAGGAGCTGCTGCTTGGTAGCTCTTGTTTACTTGCTCTGTGCGCTTGGATAAAATCAGCACTGCTTAGGTGAGACAGCTGCACGGTAGAGTAAGTGTGATATGAGTTATGTGAATAAGTGTGATTTCGAATGCATGTGTGACTACTCCAATGCGTGTATGTGTGTGTGCGTGAGGGATGTGTGAAGAACAGAGGGTGGTTAGGTCCGCAGAGTGTCCTACTACAGTCCTTTATATCATAAAGTTTGCATAATGTATGATTCTCAACCACTACATTGGTGCCACGGATTATCATAAGGCACTCAATATTCTGCTGCACAACCGGAGCCAAAACATTGTTAGGTCACCGCTTTGCATAAACCCACCCTATGAAACCAAAAAAAAGAAGCTGTTTTTGACAGATTAACGTTAATATCATGTCTGGAAATATAGACCGCGTTCCACATCCATGTCCTACATCCCGATACCCTTCTTTAATAAAACATACTAAAACAACATACTATAGTTTTAGATCTACAAAAGCATGTCATGTAGGATGTGGAATATGATGTCTGCGCTCCATACAAAGTTCATGCATAGCAACTGTATCACTCAATCCATTCATGCGCACTGAAATTTCATTCTTATATGTATTCAAGTTGGCAGAACACAGCTGAGCAACCTTTTCGTGTCAGCTGAAGCTCCCCAGAGACCATCAAGCTCGTGTTCTCCATTACCATACTCTCCTCTCAGTCAGTCAGTAATGGTAGCTACAGTAGGGTGAACTAATGTACAGCTGGTATAGAAAAGGGACTCTGACAGACTCCTTTTTGCACTTCATTAGACCAATTATTTGGCTTGCTGAGTCATTTGACCCAGCCAAATCAAGTGAGTTATGATAAATGCAGAGAGCGTTATACTGACTTTTGATATCAATATGTTCTATTTCTGCATTTGGCAGAGATACTGGTGCAATACAAAGCATGTAACACACCATAACTTGGGTGTATAAAAAGTGTTTAACAGCAAATTTATGTATGCTGTAATCAGCACCGCAAAATGTCTTTGGGGCCAACTTTACGTGAGGGAAGATGAAACATCTGGTATCGGGTAGGTTCGGAAAAAGAACAAGGGAGAGGGAAGGAGAGGGTAAGAGAGCATACAGCCTGTGAGCGTGCTCCACTGTGTGTATTACCTGCATGCAATCTTGCACGTGTGTGCGAGAGATATCAAGAAACACGCACAGATCGTAGGCTTGTGCATGTGCGCATAAGATTACGAGAGAGTTCGTGCGGGTGCACTGTGTTTGTGCGCGCGTGTGTGTGTGAGAAAGGGGAAAGGGATGACAGAGGGCCAGGTGGAACGGAGACTTCTGTCGCTGACTCAACACCTTTCTCATTTTATTACCAAATCATCCATGACAAACAGCTCTGGCGTTTGGCAAAGGTGAGGCAGGCAGGATAAAAGCTGGGATGAGAGCAGGGGAGGTCACCTCAGCGCTGCAAACATTGCACTGGTAATGCAACATGTCTGTGTCGCTTCAAATGTCACCTTTACATGATGCAGTCATCCATGTGTCATTTTTAGATACGCCGCGGTGACAGTGATGGCCCTCACTTCCTATAGACTCCCGCCATCACAACACAAAAGGCTGGCGACAGAGAAATGTTATCACCTGAGTGACTACCAAAAGAAAATGCTTGGTGACAACATAATCAATAGAGCCTGTAAAATATGAAGCAATCATTCTTCGTGAACATTCAAAACCAAGTCAACCATATTAATGAAAAAATATTTTAAACTACAGTAAAATGGAAGTGCTGTGTATAAGATCTATTTTATTGAACGATGACAACGTCATATCAGTTACTGTGTATAAAACACAGCCGACAAAAAAAGACAAAAAAAAACTAAATTGCGGAAAATCATATTTACCCTTTTTTCTGTATCAGCACTGCTGTGCCGGCTCGTGAATTCCTGCTCTTGAAACAACAGCAAGATTGTTTCTGACCCTAATTTTGGGTCGGTGTTAGATTGAGCGCATGTTGTTCGGACAAACCGGCGCTGTGGTGTACGGTTAAAGGGCCGGTTAGCCGTTCTTTGATGTCAACGAGAAAAGCCAAAGCCTTTTGCGGCTACGTGAGAGGGAGCAGATTAGCCTGATTGACGGCTATAAGATGCTAAGGATGGAGCTTGAAGCGCAGCAAGCCAGGGTGTTGGAGTGGAATGGAGTTCATTCATGAGTTACGAGTCTGTTTCAGTGATGTAGTAAAAGACGAATAAATCCTCCCCAACAGCCTGCGAAAAAAATACAACCTCAGGCTTGTGATGGAGACTCATACAAGACAACAGGCGGAAGACTGAGACACTGGCGGCTGACACACATACAGTATGCCAGAAAATCTAACCACAAATCAGCACCAGATATAGTAAACAGCAGAAAATACACATCAAACTGCCATCCCACTTCAAACAACTTTTTTTCCCACAGACTTTTACATTTTACCCACAGTCAAGACAGCAGTGAAAACAGGCAAAGGGTAGCCCTGAGGACTGTCATACTCTCATTCGTCAAGTTTATTTTTCAAGGAGATATTCCCTACTTAAGAGGCTGAGGGAGCCCGTGTAAAGTCCTGGACAGACAAGGAGCACGTTGATATAAATACCAACACAGCTAAGAGCTCTTCTCTGCCTCACAAGGACCCAGACCTGCAAGGACAAATGACCGTCCCTGATGCTGTCCCTGAGTCCCTGTGCTAAAAGAGGCCGGTTTAAGGTTAAGAGGACCTCAGCCCACCAACCACCACCAAGCTGCATTTACAAAGTCAAACCTCTCCTCTCATGAGAAGCCTAAGCATGGATGCGTTTTTAGCTTGAGATAACCTACTTTACACACCGTATCATTATGCAAGCGTAGGTTTTGACTGAGATAATATATGACAAGAAATTAAATGGTTCGGAAAGAAGGGTTTGGGTGCACGTTAGGGCAGTATAGCTAAAAATCTAATTAGTTTTCAGGTGTCAGTAAAGGATGTTCCTTGACTTCCTGTTTATTATCAGACTGACAAGTGTAGAAGCTCCCAGTGGAGACCAAGTGTTAGGGATTAACATGTCATCACAGAGGGGGGAACACAGACATTTTGACAGTTACACTCATGAGCCGAGGCTTCATCTAACACCTGCCTCACACCTCCTGTCCAGAAGCGCACCTGTTCTGACACAGTGTGAGGCTCAAAGCCGTTCCTGGAGCAGTGTTTACACCTGTCCTAGCTTCACAGCAACACACCACAACAGGGAAGAATGAGAGAGGCTTAGGATCAGGAATATCCGGCAAAAAGGAGAAAGATGCAAAAACAAGAAATTGATGGAAATTTCCTGTGGAGAAGCCGGGGTGGAGTAATGGCAACGCCTGAGCACGCTCAGCAGCGCTGTGGTGTCGAGGTAACATTGATGCATGGTGTGACCTTACTTGTAATGCCAGCCTTAATCTACGCAAGTGGAATAAATGAAGTGGGGCCGCTGCGGACGTGTCACCCAGACTTATAAAGACAAATCCACCGCCGCTCTGAGCTGTGTACATGTATTCATAAAAGTCAGAGAGACGTCTCAACAGAGTGGAGTGGCCAGCATTGCCGGCGACAAACACATCCTAGCTCATGGTTGTCATGGCTGTGTTGAGCTGTCCATCATTAGGTGTAACACACAGAGAGGGTATGGGATGTGAAGGAGAAAAATAGCAGGCAAGAAAAAGACGGATGAAGAAAATTGAGGTAGAGAGTAAAAACGCAAAAGACGATGAAAAGGCAACGTGTAAGTAAATTGTGGTTTTTACATCATGTTGGATACAATATTTTTCACTCTACCTTTCAAAACACTCATACAAAGTGACACAGAAAACATATTAGAACCACCAAGGAAGGTAGATTCTGACTCAAGAAAAAATAAGACTGTTTTCAAAGACTGTTGGCGATAAACAGATAGATAAAGTGTTTCTTTAAACTCTCAACTGTGTTTCTGGAAGACGATCAAGTGCAAATTTAAAAAACAAGCAAGTCCTTATCTGAGTGAAACTTGAAACAGGAGATTGCCACAGGCTCCGAGTCAAAGTTTCTACACAATTTAGGTTCTTGTTAGGGCCTCTAGGATTCCCACAACGGATAAATCTGTTTCTAGCCGTTACTTAAAATGGATCAATAAGGAGGCACGTATATTTAGAGTAGTATCTAAGCTTGTGTGAGTATTTGAAAATGATTTGTAAGGACGGTACTTGAACCTTGAGACAAAATGCTTTACTGCAAATCCCAGTGTGCTGACACTAACACAACTTGTCATAACCACTCATTACCGTTTAACGACGGATGTCCTGACAAACAATGTTTTTCTGCCGGATAGCCGACTGGCTGTCAAGTTAGCTGCAGTCAATTCATACTTGGCTGGCTTTATTGGCATGTAGTTCAAGTAAAGAGCCATCATTGATCACCGTGCGTTTAGTCCGTTTGTTTCGGAGCAGTGGGAGCTGGCCGGATTGACAACAGGCCTACCCTTGATAGATGCTGGCCTGACAGCGTACATATGGATGTTGAGCACAGACACATGCGAGGGGCTCTGGGATAGAGGTGTGTCTGACATGCCAACAATCTCATGTCCACTATGAGACCTGCTCCCCCTCCCACTCTCCACCTGCCCCCTGTCCGGCCCTCACTCTGACATGGCTGTGATTAATGCCCCTGGCCAAGATGATGATAATAATGATCATAATTAATCAAGGGTTCTTCCTGCACCTCTAGGAGCCCAGAGTGACCTGGAAAAGACACCCGGACCTCTTTTCCCCCGTTCTCCCCCTTCCTCTCTCTCTCTCTCTCTCTCTCCCTCTCCCTCTCCTCCTCCCTTCTTCCTCGTCTCACTGACAGGCCTGAACCTCGGCCCGGCAGAAAGAGCCATGCATTATCCTGCCATCACCACTTCTATTTATATCACACCGTCTATCACTATCACTTACTCTCTTCCACCCGCCTTTCCTCCGCCTGCCTCTCCAAAGTGGAGTTTTCTTAAAGCTGCCCCATATTTCCTGGTGGAATAGCGCTGCCTATGCAAATGGCTGGGAGTCAAAGGAGCAGCCTCGGTGACAGTGAGAAACTAACATCATCATTTTTTAGACATAGACAGAAACAGCGTCCAAAACAAAAGCCACCACCTCTCGCTGCCTGAGGCCTGGCAGGAGCCTCACCCCCCCCCCCCCTTCTGTAGTGTATTCCTGAAGGTTTGACATGCAGTGTGTATGTGGCCTGTATGTGTGAGAGAGAGAGAGCGTGTGTCTCTCACAGAGATCTAGAATATATGCAGCTGCAGAATGATATTTTAAATTCCTTGGCGGCTGCCAGGTAACAGTAGCCTGGAGCAATGGAAAAGTTTTTTTTTGTCTCACCTTCTCTTTATTTCCCCTGGTGAGGAGGATACAAAGCTCTTTTGCTCGGCTGAGTCGTACGTGCCAGGCATGTGTTCAAAACACCTCCCTCCTCCCCGAGCTACTCAAATGCACATTGCATACAGCTTGTCTTATTTTTTTATTTTACTGTCTCTTAATACACTCTGTCCAAAGGTACTAAAGACCGAAGGGCTGGGTGCTGACATTGCTTACACGTCACACAATGGATTAACCCCGCACTAAAAAGTATAATAGTAGTGTCACCAACAAGTGCAGCCCTGATTTAAAAACACCTCCGTGGTGTTTTACTCGGCAGTGCAATGCGGTTGGTATAGCGATAGGCTACTTATTTCTTACTTTTCTGCCATAAATGTCTTTCTATTTATGGAAATTTGTCACTTTGCATTCTGACACATCGCTTATCTCCGTCTGTATTTAGGGCTTTTCTGGATCTCATTGAAATCACGGCACTTGCCAAATCCCCCTGTACCTCCGTGCCAGGCCCAGCCGCCCACGATGGATCCTGCTATAGAAACAACTGCACATGCCATCATCAGAGATCGACCCACACACAGCAGGAACAAAGAAAGACCTACATTTACCCCTATACCAACCAGGTGGCCTACATTCCCAAATTGCATAAGATACAGGATCTTTTCTTGTTCTTCGCACATACAGTGTTCCTCATGCATTTCAGAATGTCTCACCAGGCGCTCCTGCTAAATTGAGTTCTTAAAACAAACAGATGAATACATGGTACATTGCCTGTTATTATCATTATCGTCATCACTGACGATAACCCAACCACTAAACACATATGTACTAAAAATGCACAATAGATTTGACTCCATCTGAGTCACAAGTGCACTCTGCCGATTTACAGCACTGTTCCTCTCTGTAAAAGTGCCATAATGCTTTATGATCTGATTCACATTCTATGTTGACACCATGAAATTAAACTGTTATATTTCACCAATGGTAAAATACAAACCGCATTTTGCTCCATAGCAGTCAAAGCGCAGGTGTTACCGCTGTCCACTCCCATGATGGAAGCAAACTGCGGCGACGGACACAAAGGAGTGTTAATGATGATTCAAAAGCAAAGAAAGTCACACTGACTAAAGCCGCAATACACATCCATGGCCATGACAAACATGGTAAAGACAGACAAATGAGGTAAAGTCCTATTCACCCAAGGTGAATAGGATACCCAAGGTCATCCAAAGTCATATTAGCTGACAGTTATTGAATTATCAAGGTTGCAGAAAATGTCAGCACAAAGATCTTTTATGTGCTTGGATAACAGTGTAGCATGGTGTGCTCAGTCCGGCAAATGCTTCTTTGAATCTGCTGTGATCAGAATTAGAGAGGTCAGACATCCCACGAGGGCCACCTCCTACCTACCCCGCAGAGACCTTGAGCACGCCGCAAAGTAACAAATGATGAAAAGGGATTGATGTATGGACATATGAAAATAAGTTGTGGGAGGTAGAAAAGAGGAGGGGAAAAATGGAGTAAGTCTCTGGAGTCATGGGAACAGGTAAGGCAGCCGGTGTTGGCAGCAGAGCAGTCATCTTCAGTCTTTGGGGCCAAAGTGAAGAGCCTTGAGGCACTGACTGCAGAACTAGTCTGCCAAGTCTGTGTCTAAGAAAGTCTAAAATAAAGGCTTCTTATCACAAAAAAAAATATAGCATGTCTCCAATGAACACAAAGATGCTGTTGATAACCTTGCACTTGTGCTGAACATCATCTCTCCCCAGGAAGCTGAAGGCAGGGTGAAAATATTGACAGAAATGTTTTCAGATTATTTTCTCATGACTAAATCAATACACAGATGGGCCATCTCTTCAGAGTGGAGTTAGGATGGAGTCATCGTGAAGGTCAAGCAGTTAGCCCATTAAAGAGGTAGCTAGGCACGCGATTTGGCAGCACATCTCTACCTCCTCCTGCATGGCACAGAGGTAGCAACCTTGAGGAGTTGATTAGCGGTAGAGACGGCTCCCACGACACAGGAGACCCCCGCCTCATAAAATCCAGAGCTGGGTAGCAGAACAAGGGAGCCTGGGAGAGGGGAACTGGAGGGAATTCAAGGCAGAAGAACTGCCTGCCTGCCTCATCTTTTACAGGACAAATTAAAACCACAGCGGAACAAGTCATAAAACAGGAAATAATGAATTCAATTATACTTTTTAGTGTTTAGGGGGCTGCTGGTGAGATGTGCTGAGTGGGCAACACGAGACGCGTGCACAGCAGCGGGCACAGACTGATGACTATGATGGTGGCGCTGAGCTTTGCTGAGGGCTGCGTGTGTGCTGACTGCATGTCTGCATGCCCCTAGGAGCAGTTTAGACCTCGACAGGGCCTTCATTAGCAAATGAATGACTCTTAATTGGCCTGGCAAATACACAGGATGCTTGTTGATTATAGGGAGGCTTTTTTTTTTCTTCCAGTCAGTGCTTGTACTTCAGCACAAATACACAAAGTCTATACACAGCAAGATACAGCTAACCTAGCAGAGAGGCATGCTTTAGCGCAGGCAGTACTGACAATAACTGTCATGTCATCAAAATGACAGACAATTCAAGGCTTTGCTTTGCCAGGTTCAAAAGCAGGGCTTCAGCTGTCAACAAAGGATTCTGACAAAGAATTCTGGGACATATTCTCTCTCTTCTATCTATACTTCTCACTATCTCCTTCTACCTCCCACCACCTATTTTTCACTCTTTTTCAATCCGCTCTAGCTTGTCCCCTGGCATTAGTAACACCTCAGCAGGAGGGAGAATCACAGACAAGAGTCCTGGTGTCCTAGATTCAGCAACACTGGCAGGAGCACGGCACATACTGGCCTGTCTCACTAGCTGCCATATAGGACTGAGAAAGAAAAAAAAAAAAGCCACACAAAGCAGCCCAGTTCAAACACAATACAGAGAACCCCCACAGGACCCCCAGTCACATACACACACAGACACTTACAGCTGCAGTGTGCAATGGTTAGGATTATCCCCATGGTGCTCCCTGTGGTTAAGTTTGTTGTATCAGGAATGTCATCAGCACACTCCTTTAATCTATGTGTAACACGTTAACAGATATAAGATAAGCACTAAAAAAAGAGTATGAGGATAAACATGTTGATTTATGAGTTAATATTTGTGGACTTATGCCAGAACGGAAAGAATCAGAGAGTGGAAGGAAGAAAACAACTAAGAAGACAAGAAAGAAAAGAAAAAGAACAAATAGGCAGAAAGAGAAAGCACGAATGCTATCTCGGCAAAGTCAGTGTCGCCTCTGTGTCCCAGCCCCCGGTGCCATTCACCCACTGCCAGCCTGCCAATTAAAGCCCTGATTAAAACCGACAAAGTGTCTCCAAATGAAGAAAGAGCTGTTGGAGGTCTTAACTGCTGAAGCCTGTCAATTACACTGCCAGAGGAAAGCGGTGAGGGAAGTGCAAGAGGGTATAGCAATGACATGCAAAGCAGGGGGCGTAGATGACTATATGATCTCTCATTCAATGCTCCACGACTCTCCGTGCACTTCCAGAAAGATAATGGGTAAAGTGTGACGAGCTTAGGATTTAACAGAGAAGTTGACTTTTAGATTGTTATTTTGTTCCTTCAACCCCCGCTATTCACTTTGTTTGAGATATTCTTTGCAGAAATTATACTTTTTAAAGAGGAAAATCTGCATGTTTGTGGGAAAAATGTGTCATGAGGCCAACTTAAAAGAGGTACTACAAACCAACAACAGTGTCCTTTGTGTTACCTCTTGTTGCATATGTCGCCACTGTAAGTCATAGAAGCCCCATAGTGATGGGCTCAAAGCCCTCAATCCCAGATAAACCACCCACAGTGTACATCAGCTGCTAAAATATGATGGTATTCGTGAGGTCATAAATCTTGTTTTAGTGGGATGGGAAGAGAGAGAGAGAGAAGAAGCCCTAGTCTCCCTGCATCGTTACAGCAGCATCCCTGCGGCCCATTCCACCTCCATTTAAGCTAAATGTCAACTTTTCAGCTCTTCTTTTTTTTTTTTTTTTTTCTCTTTTTGCTTCCTGCAGTTGCCATTTGTTTTAAAACAGGCGGGAAAGTACGAAAATAAGTCAACAGGAAGAAAACTACAAAGAGTTTGTTGTCAGCGGCTTTCAGGGCTGAGTGGATCGCCGAATATTCTATAGTTTACGAAGAAGAAGGAATCCAGTGGAGGGTAAACGTGGAGATAAAATGGATTCCCGATCTGTCTTAATGTCTAACCCAGAAGCCAATGATTTGAGTCATGAGGGTTGCTATTTGTTATAACAATGTTCTGTACCTGAACAGAAAGAATAATTTCACATCCAACCAGAACTCTAATACTCTAATACTTCATAAATGTTATTATTATTTAGACATTAATCATCATTAAGAACCCTAATGATATTCTTTCAGTTTAATTAAATTGGAATGGGTTTTTTTGTACTCTGTGGTGCCAAGTGAACGTACTGCAAGACACTCTGGAAAGGCGCTCAATCATCTACAGCCAGATGGCTGTGGATTAAGAAATAACTGGCATGCAATTTCACGTGGGCTGGATGGAAACAGGGAAGCACCTAAGCTATGTTATTGTCACTGTCACACTTCCCAAACACGCTGTAATACGCTGTGGAAAAGATTGAAACACCACCAACACTTTTGTGTCCTTTTGACCAATACGCGCAACAACTGAACAACTGTCCTCAATGCTCCATTAAAAAAGGGAGATAAGCATCTGTTTAATTTATTCATGCTTTCTGCTGTTTTTGTTATAGTCACCTTGTAAAGGGTGGTCTGCTGCTCTGCCGTGGGAGGGAAAGATAGTGATGGCGCTGGGTGAAAAACAACGAACAGATGAGAAAGCGCCTGCATGCCTCATAAAACAGAGATCGCCATAGAACAACCATTTCCTCCTAGCACATGGTGAAAAACACAGCTAGAGGACAGACAACAGGCTGAGGCGGAGGAGCCAACGCACTGGCCATCTGATAACATTAAGCCCACTGAATCCCACCACTCACCAGCTCTCTCTCCCTCCCTTCTTTTTTCGCTGTCTCCCACTCTCTCTCTCTCTCTCTCTCTCTCACTCTGTCTTTCTCTTTCCATATAGCAGATGAGGGAAGAAAAGGCAAAGAACAAGTAGAGTTTGAGAAGAAAAAAAAAACAATGAATAAAGAGCCAGTCACAAAGACAGAAAATAAAGAAGGAAGACAAGAGTGAAGGCTAAGAGTGAGAGAAAAGGCCCTATTTTTCAGACCAAGCTGGGGCCCTAAGGGGCATGCATTAAACACTGTGTGAGGCAGACCTCACCCTTTACTACTCTATTGGCTTATTCAGAGGGGAGGCAGCCATGGTTAATATTTCATGGGCCAACCAACAGTATAAGGAGGTGTAAGCTCACGGGAGACTCCAATGCCGCCCTCGCTTCCCCTCCTTGCTCCAGAGCTTCAAACGTGTCCTGTCGCATAAGTGTTGTGTGTTTGTCGTAGGATCATGTGTCGTATAGGTATCGGCGGCGTGACTCTACTCTTCTACGGCTGTCTCTTTCATCCGTCGCCTGACAATGCAGAGTAAATGCACTGAAGAGCAAGGCTGAGTGGTCAACGCACTCATTCAGTGGATTAGTGACGGTAGTCTGTATCCTTGAACTGAGGAGGTGTAGTGCTGCAGAGAGGGCTTATTTGTCGAAGCAGTGTGATCTACCTGTCCAGCACTAAACCACACAGCACAATGGAGATGCCTTAAAATGCGTGCTGTTAGGGTACCATATGATTTTCCATAGAGAAGTTACAAGAGGACAAATAGGCAGACTATTAAATGCAGATCATTATATTTTAGATCGCCTTGAATGTCACAGGCCTGACACGGTTTTTTTTTACCTAAGAGGTCTTTGTCCACTGCACCAAAACTAGACAACAGGCTTGTTTTATTTAAAGCCAATCATGCGCCTTTAATGGGCAATTCTAAGATGCTGTGTCAGACATCCACAAATGGGTGCCATCCTTCAGTGGTACCTCTCAAGTAGACACTCGTTGAGTTGAACGAAAAAAAATAAAATAAATAAATAAATAAAAAAGCAAAAGCGGGGCAGAGCCTCTAAGAGCACAAAAGACACACAATGAATCCACCGCTCTGGTCTTGGCTGTAGAGAGGCACTTTGCTGACTGCGTCCCCTGAGTGCCAGAGCAGGAGGACAGTCCTTTGTGTTGCAGAAGTCTTGGGCCACTGAATTCCCTGTTTCAGCGATTCTTTACTGGGGACAGATCCCGAGAGGTGCTGCCTCTCCCTGGGCTCCCCCACTGTGACTGACATCCACCTTCTGTTCTCATGTAGAGGGGCAAATATGGGCCACTATCTGACCCATTTCAATGACTCATTCTACTACTTGAACACAACTGTCCTTAAAAGCATGTCGTGATGATAGGAGAGGTCACCTATAGCCACTTACCCAAAATGGGCACACCAGTATAAACACAAGCTGGCCCAAGAAAGTTACAAAAGAAGTGGTTTGTGGAAGCAGCACAAATGCATCATTAGCATCAACTTCTAATGGCACCGTTTTATTTTTTCAACATCCTCTGTGCAAAAAACGACCAGTCTCCTAATCAGTCACCCAGTCACTACTCAGCTTCACAGTCGTTCATCATGCCGGTCTTCAACTGGAAGTGCACACAAATTTGCAGAACAAGAATGGCATGAAGTGCTGTGAGTAGTTTACAGGCTGGCCGCGGGCAGAAAGTGGTGATGGAGAAAGTTACTGTACAGGTCTGTCCCTCTGAAACAGTTACAGCCCGTCTGGATAGAAATGTTTTCATAAGCCTATCAAATTCATCAAGGGACTGTTTTATGGGGTCATAAAACAAGGGGTGATAAATACAGCGCCTCAGGTCAAAGAGTTGTTAAGTTCTGATACCCGTGGTGCGGACAGGGACTGGGCTAGACCAGCTTAAGGCTGAGCAATTCTTCCTCTCGAGAGTGATGTCAAGCCCTGTATGGCAAGGGTTAGTGCATACCACTCAAGATACAGGCGGTGATTAAAGGCAGCACCCTAATATTGTAATCTTCTGCCCAGTCAGAGGACAAAAGCAAGAAGCAGTTTAGGAGAGAGAGTCAACTAATTGAGTTAATGAACAAATAAACTCTAAGACGGCATGAGCTGCCGACGTGCGTGGTGTAAAACAAATACGAAGTGCTCTAAACTCACTTGAGTTCTGAGCGGTTGCAGGGGTCAGACAGAGAGGCAGGAGAGCGAGAGAGAGTGAGAGAGACACCGAGCAAATGAATGCAGGAGCCGTAGAACACCTTGACAGGCAGATATCTTGCTATGCACGAGATCCACCTCGGGGGACGTCTGGCTAATTTCCTGTGAAAACAGCAGACTACCCAGGCAGGAGGCAGAGGGTGGAGGCGCAACGGCGAGCGGGGAGGACGTAAACTATTTTCAGTTCCTAGAAAAGTCTCGTCAGACTTTGTTCTGCTGGTAGAACTGACGTGGGACAGGTGGATGGGGAGGGAGGTGGGGGGATGCGGGGGGAGGGATAGGTGGGGTGGCGGTGGGGTTGTGTCTGGGCTGAAACAGCTGTGATGGAGACCCCTCCCTGTCTGTGGAAGTGCAGTGATGGCACATGATTATTCAGCATGGCTCCTCATCTGCATCTCGTTTGGGACGCCGTGGCCCCATCATACCCTGGCTGTCTGCAGCCCCAGATCCTGGCGACAAACACTCTCAAACGTACTCAACATAAATACATTAACACTTACTTCCACTGTTTCTCCCTCACTCATTCTTTTACACACACACACCTACTCACACACCTACCTACTCACTCACACACTCACAAACACACACACACAGCCTCGGTTTCCATACCAAATGGCACCAGGGAGAGGTACACATTGAAAGGCAAATGACAAATTCTGTTCCATATTCTCTGCAAGGGAAATACGGCTCCCCATTCTCATGACACATTTGATATACAGCCATTGCAAATTAGCCATGAGGCTGCAAGTGTGGAATGAATTGATATTCCAATCATCTGCATGATATAACGGCACACAGAACAACGGCAAAGTCATCTGCGTTGCCTTGATTAGTGAAGTACACAAGCAGGAGAATACAATTGTCTGTCTACACTAGAAGCATACTTGTTTTCCAGCAAAGGCCTGCGTCTAATAGAGGCAGCCTCCAATAAATTTGTACAAATATTCCAACAGAAACGGGAAGGCCGCCTCATCAGTGGGATGTGTTGATAAACAATGGCGGTCTCTATTAGCAGACGCTGCTGTCAAGGACGTGCATGTCAGCTCCGCCGAGCGCAGAGAGGAGAGAGAGCAGAGAGACGGAGAGAGAAGGAAAAGAGAAGGAAAGGAAAGAGAAAGAACAAAAATAAAAAGAGGTGAAAGAGTGAAAACTGGGGTTGTTCTCAGAAAGGTCAGGCTGATTGTCTCTGCCCAAATATGCTGGCCTTTTCAAAATTAACTTGGCAAAGGCGATATTTTCCACAAAGCCGGCATCATGAATCAAAGAAGCGTCTATAGTTCATCCCTGAAAGCAAAGCAACTTCCCTCCCTGTGTGCCCCACTCTCTGCACTGACACTCCACCCTCCCGCATAGAGCTGACATCTTCAGTAATTATGTAATTAACACCATGGCAGGCCTAATTTCAGAGATAGTACATTATAATTGCATTCAGTCGTTCATTAGTTAGGCCAAACATTTGATACACTGTGCACAGGTGCGGCAGGGGGCCAAAGGCTACTTGTTTTTTTGGAACGCAATTGCGGTGTCAATGACTTGATTGGTTTCTGCTTGATATCGCTGACAGGACAGGTTTTTGTAATTTACCAATAATTACCCTCACTCTCTGATACAATAAGAAAGTCACTGGTCTCTGCTAAGATAAACCAATCAGGGTGCGCTCCCTCTGTTCCCTGCCTCATGGTCTGCTTGTCTGCTGTGAATAATGTCCAACGGGCTGTGTTAGACTGAATTAAATATTACAAAGGAAGAAGAAGAAGAAAAAAAGAAACAAATGTCACAAAAGAACAGGACATTTTGTCTTCCTCACGCAGGTGTAATGCTGTATTAAATAATACTAAAGCAGTAATTACCTGAGTGATAAAGGCATGTTAGGAAAGCCAGCAATACACGTGCTGTTCAGCATGATGCATTACATTAGTCAAAGCAGCAGTATGTCTTTGTGAGCTGTTTTTAATGGATTCTTTAAACAACAGTGGGTGCCGGTGATCTACACAAACACATCATAAAGTAGTAGCATCAGACTATAGCAAACACACTCGAGCAATTCACACCGGGTGCATAATAAAAAGGAATCTGGTCCTGGCCTGGTATCATGTGATAGAACACTTTTCTTGTGATTAGTGGATAGATATTATCACACTATTATGATGTTACAGTCTGGTTGGGCAGACAGACAATTCGGTCCTAGTAACACCAGATCTGTCCTGGTCCCTGTGATGATTTCTTCAATTAAGCCTTCCTGGCAGAGGAGGCCAAATGCTTAACTAGGCAGAATTGGAGCTGCCACTAGCTAGAGGTAGCAATGGGCTCCACTTCAACAGCTCATTCATCAGCCCCAGCGCTACCACTGGGCCACCTGTTCTGACACCACGCAGGGATGGAGTCATTTGCATTCTGCTCCGACCGTCCTCTTTCCCTCTCCTCACTTTCTCCCCTTGTTCTCTTTCTCTCTTTCTCTGCCCATACAACTTTAAAGTTCCTCAGTGGCAGCTCTGGCAGATAATTGAATACCAGGGTTTGATTTAGTTTGAAATCAATTTGGGAAGGGGCTTTTCATTCATTATGCTCCTTGGCTTTGGTACTACGTCTAAAATCCCTCAAACTTTGGCAGGGGCTTGAACATCGTCAATTCAAAGTGAAATTAAGCAGCCCTGAGTTGGATTGACTGGCAAGTACAACATGATGGCACAGGGAGGGTCTGTTGTCTAGGGAATGGGGCGTACTCTTCTCCTTCCCCTCCTCTCCTCTCCTCTCCTCTCCTCTCCTCTCCTCTCCTCTCCTCTCCTCTCCTCTCCTCTCCTCTCCAGGGGAGTCTCTCTCCTCTGTGCTCTTTGTCACCACCAGGTGCTGCTGTGAAATAAGGAGAGAGGTGTCGACAGGAGGCAGCCATGCACATAGCTTGACATTTTAGCCAGCTCCCTGCAGACACATTTGGCAAGTGTGTGGGTGGATGTGTGTATGCCCTTATGTGTTACAATTTGCTTCCGTGAGCATGCATGCATGTGCATTTGAGTGTTTTCGCGACTGTATTTCGGCCTAGATATACCAGTCCATGTTTGTGCATACATTCGGTTATGTTTCTCTAACTGTTCCTGATGCCTGTGACTTCTCCTCTTTCTGAATGTTATATCTTCTTCTTTGTGACACTATCTACCTGACAGCGAGGCTGACACATTCACCACATTCGGTTATGAATCAATGCAGCGCATTATACAATATGTTACACTGCTTAATGGAACATTGTACCACGCTGTATTTGAAAACAACTTGCTATTGTGAAGAAATATGGAAGTGCTTCGGCGCAGCACATTCACTAAGCACTTTGCTGGGTGTAAGAGGACTCTTTAACACAGACTGGAGGGTTGAATACCAGCTTTCAATAAAGAAAAGGGATAACATTGTCGAGTGAACAACTGCAAGTGCACCCTAACTGAGAGGGATGCTCAAATGGACATTTGGCACCACAGCCACTGTTGGGGACATCAGCAGCGGAGATCACTGCAGGTTTTCTCCACTTTAAAAGCAATTTCTTCCTTTGGAGCCCCCGCCCTCCCCCAATTCTCCAACTCCCTTATCTTCTTGTGTGCTCGACTCAATTGTCATCCGACTGACTTGAGGCTGTGTTAGATTGTTAAAGCCCCCGGATATGGTAATCTGTGGGCAGCTCTGACCTTGGGAGAGTGTGTTTGCAGGGTGTCAGACCCCCTAATTCATCAGAGACAGGCCATTAGCTAGCTATCCAGCCACACAAACACACAATGGAACAGGAAGGAAAGTTCTCAGGGAAACAGCAGCAGCCCCCGTTCCTGAGATATCATTAGTTACTGCCTTTCAAAACTGCTGAATTGGGACACTTACCTGACTTGCCCCATTTTTTGCACCACAAGAGCCAAGATGTTGATGAATGGTCGTAAGAAACTGTCACTACCAGAAAATGGAGAGAATAGGGTTAAGGACATATCCTGTCCAAAGTCTTCAACATTAGGGACTAATGTGGGAACACAGATGATAGCAAAACTTAACTCTGAAGACTTTTTTTTCAGAGCATTTTTCATATTTACTTTGGTAAGCGAACTAAATTAAAACCACAGAATCTGCAGTACGTAAGCACAGTTACATTTTGAGTCGCCCTCCGAAGGATTAGCGAATGAAGGACAGGATATGTAAATTGAGCATTTTCAAACAGTTTCAAAGATGGTGAAGGGTTGCCACGTGAGGTCAGTGGTTGTGAACAGCCTCATATATCTAGATGCCAAGTGAGATGGAATAGTAATTACTCCTGTGCATCTCCGCGCAGAGACACAGCCTCTATCTTGTAAGCGGCAATGATTGACAGCCTCAATAAGAGACTAGCGCCGCGCCCCCTGCCCTCCGCCTACACGCCCCTGCGACGACTGGTCAAACCCATCGTCTGGTGCCCCCCAGGCGGGGCATGGGTGACACCCCCCTCTGATAATCCTGCCCATCACATCCATCATGCCACCCAGCTCACCCCATGAGAGGGCACAACCGAGGGAATCTAATCAGGCAGTCTAATTGAGGAGCAGGGCTAGCCAATACCCGGGCTGGGAGGCTGGCTCTGCCTGGGCAAGCTCAGGGGACGTCAATAACACTCAGCGGGTGTCGATTCATCAGACCTCCTTAATGTCATTAGCCCTGAGAGGCTCGCTTCACCTCTCTCTCCTTTCTCGTTCCCCCTTCCATCTATCCATCTATTCTCTCATGCCTCAAACTTTCTCTCGCTCACTTTCTGTTGCCTCTTCTCTTCCCTGTGTCTCTAAATCTATCCATCTCCCACTCTCATTACCCTCTCCCTCACTAATCTTTCCACAGGCAATAATATGTTCACCTTGCATAACAAGTTCAGGACTTGCCTAGAGAATGTTATATCTGTGTGCCTGTGTTTGGGAAATTAGCAAGTGAACACTCTCACCGCCTCCTTTTCAGACTACACCACCCAACTCTTTCCAGTCCTCCTCTTACATTCTTTCAGAATTTTCCAGCGCTCCCCTTCTGCCCCAATATGTTCTTCCTTTTGCTCTCCAACAACATGTGGCGCATATTCCAGCTGTTTATTAAACAATGCCAGAGCTTCCTAGGAGCAGGTGATGCAGTCAATTACTCCACAATTACCTGGGTAATTATGCAAAGAAGGCGAGAGAAGAGCAGTAGCAGAGGGATGAGGAGGACCTTGGCAGAGGTGGATTGGCTGCGTTGGCATTGGTTGGGGCCCAGAATGGCAAGCGATTGAGACTTTGAAGTGACAGTGCCAGAGAGAGTGCAGCTATAAAGGACGATGTGCCCCCTCACCTGCCAGAAACATACACTCACACACACATAAACAAGCACAGCTTCGAACGCTCAGCTCCTGCCCCACTGCACTGACATCCTGATGCTTATGTGTATGTGGCTTTTCAGAGTGCTCAAGCCTGCTGTTTTTGTTTTGGACAATAACTATACAGTGTTTCTGTGTTTTTCACTCCGTGCTTTGCCTCTACTCCCGTGACAATTAGGTGTCTTATACCTGAGAGGCAACAAAGCAGGGAGGGGAAGAGACAGGAGAAGATAGGAGAACATTGTAGAGGGTAGTAAGGACAGAAGGAAGAAAACAATAGGAAAAGAGAGAAAAGGTGGAATAGGAGCAGACAAGAAACTCTGTGGGGAGTTGCATCTAGTCCACAGTATGTAATAGTATATACAGGAGAGTATATATATAATACTGATTAAATAAGTAGAGCTGCTTGTTTCCCTGGCTGTGCTTCCCGCATCCTTTTTAGCGTATATTAAAAACAGGCATATATGGTAACACTCACATTTCCCTTCTCTCACACCGCACTAACAACCAGTGCTGTTCCGCAATCATCCATGTGGACTGTTTTACACATTGACAACGAAACTCACGTCAGGCGAGCCTGACAAGCATGTCTTGGGGTAAATTGAACCACACAGTGGCTATTCTGAAACAAAAAGTGTCAGATGGAAGAAGAGGGCTTGGCGTATTTCCTGCCACGGGAGCTTTATGCGCTCGGATTGAAAATATTTTCACTGGCAGGGTGAATAGTAAATTGCTTAGTGTCAGCTCATCACTTAAGGAGGATTGTTGGTGGGTATAATACTTCCCAGCACATGGCTTCTCCAAATAGTCTCAAGCCAGCCAACCCCTCTTAACTCTCTCCAAGCATCCTGACGTGATGCTGTGGCTGGAGTCCCGTCTGTGGACACTAAGCTTTCAGTTATGACTCCCCAAACTCGTCACTTTGGCTCACATTTGCCTCTGAGTTGCAGATTAATTTATAAATCCCCTATCAAGAGAGAGGTTGACTGACCAGCCAAAGCAAACATGACCACATTTAACTGAGGCTCAGTTGAAGGGAGAGTATGTCAGGAAATAACTGGTTTTCCAGCAGATGCGATGGTGAGCGTCCTGTGATCCTGAGAAAAAGCAACAACCCTGTCCTGATGAATTGTTTTTAAAAAAACACACACACACACAAACGCACTCGTCCTTGGCAGAGTTGTGTTCTTTTTGTTTTGTCTGCGTGTCCACCTGTCTGTCTGTGTCTAGCAAAAGGGTAGAATTAGGTGGTCACGTGACCATTCTGTGTTAGTGAAGATGGGCATGAGGGAATTACCTCACAGCTCCGTATCTCAAATCTGTGGGATTAAGCTCCATTAAACATGGAGCGCCGCCGAGCTTTATCTCGGGATTTCACTCTGAGACAGAGCAGAGCGCACGAGGGGGGGGGGGGGAGTCGGGAGGGAGAAATAGCGATGAAACGTCCTTCACCTTTATCGACCAAATTATATAAAAAAGGAGGGATGAGAAATATTGCTTGCCAGTTCCACAGTACAATGGTGGAGACCGGTGTGTGTAGCATGCTTAAACATCCAGACAGCTTCTCCAACACTGGCCACTAACTCCGTAGCTGCTCCTGGCACGCACACACACACACACACACACACACACACACACATATTCGGTAAAAACAGGCCTTTCCCCTAGGCACACTGGTCACTTAATGAGAAATGACCACTGCTGAGCCTTCGCACTCCCTGTGCGCTGGACAAAAACACACACTTTTTTACACTTACACACGGGCAACCAAATTTGCGCAAGCACAACTGAACAAGCTTTGTGGCTTTGAGAGTAAAATTAATCGTTTAGCGCTTTCCTTTCAACTGATGAAACTGCTCGCTGCAAAATTTGACTTTAATATTTTCAAATGCACTTTAAGAGTGTTTTTATTAGATTAAGTGTAGGTCAAGGTGTTTGCTGAAGTGAAATATCCTCGCATTTCTGAGCAAAAGATGACCGTGAATCACCTGTACACGACTTCTTTTGAATAATCAATGAGTCATACATGCACGTGAGCACATTGCCTGTATCTACCTATGTTTCTGTGTTTGCCAACAACATTAACCCGGGCGCACGCTCAACGCGTTAACTGCACAGCCTGTGAGAGAAGAAGAAGAAGAAGAAGGAAGAAGAAGGAGAAGGAGAAGGAGAAGAAGAAGAAGAAGAAGAAGAAGAAGAAGAAGAAGAAGAAGAAGAAGAAGAAGAAGAAGAAGAAGAAGAAGAAGAAGAAGAAGAAGAAGAAGAAGAAGAAGAAGAAGAAGAAGAAGAAAGAAAGAAAGAAAAAGTGAGCATGCTGGGAGTCAGGGTGGTCCAGTGATGAACACCTCCTGTGTCCTCCCTTCATCCTCTTTCTCTCTCTCACTCTTCTCCCTCCTCTGGGCTGTTATTGATCTGATCTCCTCCTCTCTCAACTGGAGCCATGATTCATGTTGTTCCGACTGGCCCTCACTCACCACACACAGACACAGCTCAGTCATGCCCTCCCCTATCTATCTGTCCATCTGTCTCTGCCTGCTCTCCCTCTCTCTGGCCTCGGGCAAGTCAACCTGCTGTCCATAAAGGGCCACCATGGCCTGGATTGCTCCTGTGTGTGATGATTATTATTATTATTACAACCATTAGTTTCTTCTTCTTATTGTTGCATAATTGAATCAACATTGAAAGCTGACTTTCTTGATGTTCTTGCTTTACACATAATGCGTGATGAAAACCAGTGATGCACTGTATACGGGAAAACGTTCAGCGGAATGCATAATTGCGGTTTTGAATCACATTTCAAAGTTTGCATGCAGCTCTAAAGTACTGATTTGGTTAAAAGGCATTTGTTGTCTGACTACAGAAGCAAAGGACAATTGTTTGTGTGTGTGTGTGTGTGTGTGTGTGTGTGTGCGTGTGCTATTTTTACAATACATAATATTTCCCTGTTTATTCAGGCCTCATCTCTCAAAGTGTTTCAGTCCATTCCGATGCAGAATGTTCATTTTCTGAAGAAAAAAAGAAAAAAAAGGGAAAGCTAGAGACACAGAGAGAGAGAGAGAGAGAGAGAGAGAGAGAGAGAGAGAGAGAGAGAGAGAGAGAGAGAGAGAGAGAGAGAGAGAAGGGAGAGAGAGACAGAGATGTGTATAGGCCTTGCAGCAGCAGGAGCACATAAAAGCCCAGCTTCAGCCAAGGCCCCTGCTCCAATGTGTAGAAATTAATTGAGTGAAAAAAATCTGCTGTTTAAGGTTGAAGTGGGTTATGGGAGGCAGTGTAACAATTGTTTTCTGTTTGCCAGAGGCTATATATCGTTCATTCCGGCTTTCTCTCTCCTCTCCGCTCAACACTCGCCTCTCCCTCCTCTCCCCACCTTCCCTTCTCCCTTACCATCCATCCACCTTCTAAGCCTCTCTTGCTCCCTCCTCTCCTTTTCATCAGTCTTTTATTTTCCACAGTCTACAGTCTTTTTGATTCATTTTTATCTCTCCCATTCTATCACACGGGAGATTTCTTTTTTTTTTTTTTTTGTATCTTTAAACGTAATTTTCTAGCAATAACAGGCTCCATTTATGAAATGAGGTTTTACTATATCTGCTTATGTGTATGTTCAGTGTGGAAATCCACTCACATGTGTATGTGGCACGCACGGATACAATAACAAGATTTCTTTCCCCGCGAGATTCCGTCAGTGAAACTAAACAAACGTACATAGACGCAATAATTTGTGTGTGGGTATGCATGCGTGTCAGTGCATCTGTCTACATACACATGCATCATTATTTAGTGACAGTGACATTAACAGGGGACCAGTGTCGACACACAATGCAGAACAAGCTTAGCACCCCCTTGGGCTTAAGCAAATGACTCATCCTCTCACTACTTTTAAATGTGAATCCACAAAAGTCTGCCGCTGCCTTTCATTTTCAGCACCATCAACAAAAAAAAAAGACATAAAAAAACATCAAGCCACTACAAAAAAACAAAACAACAAAACTCAAACAGAAGCAGTGTTGAAAATCCAACAGAAACTGAAGGGAAAAAAAGGGAGGGGGGGGGCAAAGATACAGAAGGACACAGCGAAGCGAACATCTATTCAGATTAATACAGTGAAAAAAACGAGGTTCACACTATTGTATCAGCCAAGAATGGAATAAGAGGGGAAATGCAAGAAAACACAAGATGACAGGAGAAAAGAGAAGTAGAGGGCAAGAAGACACAAAGTTATGATGAACAAAACTTACAAGACAAGACCATTAACGAGGAGACTTTTATCTACATTAGTATTTCTTCTGTTGCCCAAAGCGGAAGGGTTAAACCTGTTTCCTGTGTTAAACTCCTCTTTAGCGGCCTTTCATGTAAAATATCAAACCTTTCAATATCACTCTGAGGAAAGCACAGTTGCTCACCCTGTATAATTCTATACAAACACTTAACCATTCTCTTTGAACTTTGCAGCTCCACTCATTATACCTCCTTTGAAGAGTGAACGTTGGAGTAACGCTACATTTTGATTTTGCAGTTATTGAATGCAACACGGCAGCAAATTACATCTAAACCTCTGTGTTGCTGGTTAATAATACATGGGCCATGTGCGGTAGCCAGCAGAATAAATAGCCAAGCAAAAAGAAAGATAAAGATAGCCGATGAGCGAGACGCTTGAGTATAACAAATTCATCTCGCTGCAAACGTCAATAGACAAATATTTTTGCAGATGAGGCAGAAAAGCTCGGGTGGAATTGTGGTGCCAGCTGTACTGCCTTTTTGAGTAAAGAGGAGATAATGTCACCGGATGATTCCTCCTCAAAGCCCTTGCCCCTCTGTGTATAGTAGTATCCTAAACACCGGTGCTGCGCTCCCTATCTGAAGGATATTAAAAGAACCAAGTGTTCCAGAGCCAGCAGGGGAAAATATATTCTTGGTTCTGCCAAGGCCTTACAGCATCCAAAGAAAACTGCTGCTCTTGACATAGGGGTCTGCCTTCACTACAGGAATGGCCTCATATTAAGGGAGACCACTGGAGTAAGCGGCTTTTTCAAAGGGAAGAAGCAGATGGAGGTAAGAATGAGAGAAAGAAAGGGAGAGGAAAGAGAGGAAAGGGAACAAGATAAAGACAGATGGGGAGAGGGGGAAACTCGCAGATTCAGTAAAAGGCATATCCTGAAGAGATATCCAAGGCATTTCAAGCAATCTATATAATGCATTTTACAGGTTTTCGGGAATAGAAAACCACTCTTTGATTCTGCTCGATACTCAGGCCTCAGCTGACCCTTTGGTCTGGGCCTGCAGACAGAAATGCCCCAGAAATGTGTGAACCAGCCAAAAGCTGCTTGTAGATCATTAAACAGAGATTTTGCAAAGAGCTTGCACCCTGACATAAGGGAGGTGAGAGTAAGACTGATGCTGAAACTACTTGCTTTCCTTTGAACTCCTACCTTTAAATTCAAGTGAATCAACTCAATCCAGCAATGGTTTGAGGTCTAGACCAGAGTGGGCCTTTCAATACATTTCAACACTGCATGTTGTATCACTTGGCTGTGTTTTCTGAGCAGTATGACTCTCTAAAGAGTATTTTGGCCTGGATCTGAGAAACGGTAGAAGGCAGAAGCCTTGGTGAAAGTTGCTCATTAACATAAAACCCAGGCCCTGTGTTGCCCAGAGATCTGTTTCGCTCACGAGACAAAACAAAAGGAGAATTCTCACACTAAGAACAAACCACAGAGTCATGCAAAGCCTGCTTACTGCCTGCAGCGCTCTGTTTTCTTCACCCTTTCTACAAACCTTGTGCCCCTACTTTCCATATCTGGTTTTGGTTCTGCTCTATTACTCCCATGCGGGGGTTACATGCATCAAACGCTGGCAACCCCACTTGATTTTGTGCACCAACAGTATTAATAAGGATAATGAGTGACATGCGAAGGACTGGGAAGGATCCCTGTTTTTGTCCCAAAAGATGTTTTTGCCAAGTGTCCCCAAAGAATGAAAACAGTCATATGGCTTCAAGTCATCTTCACTCCCTCCTTTTACTGTGCTCCATTAGTCTTCTGAATTGTTTTTTTTTTTTTTTACCAGAGGAGCAATGAAGAAGGTGTGTGAAGCTGCTGGAAAGTTGTCCCTTTTTCAGTAGAACCCAGGAGGATGGTGGGGAGCTACAGTGGGGAGCCTCTAAATAAAGCCAGTCTTTAAATGGAAGTTGAAGTCCTCAAGTTTCTCAACAAATTAAAATATTCTCAGGCCAGTTTTCTTAAGGACATTCCTTCCATACCTAATAGGACGTAACAATAAAGAAGGGGACTCCTGTGGCGATGCCTCAGCATGACAACACTACAACATGTGGCAACATGTGGTAAATTAAATTACGGAAGCTGTCGATAATGCACAGCTTTTTGACAGGCCCCTTATACATTCGCTCCCCAAAGCAACCTTTCTAAAATTAGCACCCTCAAATCCAGCTGCTGGATTGAAATTGTGATAGCGGGGTCAGCATGAAAGGCAGATTGAGGGCTTAACTGCTGCTGAGTGATTCAGCAATTGTAAGGAGTAAGAGAGGAAAACTAATTATTGCGGTCTTAAAAGAAAACCACGGGTAAAGTGGACCCTCCCAGTGCTGGGGGTAAGGCGTTCATGTGGGAAAGGCTTTGGTTCAGTCACTAATAACAACATAACAACCTCCATTAAGCCATTATGCTGGGGTGAGGATCACTGCTTTAATCTACTGTGATGGATAAAGAAAAAAAAAAAATCACACAATAACTAAAATGGATATGTGGCTCCATAACCTTCCTCCAGTGCATGGCAACAGCTAAAGCAAAACGTTGCAATTTCTAATAAATGGCTGGGTAATTTGCTCATTATTACAATCTATTTTCTCTTCCTAAGGTTATTTAAACTTGCCCTACCCGTAGTAACGAAACCATACGCTTTCTGCGCCTATGCAACCACTCATTGACTATTACTTTACTGTATGTGAGAGCAGAAGGTTGGGAGTTATAACCATGGTAACCGCTCTATAAAATATCACACACAGATTGGTCTTAACTCCTCCACAATCAGGTAATTCAAAAAGGAAGAGCTAGCTGTGCGAGCTCCAAGGCAAGGTGAAAAATAGTGAATAACAAAGCAGGCTCAAAGAGAGGAGAGAAGACAATGGAAACAGTCATCGATTTACTGTCTTTACAGAGCAGGCAGCTGACTGTTGTTTAAAAGACAGCCTATAAGTTTGAATAAAAAACGGAAAATACAAACTTTTTTGCTTTGGGCATTGCCTGTATCAGTAATCTGATCTTAATTTCACAGTTGACTTGTAGCAGGGGCAGGAGGGAAAGCATGCACGGTGTCACCTCCTCTCAGAAACAGGGGTTTGTTTAGTGCCCTCTCACATCTGGCCTCACAATCTGGTGATATCAGCCACTGCATCTGTAAATCAGTGCTACCACTGCTACTGAAAAGACATACAGCCACCCAAGGCAACTCTATTTCACAGATATGCTGCTAGTTTGATTATAACTTACCAACGCAACCCGCCGAGTTGGCAGGGAAATTGCGGAATGTTGTTTTCCACCACAATCTCTCTAACTAGCAGACAAAATTACAAGTATAAAGCCGCGCCTCGAGAGAGTCATTTGAATTTAAGCGTAAATTGCTTGCTTGGATGGGCAAAAATGTTTGATTTGCTGCAAAAGGAAGGGCTAGACTACTAGTAACAAGATGAGTTTAATGTTGAAGGTCATGTGATATTGAAAGCCAATGCAGTGTAGCATCCAGCGCGCATCTACTAGCATCCACTCCATTACAACATTAGCAACTAATGTTTTGACATTTGTCTTCATTATTATCAATGAACAGAGGCGATTGAGCCACCAGCATGCTCCATTACCTTCCTTCATTGCACAGTTGCACAGTTGAAATCACACATTAGGGCGGATCCAACATGAAATGACAAGTTACGGGAGCTAAGGATGCACCAGCTGATTATTTAGGTAGCGGAGGGTGAGAGGATCGGGTGAAGGGATGGTGGGGTGGAACCGATGAAAGGAATGGGGAGTTAGGGAATTGGTTGAGAACTGTATTGGCATTAAAGCCTGGGGAGCGTGGGGCTGCAGAGCAGCACAGCACACCTTAAGAAGAGAAGCTCATTTCAATCGGTATAATTAGCCTGTGGTAATGAAATAAGTCAGAGGCACTGCCACCTTCACTTAAGACAAAATCGATCTGCGTTTGAGGGAGTTTATTAAAGCTTAGGAATAATGGGGAGAAAAGATAGAGGGGGTGGAGGAGTTGGGGATATGGGGGGAGGGTTGAGCCGACATTAACAGCTAATCAGATAAGCAGGTAGGGGTAACATTGGGGGTAGAAGCCTGACAAGAAGCAGAATGGAATCGGTTGGAGTTTGTCAAAGCAGATGTGTTTGAAGTATCTGCTATTTCACAGCGAGAAGCCAGGGGATGCTAGAGTTATGCACACTATGAGACCTACAGCCTGAATTAAGATGACATCACTGTGTGGGAGAATAAAGCCAATCAAAACCTGATGTAACCCAGGATGCTGTCCGACAGACAGCCACTGGACATCCTCAGACTGGTTTCAAGGATCCCCACGGAAGTTTTGCCATGGCAAGGAGCTGGCGAAGAACTTGGAGCATGGCAAGAGCAGGGTGTGGTGAGATAATCACTGATGGACATCTCTCCTCGGGTGCCCCAAATGCATGCTGGTTGCTGGGGGTGCTGCTTGCTCATTTATCCAGCCGTCTGGCCAGCTCACCTGGAGTGATGGGGGAGACGTCAGGAAGGCAGGCTGCTATTTCACGGCCTGTTAAGCGCTAATGCCGCAACATGCCCCGCGCTCCAATTTTAGGGAACAGGGAGCATTACCGCCCAACTCAAGGTTCTGTCCGTCTGGACTGTGGACTTGGAGGGTAGTGGAAGGAGGAGGAGGGGGGCAGGAGAGAAAGGGCAGTAAAGAGAGAGAAAAGTGGGTGTAAAGCAGGGCAATGGAAAATCTAGTGAAAGAATTAAAAGACACAGAGAAAGAGGGCGGAAGCGAGAAAGACACATAAAGAGAGTAAAAGGTAGACAGAGGGAGGGAGGGAGAAAGAGAGTATAGCCTTGGTTTACACGGGCTGCTGAGCCAGCACTGCGGAGCAGACAGGACAGCAGCAGCACACGCTGACATCTACTCCTGCCACGCTAGGCTGCCTCTCGCAGGCCCCAGAAGGCCCCTCGCTCCCGGACTCAAAGCCTCTCCCTCGCCGGAGCCACTGAACATCACTAGCCTGAACCACCCACAACACTTGTCCTCTCTGTGCACTAAACCTGGCCCATGTAATAACCACAGAGCCTCTATTAAGCAGTGGATGGCTGGGGAATCAGAGCAGCTACAGCACAGCATGAGTGAAGTAAGGAATCGGCTGTAAAACAAGCAGAGGTTATGCTCAAGCTATGTCAACCTTTTGTGTTCCGCCTTGTGGAGGTATGACGATATAAATTATGTATTTAAACACAATCTTTTCTAAATAGAGTAGTAAACAGAAACAGATAGCTGTCATACTTTCACTGTACACGAGGCAGAGGTCAAGTCATTTGTATGTGCTTACAGTAAACATGATGGATCCCGCGATAGGCTGGTCACAGCAGTGATGGATCACCTCTTTCTGTCAATCTTGAGAGGTGAGGTGTTTAAACGACACGACTTCAAGGCTGGAACACGCCACGTAGATTCTGTGGCTCAGCACAGACAATGCGTGCGCTGTATTTTTTATATACGGGATGTGAAATAGCAGTTATAGTCCAATTTCTATAAGGTCCCATGTGGCTTTCCGGGCCTGAGTCAGTTTCTCCCCGTATTCTCTCTCTCACTTCTCTCTTTACTAAGCTCAGCTTTACACCTTCAAATGGCTCCACTGCTCACACAGCAATTAGCTCTGGTAAATTAGACTAGTTACAACATACAGGAGCTCGCAGAGCAAAATCACAGGATGGAAGGGTTACACTTTGTTCCAAGTTAATGCAGACAGCTCAGCGAACAGTCATCAGTCTTTATGTGTGTGTGTGTGTGACTCACGATGAGCTCACTTTAGTACACCCTTTATCTTGTGTTGTTGCAAAATGTACACTATATGTTTAGTGATTCGATGACTGCATCTCAGCCCCTGACTGCTTATTGCTACTGATGGACATAAAACACTGTAATAGTCACCAGTGCTTAGTCAATGTTCATGTCAAGAGTCGACTGGGTGTAAAGGAAAGCTCCTTCTTCAAACACCCAAGGGTTAGATAATAAAGAAAGCAGCCCCATTTCTATTCCCAGCATGTGTTGCTTCTGTTTCTGACATGCACGTCTTTTGATGCCTCTAGCACACATTGGATAAGCTGTGGTAAGTCAGCAGGACCGCACAGCATATACGGCACAATATGTAGCATATAAAGTGCATCTGGAGTGCTGCCCCGGATTCGACGCGATTCCTCACCTCAAGAGCCAATCTTTTCAGTTATGGCTTGCCAGGAAATGCCTTTTTTTAATATTATTTTTATAAAGCTGGGACTGTTGGTCACAGAGGTCTGGATATTTTTAGACCGTAACAGTATGTGACAGCTACACGGCCACAGAACGACGCTCTCTATCACCGGACAAGAGAAGTAGCAGAGATACAGTAGCTGTGATGTGCCAGTTGAGAGAGTGGCTCGAAAGAAAGGCGGCTGCTTTTCTGGAGCATTGACCGGCATTGATGCTGGAAAATAGGACAGTGGCATAAAGTACAGTATGCTGTTGGGGGGGCCGCGCTTCCGTGTGCGTGGTGCAGCGGGCCTGAGGTGGGATATAGCAGACAGGAGAAGGAAGGTAGATGTGCGGACATTTTCAACTGACATCTGTTGCCACTTTCTAGTAAATGTTCTGCTTTGTACATATGTTTATTTATATTGCTTATGCATGCTTTAGGACTGGTTTAAGGGAACAGCTGGCTCTCATAATTACTGTACAAGCCATGTTTATGAGAAGATCCAGCTAATACTCCTACTATATCATACCCCGATGTCCCTGCCTTCTTCTTGGAGGGACACTTTGAGGACGGAGCTAGAAGGTCAGTCGTGATACCATTTTTCTTTAGAACTGGAGGCAAAAAAAAAAAATTCCACAACCTGGGTAGAGCTAAAGGCGGCCAGCAAAGCTTAGACAGTCATTAATGGTAAAGCTTAATTGTCATTAATAGTAAAGTGACCCCAAAACAAGGTAGAATTAGTACCTGTTATTTTAGTTTGGGGTTTTCCTGTTAACTAAGGCTGGACCTGCAACTTAGTGTGCGTTTGTACTGCTGTTAACATATAACTTGGGCGTCTGCCACTTGGTTTGCCAGTGAAAAAAGGATTTGAGTAAGAAATGCTAGTCTGGCTCTTTTTGCAAAAGAAAAAAGAAAAACCCAAACAAACAAAAACTAAAAAATACAGACCACAAAGGGCAGACTCAGTTCGCAATCCCTGTCTGTACAGACTTATATGTATTCTGTGGGGATTGGCAAAGATCAAGCCTACACGCTAAACACACTACTACACATAATCTCTATTCATGTTAATATAACTGTATCAATGCACGCTGACTGACTAAACCTTCTTTAAAGCCAGGACTGTCAGAAACTGGAAAAATATGTAACAGTCCAACAGGATGGATGTGCGTAGTCCCAACAGGTTATCAGACCACTGCAGGACCAGAGATGACACTGAGCTGGCTAGGCGAAGGAAGAGGCCATTTTCTTAGAGTGACAAATATCTGGAGGAGTACAAACAGAGAGCGGAGCCCCTGTTGGGAGAAAGCCTGAGCTTTGTCTTTGTCACCTTGTGTGACACAGACTCACAGCACCACTCCCTGAGGTGTGTGCTTATGTGTGCATGGATTTGCACGTGCACAAAGGTTGTCACAATACCATAATCTTAAACTTCAAAACAATACTAGTATGATATTCATCTTTTGATACCACTGCAAAAAAATCGAATATTTTTTTACATTATCAACCTGCAGATTGTATTGATATATGGTGGACTAGTTGCAGTGTTTCCCACAGAATGACAACTAACATCACTCTGTTTCCAGTAGGATACTTCTTATGCCACTGTTTTAATTCTGCTTAATTCTCCACCTTATTTAGTGTTTACTCATAAACTACTTTAATCTGCCCACCTTGCTTTTCCTTCACTTTACCTCCCACACACACGGACACACCTACATCTCGGTCTTTTACTGCACTCACATCAGCTTGTCCCACCCAGCCTCTTTCGCTCTGTTGACAACACTCGTGTGTGTATATGTGCGTATGCATTAATTAGAGACCAAAATCTTCCACCCTCACGTTTCTAACTCTGCTCTATCTCAGCTCCCGTGGTTGTGGCACCTGTGTTTGTGGCTAAACAATAGTGCTGAATCCAAACTTCAGCACTATTGAAAGCAAAGGAAGTGGAGGGGGAGTATGGATCTGAGTCTCATATACGGGCCTGCTGATAAATCAACCAAAGCCCTAACACTGCACTGCTACCACCTCGGGTTGAGCAAGATTGAGCCTGGGTGAGCCAAGGACAGATAGAACTGGGCCTTTTATGGCGGCGGCTGGTATGGGGAGTGACTTGGAGTGAGGTGAGGGAACGCTAGCTCCACAGTACTGCTTTGAGCCAGCAAGATTAATGTAGGCTCTCTGGAGCAAAGGCAACATCCAGAGCCTTAATAAGGTACAAACAATCGGTTCCACTCCACTGGCTTCCCAGGGAAAACTATTGTTGTGCCACATTGTTTCTTGGTAAGGCTCCTTGGAGACACAGGCCGACTGCAGCATGTGACTGTCTCCATTACAGCCAAGGGAGGGCTCACTGTAGACCTGTGTTTGTCTGTGTCAGGGTGAAGGTTGCTCTTGCCCGCTCCACACCCACCCCCACTCCACCTTTTTTCCCCCATTCACCCCGTCTAAATCCATACTCTTGTAAGCGCACTCACCTCAACTCCCTGTACTTTCAACTTCATGTGATCCTCCCGTGTGGTCTTCCCGTCTTTCCTCTTCTTCCAACAGTAGCCATCCTTTCTGTACTTCACCTTCTTCCTATTGTACAATATCATCGACCCATTCTGCGGCCTGGATCCACGGAGACGGGACAGAGAGAGGGTAGAGCAAAAGAGAGAAAGATGAAATGAGATGAGAAGAATTTTTAGGCAAAGCTACAGCACAGCTCGGGGACTCATTTTAAGAGATGTACAAAGAGGCCCGACACGAGTCCGCGCCAGGCAAAAAAAATGCACCAGTGACTTAGATGACAAGACTTCTTTATGGTGTTTTTCAGCATTGGTATGCATAGTTTGACAATGAACAAAGCACCCTTCAGCATACATTTCTCCCAATGAGAAGTGTGTGTGCGGTGAGCAGCTGAAGTGACACTCTGCATTGAGTAAATTACACGAAGGCCAGTGTGTAAAGGAATCAGCATGGTGGTGGGGGGTGGGTTCTTTCCTTATCTCTCATTCATCCAACTTAAATGAGTTGTGGTGTTGGAAGTCCCGTGGGGCAAGAGAAGATCCTCCCTTACACTCCATTCATAATTCATTCTCCCTCCACCAGACCACAGCCTGTAGGCTCATAATGATATAATGTAACTATTTGATGATAATCTGCCTTTCCACTTCGATTTGTAATAGAGGCATTTGGCGCTCAGTGTTAAACATTAACAGAAAGTGTAGCATAAAACATTTATGACTTACTCAACAATTAGTGAGCGGTTGAACATAGTTTTGCGTGTCTGTTTCTGCATATTACGGAGGGGCATTGTATCATCAGTATAAATCCATGCATATGTCACACGGCGCATCAGTTTCCCACACACTTTTGCACTCCTCCAACACACACACACACACACACACACACACAGCTGCTATGATTTGGAGCTCTCCCAAATGAGAACAGGTTTGCCTGAGTGTTTGGTGCCTCACAGTGAATGAGCGGGAAAGCCGCCTGCCCAACCTGCTGAGGAGGCAGTGTAACTGTTGAGGGGGGCTTAACCATCCAGTCAGCTGGTGAGCCTTGTTAGCCTTGTGCTCACCGCTCACATTCATAGACACAACACACACATACACACACAGACAGACAGACATAAACATATAAAACTAGAAAGAAAAAATAACGAGAAAAATCAACATCAAAGCAGAGAAGAAAAGCTGGGTTGATTTGTGTCTTCTGCAGCAATATCCAAAAAAAAAAAAAAAAAAAATTAACCCAATAGATGTTTTGCATTGTTTTGTTGTTTATTGTAATTTTTTTTTACAAGGTTTATTTATAACACTGCATGCATCATTTTGCAGGGCTGCCTTTGGGGGCCAGGGCGCGTGTTTATCTTGGTATCACTCATCAATCATTTTCCCCGGCCCGATCTCAGGGGCCAGTGGTGAGGGAGGGAGAAGGGGGAGGTGGGGTCCCTGCAGTCCCCCCTCTGTGGCCCCTGACAGCACCTTCTAATGAGAGACGCCACTCACACACTGACGTGCACACTCCTTGCTGATCTCCCTTCTTCCCTTTCCTCCTCCCTTTCCTCTCACTACAGCCCACTATTCTTGCCGTCAGTCAACTCAAGCTGTGCACCAGGGAACGTCTTTGTCTCCACCCTCGCTCCAACTCCTCTTCTGCTTTTTCCTCTCCCTCGTTTCATCTGTCTCAGGATCCCTCACCTCAACTCTCCCACACCTCCCTCTCTCCTGCTGTCTTCTCCTCACTCACTGCCCTCTCTTGTTTAATACTCAGCACACTTTGCAGAAAACAACTATTAAACAGACATTTTTATTGGTCAGTTTGAAAAGTGGAACTGCTCAATAGCGGTATGGGATATACAAGAAGTATAAATTGTGCTCTAGTTTACAGCATCCGTAATGTCTGCCATCGTGGAGGCGTGATCATAAATGGCACTCATGAACTAAGAACTTGCAGATTGCTGCAATCCCAACATATACTTCCACAGATTTGCATCCCAAATGTCACTTGAAGGACACTCACTGGACATGCCTACATCAGCACTCGGTATCAATCAAACGCCGGAATGGCCCTCTAACGGTGCGATCCTATTATTTGTTTCAATATCATTCTGGGTTTTGTCCTTCAAAAGATACAAGGAGTGTGTGCTTCTTAAAATGTAGCTCTGCTTGAGACAAAAAGATGGGCGCGGATGAGATAAGGCAGAAAATCAAATGACACAGGGCTATCTGATCTCCTCCAGAGCACTGGAAATTGGGGTGAGGCTTCGGTGTCAGAGGCTCCACGCCGTATTTATCGGCTCTGCGCAAAAACTTATTCGCTCAGCTATTTTTGAGGGACTGTTAGGTAGATGCTATTTTCAATTCAAGGCACTTTGGACCCAGAGGAGAGAGCCTCGGCACCCACTCTGGAGTAGGTCTGAGGCAGAGGCCAGTCTAAAATGCATGCTTTGGCAACATAATGTGTCTCCTCTTCCTCTCACTGTCTCTTTCTCTGTCTCTCTCTCTCTCTCTCTCTCTGTCTCTCTCTCCCTCCCACTCATATGCTACCACTGTATACTTAGGCGCTTCAATTAATCTTATCAGAATTATACATATTTATACATGAGGGGAAAAAGCTAACTGCTCTGTTATCAAAGAAGCGTGACAGGAGGCCCTCTGTCTCAGATGCCTAAATGTGGCAGATTAATATGGAAATACAGGCCTCTGACAAAGTGCACACAAGCTCCACAGCCGCCTCTCTCTTCTTTGGAGTTTGCAGCGATAATAAGCTTTACCCTCAGGGTGGTGTTAGGCCTTGTCCAGTCCTTTAGGAATCATTCATTTACCCAGGTAATGGCATTCACTCAATCAGATTTGTTCATTTGAAAAAGTCAGGGGCGGGGAGGGTGGGTGGGGGGCGGGGGGGTTTATGAGGTTGGTGACGTGTTCAGCATGGGTAACAAAGGCAAAGCAGGAGGAGCCCTGGCCTCGTAGACAGCCAAAACACCCTCACAGGCTCAGCTCTAAGGGCCTATAGGTGCTGGCAGAGAAAGGAGGAATGAGCTAAAAACAGACAGACGGAAAGAGACAAATCTGCGTGAGCGTGAGAGATTCTCCTGTTTCAACAGGGATCAGTAAGGAGAATCCACGGCTCGGGATGAATCATCCTAAAATCCTAAAATGTAAAAAAATCATAGTGATGGGACTTTGAAATGTTCTCACTTGAATAAATATATTTATGCAGAACACAAACGGGCTTATTGTGTAAGCGCAAGCACGTTTTTGGCAACTATTAGCTATTCATAGAAAAACAAATAAAAAATTACAGTATGTCTCCTCAACATATTACTTACAATACACGGAATAAGCCATTACCTTATTACCAGACTCAAAACTACTCAACCATATCAAGTGTGCTCAAGTGTAAGACAAGCATACGGCAATTTAATTATTGGTATTCCAGCTTATAATAGTAAGAATTTTGTGCTGCTGGCTGGATGTATTCTTGTCAAAAGGGTTACAGAGAATGAAATATTTCGGTCCTGGTGAACCGGTGTAGCAGTAATAGCTGTGCTCTAGCCTCCCTTCCCCCTCCTCACTCTACTCTATTCCCCATGATGCCCTGGGTTTGATTAATACCATACATGCTGTTTTTTCTCCCCAGCAAGCTCAACTGGCAGTACAGCCAGGAGGAGAGTAGAGTAGAGTAAGGTAGAGGAGAGAGGAGGAGAGGAGAGGAGAGGAGAGGAGAGGAGAGGAGAGGAGAGGAGAGGAGAGGAGAGGGGAGGAGAGGAGAGGAGAGGAGAGGAGAGGAGAGGAGAGGAGAGGAGAGAGAGGAGAGGAGAGGAGAGGAGAGGAGAGGAGTTAGGCTGGAGAGGCTTTGAAGATCGTAGGGTGAGCTGGTTTGGGCCTGAAGTGGCTCAGGAGGGAGGCGACACCTGCTGTTCTCAATTACCCATCAGAGCCTTCAGCCATCACAGCCTTTACCCTACTGTGTCAACAACCACACTCACACCTACTACTCATCCAAACACATCTATACACACACACACACACACCAACCCTATTAAGTATAAATATGAGGCACAAATATGCCCCTGAGCACTCACACACATACACACCAAGTTTGTGGTAACCCTGTTACTCCATCTAGGGATAACATTAATAGCAAGAAGAGTGACAGAACATCAATAACACACTGATGCTGGTCATTACTGCCTCTGTCAATCACAGGTAAAACATAGGTCACATGTTAAAGCACACATGTGTGCATACACACAGACACACACACACACGCACACATCTGGAGCTGTCGACACTGAGCAGAGGTGTTTCCACGTGAAATGTAATTATACTTCAAGCAACAGCGCTCCAGTAGATGGCACATCATCTCTGAGCCGGTGTGAGCAGAAAGGTGCTGGCGCCGCGTTGGGAGCTCCTATCTGGACGCATCACGTGCAATTGATGACTCGTAGATAAGCTGCTCCCTTCAGCCCTGCCAAAGAATGCATCAGGAAGTGGGGCGTTCGCTAAAACTACTTTAAATGTAAATCTGCCACGGCCTCAGGATTGAGATTCATTGTCTGCGCTGCTCTGAACCCTTCCAACTCTCCCGCTAGTGTTCGTATGTCGAGACGCCGCGGGTCGCGTACCTCTTTGACTGCCAATGAGGCCTCAGCGCCTGGTCACTGTCATGCCCACGGTTCTTGCTACTCAAGTCCTGAGTGGCCTCAGCCCTCGACCATGAATGCTTAATTATATATGGTAATGAAGGGAGTAAGAGGCATTGTGGTGGGTCAGTCAGCTGGAACAAGTTACGCAACATCTTTTAAATCATGTCGCGTCGTCCCATTCTCTGCGTAACGTGTTAATGTTCTACCCTGCTAAATGGCCACAGCCATCTTTTAATTAAGCGCTGCAGATAAGAAGAGAAAGAAAACAGTCAAAGCAACTGAATCATAAAGTTTTTCAAATATGATATCACGTATCTCCAAGGCTGTACAGAACGAGCACAATGTTTGTTTACCCAATGTGTTCAACTAAATACAACAGTAATGATGTGAGGGTAGCTGGGCCCCTGGAGTTGTAATTCAGAATAGGGAGACAGATCGTGTGCCTCCCTTCTCTCTCTCTATCTATACTGCCGGTGACTGCCACAGAACTCAGGCCCCGGCCCACTGCCCTCCAGCACAAAACAGATGTTCCCCCCGCACTTATCTCAATGAAAAAATCACAGACAATTTACAAAGAATATAAATTACGGTTGTGGCTACACATCAATGTCTCTGTCCCTATAAGACCTTGTAAAGAGGATAAGGGTGAATTGGTGTGGGAGGGTGGGTGGATTGTTGGGAGACAACATAAGGCGGATGGAAGCAGTAGGGGAGGAGGGTGGTGTTGCTCTTATCTGGTCCATAGCAGCCCGGCAGAATGAGAGAGAGGATGGTGACTGGCGGTGATGCTGCGCTGATAGCGCTAAGCCGGTTTCATGCACATTTCAGGGAGGCTGCCATCACTACTCAGACTTAAAGCTCTCAGCTCCTGCCAGTGGATGAGGTTGGGACGTTATTTATAAATAGCCATGTCGTACACTGGTTACACCGCTCCATTCTCTGTGTCAACACACACACACGTAGCACTGAGGGCTAATGTGCAGCTTTGATGTACAGCTTAGGTGACACAGAATTTGAATTTCAGTGCTTGTAAGGTTTTGGCTGTGAAGACATTTCTTCTTCACTTGAAATGCACACTGTCACTGTGTGTGTGTGTGTGTGTGTGTGTGTGCGCGCGTGTGTGTGAGGGAGCATATAATATGTTTAACTGGGTTGAAATGTTGATGACTTTCAACTGCTTGCTCAAAAGGCATCCACATCATATTTGTGTTGAACGCTATTTTCAGCCTTTAGTCAGTATGCATATGCTTACTTGGAAATAGCGACTACAGAGACGATGATTCATACCTCACATCCTCTGCGCTAATCTTCACAAATCATCCGTGGTGTGTCTCAGTACGTTGTAAATAAAGGTGCCATCAGAAAGAAGCCTCTCTATAGCCCAGCGGCTCATGCTGACAACTACATGCTGTGCGCGTCGTGCATGTGTAGACTTAAGTCCTCTAGCACTGCCTTATTATGACAATTTGTAAAGAGGATGCTTTTGTACTTTCAATAATGCATGGGCAGCAGGGAATTGCATACAGCCTTATTTTATGTCATGGGGTAGAGTTGCTGTTTTAGCAGCTTACGTTCTCCCATGGTAAGGAAATACTAATGCAATTAAATCTAAGTCGAACGAGACTGCAGCAAGAAAAGGTCAGGTTTTCATTATTAGTAACAACAACGCTGCTTTCTATTAAAAAGAGAAGCAGGAGAATTCAGCCACTGAGTTAATGATGCGGTCATGTACTTTGAAGAGCCCATTCCAGATCTTTATTTGTCTTTACTGATTTACTATCGATGCTACACGTCAACAAGTACCATGAAGTTGTTCCACTGACAGCACTGAAGATGAAAGCAAGTATTGAAGAAGCAAGGATGTGTCAGAAGAAGAAAGGTAAAAAGATGGATGGAAGTTCAAAATCTGGATTCAAAACTGTAAAAGCGTGTCTGTACTCACAAAGTCTTTCATGAATGTGAAAATTATTACTCTTCTTTATCAGTGTACTGTACTAAACACCCACTAGATGTTTTGTATTACACTCAAATTGTTTAAAAAGGGGGCACCCACCATCCTTGATAATGTGGGGATAACAAGAGGACCTTGAAGTCCACCTGAGGTGAGGGCAGTTGTCTGTATCTCCAGAGACCAGGACAGGGACAGGATGGGGCAAGGACAGACTCCTCTCCCCCATCATACCTCATGCCAGACCGAGCTTATGGATCACCTGGACATGGCCCTCCTTGTCTCTCCTTCAGAGCAGCCAGTGCCACCACAGTGCCACTGACCTTCCCCTATTGATCCCCCAGTGACTGAGTGCTAAGGCCAGCTATTGAACCACTTATGATTAATTCACAAATCCTGCCTTGTCCACAAAAAAGGTAAAAGAACAAAGCACAAGCAGTAGGAACAAGTGAAAAAAGAGACGGATAAAGAGCCAATGAGGTCAAAAAAACCTCCACTTTTTAAAGTGAGACAGAACTACAGAGTTAGAAGTGCTGCTTTACAAGCTGACCAAGCTATAAAGCACATCTCAGAGTCCCCTCTGTCACACACAAAAAAAAAACATCAGCACAGTGATGGAGAGGACTGGGGTCAGGTTGAAAGGAGGGAGCGAGAAAAAGAGGAGTGGGAAAAGGAAGAGAGACAGACAGGAAAACAGATAGAAAGAAAAGAAGAATCTATTCTTTTTCTCCCTTCTCCTATTCCTTGGTCCTATTTTAGTCATGAGGATAGACCAGCGAGGGCAGGAGTTTGAAATTGAGCTGTAACTCTATCTGTGTGCTGGAGCGAATCAGAAAGTCTATCCCACCTTTCACCTGGGAATCACAGCTCTCTCTGTGCCCTGTCTGGTCACCATACCAACCACAGCCAGGCATCATGGGATTAATTGGAGCCCAGGGCTCAGCGGCAGCTCAGACACAGATAGAGAGTGAGGGGGAGAAGGACGGACATCAGCCATGGTCAAGTGACGGTGGCCATGCAGATCAAATCGAATTTCAGGCATTGCAGAGCTGATATGGTCTTAAGGTAGCGCTAAACATATTGGAGCCCGAGCCATCTCTGCGGTAATTCTTGGATTGGATTCCAGGATGAAGTTCACAGTCTAGCGTTCGTTTTCTTCTCTGATCCCTGCGTGTGGCGCGGGGATTTCACACAAACACTGTCACACTGTGATTCGCCTCCATAAACACAACCTGAGCCAGAATGTTGACTGCGCGGAGCGTCAACAGAGGGGAGCCTGCTGCGTCGTGTATGGTCTCGATATGAGATAAAAGGCAAAGTGACAAGTGTAGACGAGTAAATACAAAGTCATGTTTCCCATCAAATTCATACGCTGATGTTGGATATTGAGCGTTGCCCCCAAGAAATAAACAAAGTTCTTTATCAAACAAGATAAAGATAAAAAAAGTGTCAGTGGTTAAAATCTTGCAGCCATAGCATAAAAGCCTAGGCAGCGGTGTACTGTGTGACATTTTCTTTTCCACGGCAGCTAAATCAAATGATAATACTTCTGTTTAGTTAGTGGCAATTAAAAGTAATGTTCACTGAAAATATTTTCATAGATGCAGTGGACGCTCTGCAATCAGTTAATTTATTGACCATCAAACTGAGCTCTGACTGAGCCTTTTGCACTGCCGCAACAGAGCAGTGTGTGGGACAATCAGCGTGATCCAGCTTTCGACAAAACAGATTAAAAGCCGCTCAGCTGGCCAAAAGATCAGACTGCGGTTGTGTTGGGAAGCTTTGAGCTGTGAATGTGTGCAACTGTGTCAGTGTGTGGCGCGCACACCGAGTATTTAGGTTCAGTGAATCTACTGTACCCCGGTTAAACAAAGTAAAGAGAAGACTAGACAAAGGAAAAACATGATGGCTAGCCTGGTTTACTTGTTGACAATTAATGGCATGCCATGCTGTTTCTGTAGACACCGTGGAGACAGTTAATGTGCTGTGCGCTGACCCCGAAACATTACTATAAACAGATCTGTTACAGATACTTTGGTGATGGATGGAGGGATGCCCATCCAGGCGTACATAGACAGTCCTCATGGAACTACATGATTATGATGAGGCTACTGAACGCTGCTTAACATGAGGCGCGGCGGCTGGGTTTTTGAACTCGAACTGTTTGAACGATGCAAGCTGAGAGACTGGCTTAAATAGTTCTATCATGTCCGTAAGTCAAAGCAAAGACAACATAAATAAAAAAAACTTAAATCACTTGGAGACACCGTGAGGTTTAAAATATATCGGTCTGAACTGTTTTTCTTTCCTTTATGAACCCTGGCATTTTGTTTTCTGTTCTTGTCTTGCTGTTGTTGTATTGTAGACTGCATTTTTTTTTTTTTTGCATGCTATGACACTAGCTACATTCAAAAATCTTATTATTTCTGACATTTTTTTTGTTGATGTTGTTCTCAGTGTGAATAATGTGTTTCCAATAGCGGAATGGAGACAAACAAAAAGAACTGTATGAGGAGAGATGAGACTGAGCGGTTGTGGGCAGTATATGATGTTATGGGTGAGAGTGTTAGTCAAATGGTCCCATAGGCCCAGACGTGCTCTCGCACTCAATTTCTCTGTGTATGTTTGTATATGATGACCTTTGACCTTGGCCCTTGGCACATGTCTGGGATCACTGCGCTCCATCTCTGATGCATCAGCCGGGGCCGGGACCTCACACGCATGCAGACACACTGCAGACGCTGAGCGAAGCCAGCGCTGCTTCTCCTGGTTATACACACCAACGCTGATAGGCTTTACCCTGACAATGAAGATGATAGACTATGTGTGCCCCACTATGTTTATCTACCCCCGTCCAGCTACAGACTCCCACAGTCATCTACATGCGCATGTACACGCACACATTTGAATACACTCATAAAGTAGTCAGCAAGGCACACCTCTAATCATGGCCACCTCTGCCTTTTCATTTTCCAAGTTCAGTGGCCCATTGAGCTCCCACACAGTAAATCACATCAACACACTCTCCTCCATAAATGATCCGCACACAAACGTTCTCTCTCTCCTTTCTTCCCTTCCTCCTTTTGTTTCTTAAAAAACACACCGACAGCCCGCACGCACACAGACACACACACACATAAATACACAGACAGAGACATACTCAAGCTTGGCTGGCATGATAGTTGGTATAACATAATAAAGCCCACACAGCTTGAGATGGACTAAACACAAACGAAATGAGCATCTAGCCTTGCCTTCGCAAGACGAAAGAGGTGTAACCCTCCTATTCCAAAACCATAAAATGTTTATCCTCAGTCTGGCACAGAGCATAACTTTTACACACTTCCTGCAGCAGCAGCAGCACGCAGGCCTGCCACACCGGACTAGCTGATTGACTATTTCCCTCATATTTGACACACCAGTGAGTCTGCTCATCAGTCACCTCAGCAAGTAGCCTGTGAGAATACGGAAGGGAGAGGGAGGGTCAAAGCAACAGCCACAGCATGCAAACAATTTGCGTCTGGCTCTGTGCCTTACATAAAGCCTGGCAAAGGCTGACGAAATGTTTCATTCATCACTGTGGCACACAGTGTTCAACTCATCGGTTGTTCGGTTGTTTGTTCTGCGGGGTTATCCTGGTTTAAATGACGTGTAGGGGGGATAGGGGCCTGGGGGAGATCTACGTTGTCATCCTGAAACCACGTTGAATGTGTTAAGGATGTTATACAAATCTAAAAAGGGGCACACAGCTGATCTAAGTCTTTGAGTCTGGTCGAGGCAATCCTTCGTGTCTTCATGTGACAGACTAATTTCCGCTGGAACCCGTGATGTACAGCACAGAACAGACAGGGTAGGGAAATATCTACGTACATTATTGAATGTTTTTCCTCTGCGAATTTAGACTATGCATTTCTCAGGAAACTGGGTCAGGCCTGATGAAACACAGGGTCGAGAGAGAGAGACGGTAGATTTTATATATTTAGAGGACCACGCCCCCCCTAACCCTCCCCGCCCACACACATACACACAAACATGGCCTGCCGCTCCGGCCGGAGCACCCGCTGTCCTGCTTGGCAAAATCCTTGGAGGACAACAAGACGCTGCTCTGGCCGGTGTTGGCATTGTGATGAACTACTTCTGGAAGCAATCATGCGAATTTACATCATCCCTTGACATTTAGCCTCACACTCCACACACTATCAGTGTGGGGTGTCTTGTCTGCGTTGGGTTTTTGAGTACGCCTGTATGCATGTGTGTGTGTGTGTGTGCGCACACGTGGAATTAAATATCTTTCCCTGACATTTAGCCTCGCTGTCCACATGGCGCGCTGCAGGAAGAGGCAACGTGGGAATGCCAATCTTGAATCCTGCAACATAATATTTTTTTTTGTGTGCGCTTATGTGTGTGTGTGTGTGTGTCTGTCTGTGTGTGTCTGTTTTTGTGCAACCGTATCAGAATTGGAATACACAGTTATTAAGGGGGGAGGCCTGCCACTCATGTGTCTCCAGAGGGTGAGGAGACCAGACACCATATAGGAGGGAAGGAGCAGGGAAAAGGCAGACTGAGAGGAGAAACAGAGAGAAACACAACTAATGAAGGAGAGGAAGGGAGTGGTGAAAGTGTCAAGGCACCCATTGTATTGCTGGGCAGGAGCAGTAAAGACAAGCTAGTGGCCTCTGCAACTTTAAGATTGCCATTAAACTCTCGCCTTACTCGTGTTTATGGTTGGCTTTGTGTGTCAGAGGAGAAGGGGATCGTAAAGCGGGGCTTTGTCTGTCTGCCATCGATTTATTTCCTTCGTTAGGGTGATGACACTGCCTGCTTATGATGTCCTAGCACAGACTGTAATTACAGAGCACTTCTGTCTTTATTGATGTCACTTTGTTAGTTTAATTACGCTATATTGGGTTTTAGAGTCGCGGCAAGAGCAAAGCTATGATGTAGGGCAAAAATCATCAATGGAACATCCTCTTTTGAAGATGTCGGGGGCAGAGAGCTGGGAGATAATTATTTCATAGACAGACATCTAAAATAGACCCTATGCATTTCAACATCTACAAAGGCAAAAGAGAAGGTAATCTGAAATTTAATGACTATTCCGTCTGTGTTATGACCAAAGTCAGAGGGAGGAGGCTGTGAATGTGATGAGGGCCTTAATGGAAATGAAACACCTGGGTTCAACCTTGAGAGCGACTGTTTACGCGCCCAGTCCCCAGGTGCCGGGGTTGACTGAGAGTCGCGCTGTATGAGAACCATCGGTGCGTGTGTGTGTGTGCCTGTGTGCGGGCACCGGCGTGCGCATACAGTGTATATATGATGGGATGGGACCCAGGGGGAAGCAGTGCCATGTGAAGGTGACCCTTGAGGGGAAGAGGAGGAGGGAGAGGCCACCTGCTTGCTGGCGGTGGCGAAATGAGGGTGACAGCCATCCACCTGTCTGAGAACACTCTCATTCCAGACCCCATCTGCCCACCCCCTTTGGGATATCTCCTCCCCGGGGGACCCTGCGACCCTCGCTGTCGTCCAGTTGACCAGGCCTCCTGTCCACTGTCCCTACGGCCAAATAAAACTGCCACTGCTCACCTCCGATCAGAGGCCATTCTGGGGCACTGTAATACTGTACAATACATTGGGGCCTCTGCAGCAGACGATCGTAGTTTTACTCGCTTTCTCCTTTTCTTGTTTTAAAGTGATACAGGCCCCCAAGCCTTACGTGTCAGACTGTGCTATAAGTCTCCTGGCCTTGGCTAAGTCATCACAGGGAGCCAACAGGGAAGGCCTTTATTTGCTCCCTTTTTCCTCCTCTTCGATGTTCTCCAAACTGAAAACTCATCATGGTGTTCTGTAGCACAGATAATCGCCGGCCAACAACAGAGCAATTTGGCAACTCAAACAATGGTCACATATAGTGCACTGTCTATTTGTCACTTCTCTCTCTCTCTCTCCCTCTGTGCATGCAGCTGCCTGTGTTTCCTGTCATTGTAGAATGGAACACACACACACACACAGAATTACATTCTCTTACCAACCAATCCACCCTGTGGATGGATCTCTTTATTCGGGCCTGCCTGTCTGACTGCAGTCAAGCCCATCCCTGTCTCCATTGGCTGCAGACCTGTGGCCTAGACCTAGGGCTGTGTTTGCACTTCCTCTATAGGCATCAACCACATAACCGAGTGGGGTGTGTGTGTGGAAAAGACCCACCAGACTTCTGACATGTCTTCTCATCTCCAACAGTCCTCCAGGGCTGACAGGCCTGCTGTACTCTACCTCTCTGCAGAGGGAAATTTTGCTCTGCTACAGAAGAGTGGCAAAATAAACTGAGTCTGAGACAGAAAGTACGATGGAGAGGAGGGAAAGAGCAAAAAAAAAAAAAAAAGGGAATTTAAGAGGTGGAGGGAAAGGGACAGAGGACACTTAAGATAAAGAGAAACATCAAGTATTTGCTCTTGCAGAAAGTGTCTTGGAAGAAAAATACTGACTTGCCAGAAAAAAAGTATGCCCACAGTGAGGCAAATCTAATTTAGAGAAGATCGCAAATGTTTTTTAATTAATGTAAGTTGGGGCTTGGAGTAGCATCTCAGAGCTTGATTTCTCTCCTCTCGGGCTATCAGAGCCTTGTGCATGTTCTGCATGATTGCCTGTTGATTCACAGCGTATTGGTGTTACCCTGGCTTCCTCCCAGGAAAAAGACACTATGATATCTTCACCTATCACAACCAGAACATGGATAAATGCTCTGCTGCTCCTCTATGTGGGAGGGGGTCCTTTTCTTGCAAAGCTTTTCTCAGCTGTAAGAAACTGAGAAAGACATAAGAGGGTCCCCCCAAGATGTAGCCATGATGCTGGAATAAGCCAGAGGAAGTGAAAAGGAACGGTAAGGTTGCATCAAACAACTGGACCAACAAGAATAAATGAATGATTTTACAAAAACAGGGGGCGGGATGAATAAAGATGCAACATAAGTAAAAAAGATGACAGCTTGTACTCTGTTTTATGAAAGAACTGGCAGAATAAATCAAGAGGGGTTTTAAAATATTGTTTGGTTTCCAACAGGTGGCCCATCATCGTCTGGCGAGTTGGCAATAAGGTGAAGGTGGAGGAGGGTAGTAGTGAATAAGGCACTTGAGAGGGTGTAGGAAGTAGCAGAGAGCAAGAAAAATAAACAAGTGCAGACGGCCAACCACACTCCTCGGCTGTGCGTTGATGCCTTAAGAGTAAACGCATCAGTGGGGCTGTTCCTCGTCATTAGCATTCTTCTGGCCATTAAACATGCCAAGGAGCAGACCTCATTATTGATAGATACACATGCTTGTATTCCCGAACATGCACGAGCATGTATTCGCATTCGCCAAAAAGATTACATATGCACACAGTGGCGAGGATGCCTACAAGACGAAATCTGTGCGTTGCAGCAACGCAACTCATGAAAGGAGCAACTCAAAACCCACCTGGGGATTCCTACGACTGCCATTCATATCTGCCCCCCTCTAATTTGTGAGACACCGGTGTGGAAACTGATGATAGTGTTTTCCATCATAGCTGCTGTTATATAGCCAAAATACTCTTTTATAACACGTGTCACAAGTCAGATATCACAGGAGATTATTGCTTTCGACAAGAATGAAGACCAAAACTGGCTTTATTGGGAAAACTGAAGCAGCAGCACATGGGAGATCTGCAACAGATGCCAGTATTGTGTTGAGTTTTGTTGCAGCTAAATCCATCTATTACCATACATCTGCAGATCTACACCCGTGATTAAAAAAAGATAAACAAACTGCTCATAAATCTTTGCTTATCACGAAAAGCTAAACTGTCTTCCACAACAAGAGCATTAGTGCATGCTTTGGCCAAAGGCAAGAGACAGTAATAGATAGTAATGGGGTTTACTACAGGAAGGCAGGAGGCGCAGACCGGGAAAAGCACAGTGATAGACAGAAAAAGGGAGAATGTGTAAATAAAGAGCAGTGGGAGATGGAGAAAATGGTTAGGGGAGAAAAATGGAGTCTGAGCAAGAGAATAGGAAAGTAAGGGGTGCTGAGAGGGTGAAAGGAGGAGGGTTACGACGAAGAGTGGGAAGGTTGGTCTCATTACTATTAGACCTTCTCTCTCCCTGCAGGCTCAGGTGACCCCAGCTCTCTAGCCCTCCGCCTTGCACACCACTAATCATTTGGTTTTAATCACCGGGATATTCTCCCCCTTTGCCCCTCCCCCACCTCTCCTCCCCCTCTCCCCATGCCCTACTGTGCGCCCTAGCCTTTGCCAAGGTCCAGCTAATTTTATTCTAATTGGCCATAGCCTGGTCTGGGACCGATCTGCCTCATTGTCCTCGTCCATCCGTCCATCCTGTCTCTGCTCCACCCTTCGTCCTCTCTGTTCCTCCTCTGTCTCTCTCCTTCTCTCTCTCTTGCCGCCTTCACAACTTCACGCTCATGCTTGCTTCTTCATCTCCCGACTGCCTCCTCTCTCTGCCTCGTCTCTCTTTCACCTCTAATTTTTCTTTTTACCCATATGGTGCCATTGCGGCTCCCCTCCCTCTCTCCCTCGCCCTGTCTGTCGTTCACGTTGTTCGCTGACATCACAGTTGCGCGAGCGCTTTCCAATTTCTGTTCTTCCTCTCCTGTTGACCTTACATTCCACCAGACAAAACAAATAGCCTTGATCTTGTCTGGCAACAAAAAGCTTTGTGTGACTGCCTTGATCCGCACACAATGGAATGAAAGAGAAATGTGAAGCTGTTCAATTAGGTAAACCTGATGGCTGAAGTCTGCTGTTCTCCCTCTTTTTTTTTATGTAGGAGTGAGAAGACACAGACTGTGCGTCAACATTGAGGAAAAAAAAAAATGAGTGTGCTGTATGAAGAACAAAAGGTGATAAGATGCCCAGTGGCCAAAAAACACACAGAATCAGAGTGAAACAGACAGCTCAGGGAACTGGCGGTCATCCTTATGGGCTTGCGCGAGCACAGCAGACACACTAATAAATTACAGCAAAGAAAACACGACCTCTCTGAAATTTTATGCATGCTATTTTACTTTATGTGATGCTGTATGTGAATATTCCACCCGCAGGTTTGCTCGTCATTAAAGCCACGGGATCTCTGACTGTAAATGAGACAACAGAGAGCGCACAGATGTCGGTGCATGAGTGTCTAGGGGTTGATTTTGGTCATGTTCATTTAGCTCTCCTCGCCAAACCGTCTTGTCATTTGTGTTAGAGCTAAATCATTTGAACTCAAATGAATTCAAAACTGCTCTAAAAGACGGAAGTCTTCGTGCTAAGCATCCGCACATGAAATATTTATGGCTGCTAGCTAATTGGTATGCTGACAAATCTCAAAGCCAAATCTCACAATGCTGGTCATCATGGGTACCTTTACCTGTCGCTGCAAGCAAAAAAAAGGAGAGAGGAAGATGGAAATCCTGCATTACAATCACACGCTACAAATCCTCTACTTTTCTTTCCTCCTCCGGATCAACAGCTCCAATAAATTTTCATTACACCTGTGTGAAGCGCTTCAAATAGAGCCACAGAAGCAGAAACTAATTACTTTCTAATTTATTGACTAATGGCCACAGCCCTGGGAGACAGCTGCAATTGTTCTAACAGTCCTGCTGCTCCGACTGCACTCAGGTCCACTTTAGATTCATAACCAAAATAATTTATCATTACAAGCACATTAAATTGAACCGTATAGACCATAACAGTGGTAATTTATATCATTTTGTTGTTAGGGATGCTTTTCCCTCCCCTGTCTTGAAAGCATGCAATCTTGGCGATGGGATTTGTCTCCAGCCAGTTGTTGTATGTGGCAGGATCACTTTGTTCTTCAAAGAACTCTTTGTTTTGTGCCTCATTCACTATTTGTTGGAGCTTAAAGTATAAAGGAGACAGAAAATAATGCGCGCCTTTAAAGGGATATTCCACAGCTGGAAAGAACGTCTTATTTTATAAAACTGGTCTGTCTATGCAGCAGAAAGATGTAAATTATTTTAAATTTGGTGCTACATGACCAGAGAAAACTGAGAAAAAGGGCTGTGCCATACCTAAACCAACTAAACTCTCCAGCTGGTGGGTGACATATTGATATTTGGGTGGTTCTTGGTTTTGGTTTGTTGGCAACAAATGGCAACCTGGTCACAATCTTTGTCGTGTTACACCTAAAGTACACTAAAACACGTTTTGTGATAACATTTGATAAGAGAAACAGGCAATGCAGGAAGATCAGATCGGCTGCTGTGACCTGCTCTGGTATTCTTATCCTAAACCTATCTCCCTCCTTACACAGTGTAGCACAGTCCCTCTCTCAAGCCGACTGTCCGTGGAGGCGGGCATGTAAAAATGCATAGGTACAATTTGTAGTTTGAACAACAGCCCTAGAGCCAACAAAAGTCAGCCGGATGACGCGAATGAGCAGGGAGCTCTTCGTGCAGGAAGAACGCTCATTTGCATGTACTTCTTCATTTGCATATACTACCCACATTGTGAGGATTTGAAGCTGGTTGAAAATCGTCCGTTTCCTTTTGAAAAATGCCTGAGAGAAAGTTTTTTTGTGCTACACAGAACAAACATGACGGCAGAAGTCATACTGAAGACTACTGTCATCATCTGCATGTCAAACACAGGGCACGATCAAAACACTGTCATGAAAAGCAGATTAGCCGCTTCCATAATGACGCGAGGTAAACTTTCCGTCATGATTTAGGTTCCAGCACCGCTTCATCGGCCGGGCGAACTGTATGCTGATAATATATTAATTTTCAGTAATTGCCTGTATCTCATATTGCATTGCTTTCTTGATGGGAACAATGCCTTCCAGGATGTCAACGTCCCTATCAACAAGGCACAAATGGTCACCCAGTGGTTTGAACAGCGTGATAAAAACATTAGCCATGTGTCAAGGCTTTCTTAATCACTACCGAGGATGCCATTTGTGCATTGATGGCATATTCTGAAGCGGAGTATGAGATGGCATTTTCTACTGGCGTCATTAAGATGGAAGGCCCATATGATCATGCAAATTCATTATGTAAGCAGTGATTAGCGTTGACCTTGCCCTCTACGAGGTGAGTGGTCTGAAACAATGCCAGGCAAAAAAAGCTACGGTATGTGTACAGAGGCAGAATGTGGCCAGCGTACTGAATCTTGAATCTTGCGCTCTCCTTTCCTTTTGAAGTCATTGTGGTGGAAATAAATGAAATCTCATCGAGTCATCACAACACACCCGGGCAACACAGTTTCCAGCCTCTTCATGTTGGTGTTCCCGTATTTGTTTTCTACCTTTTTTCTTTTTCAGTAAAAGAAAAAAAAAATATCCTCAAGGTTTAGGAGTTTCGCCAGATTTCAGCAGAAAGACCATTGGCTCTATGGGAGAAATTCCAACCTCCCACGGCAACAACAACCGATCCAACCATGTTGATAGTACCAACATTGTGTTGTGTTGTGTTACTAGAAGCTTAGTTGACGGTGGCGCGGCCCTGAGGGAGGGTCTGAACAGTAGCAGTCTGTCTCTGTGGGAGGCAACCTCCTATTCACACCTCCCTGTGCACGGACATGCCAACAGCACACATTTACACTTCTACCAGTTTTTCAGTCTTTAAAAGCCACACGCGGCAAAATTGTGTAAAAGAAGAAATTCGACTGTAGTTTGCCACCTGTAACAACAACCACAATCCGGGTGACCTTTTGCCTACCGTTTTCTTCAGTTGTGCACATGCACTGTGTCTTTTTTACAACCCGATAGTTATGAACGCGATGCAGCTTGGCTGTAACTCTTCATTCATGGCTTCTGTAAAAAGAGCAACACACAGTGACAGCTAACACAATCTTAAAGTACCCATAACAACAATATTAGTGACTCTACAATAAGTCTAAGGAATGCAAGATCCAAAGTTCGTACCTCAAAGGATCGTGGAGCCATCATCATTTCTATTTTTATTTGATCAGCAATCACACTCACAAACAAAACACACACTCATAAATTGAAAAGCACATATTGGCACACAAATGCCACTCTCCACCCTCCCTTTCTCACACACACACACACTCTCTCTCTCTCTCTCTGTGTCCTCCTCTCAGACATTCAAGCTTTCACAGGCTGATCAATATAATCCAGCAGGCCACAAATACAGTGAAGAGGGTGTGTGAGGGAGGGGGGTGGGGGGGTGGGGGGTCCCATGGGAGAGACAATAAGGACATTGAGAATAAAACAGAGACACACAAACAGAGAGAGACACACACATACACAACCCGTCCTATATTCCCTAGCCAAGCGGTGACGTCAGCCTCCTGTTTAAGACACAGCCCACCTAATGGAGCATAGCCAAGGCACGATATGTGTGTTTGTGTGTGTAAGTACGTGTATGTGTGAAATAATGTTGGGCTGAGAGAGTTTACCCGCTACAGCAGAGGCAAGGGAAGGACACACCACTACAGTGGAACACACACAAAGTCAAGCACAATAGCCATTAAATCAAAAGCAATCTCTCTGCTCGTGGCAATTCATACTCCGAGTGCTCTCACACATGCATGTACACATACACAATACTGACAAATCCCACGATCCAATGCACTGCATTACTATTAAGTTACTTTAAAAGTGTGGAAAGAAAGGTGGGAGGAAATTAATGACATTCCAACAGTACATCCTCTCCAAACCTGAACAAAATGTGTCAGCAGTGGGAGTATAAAATCTCTGAATGAGAGTTTTTTGGCATAGGAGATATGGAGAGAAATCAATTTCAGGGCCAAGTATGGTGCCAAGGACGTCCAGAAGGGCATAGCTCTGTTGATCTGTTCATATCAATTTGCTCCCTCTTGCAGACGGAGAATGCCACAGTGTGCAGCGCTGCATCTTTAAGGAATATCGCCCCGATAACGGTGTCATAAAACACATCATTTTACAGTCAAACCATCTCTGTCTCAAACGCACTTGGAGCGGAAGCCATTTTCAAGCAACATAAAGTTTAACATGGCGCTACATCTGCCGAGCCGCTAGCTTCCACGCTACATGGGACTGGGCGATTTAATTAGGGGACATGGGATTTGCATTGTGTGCCACTGCAGTGGGCCCCACCCTCTCCATCCCCAGACTGATCCCCTCCTGAACCTGTGGCCATCTCTGGAGGAGCGGAGCGCACACTGAGTTACAGTATCCAATATGCATTCGGGCAAAAGTTGTAACAGTGTGTAACAACTGTATCATCAAACACTGATAAATCACTCCTCTCCTGGCATGGATGAGATTACACAGATGAACAGCTAGCTTTTGCCAACCTTCCAATTTCTATACTGTACAAAACATTTACACCACAACAGTTATACCATTTTACCCTTTATGGCCATGACAATGTTAAACATCATGAATATTTTAGATATACAGATATACTCATGGCTCATAATGTTGTTATTATAACAGAATATTGCTGCTGGATGCAAAATATATTAATATTGAAGTATTTGTGACCATCCAGCTATCTTGTCGGTGTGGGATAAAGCATTTCATTCATCTTAAATAGACATTTTCTACATGAATACATATAGAAAATAAAGCCATTCAAAGGCTAGAGCAATTTCACAGAAAAGCATAGGCGAATCGCTTGAAAATAAAGTCGAGATTTAGATGAGTTGCTTTGATAGTCATTAGTCGACTGAGAAGTGACTTCCCCTCAGCTGAGATAACTTTTTGAACAACGGAGTCTCTCTTGAAAAGTCACAGAGGAAATCTTTTAAGGTTTGCCCCCCTGATTTTCTAATGGAGCCTCCCTCCACTGAGCATTTCAACCACCTGAGTGAGAAGCGACCGGATCACTAATGCATCCTAATTCAGACAGTATAGATTACAGATTGTCAAGGGCAAAACTTTGATTTTTGCTTTGACCATCTGAAAGCAGGCTCCCAATTTAAATTTAATGGATCAATGGCGATGGAGGGCCAAGAATCGGGAGGGACCGTACCACACTGTGTTGTGAATTACCATGTACAACTGGGACCTGTGTGCTCTGTGGATACTTACTAAGAAACAAATGATCTATGCACAGCCTAAAAGGGAAACATGTCAGCCGTTTAGACAAGTGCAAACACTGCTTTGTAACGCTCCGCCATGAACGCATTTGAACAGATGCACCGCAGATGCACAGTCACTTGTTACCTAAAAAGCAAGCACTGTGACATGTCTTAAAAATACTAAAAGAAGACGAAATGTCAATCTTGGGTTTGTTTAGCTGCTCCATAGGAGGGTGTGGGCCACAACATAAATTCTCTAATGGCAATCCATATAAAGAGGTGACGTGTGGGGTTGCGGGGTGAGAGGGGATTGGCCAGATGGAGGCACAAAGGCAAAAGTTCAATTAAAATGTTAAAGGAATCAATTTGTTTGCCTTAATTACTTTGTTAATTTGTTAAGGCATTTACTTGGAAAAATCCTGTGTCACATTTTCTGCTGTGATAATGGAGCTATGGGGAGGGAGGGGCGGTTGGATGGGTTGAGTGCCTTTTAAATGGCTCACCCTCTGGTTCTAAACACAACGCTCAGTATGCCTGCTTGCCCGTCCCTGAGTCTCTCTTGCAGGGTGTGTAGGTAATGAGGCCCTCCTGTAGTGCTGTGCTCCACTCCTCTGTTGGTGCAGAAAAGCGCACCCCCGCCACGTCCTGACATTCTGACAGATAGGAGCCGCGGAAAGCATATGGCCAACGTGGCAATGCCTCAGACGCCCTCCAAACTGTCGTAGGGCTCAGGCATAATGAGCAGTAGAGAGATGAGCCAAAGTCCTACACATAGGAGACATTAGTCATCACATTTTTCCTCATCTGCCACAGATCAGCTAGAAAAAGAAGAAAAAAAAAAAAACTCGCATAAGAGTCAAGAGATCCCATGAATTTGTGACTTTACAGAAGAAAGCCATGTAGTTTAGCATGGCACAGCTAGACAGGAACTCTCTGAAAGAGTGCATATCTAGGAGGACTGCCAGACATTGGTTTTATGAAACAATGTGGGTTCTTGCAGATACACAGAACAATTAAAATTTGATGGTTGACTCGTTTAGTGGCTTGGATACATTATACATGCGTCACAACACGGAGTCAAGTGGCAGACAGTGCGGGTAGAAACAGAGAGGGATGTCACTGACTGAGACAGGAGTGAGTGATGGTGCGTTGGGCTAGGAAGTGGCCGCTCTCCCTGTCAACTGTCAATGCCTTTAGTGTCCAGAAGCTGAAGTCTACAGCGACTAGACGAGATTTTAGATAAGGTGCCCATCCAGCCATGCTCTCGACAAGGCCTCCCTCTGGCCCAGACTTCTCTGCCAGTCTCCTTTCCTCTCTCTGTCTGGCCTGTTATCCCTGACCGTCTAGACACCTCCCAGCACGCGATCCTTCACCCCAGCCAACCCGGGCCGTTCTGAGCGCTTCTGCTTTCTCTCTGCTCAACACTGCGTCACAACACTGGCTGGCTACAGGGCTCCGAAGGGCTGGTGAAAAGGACAGAACAATGCCAAGCAGTTCTCTCTCTCTCTCTCGCTTTCATTCAAGTCATTCATTGGTAGGTTTAGAAAATGCTGCTCAGCATTGCATTTCAATCCTCCAGCGAGAGCAGCTGAAATTATCACAATATGAGACTTAGCTAAAACTTATCAGACAGTCTCGAGGGCTGTCTGTAAGTGTGAACAATTGTAATGAGGCAGCCTGAACCAATCACTCAATGATGTAGACATACCTCTGAAAAACAAAAATAATAATTGAACCACTTCAGCCACTTTTTTGTATGCGGAGAGGCAAATGAATGAGAACAATGAGCAAGCCAAGAGGCAATTACAGAGCGGATGGCATTGGGTACAGACTGATCTGCTGGTGGCAGTGAAAACCACCTGAGTGCCTGTGTTCTGAAGCTCAGCCTGTCAGTTAAAAACACTTGTGCATGTGAGAAAAGCCAAAGGATGTAAGTCTAAATTTGCACGAAACCCTTTGTTCCAAAGGGTTTTCCTCTTTGCCCGACAGGCGGAGTGTGGACAGCATACATTCACACTAGCCCTAATGCGAATCCCTTTAACCCTGACCTGCTGCAGAAGAAAGCAAGGCTCGCAATGCATCAACGTCACTTCCCTATGCACAAAGCAAGAGCTTCACATCCATGACTGATCTCTATTAAATTACATGGATTAAATCAGAGATCCTTAATTAGGCCCCAATAAAAGCGTCATGTGGCTTTTGAAACCTCAGAGCATGCCATGATTGGATAAAAATATGAAAACATACTAAATGAAATTGGTTTACCGCTGAGTGTGCACCCCATGACTCTTGAGTGGAGCAGCAAAGCAGGGGGAAATAAAGTGAGAAGGAATAAGTAAGAGAGAGAGAGAGACACAGATGCAGGGAAAGAGCAAGAGGGGAGTCTCAGGGCGAGTCACACCTCTTTGCCTCAGAAAAGCTCTTAAATTCCATGTGTGACCTAAGGGAGAGAGCTCTAAAGAGTCAGCCTAAGATGCCATGATACAGAATTTGACTGTTGCGGAGCAGTGAGCTAATGCAGTCTGCCACAAGCCACACTGAGAAGTGCTACAGGCATGACACAGGGCTCCTGGAGACGAGGCAATCCTTGCAAGTTTATATATGTGCATACAGAACACAGGACTACTACACAAACACACTTATAAACACTGCAGCACACACTTCTGGGACTTGCCTCCCTCTAAAAATTGGAGCGTGATGCCTCCCTGCTCCTCTGGACCCTTGCTTCTCGTGGTGTCAGGATGGCCAAAAGCTTTTAAGTGCTTTAAACTCATAATAACCCTGAATACTTAGTCTCCCCCTGTGATATAAATGTTTCTCTGTAAGAAAATGAAATGCTAGTGAAATAGATGCAAAGTCTGGGGATGTTCTGACGTTGCAGAAGGGTTGCTGGGGATCTGTAAAGGCATTAGGAAGGAACCAGAGAATAAACACCCTCCCAGGACATGTTATGCAGTGACAGGAAAAGTTAGAGACTAGCAATGCACAAAACCGCCAACACACAGAGGAACACAGAATACACTGGACTCCTTATTTTGCCCTCTTCTCCTCTTGCACGTTAGCCTGTTATGTTGTTTGTGATGTTTCTATTTTTGAAAACATGGGGATTGAAAAAAATCACAGATCCACTGCCACAATGCATTGCAGGGAATAGTAAGCACACAAACAAAAAACAGCCCCCAACCACCTTCCCACTCGCCACTAATCCTCTCATGCCCTAATTGTGGGTGCAGTCACCCCAGATTCACTTCTTCGGGGGGGTAGACAGACAGAGAGAGAGAGAGAGAGAGAGAGAGAGAGAGAGAGAGAGAGAGAGAGAGAGAGAGAGAGAGAGAGAGAGAGAGAGAGAGAGAGAGAGAGAGAGAGAGAGAGAGAGAGAGAGAGAGAGAGAAAAGGAGAGGTAAGGCTTTAGCTGAGAACAGACCACCCTGTCTTCCCCTTAAAAAACGATTCTCTCTGCCAGAAGACACACAACGGTAGGTGGTACTCTCTCTCCATTACATTTCACTTTTATCTCACTTTCCCTTTGCCTCTCCATCTTCCTGTCATTTCTACCTCTCTTTTCCCTCCCTCTCCTCTTTCTACTGTAAACCGCCTAAGGTGATTATGGATTGTGATGGTGGTGGGTGGGGAGGGAAGGCGAATCCCTGTCTTTGTTTCCTTAAAATAGGTTTAATACACTAATATCCAACACAGTTGAGAACCTCTGTGTGGCTGCTACAATGGGGTTGCGGTACAAAAAAAAAAAAGAAAAACAATAAAAAAATAAAAAAAAACACTAAATATGGTGGTCTCCATTTAAGACAGAGAAAGCAGGCAGGTGGTCTGGTGCCCACTGGTGGGCTACTCTGCTTGGTGATTAGAGCTGGTAGGTTGCATCAATCGTGCCAGGTCTGCATGTCAGCAGGATATGCAAGAAATCAAACGCACACGCTCACTGGAGGCACATTAAAACAGGCTATTAAACTTTTTGGCATTTGATTTCTTTTAATCAAAGAGGCCATCAGTCAACTAAGCAGAATCCCTCACCACAGGCCTCAGAAGAAGATGCTAGAAAGGAGCCAGCGACTGGTGGCTGGCCGTGTTTTGTCTGAACAGTGTTGCTACTGTTGAGAAGGCTGCATTGGAGCCGTGCCATGCCAACCTTTACAGCAGCCCTCTATTTTCCTGTCTGGCTCTCTCTCTCTTTCTCTCTCTCTCTCTCTCTCTCCCTCACTCACTCCCTCTCTCTGAATGTGTCTATATGTCTGTCTCATACCCTCTCTCTCTTTCAGGCACAAAACCAAGGCGCACATTAGGTGCTGGTGCTGCACATTTTGATGCTTGGCTGTCACTGTATCATTGTCTGGTGACATAAAGCGCAGTAAAGCACTGAGCAGTGATGAAGTGGAGAGGTTTTAAACCTGCGCTCACTGGCACATTTCTTGCCTTTCAACCAATGTCATTTGGAGAGTGTCATCATCCCGCTGTGAAAGTAGCCAACCCCCACTCCCCACCCAAAACACCGGAGAGGGAAAGAAAAAAGAAAGAGAGAGAGAGAGAGAGCGCTCCCCCTTGGCAGTCCTTGCTCCATTATTCCACTGGAGGCTTGATTAGACAGAGGGGGTAATTTACGAGCCACTTCATTGCCAATTCAGAAGGCACATCACCTGTAAATAATTGAAACCCTTCATGTCCATTCCGACATAATCATATCGCTATCATGTTAATGTATATCCAGCAGTGCTTTCCTTTGGGTCAGGTGCAGGAGTACTTTAAATCTTAGTTGACCTGTCTCCATAACTCTTCTTGCTAGAGAGTGCCACCCTCTAGCAAGGAGAAAAAAGAAAAAAAAATGAAGGGCTGCACTGAGGAATTATGAAAAATGGAAAATATAATAAACAAATAAAAATAAAAAAAACTCAGCAAGGCAGCGTTGGGTCGCAGGTGGAGGGCACGCGTTTTGCACTTGCTTGTTAATTATCTTTGCTTATGATGTGGAGCAGGGAGATTCATCATCTGCTTTTTTATTTATCTCTCTCGGAGTTCTATCAGTCATACGATGATATATAAAGACTGGGTGGGACTTGGACGGTAGTAGATATTACAATGAGTTGAGGGAGACGAGGAGGACAATCAAACCCTTTGCTTTTAATTGTAGGGAATTGTACCGTCAAGGGACTCGTCTCTCTCAAACCCTCTTAATTATACTTAAATAATTTGATATTGAATTGATAGCTATTTTTCTTGCTTCATTTTAAAAAAGTCATTAATATTAATTACCCAATCTGAAATGGTTCTCACCTTTCCTTCTGCGCACTCCTCTCAAATGCGACAAAAAAAAAAAGAAAAAAAGATTTGAATAATTTATCAATTGACTTATATTTGAATTGATTAATTCACTGATGCAAAATTAATACATGGCTATCCTCTACATTCCAACCACTCCATCCTCTCCCATCTTTAATGAAGCAGTTAAAGTAGTAAGGGGTCTTGCCTGGGGTAAAGTACAGACTGAAGAAGTGAGCAGGGGTCTCTAATACAAATCTACAGTAATGAAGATGTCTCATCAGAATCAACAGCCTACCTATCTTCCCGACTAAGACAGGTAAGAAATACCCAGAGTGTTTCGAGCGCAATGAGCCAGTGCTCTTTAGGGAGCAGCTTTCTAAGTTGATAGGTAACATAAAAAATCTAATAGGCAGGAAAGACATAAAGGGAAGGGTGGAAACAAACTGTGCAGGTCAACCAGGTGAATAAAGGCCAGGGGTCAGATAAATAAGGGGGCTGCAAACCTGAATGCACTATATATTAGTGTGTGATCCTCAGAGCAGGCCTCGGTGTACAAGGCGCATAGCAAGTCACGCTGCTATTCTCCCTCGGTCGCTAAATGATGAAGAGGTGCAGGAGGTCATTCCTGCCATTTGCCGTTTTTACACTTTGAATAGTGCCACGTGGCAACTCATCATCTGCTGTACTTCCTGTACTGTGAAGCTCAGCTGGGGCGAAGAAATGGGACAGAATGTGTGCCAGTGTGTGTGTGTATGTTTGTGTGCACCCATGTCGTGCCTGTTCTTTGCTGGTGATTCACCCAGCTCTCTGGCAGCTATCCAGGACCTATTTTCTCCTTCTCTTTACATAACAGCAAACGGTATCACTGAAGCCTTGTGTCCTGTCCTTTCTCTTCCTCCTCCTCCTCCTCCTCCTGTTCCACTGCCATTTCCTGTTCTTCCGTCCCCCATACTCCACCTTGCTCTATGTGTAGGAGGCCTAACTGCGTGCCGCTCCCTGGTGCGACTGTATCACCCATGGGACCGTGAAGTGACCAGTCGGAACAGACGTTCTCGGACCACACCCAAAGCACCAAGTGGTAGACCAGATTCCAGGGTACGGCATGGGGAGATGCGTGGGACGAGAGGCTGTTTTTGACCGAAATGCCCCCTAGTGCTTTCAAAAGGCCCGGGATCCGGGATCCGCTACACCATATGCCTACAGGACAGCACCCAACTGGGCACCGGGGCGTGACGGGCTGAAAATAGGGACTCGCAGTCACAATCCTCACTGTACTGGCCAACATACGGCCACTCAGCACCAACAGAGGAGAGTGATGAGGTGGAAAAGGACGGTACAAGAGGGGGTGGAGAGCAGAGGGGGGTTGAAAATAGAAAATCAAGGAGGTGAAGGGAGAGGCGCTGAAGAGAGTTTAGTTTGTAGGGAGGGACGAGGGTGAGGAATGAGGCAGCGGGTCTGTGTGTTGAGTGTCATTGTGTGTGTAGGAGAGATGTGTAGGCAGGGTTTAGTGTCTGGGCTGCTCAGTGACTCAGGTGTGAATAATACGTTAAGTCTACTTTGTGTGTGTGTAAGGGAGAGAGACGGTGAGACAGGGAGCATAGTGAAGTGCTGGGTTGGTGTATGGCTGGTCGTCTGGGTGGCTGAGGGTGTGCTCTGCTGTGTCTACGGCCCGCTCCATGACAGCCAGCCTGCACGCTGCTCACCGGTGCAGAAGCGCTAATTGAATTAAGTCTTTATTATCAGGCTGCAGAGGCAGCACTTCTCCCCATCTCGGCCCGCTTGGCTGACACTTTCTCCTTGAACACCTGCTTGACATCAACTTCCTCCTCTATTTATTTATCCCCTCTCTCCTGTGGCCAGCCACTGGCTGCACTCCTTCCTCCCCTCCACCTCCTCCTCCTCCTCCTCCATATTGGCATACCGAGCGAGGCTGGGCCTGCTTGTTTTTCATGCTGCTTCGTCTATCTGTGCTGCACAGTACTCCTTAGATGGGATAACCTTAGCATCACAGAGTAAAGTATCTCGTGCTTCGGTGCTAGCTTTAAAAAAGCTATACAGCCACACAGGTAAAAACGTGCCCA